>OY743120.1:10000000-11223750 GCA_963555685.1 Acrobasis consociella
TACTAGTAAAATATAGCATTATTTATTCATATTTTATTAGGTTATGTTAAGTCCATTAAAAAATCATCATAATGTCATAGTGTCATACAATATTATATAAATAATAGGTAGATCGTAAAAGCAATTCGAAAGAATAGGCGAGATTTGAATCATGTCAATAGGCGATGTGGCTAGCAACCCATCACTATTTTGATTCCTTTTTCATCTTAACGTCCAACATCAGGCTAAGCGTATCCTTTGGGTCTAACGCCCTGGACCCTGTCTACCCCATCAGGGATAAAAACGTGATAATGTATCTGTATCATATCATAATTTGATAGTGCCTTGAAAGATTATTATTTTCCGATAAAACCTAACTATTATGAAAGTTTGTTATCGAACTACTATCGCGAATTTGAAAGTTGTTATTTGGCGACAATATAAAAAATTAATGAAGTTATCCGTTGTCCATCATTTTATTTGTACTTTCTAAGTCGTGATAGGTTTCGATTGTTCAATAATTAGATAATGCAATGCCTACTACCTAATATTACCGTCAATTCTTGAGTACAAACATAAAGAATAGATTTGGGATATGAATTGTTATTTTTTAAACATGTTTAATTTTTACCATTCCTATTATTTAAAGTTCCTTGCAATTATAACAAGACTATAGTTAGCTTTTGAGTGTCAAATTCATCAAAAGTCAAATATATGTATACATACATATCATCATCCTCATCAGGCCGTTTTGTCTCCACTGCAGAAGCACGACCCTCTCTGTGCTATTAAAGCCATACTTGGCTAGAGTAGCTAAAGGAATTGGCCTACAGTCTCTGTTGACCAGACGGGTTGGAGAGGTCTCAGTGATGTTTATAAGCTTTGTTAAGCTTGTATTGCAGCAGGTCGTTTGCAATAAAATTTTAATCAAAGCAGCGTTTAGTAAAAAGAAATATTTACTTACTTCTAATATGAGGACTAAATCAAACAGTAAACGTTACGCGGCTGTGCGCTGAAATGATGATGATGATCTTATAAATAAACAAGAATATCAATAATAATGAGTATTGCGTTATATGGCTGAGATGTGGACTTTAACGAAAAAAAAAACAAAAAAGCATTCGAGAGGTGGTGCAGGAATAGGATGGACAGGACATTAAACACAGAAGAACTAGACGGACAGGCGAAAAGGCAATTATTAAATGCATTCGGAAATAGGTAGGGAAATAAGTTGGGACACTTGATACGGCACGGCGAATCCATGAAAAGGATAACAGATCGGCAAAATAGAAGGAAGAAGGGAAAGAGGAAACCCCAGACAAACAACTTTATGAAGCAAATGAAAAAGTGATGTCGTACCAAAATGTGACAGGAATGGAACCGACAGCGTAGCTCTTAAATTTGAATAAAAGTACTTTTACAGTCTATTCTCGGTTTGACATATTTTTCACTACCTTTCTAGTACATCAATGGCGAATACAGTAATCATGGCAACAAACATTTATTAATTAGTACCTGGGCGACCGAGCTTTGCTCGGTTACATCTCAAACATTAACTAATTTTTTTTAAACTTGTCTAAAAACAATGCAAAATAAAAATAAAATATATAAACTTAAACATAAAAAAAAACAAAAGTAAGTCACCGAGTGGGATTCGAACCCGTAACACTCTTTCTAGCGGTCGCTATCCTTCCACTAAGCTAAATCAAGGCGGTCGCGGCGCGACGAAATTAGCGGCCATATTCTGCGTGGAAAGAAAAACGCATGAAAACTCGAAAACACGCGTTTTCCCAAACATAAAACTAATCTAGATCGATTGTTTACCCCCGAAAACCCCCATATACAAATTTTCTGCGAAATCGTTAGAGCCGTTTTCGAGATCACAGAAATTTATAAATAAATATATATATATACATACAAGAATTGCTCGTTTAAAGGTATAAGATAATCTTATCCTGCTACTAGTTTTACTAACGCAACTAAGTTCGCTACTAAGTCCCCGTTCGGTCCTCAAAAACAAATTCCAAGAGAAAAATCCTGAGCTCTTTGTGTACTTTGTTTCATTTAAACTAATAGTTGAAGCGTTGACATCTAAATAGACATAGTCACAAGCCCAAAGTACCACAATGTAGAGTGATTAATTTGCAAATTTTGTTTGTAAATGTAATATATAGTTTATCACAATTGTTTTCCTGGTAAATATAACTAAACGCACAAAAATACAACAAATTAACATCTCATTTTATGTCAAGCGTACGAAAAGTTTATTTAGGTACGAAATGAAAACATTTTTCGCATAAGGTAAACACGGGCACGTAACTAAATATCAAAGTGCGGTATATCATGGACCCCTCCTTATTACAGACATTTCGTCTCATCTCTGGACCATATTTTAGGCAAATATTACGCGCAGGTGCGGAGGTTATCATTAATGGTGGATTACCTTACCCCTCGACTCTATCTCTCTCTAACATAACTATTATTGACATTGCCTTTTCGCTCTCGCGAAAAATATTTCAATAAAAAAAATAATTTCACGTTGAAGAGTCCTTTGTGTCAAGTCAGATTACAAAAAATGTACGTTTCTTTGAACATTGTTCTTTTCAGAGAGGTCAAAATATAGAGCATTTCAAAAGCAAAATCTTCCAAATAACATTCTCAGTGACTCAGTTTTAAAAATGTTAGCAAAACATAGCTAGCTTATAGGCACTAAAATTCCATTAAAAGTTAGCCTTTGCTTATTGTATTAGCAGGCAAAAATATTTACCGAGCCATGTCACGTACTAACTTTATCTTTTAGACGACGAGACGGCTGAAAATCCGGGGTGGGCGACTTTTTTTTTAATTTATGGAGGTAAAATTTGACAGAGATAATACCGTCCTACTGCTTAATTAAGTTTATTAGAATTTATTTAGCGGAACGTGCTCTCTTAATACAGCTTTTTACCCCTTTTCGCCGCCGGAAACCGGACAAATCTGGTTTGAGCCGGTTTAGTGCAGTAATGGGCTCAAACAATTTTGTTTAGCGTTTGTCTGCGTAATAACTCGTAAATGGAATTTTGAAGTGAGTCCTTTATATTTTCAGCTTGTTATGAACCTTTTTATTTCATTTTCTAAATTAGAGAAGTCAACAAAACCCAGGATCAAGAGTAAGAGGTAAAATGATAGAGTTAAAAACATTAATCATGTTAAACATAGTTTTATAAAGATTTTCGGCTAAGTCTTGATTCTACAAATGCCCATAATCCCAATTACCTGTTATTACAAACTATGGACATTGTTAGTAAAAATGTACTTATTTTTAAGACACTTCAGGTAAATACTATAATAATAGGTTATCGCTTTGATCGTCTATATAGTATTGTATATTCACAATTTTCACGATTATTAAACAACTTCTTACGATGATGCATGTGTTAAAAAACCAAGCTTTGATAAAAAAATTGTATAGGTGGTGCGCTTAAATTTATTATTTTATTTCTTAAATAAAAATGCATATGCATAATATGTAACAAAGCTAAAGGATATATGTATTACATATATCCTTTAGCTTTGTTACGGCTACATCTAATAAGAAATGCAAGGATGCTATAAAAGATGGTTATTAAAATTTAAAGGGTTGATCTCTCTTGATGTCGGTAATGCTGCATATTGCTTTCTTGATTGTTTAAATACTTCCCCTTGGCCTTATAGTAATTGGCATTTTGAACCCTCTATTGCAATTCGTATTTGATGATTTCATTCGTGTCATTAAATTGATACAAGAGAAAGATAATGCAATAAAATTTAGTTTGTAGTTTGTTTAGTTTTCATTTTGAAAAATTATTATTATTTGAGCAGTCATGGCAACAAAATTAGGATTGCGGTATTTTTTTATTTTTTGGTCTGAGCAGAGGCCAACCAACCTTCTTTGAAAATGTATTCTTCAAACGGAAAATCAGTGGATGTATTAGGCTAGTCAGATTGTACTTCACTTTAATTAATCAATCAAAAGAGAAAGTCTAGCTTTAACTTGACGAATTTAAGCACAGCTTAATTCATGTTCAAAGTCAAGTCCTGATATTAATCATTCTAATGAAGATGTATTTAGTTAGATATACTGATATACAAAAGTTAAGGTCCATTTAGACGGTGGAAGTTTCTTGCGTAGATCATTTTTATAGGCGATACGGCTAGCAACCCATTATTACTATTATCTTCACCATCAGGTCTTTATGTCTCCACTGCAGGGGCACAAACATTAGTACTATATTGATTGATTTTCCATCTTTACGCTTAAAGTGGCTTTTGAATCTAGGCCCTGGGCGAGCTCTGTCTGCTTAGACCCGCTAGATACAAAATGCTCCTTCTGCCCTATAAGGTATAAAGACGTGATAGTATGCATGTAAGTTTCTTGCGTAATGCATACTGTTTTATTCAAGCAATACATACTTGCATGGTCTTAACGAAACGACAGCCATACAAATAATTAGCTTCAATAAAATGGCATGCAACAGGCAAGACACTCACACCTTCTAAATAGGTTTTTACTCCGTAGACACTCTATGAAAGTTGCACACTTGGCAAAATGTCTCCTGAAACATCGACCGTATCTATATTATTATTTCGTCCCACACGAGATAGTATCTCCCGTGCAGACAGACCCAAACAAAACAACAGGCTTTTCTTACGATGTGATCTGAATGCGTAATCATGGACAAATAATTCCTCTGTCTGGATAACAAACGCGCGGACCCTGGAACTGACGAATGAGAGACTATTATAGCCTCGACTTCAGTATTAATTGGCTCGAGGATCCAGAATGCTATTTGGTAGATAATATTGACCTTTTCTTTACGTTCCGGAATAATAAAACATAATGTGCAGACAATTAACCAGCGGGTTTCGCTAATACAAATAACTTATCCTGAATGCATGATGAGAATAGACAAATTATTTACTAGATAATAAAGACGCAGAACGTGTAAGATTAATTCAAAACTCATTAATAATGTAGTTTTAACATGTATGCACATATTTTTGAGTTGAGACAAATTTGATACTACCATGAACGAAGAGATACACGATACTGCTGAACGCTTCCAAACGAATCTGCCGTTTACAGCACAATGTGCTGTGCATGTCAATCAACACACACATCATCATAACTCATGCTAGTGAGATAAAATGTCGTACTGATATTTTGTTGATTTTTAAGTATAAAATTAATATTATGGCATCTACGAGTATCTACGTATTATAAGTGCCTGATTTTGCTGTGTCATTGTATGGAAAGAGTCAACAATAATAAATAGTAAGTGAATTCTGATTTCAGTTGGTTTTGTTATTCTCACTTCTGTTATAATCCAAATATGTTTAATAGATGGAAGAAGTATTGTTTGTCAGCTACCTACTTATTGTCTTAACCACGTTAATTTTTGTTACAGGTACTTCCCCATTCACTGCTAATACTTCGGAGGCTGTGTTAATACCGAGAAAGGGTGCGTGACAATCATTAGATGATCTCGATTATCCTCGAGTTTCAGTGTGGGCATTAATCCCTACTGAAGCAGTCTGAATAAGCACCCTATGAGAAGGCGTTACATACGAATACGAGACGGATTTGGAACACCCTATTTGTTATTGTGCATTTTGATATTAATCTTTCTATATAGTATTTTAAGATAATGTAACCCTTTCACATTTAGAAAGTTCTATAGATTCGTCGAGAGATCCATGTTTTTGACAAAACAATAAAACTCCTACGAAAAACCCCCTAAAAAGACAATTTACTTGCAAAGTTTTTAAAAATCTTGAAAAGATTTGCGGACAGTTTATAATTGTAAAACTTGTCTATTGTACATCAGAGAATGTCAGCAACATTCACGAAATTTAATAAAATAAGGAATAGCGATTTTGCATTTGCCTTAATTTTACTTAAGATGAAAATTACACAAGCGCTGTAGCACAGCGAATAATAAATTCCCTTAATAAAATTATCTCGTCTACAATACATTAGACATGTATGCGGCACGTTTGTCAACGAGGACCGGGATGTGGATGCGAAACCTCGAGAGGTTACATACAAAATAGATACTGTACAAAAGTGTAACAAGTGAATATTTTGACAGAAATAACTAGGTACAGCCACTAAAAAAGTAGTTAGCTTAATGTTAATGTAGGGCTCGAAAGCCGACGGACCGAAACGCACTAGGATTTAGAGTGTAAGTTTTAATAACAAAAGCCCCGAGCGTTTCCTGGCCAACATTAACAGGCATTTGTAATCTCGCTACTGTTAAGTGATGTTCCTGGGCGATAAGTTTAAATGTATAAAAGGTTAAGTTAATAGCGGCGTCCCCTTTTTTTATCAATTTAAAGGAGCTATCGCGGCTTTGTTTGCGTACTTTCTTAAGGGACATATCGATTTTAAAATTATTCTAAATGAATGATTGCAAAGTTTTATGTAATCGAGTACCAATCAAAAGTTTTAATATCGAAATGTTCAATGTCTTAAATATTTAATTCAAACTTGCATTAATATATCTAAACGTTAAGACTCCTAATTATCCTAGAACAAACCATACTTTTCCATACAAACGTAGTCTACGTTTTATTTCGAAACGACATGCCCGATTTCAGCAAAATTTTGTAATTTAAAATTATATTCAGATTTTTATAGTTAATGAACTTGTGTGTTATATCATTTTTGACCATCAGTATAGGATATATATTTTCTTTCTAGTTCATAATTTTACAGGAAATTTTATAGGAAGCATATTATAACCCTAAATAATTGCAATTTCTTTAAAATTACAAATGTTTACCGAAATCTGACATGTAGTTTCAAAATAAAACGTAGACCACGTTTGTAAAGTCTAGGATAAGGGGATTCTTAAATTACCCAAACTAACAATAGCTACATTAGTCATATCTGTGAATTAATTATTTGGTGTTCTCGTTTACACGGGAAACGGCAAAAACTGACATGGCGCAAGACGAGGCCCGATCGTGGCAGGTGGCAACTGGGGCAAAAAATGGACAACCTGTGTGTTGTCATTCACATCCATGTGTTTTGAGTTGGGAATATTCTTGGCCAATAAAAAATATATTTTTTTATGTATTTCAAAGAACACTTGTAAAATACTGCCAACTTGAAGGTTATGCCTGTTTTTAAAATATTTATAGATAAAAATTAACTAATTTCATTTAGGCAAAAGAATAAAAAAGACAATGAAACATCTAAATTATGTTTTCAATCCGGTATAGTGGTTTTAGGAATTAAGCAATAAATTAAGAAAAATTGAAGTTAAAATACAGTTACTTAATAATGACTATTATCATTTTTCCTTTTATTTTAAACAGAAACTGAAAAAAAACTTGTAATTATATTTTTTGTTGTGTCTGCTAAATGTACTTTACATAAAAAAGTAGCAGATATTATTAAAAAAGACATATCATTTCATAAAAAACAAGAATACGAGGGTGCCTTTTTTCAACTTTGAGGTTTACCGTACAACAACAAAGCCAAATGCATTTGAAACAACGCACGTAATCTCCACTAATGAATGGGCTGAGCAATGTGATGCATACGAGCCGACAGTCCCCACGGACCCATATGTCCCGGCCCAGCTCAGGTGCCATGGTACATCGCCTAATTTGTCATTTGAGAACTCAGCCTGTGTAGGGTTAAGGGGTGTTGTTTAGACGTCATTCTAGTAGGACGGCGATAACTTGGTTTACCGTCTTAGGCCAGATTCACATTATAAATTTTCAGATTTTGTCATTGTAACTTACAAAGCAACATGCAAATCTAAATATTTTTTTAACTGTTATCCGCGGCGACGTTTGCAACAATCCCACAAGACTCACATTTTTTCGAGTTGTCATCGTCACATTATCAGGTATTTTTGTCTCCACTGCAGGAGCACGACCCTCTCTGTACTACCAGAGCCATACTTAGCCACAGCAGACAGAGGACTTTGGCCTACACTCGCCTCGCTGGCCAGACGGGTTGGAGAGGTCTCATTGATGTTTATAAGCTTTGTTAACTTGTATTTCCTAAGTCGCCTTCTACGTCATCTACGGGAGGACTTGGAGTGGCCCTATTCTACTCTGCCGGAAACCATACAGTGACCAGAAACCACACGGCAGTACAATAATATACATAATAAAATAATATTTATATAAAATTTCGAGATGAAAATATCCTAAATCTTATGTGCTCTATCTAATTCAGGTAACATGTTTTACTTCTAATCCGTTCAGCCGTTTTAGCTTGATAACGGGATAATATCCATACATTCTTCCAAGCTTACAATCTTGCGTATCAAGAATTATTACAGTAGAATTAGCTGGATTGACTAAGACAGACATTAAAACCCCACGTAACACTTGATTTAAATAAAACATGTAGGTACTACGCATATAAACATTTCCAAGACAATTTAATTATAAATAAATTAGCCTGTTTTCAACTGCAGAGGCTCGTACGTGTGGAATAATTACGCTTGTTCGCAGAGGCAACATCCCGAGACGATTGCTACCGCACCAGGAGTTGCCGAGGCTTACATTCGTCTTATCTTAATTTTATTTAATATGTGTACATTAGTCAAGTTATAATTTTGAAATTTGATCAAGTTCGTACGCATAAAAAACACTCTAAGAACTTTCCGCACATGAGATATCCAGCCTAGTCTTACACATTATAATGATATACATGAATATATCGCATTTTTATAGTTTGCAGATTTACGTAAATGTAGTTATACTGTAGTGGTCTTTTTGTGTAAATAACTGTTTTATTGTCTTAACGATTCAATTTGTTACGAAACTTGACACAAACCTTTTTTACAACCTACACACAATAAGACGCTTCGTTTATGAAACCTCAGAATCATAATAACTTTTTAGTACAATTTGTCACGAGTTTTCACTTATATACGAAGATTCATCTTTATCATCATCATCATCAGGACAATTTTTATCTCTACTGCAGGAGCTTATTTTTTATTTATTATTAAAATCAAATAAATCTTATTATCAAGGATATTTATAATATCTCTTAATAATCGTCATTTTAGTTTGTTGCACAATTGGGTACTTTCCTAAGTCCAAAATAAATTATTTTGTACTAATAGAAAAATAAAGCGTCGCCAAATAATGTCACTTGTCTTAGAACATATCCATTTTAACGTTATTTTAAATTTATTATTGTAGAAAAACTAATAATAAGAGCGCTATTTGACTCCAAAAATCTATGACGTCACCTGCCTGTATTTCATACAAAATCCCATAGAAACTGTTCGTTTTGACGTTTAGAAAAAAGTTGCTGATTTGACTTGTTGGAAAATAGCGTATTGTTGACGTCAAATGGTTACTTACAGCTAAGTTAACTGCCGCTTCTTAAGCGCTAGTGCAGAAGAAGCGGTAACAAACTGCACTGCAGTATTTCTTTCGTAGAGATCTAGTTAATAAATGCCTAAATATTTTGAGTCATGTACTATCCGACTCAATTAAACCTGGGGTATGGGGCCGCAGAGGCGACGCGACGCAGCGCAGTCGAGCGCGTTCGTTATTGTCTACGTGACGAGACAGCCTATTGGCTATAGTTTATTATAACGGACAAATTCGCTATAGATATCTCACTTTTGCCGAATTATATCTACAACAATATTTTACAAGTACATGCAAATGGGGTACTACAATCCTGGGTCGCAAGAAACAAAGATGACGTACAAATTTTCTGTGGCAATGATGATTCTTAATAAATACCATTTCATTTTAAGGGTCCCCCGACCCTAGACCAAAATACAACTTTCCATACAAACGTAGTCTACGTTTTATTTCAAAACGACATGTCCGATTTGGGCAAAATTTTGTAATTTTGAAGATATTGCAATTATCTAGCTTATCTATATATAAGTTCATATTTTTACAGTCGGAAACTAAATATAAACCTAGATAATTGCAATATCTTTGAAATTACAAAATTTTGCCCAAATCGGACATGTCGTTTTGAAATAAAACGTAGACTACGTTTGTATGGAAAGTTGTATTTTGGTCTAGGGTCGGGGGACCCTTAAGTAATACTTAAAGTCAATACCTATTTCTATTTATAAATCAGGATTGATCGACTTTAATAAGAAAGAAATCATAATGGGGAGGACAAAACAGCTTTAAAAGGCGACCCAGTTCGAAGCAATAAGCCTGTGGATGTTTACGGGGATTTTCCACAAATAAAAACGGGGCAAGTCGGGGCCGCGATTAAGTTTATTAGAATTCATTCGGAGACGAGAGGGGCGTTCTAATGAGCTGTTTATCCGACCATCGATGGCAGGGAATTGGAAAATCTAATACGTCTTATCGGAAGAAATGCATTTCTATTTATCAAAGTTTAATTATTTAAATTGTATGTATTTTATTTGTACAAGTATATCTTGCCCATCCTAACTTACGGTGCTCAGACCTGGTCATTTACCGAGGAGCAGAAGTCCAAGCTCAAGATTTGCCAAAGAGCGATGGAGCGAAGTATCTTAGGCGTCACGCGGCTGGATAAAGTGCCGAACACAGAACTCCGTTTAAAAACAGGAGTTGTAGATGTGGGGCACAAAGCCGCCAAGTTAAAGTGAGATTGGGCAGGCCATGTATGCCGGATGCACCCAGACAGGTGGACCAACCTAGTTACAGAATGGATTCCTACAGATGGTCGTAGGAAACCGGGCAGGCCTAGAAAGCGTTGGAGTGATGACATCAGATGTTTTGAGAAGAATTGGTCGCAGGTCGCACAAAATCGGGATAAGTGGAAGGATATGGGGGAGACGGAGACGGAGAAGCAGTGGGACAATAAAGGTGAATAAAAAAAATAAAAAAATCATTTAAATTAGTACCCGTAACCGAAGGGCATGTATGAATAGATTGATGTGAAGAGTTTAGATGAAGCAAAAGAGGTTTGTCAGGATCGTAGCAAGTGGAGGTCCATAGTCTCTGCCTATCCCTGTGGGAAACAGGCATGTTATTACGTATGTATGTAATCATTTAAATTCAAAACAACCAAAGTTAAATATAATTGGGTAGATGACAAGATCAAAATTAAAAAAATAGGTACAGCTAGTCAAATAAAACGTCCCAAAATAGTATCATTTTTCATTGAGCATATCTATTTTTAACATGATTTTAGATTTTTTAAAGCAGAAAAAGGCCACATGGACTCTTTCATGAGTGGATGGCAGCAGAATACTCAAAATAGGGACGTAGAAAAAATAAGAGAGATCTGTGCCAAGCACTGGGACACAACAATAAGCTAAGAAAAAATATCGGAAAATCTGTACTAATAAACTGTAATATTTGACTCCAAAAAGCATGACGGTCGTGATTTTCCTACAAACCCCGAAGAAAATGTTTGTTTTGACGTTTAAAAAAAGTGTCTGATTTAACTTATTGCAATCTAGCGGTCAAGATGAAATGGGCAAGTCTGAAATATGTCAACGGGTGATGAGGCCAGCAACTCACCACTATTTTGATTCACTTTTTTCAACTTCACGCCGATCATCACGCTAAGAATTCAATTCATTAAGTATAAAGACGTGATTTTCATCTTTTGTTGTAAAATTTTACATAAATACATTTAAACATAACTCATAGAAAGTAACAAATTTTAAATATGTTATCCCTCTACGCTTTTAGCTGGCTAAAGTAAATAATAACCACAATTGCCGGGCAAAGCCAGATAACCGCTGATTTGCGCTGCGTGAAATCACTATATTATTTCGAGATGGGAACAAATGACAGTTATTATAGTCCATCGCAATCCATTGTGTTTATTTATCTGTGAACCTTAGCCACTTTCCGCGAAACCAATTAATTTTGATGACGTCTTAGAAATGACGGCAATTGGAGCATTTCAAACTTTCTGAAACTTCCGGGAAATTAATGAGAGTAATTTTTACTAAGTTACCGCGATTTAATGTTGTAAATTAATTGCCGTGAGATTTTGTCTTCTGCGTTTTCTTTGAAGGTCGTACAGTGAGGTAAGATAAGTTATTCTCCACACGCTATGCCAAATACTTCTATTTTATTATCATATTAAAATACATTTTACGCACATTACAAAATTTAATTAATTCTTGTTCGACTTCATATTGCCTATGCTTGGCCTAATAGTAGGAAGGATTTGTTTGATTCATTCATTTGTCAAGTTTTATAATTACTGGTTTTTAAATTATTGCGCTTTAAACCCATTAATTGCAAGGATGTAACTCCTATTCGAAACGTTAGACGAAACAAAAAAACGGTTGTATTGAGTTCGTTTATACACACATAAAAAAAATTATAAATATTTGGAGACTGACTAATGTATAATCACGGTAATAGTATTCCACAATAATTTCTAACAGCCCATTATTACGCATCTAGTGATGCGCGGCACGCCTAAAGCTATCAACGTTGGTGGTCCTATTTACATCCAAACTTATTTGACGAAATATGATGTATTATTTAAAATATTTTTATAAATATAACATTCTCTATTGTATCTGTATTGACGTAAGATTGATTTAAAAATAGGTTTATTTTTACTTTTTTTGACCTGATGCCAATTTTCTTGACATTTATCAAAAGTTACTATTTCATTATTTTAAGCTACCTTAACTGACATACCTCATTTGAATGGTCTTTGTTTTCTTTTATAAGATTTTTCACCAATTTTGATAATAATTTAAGCTACGGTTTTTCATATTAATTACTTACATGAATTTTTGAATGCCAAATATTAGATATAGAAATGAGTAAAGCAGTGTTTTTATTTGCAATATAAGTACCTAACTTTGTAGTCAGGAATTCCGTGCCATATCGCGAGGCCATCGTTTGATCTTATTCTGTTGTTTGTAGTGGACACTTATACTTTCCAAGTAGATACGTATATACGTACCTATATACAACGTGTAACTAAAAGAGGGTTTCAACCCGAAAGGGAGTAAACGTACTAATTAACGTGAACAACTTTTACTATAGGACCATCCCTGAATTAGCAAAAATACTGTAGCTCCATACAAAATTAAATACCTACCGTGCCAAAATGTATAGAGATGTAGATGTTTTTGCGATTTCAGGGTAAAAGTTGTTCACATTGATTAATTAGTACGTTTACTTCCTCTTTGGCTTTTGTTACACGTGGTTGTATAATGCTATACTAAACAATATCACGTCTTTATCCCTAATGCAGCAGACAGAGCATTTTGAGCCCAGATAGAGCCCAGGGCGGCAAGAACCAAAGGCCTCTTTTAGCTTGTGATGCGGTAAAATAGTGCTAACCGTATCTATCACATATTAACATGATTCGCATTTTGACCCGTATATTATATCATAATAATATATAACTGTAGATAAGAGAAAACATAATATGATAATTAAACTAAACACACAATTTAAAATCTAAATTCAACTAATTCTTTAAAAAAACTTACAAATAAAAACATCGTGCAGATTATTGCCCTGCGGTGGAGTGCCAAAAAGGCCAGCAGAACTGCCACGCTGGATGGCAAAGCTTAGTCGTTGCGAGAAGTAATTGTCAACCCTTAGAAGATTAAAAATTAAAAAGTTCATGAGTCGAATCTAACAATTCAATCCCAAACAGCTCAAATATTAATTCGTTCCCTAGGAATTCGTACTTGCGCTGTTTTAGGGTTTCCGCAATGGCTGCAGCTGCGTTAGCCTTGGAGCTTGTCCCTGAAGATGGGAGCCCGTCAGAGTATACAGTACACTCATAAATAAATAAAAAAAAATACTTACCCTTTTTGGTGACAATCATACCAGTCACTGGCGGAATTGCAATGATGTGAATAAAAGTGCGCCAAAAGTGCCTAGTTTGATTGTATCATAATTTGGCATTAATATACCTATAAAAATATAATATCCGTATTTTTATTCATAAACAGGTATAGGTAGGTACTTCATAGTTGTATCCAAATTTGAGGTCCTGTTAATTCAACGAAAATGGTTTTAATATTGGTACATTGCGAATTTTTGGAGGGTTGCGTTCCACTCAGTGATATAAATTGCGAGGGGAAGATATAGGCATCTGAGATAAAACGGCGGAAAGTTGATATAAAGCTGAATTACATTACTATGTTGCTATAAATTTATTTTGGCGTGTAAGGATGCGATGTTGTGGAGTGAATATAACTCATATAATATATTTAGGTAGAGCATGAGTATAAATCATATTTTATTACGAAAGTTTATTATACCATTGTTTTGTGTTATTTTTAAGTAATCGTTTTACGCGAACATATGCAATGCAATAGGTGTTGTTTTTTTTCTTACGAGCGACTATTATTTAGCTACGCCTAAAGTAGCCTATGTGTTAATCCAGGGTGTCAGCTTCCTGCATACTAAATTTGCTTCCTGCAGCCGTTTGCGCGTGAAGAAGTACAAACATACACACACACACACACTCTCAAACTTTAGTCTTTATAATATTATTGTGATTTTATATTATAGGAATCAAGGTACGTAAAAGTTTAAAAGTGCCTATCTGCGACATGTCGCTAAATTCTGTCGTTCTGCTCTCGATAATTTAAAATGAGTTCACAATTATTGATCTCCATATGAATGTCTATAATCAATTACTTATTCACACAATCAAGTGCGATCTAGAATAAAGACTATTACCATAAAATCTAATTAAAATGTCGATAGCGGAAACGGTTACTAGGATCTGAACAAAAAATTTAATTTCCCACGTCTACCAAGTGCTGTTATTTTAATTAAGATCGCGAACAGTTTACATCAAAAATACATAAATAAAAAAAATTATAAATAAAAATAAAGGTAGGTGGGTGGCCCGGCGGGTGTATACACTTATTTCGCAAGTTAAGTGACATCGAGCGTGGTCTGCACTTGGGTGACCAGACCACAAGTAGCTAAACAATTTGAGAGCTCCTCCTTGCTTCCGAAGGCATGTAAAACCGTTGACTGCCACTATCATCATTGTATTAAAGTCGTCAAGCTGTGTTAGATGCCTTATTTTTCATGCTGCTTGCATAAAAACTAAGACACCCGTGTGGGCCACTTACACACACACGAAAAAAATGAACGAACAACTTAATGTAATGAAATATTTGATAATAATGCGTTTAGAGAAAAACTAAATTACATTTCTTGAGGATAAATTATAAACGTCAGCAAATTCTTGTTAAGAGTTAATTTTCCGTCAATATCCAATATTTTTCAGCAGTCTTATCTGCTATTAGCCAGAGGTCGAGCAACGGAAAACAGTTTTCGCCACGCATTCGTGTGCGGCCGCCCGAGTGATTCCAATAAAACACTTCGCGGAACGCATCCAATGGCCATAGTTCATCGGAAACAGTAATTGTCAAGATTTTTATTACTGTTATTGGTAACGGGATACGTTTATGCTCGATAGGCATGATGGTTTGAGGTAGAAATGATACCGCTACCGTAAATTATAAGAAAAGTTATCTTTGTTATAAAATATTAGGTGTAGTAGAAATATTGTGGCAAAAACTACAAATAAGTTTAATTGACAAATCTATTTTTATTTTTTAAATGTAAATTTTGTACAAGCTTTTATGATGAGTACTTACGATCATGAAATTGACAGACTGCCATTTGCATTTTCAACTGCTTTACATTTGTCCGCACCTACAATTTGTTGAAACGAAAGGTTTGTTTTATAATTAAGAATAAGAAACGTATTCTAAGTAAAATTTATTTTTTCTATTATATAGGGTATATAGGGTAATCTACCTAAATGAAGTGGGTAATTTATGTATAAAGTAATGTTTTAAAAGTTGTAACAAAGTGTTTTACCAACATCTTCGATCTTCTAAAATCATATGACCAGAATAGGAAAAATAGCATCTCATAAATGGCAGAGTAGAATAGGACCACTCCAAGTCTTCCAACACTGAGAAAATACGCTAAACAAAGCGTATAAACATCATGAGACGTCTCCACTTCAACCCGTTTGGCCAGCGTGGAGAGTGTAGGCCAAATTCTCTGACCAAATATGGCTCTAGTAGTACAAAGAGGGTCGTGCTCCTGCAGTGGAGACTAAAAAGGCCTAATGATGATGAAATGAATGTCACACTACTCGTAAAACGTCGAATAGATTGCTTTTGTGACCAGTCAACTTAAAATGTTTGCTTTGGGCGCAAAGCTGTAGCAGCAAAATTAGTGCTTCCCCCTCTAACCCCTGTTGTATAAAGCCACGCTTGAATGATTGCCACTCTGCCAATAAGTTTGCGCATTTCACATGACACATGGTGGCACTTTGTTTGAATAGCTGCTAATGAAAACAGAGACAAAGTACACGATGCTTTGATAATACGTAATTAAAAGGAAGAGAAGGGTTTAGATTTTACATTGATATTTCCAGGGGGCATCTCAAGGAAAGTATACATTAAATGTAAAGGTACACTTTGAGATGCATCACTGCCTCATTACTGAGACTCGAAGCAATATCGGGGAGAGTGGTATCTAGTTTTTCATTATCTATAGGCTTCGTTTTAATATCTATTACGTTTATTGTTAGACATTTTTTCTATGGCAAGGTGCCTCAAATTCCTATGTTTGACTTCCAAGAAAAAGTGCTAACGCTATTTCTATCCTAATAATAATCATGCAGTTGAGTTATTTAAAGGTTGAAATACAAATAAATAGTTGGCACTTCAACAATTTTCTTCATTAATTACCAAAAAAAAAAACAATTACTTGAACCACGTCACGAAAACTATTGAAAATCAACAAAAAGCCGGTAATTGGTGTGCACCTGACTTCTGCAGCGGAATAACAAACGGAGGGTGAGCCCTGGCTATTAAAACTACGCAGGGCTGCATTTGACGAGTGCCGCGAGCGACACCTTGGAAAATTGGATAGGAAATAATAATTGGAAAATTATAAGGGGTCGCCACTTTCCCGCCACATAATCTATTGACTTATTCCGTTTTTGCCACGGTTTCAATTCGCAACGCTAGAAAATACACTTATCGTCAAAGTTAATAAATGAAAAATTTTATTCATTATTAGTCAGTATTTGTTACTACGGTAAAACTTAGTTAATTTTAATATTAATTAACTTATTATATTGTTTTGAAGGTAACATTTTATATTTTGAGACAAAAAAGTAGTTTTTTTGAGAATGAAGCTAATCTAGAACAGTTTATTATCGGCGGCCCAAAAATAATAAGTAAGGTATTTTGTTTCATCGAAAATTAATAAAACAGAAAAAAGAAAAATAATAAACCAGTACGAATCAGGAATAAACTCATTTGACGGTGGCTCCAGGCGCTGAAAAAAATTTCTTACTCCCTCGAGAAGTTTAAATCAAAAATGATTCTCGCTAACTAGACATAAAGTGACTCTAATTGCAAAAAGTCAATTTTTCAGAACTTCTACGGGCGCCTTAAATCACATTTTAATGTACTTAGTCCAAGATTCATTTTTCGCCTCAGAAAAATGGTTTCATTGTTCCAAAAAAGGAAAAAAAACAGTGTTTGCCTGTCAAAAGCGTCTATGAAATGTGGTTTTATGGACGAAGTGTTAAAAGTGTCACATAATTTACACTTAAAACACTTTAAAGTGGGAATGACGCGTGTTGATAGACTGTGTTGTTACTCGTTTATGTGGTAACTTGAAGTGCAGGTCATTGTACAGATTTTTCTCACCGATAAAATAGCCAAGGGTATGTTACGGTTATACCGACACGTAGCTTATATTATAAAGTTTGATTTGGTCTGTTTTCTTGAGATAAGATGTAATCTTGTTCCCGGGAAACGTTAACAACTCCTGTGATGTTTGTGTCATTACAATATGAGATATGAATGCAGACTGCGTTTGTCTAGTTTACATTTATTATGAATGTTACGTTGATGCCCTGATATTGTGTATAAAATATGTTATTAATATATTGATGTTCCGTATTATATGATCTTGAACACTATATGACTAATAAAAACATCTCCTATAATAAAAAATAAAATTTTGAGAAGTGTAATGCTTGCTACTATGTACTCATTTTTATCATCATCTCAACCCTTCTTCCGCCCACTGCTAAGTCTCTTTCTTCGTTGACGCCATCTTTCTTTTATATGTATAGCATAGCTAATAATAACTAGATCTCGTTATGTACGATCTTTAATTAATTTAATCCAATTAAAACAGAAAGTTGTACGTACATACGTGATACGTACATAAGTTGTAGAAAGGCGATTCAAACCTCAGTGAAACCCACCCGCCGGGTAAAGACCTCCCATTCATTCATTCTGGACATCTCTCAATAGACTCAGGGTTTATGTAGGAAGGTGTCGACAAAGCCGTATTAGGTGGTGTCACAATGCTAACGTCTTTGCGACTGCGGTGCCATTCAGTTGATGGACCACCATATGTCGTGTTCGGACTGCCCTACGTCATGCGCGTCTTGGACTAACGAAAAAGGTTTCGCCGTGAAACTATGTATTGGAAACATTTTGACTCTAAAAGAAGAAGTTTATACATAGGTTTTATTTCAACCATCATCATTGTTATTCATAATATTTTAACATTAAAATTTAACTGCCTAAAACAAGGAGGTATTCGTAATAAAAACTCGTAACTCCGCCGATAAAGTCCACTCGTTTTCCAATTGGTAAATTATTCCATATAACAGGTAGAAGTATAGCAGCGCTATTTCAATCCCACCTGTTCTCGTACGTCTTACGACAATTTTACGATTTTCCATTCACAGCCCCCTCGACGTCAACGTCAAATGCCGATTTTTCCACTTGTCACACTTTCCAATTTTCTGGAGAATGCGGCCCCTGGAGTCCTGAAGGGTTTTCCGGATTGAGTAGTTCGATGTTTTCAAAATTGAAACAGTGTAGTAAACGTTTACACTGCTCTATTTTTCACACGTGGAAAAAACTGAAAATTTATTTTAAAAGTTAAAATTTAGGTACAATCAATTACCTAACCTAACCTAGCCGTAGTATTAGATTAAGGTTGAATTTTCTCCTAAACCCGAAATAATATAAACATAAAAGTTAATATTCCAAAAGACTTAAATACTAAAAAATATTTTTTATGATGAGATTTTTAGATTGGTCATATATCAGACATGACATACATAAACATAATTACTTAGCTAAATGAATATTCCCAATGACTGAAGCACAGGTTTAGAATGGGATTTCCGTAAACCATCCATAAAATTCTTAATTTGAACCGATCTTGATGATAAATAAAAGAAGATCGTCATGTAACACTGTACCTCCTAAGCAGATAACTTGCGTATTTCCTTAATTACACGGTATTTAAACTCTTCCGCCTAAGCCTCGACAGTTATAACGTGTTCGTAAAATAATCTTAATTGAATTGTGAAGCGAGCATCTCTTCATGGTTGGTAGAGATGAGTTTGATTATATTTTCCCGTTGCGATGTTTAGCCAGAAATACACAACTTGTCAATATTTTTCATAAGGTATCTCCTAGATCTGGTGCTTTTTGACAAGACCTGGAAGTCGAAAATAAATGACAGAGAACAGTGGCGTACTAGAGGGGAGGCCTTTGCCCAGTAGTGGGACAGTATAGGCTATTAAAAAAAAACTCCTAATAAATACGGCTTAACTAAACATTTTCTTAGTAATGGACTTAACTAGTCAGATTTTTTAAAATTAATAACTGATAAGGCAATCTTAACACATTTAAATTCTTGGTTGCCTTTGATCCTGTAGTTTCTTATCTGCCACGTGCTTAACCATTAAAGGCTACAGTAAAGAAAAACTCCCATTTACGTTTAATTCTTGTTCGTCGTTCGCAGCTGTCACTGGTTAGCTAGGTTGACCACATTTCACTGCCTTGCGGAAATTCCTGAGATTTTATTTCAAGATGCCTTGGCTGTACTTGTAGTATGTATGTATTTTATTCCAGTTTTTACCTAACTGTGTCAACTCGTCATTTGATTGGAGGATGATTTAAAATTAACTGCAAATACAAATATAGTAAGTATAACATTTTTTTCCATAATCTGGCAAATAGAGTCTAGAGCCGCAAGATCCAAAGGCACATACAACATAGCAAAAATAATTTTAGATTATTTATCACACGCTTAAAATACTTCAGTGTTTCAAGACTAAAATCTACAACTAAAGATAATATAATTTCTAACGTAACTACAACCAAAGTTTGTTACCAGTGATGTCTTATGGCTCTGAAACGTTGTCTCTTCCTATGTCTCATAAGAAGGCTCGTGCAACGTGCTATGGAGAGAGCTATGCTCGGCGTTTCTCTATGTAATTAAATCAGAAATGAGGAAAATTCGTAGAAGAACAAAAGTCACTGACATAGCCCAGCAGATTTGGATTTGGTCGTTTAAATGTCAGTGGGCAGGATACATAGCGCAAGTCGCAATAAACCGATGGCCGATGGGGCAAAAGGTTCTTGAATGGCGACCGCGTACTGGCAAGCGAAGCGTAGGACACCCACCCACAAGGTGATCTGACGACCTGACCAAGGATGCATGCCTATGTCCAGCTATGGACGTTATGCAGCTGAAATTATGATGATGATAATCACATGCTTATTATGTTCCAGCGATGAACATTGAAAATCACTGTTAACAAATTACTGTGTGTGTTCTTGACCACACAATAAGACCACAGAATAAACATATCGATGATAAATGAGTATTTGAAACTACACATTTGTCATTTTTTTCTTAGTTTTCCCTTACAACTTGGAACATGTTGTTGATTGATGGATTATTTGCTTTTATTTTGAGTCATTCTGCACATGCACGTACTTCCTCACGTATCTCCTTCCCTCGCAGAGATCTTTCGCAAACAGTGCGTGATCGAAGCCACGCTGATCAGATTTGCGTGTTTGCGTGCTTTGTTTGAGTTCAGATCCTGCGATACTTCGATAAGGGCACTTCCGAAACTTAGCGTTTGGCGAATTTATCGTTTTGCAAATATTTTGGAGTGTTGGGAAACAATGACGCGGATTGAGGGATCACCACATCTTCATATTCTGTGCCAGACAATATTTCTCTAGTGTTAGAATATTTTATACGAGAATCCCAGAACCCCCCAGCTTAATATTGCACGCCTCATAAGCGAAGCGAATGAGGTTATGCATTACTCTCAACATTGACATGTCGAGCATTTTTACATAATATCACAGGGTAATAATATACTATACGTTTGACGTGTTTTTTGTGTATCTGGTCGTGGCATTGTAGTTCTTAAGCTGATCAACTTATTTTAATTTAGTTTTTATATTTAAGAGGTGAATTGATTGAGTATTTTCTTTTCTAGCTTCGAGTTCTTATTTAAGTTATTTATTTTTCGTGTGTACTCATCGTACGTATTAACTCTTGTTTTAGAATCTTTGAGCTACTTAAAGTCATTTAAGTTAGAGTTTTATACAATCTCAATGAATTTTATATATTAATAACTCGAATATTTTAATAAAATAATAAGCCACAAAACAAGTTTCCCAAGTTATCACAAGTATTCAAAATGTAGGGCAAAAACCAAAAGTAAATTGTTTTTAACAATTTAGAAAAATAACCGAACTAAGTCAGGGGAGGTCCAAATATGTCATAAAGTCCAGTTCTACATTCATAAAAGAATAAATCTAGTCAATTGCTATTGAAATATATGCATAGTCTTCAAACAGATTGCTTCCAAGGCAATGCCAGGGATTTGCGCTGAAAAGTCACGGCTTACCTTATTGGCAAACATGGCGGGAAGGACGATAATTAATCTGGCGACGGCTGCCAGACGGAATACAAAGCGGAAGGTGATGAGTGTGGATGGTAATGAAATATGAGCGGGAATTCTGGATTTGGAAGATATTTTAAGATTCGAACAATATTTTCTTTGTGTGAAAACCTATCAGCTGAACAAATGTGAAACAACTCTATGGTACTTCGAATTAGCATCTTACAATATGGAACTAGGTACCTACCTACTATGGTATATAAGAAAATGTGCTTGGTAACTCTAAAAGCTCAGTGAGTGCAAAAGTCATTATTTGTAAATAAGTCATGTACAATAGTTTGTTATTTCAACTTTTTTGTTTAAAGTTTTACGTAATATATTTTCGTCTTCGTTGTTTGAGTGGTAATAACCACTCACACTGTACTATTTTCAGCCGCATAACGTCCACTGCTGGACATGAGAAGGCCCTTTCCCGAAGATTTCCAAAAATCTTTACAAGAATGCTTGCGTACCTACTTAGTGTTAAAACAGCTTAATTTTTCACAAACTTGATAGCTTAAATTATTTAAAATGTTAAATAAAAGTATGAAAAAATCATCATTGTAATTTCATGTAAACAGGTTTGCAAGAATTATGTATACGAATTGCCGATTATATAACAGATTCCTAAATATTATTTAATGTTAAAAATAAATACAAAACAAACGAGAACACGAACAACCACAACGATGGATTATCACTATTATCGAGTTAAAAGAAATGAAATAAAACTACCAGCTAAAATTACTTCCTACAGATTAATAGTCTGGTGAGCGCAGAATATCAATGGGGTGCGATGGAACGTCAGGTGAAGCGACGATAATAAACGAATTGGGATGAGGTTTTATAATTTTCATCCTATTACGAAAAGGGAATGCTATTTCTTACTAGGTTTAAAATTTAATTTCTTAGACTAGTTCGTTCGTTCCTTAGCAGTGACAAAATGTACCAACCGTTTAGAATTTACTTTTTTATAGAGTTTTTAAGTTTTTTGGCAGTTTCGATTGGGTTGAAAAACAAACTTTGTACGATTTATGTTGATACATCAATATGTTATGTATTTGAGACATGAAACGATGAACGGGCACGAAGTTATTATAAAAAGTTCTACGAGTAAATTGTCTTTAGACATAATCATTTTTGCTAGGTATTCTTTACGCGAAATAAATATGTATGTATTCGGCGTTTATTTGATAATTCTATGGTAATTGCAATTAACATATGTTTCTTACCTTATTCTAATTTAGGATTCTCTTATATCTATATTTATTTTCTCGGTACAATATATCGTTATTGGTACCACTCCACATAGGCACAATTTTTTAAGTAAATTTGTTACAGGTATTCATTTTTTTATTTATAAATATTTAAATTACATATTCAATTTTACTTATTTTAATAAACTTATCTTCAAGTAAAAACTCAAAACTAATTTTGTAATCTAAGTTAAATAATTAACTAATTTTATGTTAAATTAAAAGGCCGTAAAAATCTTTATCATAAATTATCTTATGATATTTTTATACCCACCGCTATAAAAAGACATTCCCACCTAATTAATAACATTTGATGACTAGTGTTTGGTCTACGCCAAATTAATTGAGTGTTTAACTGTCGGAAGAACGAAATAGCTGCAGAATTTTATTTCATTTTCTTCTTAGACCGCTAAAAGTTATTCTTGAAAATACTCGTAACTAGTCGAGCGCAGACGAAATGGAAGATTTAAGTCCGTTCCTAGATGAAATTGGCATTCTTTCAAGCAGTTTTGCTTTGAGCTGCAGTTGGGTTGAGATTGCTCACTTAAGATCATCTCTTTAGCTTTGTGAAATAAGTTTGATTACACTACTTTCATAACGCCTTTGGTGTCTCTTTGCCGTGAAAATCACCTGCTTTACAAAGACTAAGCTCGTAGGATAAATCTCGTGCTTTGATATTTTGAACATTAAAGTCTGTGAAATTGAATATTACACCTATACCTTTACCGTATCGTCGTTGCTTATAATTTTATACTCGATAATCTTCTTAAGTGTTGTTAATTTTATGAACTCAGTTATACCATTGCGTATGCGTCTATACGCATTCTCAACATTCTCTCGTAGACCTATATCTACACGAGAATGCATCAGATATTCCGGCATGCATAAAGTTAACGTTTTTTTTTTTTTGTTATGATGTGCAGATCTAACGAGTAGATTCACTGTCACTTTTGTTCGCAATAACACTACTATCATAACAGCTATTACAATTACTGCAGATATTTGAGACAATGTCTTTGTTTTGTGAAAAATATTTAATTTTAACTCCCCATTCATTAACCTAGAAATTATAGAGAATTATAAGGAGAGCGCTATAAGCGCTACAACACAGGTTTTTACAAGAATTTAAAGTATTTGTAGTAGACAGAAAAATACTAGCCTAAATATGGAAGTTTGTCCTTGTGAACTATAGTAGGATGATGACCGGACAGTTTGCGCCGGCGACGGATTGTAATCGTGAATTGAGTAACAACCGCGTAGGTGACGCTGCTCAATGGGCATTGGGCACTGTTGGGAGGTCAACGGCGACAAGTATGTGTAAATGAAACCACGAAAATTATGTACAAGCGGATAGTGTAAAAATAATATAAATTCTATATACTAATTACAGTAGGTAAAATACGCTCAATCACTACCTGAGGACGCAAGACCCGATGTGTGATTAGATTGCGCTGGACCGCTTTTACAGTTATTTATAGCTCTAAAGATATCTAGATTTTACGATTTTGTATTTTATAAGAAATGAGTACGAATTCTGCATTTACCACTGTACCACTTACAAATTCGAAATTGTACGCACGTAATTACGAACGTTTCTGTAAGTACATTCTGAAAATGTTTTCAAAAGCAAAGTTCCGAAAGACTGATTAGGCGTATCGTTCCAATTTCATTGTGACATCCCAAATATAACTTTAAGTATTTACAACTTTCGCAGAAGTCAATTAAAGGGCAGAAAACTTTGCAGGGAGAGGTAATAAACAAACGCGGGGTGAAATGATGTCGGTTTGTTTGCGGGATATAAAGCGAAGAACATCGGGGCCTCCGTAGGCATCAACTGGTAATTAATGGTCCGCCAAGGCTGGGGTGAAATCGGATCAATTTGCCAGCTATTCTTTACTTTAAAGGTCCTACAAACATTGATTACAGAATCCGCAAGATCTAAGAAAAGATCTCCGTTTAGCCCCCTCCCCTCAACGAGAAATTTATTTAAGAACAATGTTTTGAATTTCAAAGTTATAGGTCCCGTAGGACGCCGTAAATATCCAGAGCAATAAAAGACTCCCTAAAAATTCTTTGGATTTAGCACATATTGAGTGGTCTCTACTTTTAAGTATGGGAAGCGCGTTAAAGGTAGCTTCCGACCCTCGTATTTAGCTATTGTTTTAAGTGGGCTACACTTCGTTACGCCCCTGCACTCAGCGAATTTCAGAGATCGCTTTTTATGTTTTTTTAGAAGGGCCCTCGGACTAAACTGATAATGACGCCTGGCTCAAGGGGAATACGGATATGCCGCTGCGGACTTTAGCGAGGTTTTAACGCTGAAAATTTATTGTAACGGTTGTACTTCTCTTTGGTGGTAATAGCTTGGTTAATGGTAATCCCAGGAATCCAAACACCTGGCTCGACTCGTTAAAGAAAATTAAATACCTCAAATTGTAAGACGCTGTTCAGTAAATTGATGCACTCCGATTACGAGCTTTTGTTATTTGTAAACATTTATAGCAATAGAAGATAAAATTGATATATTATGTTGCCTTACTACATTATGTTCAGTCGATTTAAAAAAAAATAATTTTTTAGTCATTTATCAGCGGGATAGAAATTGGAGTTATATTTCTATCCCGCTGAAATAACTAAAACGAACCTTTTTTAATATGTATGAAGTCCATTAAGCCACGCATATTATATAACTTGCTCCTAAATGTAACTGCACTGTACATGCGATAAAATATATGTATTTATATCAAAATTGTCATCACGTGATCTTGCACGCCTAGGAAAACAAGCGTGGAAAAGTTGTAAATCGCACAAAATGAGTTGCATATTTACTTTCTATAAAAATCCACTACTAATTAACTGCTGCTGTGTGGCACAGACAGAACTTTCGTATGAACACACAAACTCATACGCATACATTACATACATATTTTTACCCCTGTTGCAGAGACTAGATCTCCACTTGATCCTAGCAAACTAGCATACAACTTAACCCCTTGTATACCGGAATCAGATACAATAGTTAAACAATGCATTCTCGTGTAGATCTATGCAACGGCATAGGTATGAGAGGTTAAAAAAGTTACTCTCGATTGACCTTAGTGTAAGATCACACTGCATAAAATTTTACGGTGTGAGTTTTCCCGCGAAAATAGCGTGGTGACATTTATTACTCTATGACTCACCACGTCTGTCGTCTGTAACCTTGTAAAATTTGTTTGCTGCACATAAGTCAATGCCCGGTCAGCCCTAGGGGGTTGCCGACATCCCCTTTCACGGCATGAACAATCCGCAAGAGTAATTTATCTCATTTCCCTCAATTATGGCCTTTTCAGTACAGATACAGCCACATGTCAAATGGGGTGATGCTGATTCCTTGTAAATATTTTATGCGTTGAAAAGATAACGTTGTTACTATTACACTACATATTGAATATAATTGTTTCTTTGATTTTTAGGGATAGTAAATTTAGATTTTTTATTTAAGGTTCTAATAATAGATTTAACTCATTTTAGTAAAAAGATTATTTTATGTCTTCGATATTGTAGCTGCATTTAATTAGGTGTAACAAAATGTATGCTGTCTTGTCATAAGAAGTGATATTGCAGTCTCGGTTTTATTTCCCTAATGTGTACTTTTTTGCTTCCAAATAAATCCATCGAATCGTTTACGATAAACAAATTTAGGTAAGAATTCTTGTCTGCAAGTGGCATGTTCTATATGAGTTGGGGTTTTGATACAAACCCGGATTTCCAGTTTTCCATCTGAAGTAACTTGTGTTTTTGTTTCAAGTTCCCCAGCGCCCCTCTGGATGCCTCTGGCTACGCATCCGTATCAAGGGGAAGGTGGGCTTAATTAGGAAATAATGCCTAAGCGATTAATCACAATACCCTAGTACGCTGAGGTTGTGTACACACACAC
This sequence comes from Acrobasis consociella, assembly GCA_963555685.1. Lineage (NCBI taxonomy): Eukaryota > Metazoa > Arthropoda > Insecta > Lepidoptera > Pyralidae > Acrobasis > Acrobasis consociella. Next base: position 10,026,888 of record OY743120.1, read on the forward strand.
CGCCTTTTGTTCCCTATGAACCCGTGTGGTCTTGAGACTGATTTCCAATGGGACGTGAAGGGTCTCCGGTAGACCTGAAACTGCCACGGTTCGTTTCACATCCCCGTATTTGTGTATTGTTGCAAAAATGTCAAAGGTTACCTATGCATCGAATTTGGTTCGGGCCCAATCTTTCACGCGTCGCGAACATGAATTTTAATCCCGTTTAAAAGGGTGAATACGGATATCTTTTCGATCTCATTTTCTTCGCGTTTTTCTGTTTAACGCACCAAATGTGAAAAAGATCAGATAATGTTCATATAACAAGAGTGCTACATTTTGAAGCGTAAAATATATTATAATATACAAATACGAAAGCGTAATGAAAACAGCTTACACATAAAATTATTAAATGGAAAATGTTTAATTCAAGGTATGAATTTTCTTGCAATGTACATTTTGTGAATCAAAAACATTAATTATTACATCTGCACCTAAACCCGAATTTTGTCGTTGCATATTTTCAACAATGTCTGTTCGGCAAGCTTGTTACGAATTAAATGAACATAATTGGTAACACAAAACCGCGTAGGGACGCAGAGCCGTTATGAGGCATACAAATTTTCCGCAAACCCTTTAATCCGCCGCTCGCTTATTTCACTTGTCCCCTCGTTGGCACATTCACCCTGCTCTCCCCAATGCAGTTGATGAAATTTTGGTGATGCCTCCAAGGTACAGACTGTTTGTAAAATTCATGTTAAGCTTTTGATGCGGTGCCGTCTGCGTAATACTCTACAGGTGTACTTTCTTTTACGAATGGGACTCGAGGGATCTGAGTACTATCATAGCATTATGAGGATACCTGTCTATAATTTATGGCCTTTGTTTTATGCGTTGTTTTAACCATTTCATCTTCTTAACATATTTACGAGCGTTTGAGGAGATTAACTGGAAATTGTGTTATTGTATCTACTTTTCATATTTTCGTAGATTGGATAACAGAACATTTATAAGTACATTTTTATCAAAAAACATGTGTTCCCAAATTATTAATAGTGGCTCTGTGAGCTGTAGACTCACAATTCACCCCCAATTCATTGAAGTATATCGGACAAAAAGGTTTTTCAGACAAAAACTTGTGTCTTAATAATAGTAACTAAAAAGTTTTGACATATTTGAATAATTATCGATATGGTTGAAATATGATTTTCAAAAATTTTCAACCACCATATTTCCGCCATTTTGAAAAGTTTCAAAAATCCGGTTCATTTTCAAAAATTCTACGTATTTGTCGAATCTGCTCACAAAATTTCACGAGAATCGCTCGCGAAATGCTACCTTTAGGCGAGTACTGACGGACAGACGGACAAAGGCATTTTTGGACAATCTCGAAACTGAGACGCGACGCTCGCTCTGTCAATTTATGCCTTCGGGTCAGTAGTACCGGATAGACAAAAATTTAAGCGAGAGACAGAGGCCCTTGCCCAGCATTGGGACAGTAGCAACTCGTTATCATTATAATGTTGGTTTTGTATCCCCACGCAAGCCGCTCAAACGACCGTGGTGAAAAGACCCGGGATTCTGAAAGGACATTTACAAATCAACATCAAAAATGTTTCATACATCAATACTTAAATAAAAACTAATATCTATTTCGTGTTCGGGAGTTCATATTTGCATAAACTTAGATGTTTTAAAATTGTCCTTGTTTTGGAGCGTGTTCCGGAAGTGGAGATCAAAAAGACCTGGTGATGATAATGATGATCTTTGTTTTTAAAATTAAAATACAAACATATAAGAAGTAGCATTGAGGCTGTAATTCCGTAAAGACACAACGATGAAGACGGATAAACTTATTTATGAAAATTAGTACATCTGAAATTCAATTTCGTAATCGTGTGTGTATTGTTCACAAAATAATTTGATATTACAGTAACTTACACCTTAATACAAACACGCATTACGAGTACAATCGAGGGTCTCCGAAATTACATTGTATACAAAGTTACAGAAAGCATACGTTTCCGTGAGGGAATACGAATTCCCCCAGCCAATTTGCATGGAAGAAGGTCGTGAAACCTATTTTTTACTATATAAAAATTCTGTTCCTCGCAAGCCTTTGGGGAACCCCTCTCATCATAACATTATATTTGTAAATCAAAATAAATCCCGGACCAGAAATGGCTGTATATTTTTTTCGCCATTTTATATTCAACTCACTTATATAGGCTGTTTTCATTTGTAAGATAAAATTTATCCTACTAATCTAATAAACGCGAAACTTTGTAAGTATGTTTTTCACGTAAATACTACTACTATAGCTTATACGCGTATACCATGCGCAAACGAAGTCGCGGGCACCAGCTAGTATAATATTAACTTATCACTCCAAGACTATATATTATAGTTTAAGTAAGATTATTTTTACACAATGTTCATGGAATTATTCATTAGCTTTTCTTGAGTTCTATAGCATAAGAAAATTTTGTAACGACTCTCACTTTTATTTATTATTCCTAAGCTAATTGAATACCTAATGCTAACAGCATTATGTATTGAGACGTACATATTTGATTACCTACACAAGTGTGCACCTACCTACCTTGCAATTAAAAATGTGACAAACTGCAATGCTTGCTACGTTTTTTCGAGTAACTTATAGGTAAACACAGGTAGGGTAGGGAGTCGTAGGAAGATGGCCAATGTCTACAGACTTGTTTTTGTGCAATGCCACAGGGCTGCAACAGCGGTTGGAATATCTCCAGAATGAGAAAAAGGGAGCGTACGTGGCTTGCATTCGATATAAAAAAAACAAGCCGACTTACCGTTTTGTTGTATGAGCATTGTTGTCTGGTGTGAAATGTATCTTTCATGAAGGTTCACAATGGTATAAAAAGATGCTCTTTTCATTTCGTACCAATAGCATGTTCATTTTCATAAATTTTGAGGAGGCGTTCTATTGATGGACTGATCTAAAAATGCAATTGCAAAATTATTTCACATTTGAATTTCAGTAAAAAAATAATACTTGAAGCGCAGATATCTTAAAACCACAAATAAGTGGTTTGATAAAAGGCACTAAGATACAGATCGGTCGTTTTGAAAATCCTTGGGGGAGCCTGTCCAGCAGTGGACTTCCTGAGGCTGATTTGATAATGATGATGAAGGTTTAGAATTTTATTTACGTACCTACACAAAGTAAGTGTAATCTCGGCCTCTATCTGTATACTCGTTGTACCTATGCATTTATATTCAATTGACTCGTGTTGCCGCGAAAAGAGGTTGTTTTACCTGGTATTTATATTGTACAGTACGTGCCTTCCATCAAGTCAAAGGATAGAAAACACGACAGTATGGGCAGGACGAGAATCTCGCCGTAACGAGCGTGCCCGCATGAATAGACCGCCAACACTTGAGGCGGCGGCGGATCGTATCCATCTTGTGTAGATAGGAACAAAGCTTTCGCAGTTTTTTTTTTCTTATATGACGTCTATTTTACATTGCTTTGGGTTTAGAGTAGTTAATGAAGACTGGCAATCGAAAATTTGAGAGCATACAACAAATTGCCAGTGTTAGAACTCTAGTTTTTGTACCTACATCCGTCTTCGTGGTAAAAAAACTGTTTTAAACCTAATAAAACAGTAATATTATCACCATATAAATGAACTACTATGATCATGCTAAAGGGCACAAAATAGCGGCCCTGAAGACAGTTCGTAGTCGCGAAGTCTTTAATTAGTTTACCGCAATTTATTCAGTGGCACGTGACACGCCGGTATTTATTAACGTGCTTGTTCTACCGTACCTTTACTACTCCCCTTTGAGACATTTTTAGGGTTCTGTAGTCATTTTGTCAAGGTTTTTTAATCGACAGTCGGATAATATTGTAAGGTCAAGGAGTAACTAAAAAAAGAACTCGCAATCGCAACATAATTACTGCTTTATTCATAAAAAAAATTTTAGTTGTATCAACTTGTATGTAAAGTACAACGCTACAGTTAAAAAGCGCAGATTTTTCTTTAAAAATAATTTAAAGTCTGCACTCTTACAGTGTCATGTTACAATATAAAGTATCTACATTATATCATATATTATATTCCTCTCTACATTTGTAGCACACTAAAGTGACCATTCATTAAAAATCTGTCTTCTTAAATCACAAATATCTTATATAACTGGTTTCAAAAGACAGAATTTAAAAATATGATGTTTACAGCAGGTAGTATCTAGTTACCTTTTAAAAAACTTACTAAGAGGAAGATTTAATTACCTACAAATCTCTGTATGATTCATATCTCTCTCTCAACTATCTATTCATTTATTACATTAACAATATAAATATTCAGTCCATGCTTAATGTGATTTTAAAATTAGACTTTACTAAAGGTAAGGTTTTTAATGTGATATTTAAAAGTTTAATACATCACACACGCACATACACACCCCCACACATACACAGACACATTAGCTTCAACATCATTTCAATTATTCCATTCTTTCCAGGATGCGCAGCGCAGAATCTTCGGATATTCCCGATGCAGAAAGTGCAGACGGTGGCCATCGGCAAGTCAGTGGTCCTGACCTGCCAGATCGACGGCACAGACCCAGCCTTGACCTCGCAGCCGCAGTGGAAGGACCCCAAAGGACTAGTCATCAATGAAGCATCGTAAGTACTTATTTTAACTGGAAGACTTGATAGATGATAATAATTTTATTTATAACTAGCTGCGCCCTGCTATGTGTTCATTTAAGGAGTCAGCTTTCTACATACCAAATCGTCTCGCCGTTTGCGCATACAGAAGTAACAAACATACACACATACACACATAAAATTTCACCTTTATAATATTAGTGTGATAGTGACAAGCGTTCCGCCCGGTGTGTTATACGAATAAACCCATATACCGTAAATTTTTTATTGCGTAAATATTAGCTTAAAGTTTGTTAATCCAGGGTATCACACATACACACTCACAAGTGTGATTCTCTTGAATCACATAACCTATTAATGAAAACTGCATTAAAATCGGGTAAATAGTCTAAAAGAGTAAGGACCGTATTTTTTTGAATTTTACAATATTTTTACTAGCCTTGGACAACGAAGTTTAAAGGAAGTGGGCAAAATTTACTAGTTCCGCGAACTAAACGTGTTTCCATAAACGTAGTTTCAGTAGTTACGCTCATTTAACAGAATTAACTGAAGCTATTTAAAGCGCAAGTTCAGTAATTACATGAAACTGAACAACTTTCGAGAAGAATATAAAAGCGCGCCGAGCTGCCGACAAACATTTTTATTTTAACTAAAATTACCTCGACATTTCGTCGATGGTTTTTCTTGATGTTGTATTAGTTTATAAAAAAACTTAACTGTTATATAATACATACGGTCAAATCATTAAGGAATGAGCTAGTTCGAGACTTGTGTTATAGGACATTATCTCAACGACACAAATGTGTTGGTTTAAAAAAAAAGCATAATGAATATACAAGTATGTTGAACTTAACAAAAAACATGGCTTAATTAATTTGTTAGTTAAAATAAGCAGTAAACATGTCATCATAATATCAGCCATAGGGAGTTCACTGCTGGACATAGGCCTCCTCTAAGGATTTCAAGTTAGTTGCAGGAAGGTTACCGGAAGGCACTGGATGCATCCGATCGGTCGTATTGGAATCCTGAATAATTTTACTGGACATAGGACATAGGCCTCCCCAAGGAGGGTTAGGCAACATAAATAACCCATTTTACTATATGGGCTGCCCATAGTAAAATGGGTAATTTATTTTACCTAGAACACGATGTATATTTTTTTATGATTACATAAGCCTGTAATAATTTTAGTAATGTGGAAGCTCAGACTATTTGATGACTTCAGTTGCCCAAATATTTGAAAAGACCTGATAACCGCAAATGACAAAGCAATCAAAGTGGCCCGCCCGATACTAGAGTGATAAAATGTAGAAGGTGCCATCGACCCCAAAAGAAGGAAAGTGATTGCAGTTACCTTTTTTCTTTCCTAACAGGCCCGGCACCAGGCCCGAGATCTACACCGAGTCCATGCCCGCGCGGCAGCAGCAGCTACTTTACATCTCCTCCATCACGCCAGCAATGGCTGGCAACTACACTTGCGTCTCAAGCTACACGAACATCCAGCTCAGCGCCAGTGTCATTTTGGAAACTTACGGTAACTAATGTTCTTACTTTTACACGAACCAGCTTCAATAGTTTTACTCGTATTTGTGTTTTCTTTCGTCCCATTTAATCATACAAAACCGATCTTAGTTTTGATAGGTCTATATTTTGCTTTTATTATAATGGATCTGAATTTTTACAGACCTAGTCTATATTTTACCTAACTCTTGTAATGAAATATTGTTTTTTTTTGTCTCTGTACTTGTCATTAGATATATTGTTTGACCGACATTCATTAAATAGCTCAACTAAGCTAGGAAATATCTTCTTGCCTATACGAACATTTATGGTCATTGAAAGTTACATCATCAGAGAGATTACTTCATTCTGAAAATTTCCTGAAATGTCATGTGATTTTGTCACTTGCAAAATTAATAAGCTAAAAGCTTGCCTTATATAACCAACTCACGTGAGAATGGGCCTTGCGACAGCCTATCGTTAGACTCATAATAATATATTATTTCAGTCGCTATCACTTGGACCAACGCCAACGAGAATCAGTTTGCAACCAAAGGGAAGGATTTTAAAGTAATGTGCGAAGTGACTGCTGAACCGTCGCCCTCAATTGATTGGTTCAAGGAAGGAACTCCTGTAAGTAATTTCTCTCCCTTTTTTACGTATTAAGGGGCTATAAAACTTATGAGATTTTTCATCAAGTCTAACTAAAAGACCGCTATGGCTATTGGTTGTCGTTAAACGGCTGGGACCAAATAAACGTGCATCCTGAAGCGCGCCTTCAATATAAAGTAAGTACACCTATCATCAGAAGACCAAAATTTAACCACCAGCCCAATTTTTGGAGTAAGTTCTGCCTATATACTGTTCTGAATTACTTTTCATTAAAATAATTAACGAAAATCAACAAAAATAATTGGTTTCCCATACAAATCAGCGCTCAGGATTTCATATGCGAGGACGAAAATTTTTTATCTATTTTTAATAACTTTTTTAACCGAAAGTAGGTCAGCTTCGTGTACTGAACTTGCTCCAAAAATTTGGTTGGTAGCTAAAAGATCCCCCTGTATACACAATTCGGGCAGTGACGAAAAAAGCCCCAAATTTCAGCTTTTATCGAATTAGGTGTATAGTATCTAATTCAGCGTACCAAGGTGCTGCCTTCTTTGTTTTTATCGTACTTTTGAATTGTTTTTATTCGTTTACAAGTGGAAATATAGTTGTGGTCTTGTTTTTAGATCGCCACGGATGACAGATACGTAATCCATACGAACGGTTTACAAATCAGAAATGTGCAGGAGAGCGATGATGGCACCTACACTTGTCGGGCTGTCGTTATCAAGACTGGTGAACTTGCTGAAAGGCATATCAAGCTTGAGGTAACTTAAATATATACGTGTAGCTTTTCTATTTAGATTTTAATTCACTAGCCTGACTTCTCCTTTGATGTTCTTTTCACTCAATTTTCCCTACAAATTCCAAACATATAGATGCTTTGGACAATATTTACTTTTTGCATATATTCCTTGGTTAAAATAGGTCAATATATTATTGTTTATAGTTTAGTTTTTTATATACCTACTCTTGCTACTTACAGTAGATATGCACGGAAGATAAGAATTGAACTTGTAGAAAATTTATAACTTTTAAAGACTTAACCTGAATAGTTAGTGAATTTAAATGTATACTTTCATCCCTAAAATAAAAGGATTTCAAATATGCATTTCATAGGTGTACACTGCGCCAGAAATGGAGGACCGGGAGCCACGCGTAGTAATAAAGGAAGGAGAATCAGCTTCTATCACATGCAAAGCCAGGGGGAAACCTCCGCCTACTTACACTTGGATCAAAGCCAACACTCGAGAGGTATGTCCACATTTTGTAACAATGCATAAGTAAAACTTTTTTAAAGTTGCCTTTATTAATCCTCCGCCCGCCAACTTCAATTCAATGTAACTTATTATACGTCCTCCAATATTTGGACAATACAGTGTTAAGTCAGGCAGGATGACTATGAACTCTTTTTTTAAAATTTGTAATGTGAATTAAATACCTTTAGATATTGACATTGTTTTAGATATACTTTCAACAGTAAATGAATTTGAATCAAGGTTGTCTTTGTTAATTCGATTAAAATATCTTCAACCTTTTAGAATCTGGCATCAACATCAAGATTCAGCGTGAACGAAATTTCTGGACTCTTAACATTTGACCGCGTCGAAGCTAGTGACTATGGAAAGTACATCTGCAGTGCTGTCAACCAAGCTGGTCAAAATGAGACCGAAATTGAAGTAGAAGTTCTGGTTCGCCCCAGAATCTTTGAGTTCTTTAATATTACTGCTCCGGAGAAAACTGAAACGAGATTGGAATGTAAAGCCACTGGAAGACCAGCTCCCCGGTTGAGTTTCCGGAAACTATCTAATCAGGATAGGTTCCTGAATGGAGCCAATGATGATGGAAGGTAAGAACAAAGTCAAGATAACAAAGCTAAACGATAAACTTCTAATAGATTTGTCTTTAAATTAGAATTCTAAATGGAATAGGACAGGTGACCTTAGTTTGGTAAGATTATCGACCAAACGAACTGTCACATTTTTTTGGATATCTTGATGATAGAATTAAGAAGATTATTTGTAAGGACTTATCATTAATATAGAATTTAAATGATTCTCACATTTTTACAGAATAACCATTGAGACGACCAACCACCAAACCGGAGACCAGATGCAAACTAGCGCAGTTATCACTATCTCTAATCTCAACAGAACGGATGACGGCCTGTACGAGTGTATCGCAGAAAATGACGGTATGAGCCGTTACAAAAATAACAGTGCCTAAAAATTTAAGATTATGTGTTATACCTAACTGTCAGGCATAACAAATAAATTATTCTTCTTGTAAATTTAATGGAACCTAAAAAAACATTATGCCACTCTACTGGATGAAAATTCTCGTCAGATTTATTTTTTATAATCTCTGTCTTCATTTAAAAACAAACTGTAGATTGTTTGATTTATTACATTATTTTCCTCGTATTTCCCGGCAGAGTGGAATAGGACCACTCCAAGTCCTTCCGTGGATGTCGTAAAAGGCGACTTAAGAAATACAATCTAAACAAAACATATGCATTAATGAGACCTCTCCAACCCGTCTGGCCGGCGTGGAGAGTGTAGCTTGGCCGCTTTGGCCAAGTATGGCTCTGGTAGTACAGAAAGGGTCGTGCTTCTACAATGGAGACAAGAAGAGCTGATGATAATGATAATATTATTGTTTTGGAGAGTATTTTCATTATTTTACTTTTTAGGCGGAGAAGCAAGAAAAAATGGACATTTGACAGTACAATTCAAGCCGACGTTCGAGAACATGCCGACCACACCAATCTGGAGCTGGAATGGTCTGCCAGTTAACATTAGCTGTGTTGCTGAGAGTATTCCGAATGCGACTATTAAATGGAGGTATTCACCGACCTATAAATCTTCCGATTCTTCCGTTTCGAATTCTTTAGACAATGCTTAAATAAAAAAAATTTTATATTCAATAAGAAAATACACGTGTAGTCCTTTTTGCGTCATTATACGTATGAGTGATATGAGTAGTATGTATATTCAGAATGTTATTAAGTATTTGTTTTATTTCAACAAGACCACGTTGAGAAAAAGCGTTGAAAGAAACTCATTAAGACTGTACTTTACTGAATCTTGCAGAAAACAGTACACTTTAAAATTGCAACATGAAGTTACAAAATAATGTTATTCCTTTTTAGATTCCAAGACAGAGAGTTGTTACAAAACTCTAACCACATTAAGGTATTCGGATCCGGTCCTTACAGTTATGTGACCATTCAGCCGACAGATCGGTCTTTGTATGGAGTCTATAAGTGTATTGCCACTAACACTCTAGGGGAGGCTGAACACATCATTCAGTTAAGGGAGGCATTCCCGCCTCGGATAATTGACCAGGTAAATATACATTGTAATTAACTTATGTCGAAAAGGGTAAACGTAATTTTAATTGTTCCGTCCAATTGTTTGTGTTGTGATTAACCTACATGTAGAATTGACGAAAATATAAAAAGTGTTATCATTGTCATTTAAAATGAATGGCTAATAATTTCCCTAACAGCAGCGATTTCTAAATTCGAAAATATAGATTTATTGCTAAATGCAACATTTTGCAGCCTATCTTTGGATCGAATATAACATCGAAATAAGGAAATATTTAAAAAATAAATTTGAGAATATTTAAAAATTATCTACAGTATTCGATAAATCGTTTATACACCATATCATTATATTTTAGGTACGCCAAGAAACAATTACAGCCACATCGGTCACCTTCAACATCCTCGGCCCGGCGGAAGACAACGGCCCACCGATTCTAGCGTACACGGCCCAATACAAGGAGAACACCAACTTCGACTGGAACAGCGCTATGAACAGGACGTGGTCCATCAACTCGCCCTACATTGTGGAAAACTTGAGGCCTATGTTTACGTATGACTTCAGATTTGCAGCTGTTAACCAAGTTGGTGCTGGGTCTTGGGGAGCCCCGTTGACTGTCATTATGCCTAGAAGGTAAGATAAATGGTAATAGACCTAGCAACAATGACCACTTTTTCTGTCAAATTTTCAAGTTCCTTTTGGGCGAAATAATGTTAAAGTCTCTGGATTTTTGAATAAGCATTATATGTCTTCAAATATCATCACTTAAGTATTGCTCTTCATTTTGAATCCAGAGCGGTATTGTTTTCTAATTTTATACTATTCTATTTTTTCTAGATCTGCGCCAGAGCAACCGAAGTGGAGAGAGAATATTAGCTCAGAATCTCTGATACATGGAACTTATGCGGACAAATATGAACTGAAATGGAAAGTACCTGCTAATAATGGTGAACCCATTGACATGTATGAAATCAGTTACTGTCCCGTAAGTATTGAATTACTCTGTCATTTTATATTTATTCCAATATGAATTATAGCCTTTCCTGATTTAAAAATATTTTTGACGCGTACTTCATGAAAAAAGTACTTCATACTTCATAAAAAAAGTGTTTTTTTTTTTTTAATTATGGAAAGTTGAATATAACTTATATTCAACTTTCCATAATTAAAAAAAAATCTTATATGTAAACCAAATATGATCTAAAATTATTCAACATTATAATGAGTCGTATTTTGACAGGTATTAAAAGTGAGCGGAGAATGGAGGGTATCTTCAGAAAATCAATGTGTGGTGGAGAAGCTTAACTCTTTCGAAGATATCAGTTACGAAGTAAGGGGCCTCCACCCTGACACTCGCTATCGTATGCACGTCAAGGCTCACAACATACTCGGATATTCCCAACCTGCGCAACTTTATGTCCACACCGCTCTCGGTGAGTACAACCAAGAAAGTAACGAAGTCCCCTTGCGCGTTGGTTTCTACGACGTGTATACTGCCCCAGATCCGTATGCTCCTTCCGCGGCCACCATCACCACTTACTGTTTAAGTTTGATCATCCTTGAAGTCCTCTATTTATTTTTGTGAAATTTTACACTTTGTTTTGTATTTATTGCTAGTAGCTCTTCGAATTTCAACACTTCCGGAGTGCAGTGTGCATAATAGTTTAAACCAGTCATCATTTCTTTCATCTTTGCTTCTTTATGTAAGTACAATTTAGTTTTTAAAAATGGCATTAGTTAACCAGTTACATCACTTTTTCTTTGACTTCATTATTCTTGTCTTGATTTATTTGCTTCATGGTCATTGTTCATGAATCTTGCCTGTTGAATCAAAAACTAATAAGTATTGTAAGCGATTTGAAGTTAATCTAAAAAATTTAACTTGTGTGCAGCTTATTGATCTTAATTTATAATTTGTGAAAATTGCATTTATTTTGACAGTGATTTTGCTTCTTTATATTTTTTTATAATTTACATTCTTATTATAAATATTATATTTTGTTGGTGTTAATTTATTATTCATGGTAAGTTATTTCAATTTCGGTTTTACTTTCGTTTGTGCAAGCCTACTATTTTGGCGTTAATATTGTGCGTATTTATTGGTTAAAATGTTTTCTAGGTAATCCAAATGGAAGTGCGAGCCATTTCGCATGGGCTCACGTTACACTGGATATTCTTACAACGATAATAATCACATATTACTTAAAATAAGAACTAGAGTGAGAGTTGAAATGAGTTTTGAACTTAAAAATCTACGACGACTGTTGTTACGTTAGGGAAATACTTGTTGTGATAATACTATTTGTTGATGTGAAAATAAATATTGTCAGATCTTATGTTTAAAGGTCATATAATGATTCATAATTTCTTATCAAATGTGTCTACAAAAGTAAACCTTTAAAAAGGATTAAATTCAAACTCGAAGAAGTTTATTTAAATTAAAATTCATTGTTTATTATTCAGAGTTTTGATAGGTGTAATAATTTTATATAATAATATAAGTAGAACGTAACGTTTAGATAGTTAAAAGGCTAATAAATTAACACTGCCAAAATATAATAAATCATATTAATTATTTAGTGTTAATTTTAAAATTATGCCAAAACGATTGGCAAAAATAATGATATTAGTAATTTGTAAGGATTTTGAGGAAATGTGTAAGGATTTTTGATGCGTATTTTGTCTTTTTGATATAGAGTAACTATAGCATAACTTTGAGAAGAATATCGTCCAAGTAAAAGATTGTGTAGTAATGATATCAAATTTTGGAAATTGAATTGTGGCACTCTTTTGCATTTTATGTTTTCAGATTTAATTCCTATTTTTTCCAAAGAAGCAGCTCAGCTGCAGCTCAAGACTTCATAATTTATAGTTTTGTAAATATGAAAGCGTAATCTGCAAGTGATGTGTCGACAGAATTGTAAATATATAGACAAGAAATCAAAGAATTGAAGGATTTCAAATGAGAGATCACATACGAAGACAATCGACCAATGTGAAAAGAAATAAATGTTTTAAAACCTATTCTGTTTGTAGTTTTAAATCCTAGAGACATGAATAAATACAATGTTATATTTTAATATCCTTCATTCAGTTTATTATATGTATCCTTTCCAAAGTAGATCCACTACGAACCTTTACCTGCCTATTAGAAAATTTGGTTAACTTCTATAACAGTGTAACATTCTGTAATAGAAAAAATAAAAAGAAAGCTGTCAAGATGCTAATCAAGACACCAAAATCATATTTTATTCTCTAACGTTGAACGTTACAAGTGTTTGTGTCGCCCTCACAGATATTGGGTAAATATATTTTATATTAATAATCTATATCCATTAATGACCTTGCTACATAGTTTCCTTTGGAATGAACTAATTTCCTATTCTGCATGACCTTACCGTTTCTGTACACCCTTTCAAAACAGCGGTAAATTCACATTTCCTACTAAGCATGGTCAGTATTAACCAAATATGTTTCGAGATTTTAAATTCTTTTTATTCAATTTAAAATATAAATTAGATTGGTTATAGACGTAGGTCTTATATATGTTTATTTATTTTTAATCCCTAGTTGTCACCCGATTTATTTGATCCAAGCATGGATAGAGTCATTATTGTAACTGCCACAGGCAAAATAATAACGAAGCTTTATTGTTAAAATCTATTTCATTAACTTTACTAGATGTCTGGCAGTTTTTATTTGAGATTTAGTAGTAAAATATTGTTATTTGAAATTAGGCTTTTGTGCTTATGCATTTGTACACGTAGATCTTTCAATTTATAACTACATAATATGTAGGCTAAGTGTTCTATCTCATGAAATCGTTAATTATATTAAAGGGAAAAATGATTTTTTCGGTGTCCAGTGCTGCCCCTATTTGAAATAAATTATTTGAAAGAAAACGTAGAATTATTAAAAATTTTGGCCTAGTCATATACTAGACAACCCATAAAACTAATTGTTTGAACTATTGTTAACAGTTTAAGTTTTAACTATAAGTAGTAGTTCAAAATATAGTTTGAAGAGTTACCTAAGGCTTGTTCTAGACTTAAGTTCTAATGATGTCTCCTTTTCCTTAAAAAAAATATTTATTTTAAAGGGGGTATAACAGGACCCCAAAAAAAACATGTAACCCAATAAGTTGTTGAAGAAGTCATTGAACGCCTTGCCTTAATTTCAAATAACATTATGAATCCATATTTCAAAACTATTTTTAAGGATAGGGGTATTTATACAAAGGTGCTGGTTTATTACAACTCGTTTAATAGTAGTGTGTTTAAAATGTTGTAGGCAGACAATTATTATCTAATAGATAGATCTACATTACTGCTTTAAATCCTAGATTACAATTTTTGTCATGGGGTTTGAACATTTATTTTTACGTTGGACGATGTTATTTGGAATGTTTGCATCTTGACAACTTTTCTTTTTCTACATACTTTAAGATTAGTTTATGCATCATCTTTCATCATAAGTGTCATTTCTTCATTTCATTCAAACCCCATTTCATTCTAGAGGAGAGCTTTCTACTTTTATATTTATACATTTGATTGTGATTTAGACTAGTTTATGATAACTGGTGATTGGGTGCACGTTTTCTTGAACTGAAAGCACTCCCTAAGTATCACCATCGAATTGATTGTAATGAATGTCAATAGTCGCTTTAAACGGTCTCTGTCAACTCCTATATCTAAAATCACCGCTATCATGCACAAACGCTGAAAATGCATTTGTTACAATCACTGTCATGTCATCTAACATCTTCAGCTTCTATGACATGATGCATTAAACTAACATTATCAAGAGCAGTAGACATCTTAGCAATTCATTAATTTTTTAAATAGAGTTAATTATGTTACATTACTGCATTGCTGCTTCTACTGCTCTTTTATTACTGTCTTCAAACACAATATCTCACGTAACTTTATTTTCTACAGGTGTTCAAACTTCTGGATTTGCTCCACCTCAGCTGCTGTCAAGTGGAGCTATTATTGGGATTGCGTTGACTGGTGTATTCATCTGCTTGCTCATAGTAGACTTACTCCTGCTATGCTTCAGGCGGCAGGGCGTCATAGCCACGATCTGTGGCAAACGAAATAAGAAACATCAAGAGGATGAAGCAAAACTTGGCAGGTAATTATACATTAAGATGTTAAAATAAATTCCATACGTGAATAACAGTTAACCTAATGTGTCACTTGAATATTTAGCACATCATCGACTTCATAATTTCAATTTTATTTTTATACTCCTTGTACTTTGTCGATGCCTGACCCTTCCCGTCCAAGTTCCTACATTTAAGTGTTAGTGTCGATGAGAGATGTTTCTGCCCGCTAGTCTGTACGGTTGGCGCTTCCCGCTCCCTTATTGCAGCACGAAGCCGCGCGCGCCGCCCTCCCCCGCGCCCCTGCCGCCACCCGTGAAGCTCGTGCCAACTCCGACGTAAGGCATACAGACCTTGAGGTTGAGATTGCCTGCATGCTTGTTTGTGCGGTTGCTGCGCCACAGCCTTCGTGAGAAGACCTGTAAAACATGGTGTAACCATGTTCCAGTTCAAACTTTTCGCTTGGGCTGGTCGATTTGTAAATAAAAGTATGAAGCGGCGCAACGCAAGCTTAGCAATGTCGCCTTTGTAAATATGGCTGGATGAATTCCTAGTTTGTTTGGATATTCCAATAATATTTGCTTTTATATTCTTTTTGATAAAAAATACGAGTAACTACCGTAGTTTTACAAGCGTTTGGGTTTCGATTAATATTCAAA
Organism: Acrobasis consociella; assembly: GCA_963555685.1. NCBI lineage: Eukaryota > Metazoa > Arthropoda > Insecta > Lepidoptera > Pyralidae > Acrobasis > Acrobasis consociella. The sequence continues at coordinate 10,042,719 of OY743120.1, forward strand.
GTGTAAGAAAAATGTAACATGTAGTGTTTTATTATTGCACGGGTGTTAGTTCTCCAATATTTCTTTTGTAGTTGAAATTTCAGTTCTTACCTGGAACATCTCTTACGACAGTGAATTTCATTTATTTATCGAATTTGTTAATATATATTTTTTATTCCTTAGTCCTATTTTACAGTCAGTTCTTGAGTCATGCATTTTAACTCAGTACATTCATGTATCTTTGCACAATACACTAACTGTTCATTATCTTTCCCCACGCTGCCACCATCAACCAGTAGTTACGTCCCGACTACACCTGTGTAAGAAAGTTTTCTATTCACGAATCATTATGTTAATAAGTCTGGATTACTCGTTTTTCATTAGCTACTGATTGTGCTTGTCATGTGAATGGTTTTTTTTATCAGCATTGATTGACATTTTCATTTGCAAAATTTTGCCCTTATTAACCTCATTAACAATGTAATTATTTTTTATTTCATACGATTTTTTAGGTAAATTTAAAAATGTGTAGCATAGAAAGTATGGTATTTTGGTTGAATTTGTAAATATTTGCTGTATATATTTCACACTCTGATTTACAGTTAAAAGCATTGACAGTCAAAATAAACAAAAATATTAAAAATAATCAGTATGAACTTGTAAAAAATCTCATAAAATACAAGTGACGTAATGTCTTAATTATATTTAATAAAACTTTTACGGTTTTAATGTAGTTTTATAGTCTAAAATCTGAGTATTTTATTTAAGTATAAAGTCCTTCTCTCAGATCGTAAATAAAATAAGTCAATGTAATGTAATAATATTGATTAAAACGGTAAACATGCAGTGAAAAAATATTTTGACTGTCTTTTGCTGATGGACGTAGAAAGCTAAATGCTCACATTGTTGTTTCTTCTTCTAGGGATGAAAAAGAACCTCTAAAAGACGGGGATGACGCCATCAAGAGGAACTCCTCAGTGGAGTTTGACGGACGTCGCGTCTACGCTACGAGTGGAGGCACGATCATTGGCAAAAATTCCGCGGTATAAGACGGTTGAATGCGAAAGCTTAGGGAAGACACGCTTTCAATTTAGAAATAATCAACGGAGATATGACAATTTATTTTGGTGGATTTATACAATTCTAGTATTTGGGTTTTGATTTTTAACTTTTTGTCACGGGTATAACAGAGGGAAATAGATCTTACACGTTTGAAAAATAACCTCATAAACGCATAAGGCAAATGGTTTGACCTTATGTGTAGGGTAATTAATGTTCTACTTTAATATGGATTTATAGACGAGAAATTGGCAGCTGTACGAAGGGTGCTTTGCAATATTTACCCACTGTACTGTATTTACTAACCGTATCTGCGGTAGAAATTTACATAATATCTTTGATCAAATTATTACACTCATGTAAATCTGCCTGTACGATAAGACTTATATCCGAATGTGTCTTTGTAAAGCTTGTGTGTGTGTGATGGCGCGACCAGTATTCGAAACTGCCAAAAGAGGATTGATGTTACTATGTAGTTCTTTACAGCTTTACTTACTGTTGTTAGTTTTATTTAGTTATGATACTTATGCTGACTGATGTGACGAACCAGGATCATACGAAATTACTTTAATTGACGACCTTTAGCTAGTGGTCGTCATGCCACGCTGTCACACCTTAGGTCCCGGTTTCAAACCTAGGTCAGACATGGAAAATAATCTTTTTCAGATTGACTTGGGACTCGGATGTTTATCTTTAATAAGTATTATCTATAAAATATAGTATCGTTGAGTTAGTATCCTATAACACAAGTCTCGAACTTATTTTGGGGCTAGTTTAATCAATATGTGTGATTTGTTCATTTATTATTTATTCATTTACCTATTATTTATTTCCGTTAAATGATACTTTTATTGAGAAAGTAACTAAATTGTTTCAAAGCGCTGGACGCTTAAATGAAAGATTTTTTTGCAGTGAGCAAAGTTTCACGGCAAGTTTATTCTACGGGTTTAATTCATGATATTGATTAGGTAAATACATTCCCTAAAAAAGAAAATGGTGAAATGCAAAAAATATTTATCGATATATATATAAACTCACGCGTAGCTGATCAAATTAAATATGGGAGGTCCAACTTAACGTTTTCGTATTTCCACACATCTTTCTAAGGTCATGTACTTAACCAGTACGATGGGATGAACTAGCTGTCAAAATTTACGCACTGTAAAAATGAAAAGTATCTATTTTAACCTACGTCTTATTTTAATTTAGTTTTTTTTTCTTGTCTAGATTTCTTATGATCCATGTTCATTATCAGTTAGTTTATTATGGAGCGCTTCTTGAATTATATGGGTATCGCATTAATATTAGTATATGTAAGATACACGTAAATATTTAAAGCTTCAAGAGGTACAAAATGTGCCTTCTAGTGTATGTACTTCTAATGAGGGTATTTAGCATAGGGCTAGTGTATATAGGTATAGTTAGCTATGCTCATGTCACAATAAAATATTATTTAATAAATAAAGTAATATTAATCACGGTGATCGAAATAACATCACATATGCACGAGGATGTTTTTATATTCTATTTACCGCAATTATATCAGATCAATTTTATTAGTTTTTAAATCTATTTTTAATACTGCTTTATAAATTTGTATTTTTATTTTCAGACTAAATCTTTTATGCAGATTTGATAGCACCTTTAATGATAAGATCTGTAAATATATGATAGGGACTTTGTAAATATCTCTTTATTTGTTAAATGTACTAATAATTAGGTAAAAAATAGTCGTACCCTGCGAGTATTTTTCTTATACATCAGGGTTTTCTTGTGTGGGCCAAAATATAGATCGTCTGGCATAATTAATTTTATTAATTGAAAAAAATGTGATGTTTTTTTGTTTTTTTACTAAACATTTTTCTTGTCTATGTCATTACCCATATGTAAAAACAAGGTCATGACTCGAATAGTAATAAAATAATGTTCCATCTTATTATAAAACGCGGTCTAAATGTATTACTTATTAGGTTAATACATTATCCTCCCAAAATAGTTGACATTGACAAATGAGATAGTGATTAAGGTGGTTTAAAGCTAGTAATAAAGTTAGTCCTTGTTTTGTAATAAATCTTATTACAAAACAAGGACTAACTTTATTACTAGCTGATTAAGTTTAAAAGCAGCTGGCTCATTAAGCAGCAATTTTTACATGTATTTTACCCATTTTATAAAATATTACTTAAGTAAAACATTATCATCTTGCTTTTCAAGTACCTACCTAAACCTTTGTAATTTAATATTATTGTTAAATGAATTTTAATATACATTATGTACTCGATAATTTTAATATAAATTAAATATCTGCTTGTATATTTAATGGAAGAATTTACCACTTAATAAATCAGTCATATTATACGTTTATTAAAATAATGTAATCAATTCTTGTTAACAAAATACTTCACCGGTTACTGGCCCATAAAATAGGCATCATTTAATTTTAAGTACTTATCTGTTATTTATGAAGAAGTTCCTTCATTATACCTCTTTCTTACGTTCTTGTTAGTGAAAATAAAAATAACCGGCCAAGAGCGAGTGGACTCGCGCACGAAGGTTTTCATACAATTATCTATATAAAAACACGTTTGTTGTATGGGAGCCCTTTAAGAAATTAATTCTATTCTGTTTTTAGTATTTGTTGATACAGCGGCAACAGAAATATATATTTTATCATTTCTTTTTTACCTATAGATTTTTACAAAGTACACACTTTGATATTAAACTAGTATCTAGTAGAGGTCATAAGATATAAATTATTTCATCAAGTTCCTTTGTTTAACCATTTCATAAATCTCTTTCATCAAATTTTGTATAAAAATCCATTGTTGAATCGGACCAGTGTATGCTTTTGTAGTTAAAAACTAAAGGCCCATCATTTTCTTCGCTGAATCTCATTGACGATTGAGGTTCTAAGTATACTAGAAAGATGTACTCTACCTTTCGTTAGAATAATAAATATTTCTTTATTTTATAAACGATCCATTTATCGAAATCAATGATAAAGTAAGTACTCATTTTTTTAAATACTGCTTACGAAAATTTTGTTATTTCTAAAATCTTGACAAAGATTTACCAACAAGTTGAAATTTAAACGTATTGCACTTTGAAATTTAGATTTTCAATGATTGTTTATATAGTATATACAGTGAAGATGATTTGGGTTTTGTCTACAACTATTTTATATTATATTACTCTATTACTCAATGCACAAAATACGCCTTTGTAGCTTTCATGGCTTCTGATCTAGATGTGAATGCTTGTATTTTCTCATGTATTGTGTCGGTATGACTATGTTGAAGGAAAATAACAGCGCATTTTTAAAAAAATAAATGTCTCAATATTATTTCATTCTTTTATTTTAGTCCTAGGACGAGAGAGCATACTATACTTCCTTCTCCGTATTATTATAAAATGCAGACTAACTACTTGTTACTAGGTTTAAGGCTGCGTTTCCACTAAAGCAGAGCAGATCGGAGAGGACCTTAAAATCTCCGCTCCGTTTCAAAGTAAACAGCGGAGCGGAGATTTCGAGCATTGTGATTGGTCAATTTATGCACCGCTAAGCTCTTCTCCGCTCTGCTCCGCTTCAGTGGAAACGCAGCCTAAGCCATTATCCGACCAAATCAAGTTGACATCTAGTAATATACCATCGTCTCATCTGAAAATGTCAACTTAATTTCGACGGATAATGATTCAAACCTAGTAACAAAGTTAGTCTGCGTTTTATAATAAGACGGATTTATGTCTATTTTCTTTCGATGAGTAGGTCTAATGCACATTATAGGTTACGAAAATCAAAATTATTTTGTAATTCACCGTAGCATTACATAGTTTTTATTGACAAAATATTTAAAATTTACGCATCATCAATTCCAATTTACTTTTATAATGCCAAATGAATATAAATAGTGAGGGACGCCCAAAAAATTTGTCGACAAAGACTTGATTTATTCGCGTTGTATTACGAATGTAAGCTACGCTTTTTAGTAGTCATTCTTATGACAATGTAATCTTTTGTAAGGGATGCGCCGAACAGACGGGGCCCGCAGGTTTTGAACAATGGAGCAAATGTTGTGCAACAACACTTACTAACTTATTAGGGCTAGGGAGTGTACAGATGGAATTATAAATTTCATCGATACCGAACATCAATGTAATTAACTCAGTTAATAATTAAATTAAGAAAAGTTTAAGTACAAATAATTCAAAGCTTAGATCAAATACTAAGTGTAAGACAAACACATAATGTACTACTTTTGTAAGTTTACAAATACAAGTAGTCAAACAGACGCTTCACGGTAAGTTTTTAATCGTGTGGTAGGTGATAGAGGTAGACCAGACAGATTTTTTTACATGTCTGCTTTCACGACCATGTAACACTTTGCCTTATTTAATTACAAAAAAACACAAAGTTTTTTTTCTGAAGTGTTATTTATGAATATACCTTTAGTAAAATCTTATTATTAAGAAACAATTTATATATCAATATATTCATCAATAATTGAGTCACAAAATCAAAATCAGTTTGATTGGGTTCATTTATGAGCGGAATGCATCACAAATTCAAACATTCATGTGACACATCTCCATAAATCAGAAATTAGAGCATACCAACTAACACAGTTACAGCATCGGAGCCTGTCAAACTTTGCACTGGATTAATGCAGTGTACGTATTGACAAAGGCGGATCTGTATTGGGAAACGCAGCATGGGTCTGTTGTTTCTGACAATGTTGAGATAGCCCCAATTTGTAACACACTTTCTTGATAAATAAAAATGTATGTTAACTTTTGAGATAACATTAAAATGTTTCTTGGCATTTTAATAATTAAGTACATTTACTTTATTTCCTATTTACGTATTGCTTACAAATTAAATGACTGGAAACATCAAAGAAAAAAGATAAATAAATTATTAACTATTCTATGTCCAGCCGTTAAAGTATATTATTTATTGTATTTATGATTATTTGAAAGTAATTATGATACACGCTTTATAGCTTTTATCTGTTATTTAGACGCCAACATTTTTATTTGTTTTCCAAAAGGTTGACAGGGAGAAAATGCTTTAGAATTAGTCCACCTATTGTAGCTTTTGGCTCAATAAAGATTTAAAATAAAATAAATAAATAAATTAATATAACAACATCTTTATCAGCATATATATCAAACTATTCCTGGACTAGTAGAAGAACATACACATGAGAAATACTCATCATATTTGTTTTCAATATTCAATTTAAAAATATATATAATTTAAAAATAATATAATATAATTTATAAATATATTTTAATTTCATTTCACTGTTTTATCGATATAGTCCCATCTCTATTTCCAAAAGCTATGCGTCACGGTTGCAGTCAATCGGTGCGGTTTAATACATTTTGAGGTATGGACACAATGACACTCCCTGCACTTGGTAATTTATGAACTAGCCCCTGCTAGGGTGACGCTGCGTGCGCTATCTCTCCGGACGTGATAGATGAATTGAGTGTAGCAAGTATTGAGAGGCTTGATGATATTGGTAGTGGTTATAGGGCTTTTGATCGATGATGCAGTTTTTGTTTAAATAAAAATGCTTTTAAGTGGACAAGGATATCCGGAGTAATATGTTTGTAGTTCAAGATAAGTTTGTAGTTGATTTAAAGAAAGAAAACTACTTTTACACTAACCAATATTTCTTGTAACATTTCTGATTTGAGTACTAAGTATTGTAAAATGTCATATACATATGTATTTACTTAAAAAAATATTTTAGCCATAACAATTGAGATTAACCTTTCGATAGAATTAAGTTACATACCAGCCAAACAACTTCATACACATATTTCTTCATGATTATTTTTTCATCAAATACTTTCTATCCTACGAAGAAATTCTTGGACCAAAAATAGTCGTAAAAATCAATACACACACATAGTCACAATTTATTTTTTATTAACTTGTTTGGAAAACTTTGGGAGAGGCCTATGCCCAGCAGTGGACGTTATACGGCTGAAATGATGATGATAATGATGATAAACCTGTTTGTCCTATTGTTGGGCAAGGGTTTCTTGCCATGCCTTTCCACTTATCTCTTTCCTGTGTTAGGTTCGCGCAACCCTTTTAAATGCGTAGAGATCGTCTCACCAGCGCCTTCTTATCCTACCCGGGCGACGATAACCATCTTTAGGCAACCACTCTGTTGTGATTCTGGCCCATCTCTCGCTGTGCATCTTACCAACATGCCCTGCCCAATTATAAATTTAGCATGGCGGTTTAATGGAGACATGTTACAAAATGTATATAAGTACTAAATGAAGTTACAGATCTTTAGTACTTAGGTTCCACTGTCTAATAATAACATACCTACAAAATTACTTTCGTTAAGTCGACAAATACAACACGCCCTGATATTAATTTCTTAGGGCATTATGGCCACCCCACATAAGCCCTTATTGGTTATCGGACGCAACAATTACCCCGCCACGCGTTTGGGCTTACGTGTGGTTCATTTTGCTCCCTTTAAATAATTACCCCAGTTGCCCCAGTAGCAGATGATACGGATTATCCCAGATAGCATGGTCGCCCCATTTTAGTATGAAAACTAAAAACATGGGTCGTGTTTTTGATAGCGATACTCTGTCATTTTATTAGAGCCGCCCTATAAAAAAGATAATTGGATGGTACTGGAGTCTTTACTGTTTAATTAGTAGATAGTAATGACATGAAATCTATATCAATGAGTGTTGTTAATATCATTGACCCCATTTTCTGAAAATGGGGTTCCGTAAACGAGCAGCAAAAACAAATTATGTAGGTACTATTATTGGTAAGTAAACACACAACAGCGGCACCGCTATATACCTCTAACATCCACAGCGTCGCATATGTTAACCATGAAAACTGCAAAAAAATGGATCGAATAATAAAAATATATCGAATGACAAATAAAGTTAAGTAGGTACAGAATTCAATTTCAACAACTTAGCTAGATTGCATCTGAAAATATACTTAAACTAGGTAGGTAAGTATAGTGACAAAGTTTTATAGACAGAATGCTAGCTGACGCAAAGAAGGAAAACTATAATACGAGTAATGAAAATATCATGAGACACGAAGACGCCTTTTGACGGCAGAAGAATTTTGCTATATTCTCTCAATTCTAAATTCTCTAAATCCTATATTTACCTTAGTTTAAACTGGCTTAAAGAGCCCTGGTTATTTATTGTAAAAGAAGTCAAACATGCACTCAATTTAGCCGTCAAATGCATCGCTATTCCTGTCTAGTGTAATCAGATTTCTGTCTAGCTCGATACCGTAATTACCTTCCGATATCGGTAAAGTAATTGCGCGGCAATATGGTTGAAATACATATACCTACCTGAATTAATCACTTACTTAGATGAGACGTGGAACCACTTAACTTAGCTGATAAGAACTACTTATAACAGTTTTTTCTTGAAGTTTAAAAAAACAGCAACATATAATCTAAATAACACAAATATCACAAAATTCGTCGTAAACTGAACGCATTTATAGTATATATTTGTAATGTATGAAGTTCAATAGCTTCAACATGTACTCTAACTTTACTACGACTCCCCGTAGGTACTCTATCAATTAAGTTCAGGATATTGACAAGGCACGCGCTATCCATCAAAACGCTGGTAACCCTACTTAACGTCGTGAAAGTAGAGTTTACCAGCTGTTTCTAGCTCTATCGGAAAAAAGGATAGAAGGCGGAGAAGACATGTTCGACGATAATTACGTAAATACGTAAGCAAGACAAATTTTTCCAAAGACCATTGCAGTTTTTGGACAAGTCCAACTTAAGATATTGATTAATTTTCCTAGAAAAATATACCGAAATACAAAAATAAAAAGTCGCCCAAATGGTTTCGGAATAAAACATTCTAAATACCTACAAAAATATGCAATAAAAGAAAAGGTAAGTATTAGAGATTTAATTACCTGTGTGATGGATTACTATGTATTAAAGGGACGTCGATGGTCCTAACTTATTTATTATAAGACGCGGAAAGAAGAAAATTTGTGTAAAATCACACAAATTCTTTACACATACTATCACGTCTTTATCCCTAATGGGGCAGACAGAGCATTTTGGGTCTTGCGGTTCTATGCAGAGCCCAGGGCCGCAAGACCCAAATTCTCTATTTCTCGATAGTCATAAACATAATAATTATAAGGTTGACCACAATGACCAGACCACCCAAAATAGTAAGTTACCTATTTACTATGTTTTTACTTAGATATGAATATGTTATGTGAATATTTGTGAAAAAAAAAATAGAACTTATGCACTATAAAGTTGTGTAAAATATGTAGGTACTTTAAATTAATTTCCACAGCAACGCTTTACTTCCTTCTACAGTATACATCTCCTTAGCATTCCAATGAACAATCAGTCTTCCCCTGCACATTGCGCACTCTACAAGTGATGCAGTGGCCAGCGCGTTTTACAAAATGCAGGAAGTTTATAGAAATGGCCGCCATTTCTTTCGTAGCACAAATGGCGCCTTGCTTACATCGAGCTTACATAACTTGTCTACATTTCATGTTGTTTTGGGAAACTTTGCGTATGTGGCTTTCGTAAAGCTGTGCTTTGAATCTGTTTGCCGTCTGTCCTTCTCTCTGATCTCAGTATGTTGTGTTATAACTTGGTTTTACGTAAAACAAATCACTTCTACTCGTACAGAATTTTTAAATGAATGAATTTTGAAATAGAAAAATTTAAAAATAAGGCATTTTATTAATCAAATGTGAAGTGTTTTTTTAACCACTCTAGACTAATAACTTTAGTTTTTATTATTTAAAATTTATTTTATTATTTAAAAAATTCAACGCTGATCGCACAAAACACACAACGGTGATCTGCCGATTTTGGCAGTCTATTAATTCTTAGTTACAAATGAGTGAATGAGTATTTAAAATATCACACACAAAATAAATTATTGCTGTGTTAGTAATAAAATCCATACATATATACTAACAAAAGGCACGATAAGTTTTCATTTATATATTTAAGATTGATAACTTTTCCCATATTTACCATAGAGCTAATTTAAACAAATTTCCATAATGTCACTGTGCGTTAGTAACATTTCTCTAAACCCGGATTAACCAATACTTCTAATCAGCATGCACCATCACGTTGTTTCGTGCGGCGTCAATTAGCAAAACGCCATAATCCCCCTTGTTTGTCCAACCCGCCGTTTGCCGGGCGGTCAGGATATTCAAACACACCAACAAATTAGATTATAACGGGATATTTCAATTTATTAATAATGGCTTCATTTGGTTTGGCGGTGATACTGTCAACACGTTTGTATTGACAGCGTAAGACTATTTATTGTAAATTATTAAAAAAACCGAAAATTGTACCTTCTGGTAACTCGATCGCCGGGTCGAAGGGGTTAACAAATAATACAAATGCTACTCATAAAATCAAACACACTTAAATATTCACTTCTAGTTCGACAATATTAATTATATTATAACCAACAAAATTTTAAAAAAGAATATCTAAAATTGCAAAGTTTGTTCTATGACACAAGACAACCTTTAAGTAGGTATCTTTTTCTATTTTCTATATTAAATTGATGAATAAAAATAACTTTTATTCATCAATTTAATCATGACAACCCCCAACCTTTCGAACGCTGTAATCCCGCTGCAAAAAATTTAATCTTTTCTGAGTGATGAGTGCAGCACTCCTGCGTGACGTGAAGCGACTGGGAGACTCTTGTTGCATGGATTCTGTCGATATTGTTTTGTTGGTACTAAAAATGCACTTTAAGAAGGTACTCATCGATGTTGATAGTTTTGGTTGATATCGATATTGTATATTTTAGCATAGATTTAGAAGGTACAAGATGGATAATTGGATATACCAGCGTATTGTAAAATGCGACCAGAAACGAAATATTTTTGAGTGACTTTAAAAGGGTTGTATCTATCACCTATCACACGAACTATTGGTAAAGCAGTACGATGTTATCTTTCCAAGGTAAGATAATTTTCAAATTTACACAGTTAACAATTTGAAAAATACGTAAGTATAACTTAACATTTGAAAAATAGACCCATTCTTTCAACAGTAACAAGAATATTACATACACACACACGAAAATCAGCGTGACCAAACATTTATAAGGTCTCGACCCTTGCTATTTCAAAATGTTATCCTTTTGGACCCATTTGTTAGAGCCAACTGTAAGAACTACTTAGATAACATGTTACATTTGCACATAATTTTATACAAATAAAGACTTGCATTCAATCCGACGTTAGCTAAGACCGTCACGATAGACAGAACTGTCTCGCTATATATGTGTATATATAAAATTAAAAGTGACAGGATTCTTAACCTATCGCATATTTATTTAGAAAAGATTTACTACTGTTTCCATGAACTTTACGCAACTTGAAAATGCTAAAATGCCGTTTGATCAAATATAATTGATCGAAAACCCTTACTTATTGTCTACGAGATTTACAAGTATTCCTTTAAAAATGACATTTATATGGTTTACTAGTTTTCTAAATTAAATTTCTGGCAATAACACGTGCTATCACTATCTTACAGGGATTCTACAAAATGCAATAAAAATCCAAGACAAAAGTGGCAATGGGAACACCAATTTCACACAGATGGTCAATCAATTGACCGGATCGGTTCTATGAAATCTCACCTAATACAGAAATATGGCGGCCGACAGATGGCAAAGGTCTACGGCCAACTTTGTTTGTTGTTTTACGATGGTGATTTGGTATATTGTCGGTTATTGGATATGGGGAATATTAACAGAGATTAAAACTTGCCGCAATCAGTAAGTTTTGTAATATGAATTTTGAGATATTTGTTGTACGAAAAAGCTTGTAAGTTTATTGTGTATCCCGCGGGGATTTAGTCTTTTATCAACTTAGTCCAATTACTGTCAATTTAATTGCAAGGGTTGTTAAGTAGATATGCGCTGAAAAGCCTAATTTAGCGGTACACTTCTTGGGTACGGTGGTACTATAGGTACTTTATATGCGCAGTTGAGCATACTATATAGTCGTCATAAACTTATTTTATCAAAGACTAACAAAGAATATAAACCTACTGCAAAATATTAAACGCAAAAAATGTTTACCCACATAATATAGAGGTATATTACAATAACAACTCAATTTACTTGGGGCTAATAAATTTCCCAAATGTTTTTCTTGAGGTACATAAAACGTATTCTTTAAATAAGGGCTGTAATAAAACACGGACCACATATTCCGGATAAAAATGGGAAAAAGGAAGCCGAGGTCCTCTGGGAGCCTAGTTTGATGGGGTCACGTACCCAAACTTTTTCGGTATTTAGCGAAAGGGCAGCAAGCGAGTATTTTACTCAAATTGAATTATATTGGGCGAAAGTTGAAAGCCACATAACAATAAAGGAAATATGGCTTGTTAAGTCTTCTTGTTGGACAAAATATATTGTTTTGGATAAATTAAAAAAATCGCCCCGTGTTTGATAACTTATTTAATTTTTCATCACATGGTTTATTTTGGATGATAATCTGAGCACTTTTATGCTGTTACAAATCAATAATAATACCTTATTGATTGAAAAGAGTCTCGTACATATCTATAAAAATATAAATAATATTTGAAAATTTTACATATTATATAGTTATGTCGATTATTAATGATTTCTGATATTATTAAGTGTAAGGAAAGTCCCAGTCTATCTTGTAATGAATAAAGAGGTGTTGTATTTGTTTGTTTTTTTTAATTTTAACATTGAAATTACAGTTTCAAATTTTATTATAGTCATAATACAAATTGCATTTGCTTTGTTGTTGGGAGGTTAGGAGGCAATCGCTTAGTTCACGTTAGTTAACTTTATGGATAAGTACGTTAGATATAAAAATTTATGACCGACTGCATTTTATTAGGTGGAGATAATGGCTGTTTTATGTGTAACGTAATCTGCACATTATCGTCGAAGAGTTGAAAGTTTTATTACGTTAAGATAGGTATTAGTGCCTCAAAGTTGTTTAAAAAAATCTAAAGTATTTATAAATTCATACCTGAATACATACCAATCATATCTAAATTAAATTAAATTTGATGTCATCGATACAATTATCGATGACATCAAATTTAATTTATTAAGGAAAATATAAGTACTTTTCCGTGCTAATGCGAGGTTTTTTTTTTTCAAAGATCAAGCATTTTTTCCGCGACTTAAAGATTGCCCATAAAGGTTATTAGAATTAATATATTATTTTAAAGACTGTAGGTTATGAATTTGGGAAAACCTAAATCTCTCTAAAAAAAAAAACATTTTAAGAAAAAAAGAGATTTGCCATTTGTCAGACAATTGTCCTTACAACTTATTTAATTAGACCTAAACAAAATTCGCAAAGATAAGACAAAACCTTCCAATTACAAATTCACCGACGGCCAGACAATGGCCGCTAGGATGCTTCGGAGTAATTTGCTTCAACATTACTTTTACAATCTTACCGCTAGTACCGACGAATGTAAAAGTTTATAACCCCTTTATTTGGCACGTAATAAAGTTTTACGATATGGCATTTACTTAACGCGCAAGTTGACCCTTTGTAGGGCGAGGCTACAAAAGTTTATAATTTAATTATAACACCCCTGAGAGGCGTTATCTGCTTTCGCGACTCGGTGTGTACCAGCCTTGAATGGGAAAAGATGAATATCTAACTTGGATAATTCAGAAGAGTTATGTTTGAGGGACCTTGTGAGTAACGTTCCCGAAAGTAAGGGTTAAACTCTCATGGAGTACGCGTGAGGGCTTAATTTTCCCATTAAATGTTTAAAGATAATTATTTTATTGTTCAGTTTACATAAGTAATTTCAAAACATTTTTTTAACCTAAATTAAAACAAGTATTTCTATTAAAATTATTTAAAATACCAAATAACAGCAGTTATAATAATAACCTACTTTAATTAAATATTTGTGCACTATATACCTATATCGACATATATTATTGATATTTGGACCATCAAAACAATTGTCACTTATAAAAAAGCAAGACGATAATGCTTTCTTTGATTTATTTTATCTATGACGATAGTCAATTTATAATAAACCACAAAATAATAAAAATGTAACCAGTGTAACATAATTACAGTGGCAGTTTGGTTTATTATAAACTATTTACCAATAAAATAGGCGTTTATTAGTTTTTTAAAGCCTAAACACAAACATGCTTCTTGTAAAATACATTTTTTTTGGGAAAAGCTGCTCATTGACAGCATTAGTATATTAAGTGACATTTTAATTTAAAAAAGTTCAATGCGGGCGTGAACAAAAGTTATCAAAAATACTGATTAAAAACTGTCGGGGCGACGGCCATTGTAGGCCGCTATTTTAAATATATTGAATGTTGTTCTTTATTTCGTGATGAAATAAAATGTTTTTTTTCTGTCAAAAGCAGTAAACGTCTATTGTTTCACTTTTTGTACAAAATAGTAAAAATGGCATTACAAACTATGTTGAACAGTTAAATGTCTACCTACCCACAGAGTAATATTCGATGATGTAAAGAACCCTTTTTAGTGCAGGCACAGTTTATGTATGTATCCAATCATAAAACTATATGTACATAAAGTACTAGGTACTTGTCCCATTTCAAATGCCGAAATTTTCAACAAAAATGTTTTGAAAGAATTATTTCTCCCTCATCTAATTCTTCCCTTTTTCTTCTTTTATCACCCATAATGTGTGTTATAGACAAAACAAAGTAAATTGGTTATTGGAAAAAAAATTAAATTTAACTTAAATTCAAACTACACAAACTTATTAAAATTTAAATTAAAACTAAAATTAAAACAATTTTTTTTTAGTTTTGTTAGGTCAATGGAAAAGTATAGTTTGAATTTAGGTAAATTTTTTTTTTCCAATTACCAATTTACTTTGTTTTGTCTATAACACACATTATGAGATTTAGATCCCATAATTATAAAATTCAACAATTCAAAACGCGTCTAAAGAACAGAATAATGTATGCAGGACAGCACGATATATTGTCATTTAAAGCACCTCCTCTTACTTCCCATTCTTTACGACTTTGAAATTATTAAGGCTATTTCACCCTGTCATAAAGTAGCCCAGTATATTTAAGTATGCAACAGACAGTACATTAGGCAAGGTGCACACTAGGTGTTTGGCCAGTTACGCCCGAGTGTTTAGGTTTGGAGTAAATGGTCACATTCACTCTCGACCGGAACTAGCAGCTGGGGCTCGGAGGGATCCGAAATACTTTATTGCAACGGGTGCGAGGGGTGACTGCAGACGTGCAGTGTACACCCACCTTTATCATTAAAGAGGAAAACTATGTCGATAAATTTGGCTTGAGTGAGTACTTTTTCTGTAAGAGTTTTGAGCAGTTTGTAAAAAAACTGACGGAGATAATTTGTTGCTTTTTAACTTAAAGTCATGTTTTAATGTATATTCTAACAAGAGATAATATCCAGAAGCATTATAAAAATTATAAAGTTTTTAGTCAGAGAAATGAGGAAATGATCCTTCAAAAATAGGTGAACCAAGGAGGCGGAGTAAACTTGTGTCTAAGATTTTGATATCGGGAAATATTGTACAAAAATTAGATATAATATTTTGTTTCTGAATGCAATCGTCTAATATAAAATTTCGAATTAAAATAATTTATGTACAGATAATAAATATTATACGTAGGCAAGTAGGTACGTTTTACATGACACTTGACTCCATAAAAAATTGCACTATATATAAAACCATATATTTCAGAAACGGAACCCTAAATTGAAAAATGATGTTCCCAAGTTCACAATATTTTTGAAAGACTTATTAAACGATAACCCAATCGATGGGTTACTCAAGAAAAAAAATTTGATCCCAATTTATAGTTTACATTAAATACCCTTAAATTTTTTTTGAGAATGTAGTTTCTTGTTTGGCATGATTAATATACATACCAAATTACAGCTTACTAGTACTAATAATCTCTGAGTAGAATCGCGGACAGCCAGACCTTGTTTACTACGAAACCCTAAAAAGAACAAGTTATAAGGTGTTTTGTGTAACAGTGCAAATTATTCTATGTTTGCCAATCTCATATTCGACCCTGTTTAACCCAAACATCTCCCAAGAGTAATAAACACAAAATGTCAATAGTTCGGAACAGCTAACCGGGAAGAAAAGCGACGAGAGTTGTTAGATAAAGTAAAATGGTGGGGGCCACAAAAAGATGGTGGTTAAGTTTAAACTTCGGCGGTATAGTTTTATAAATACAAGAGAAACTGTCTTGAACTTGGCCGGCCGGGACGCTTTTGTAAGTGAAGTATTTCGTATGGAACGGACATAGGTCGGTGCCTGCCTAGAAGTGTCAGAAAAATAACAAAAACAAATGAGGTAACCAAGGGAGTGACAGGGCACATATAAGAATAAAAATTTAAAGCTACTTTATTACGAGGAGATTACTTACCTGTTGTACACAGCCACACTAACACGAGTTGGGGCAGATTAAGTCCTGCTATATGTATTAATAAAATATTATTTTTTGAATTATTGTATTGTTATGTGTGTCTTTGTTAGTACAAATAAAGTCTATCTATCTATCTATGTTTGCCGAGGGCCGCAAGACCACTTTTAAGGTGGTGGCAAGAAGGTGGTCAAACATAATTTAAATAGTGGGGGGTTGCTAGCTGTTGCATCGCCTATTTTGCCTATTACCTCGATCGGCTTATATCTATGATCTGCGCGGAAAAAAAACAGCTAGTAAGTACATTCTAAGTTTTTGTTTTCTACCAGATCAGCATAGAAGAACCATTTATTACCTAAACGAAAAAACTAAGCTTCCTATATTTGTTGGAACCTTTAGACCCTTCTGTATTTGGAGGGAACAAACAAACAGGGTTACATTATGGTTAGGTTAATGAAAAAAATAACGGTGTCTTTTCCATATTAAGGATTCAGTGTTAGGTAACTGTTAGCCGTAAGTAAAATGGGGGTAAGCATATCTTATAGCCTTTACGTATAAACATAAAGTCTAGTCAATACAAGTAGCAGCAATAGCACCTATTTCCTATTTTAGATAAAAGTTTTCTTCCCAAGTATAGAAGTTAACTAAGATAGTAGGGTATTTTCTTTTTATGATAAAATTGTAGGTCCCTACATAAGTCATAGCGAAGAATTAAATTCAATAACTTACGACGAGAGTTTTGTTTGGTAAGTATCACTTGGTACCAGCTAAAAATCAGCGCTATGGTTCACACTGGATATGATACTGCATAACATAGACATAGAATTTTTTTTACTACGTAAGAAGACGGAACATGCCGAATGCGACAAAAAATACTTTAATGTCGCTAACACAAGAGCAAAAGAGATAGCGATCACACTGACATGAGCCAACTTTTGGATGAGAGTCAACCGCGGTAATCCTAGCTGATAAAGTGTCAAACGAAAATTGGATTTTTCTTATAGTAAACTGTGTTTTTCCATAAGTTTCCTTACCTTGGAAAGATGGTATCTTGCAGCTTTACCGACTGTGATACAACAACAAACAATAATCCCAGTAAATACACATTTCACAGGTAATTTTGCCGGACACGTATTTCTCCAGTTAGTCACTATTTCCTTCGCAACTTCACCAAAAAACCACTCAAAATCATGCATTTTATATTTTCATTGAAAGATAACACAATATTTATTAGTTATTTATGGAATTCAGTAATATATTGCATAAAATATAAAGCTATCTGATTTCGCTAGGGCTTGACTAATTATGACGTCATTTTATGTCATGAATACATATATCGATAAAAAGTCAATAGTTTTTGTTATCAGTACAAACTTTTTTTGAATAAAATTACAATCGGAATATTTCATAATGAGTTTCGATTTTCGTTGGTAAGATTTATTTCCCAACATTTGTCCCTATATATATTATTATGTATTTTTTTTTTGTTACAGTTAATTTTATCAGTCTAGCGCTTATTCTTTTTTCTTATTCTTATAAAAACAAAATATATATATTATTTCAGTAAAAGTAATTGATTACTTTTTATTTTGAAAGATTCCCAACAAATGTCAATTTTAAAGAAAATTTAAAAAATGGATAACCTTTGTGAATAGATCGAGTTGGGCTCCCAAAAGTTGTTCTATTATTTGCAGTAAACATTTCGAGCCAACGCGTTTTATACAAAGAATGCAGAAGAACATTTTAATCAAGGATTCTTAGCCAACTTTATTTGTTCCTGTAAGTGTACATAATTCGTCAATTGGGCTGGACTATTTTTCGATGCTGGTTTGTCAACATTTATTATGTGCGTTAAGACCACGGGTGTACATCACGGGATTGAAATGCTTTTATACATAAAGGTAGTACCTGCAGTGTACCTCAGTGTACCCTTAGTGAAATCCCGTGTACTTCTTTTGATAAAAAGATATAAAGTAAAATATGTACACCCGCCATTCTAAAATTAGGACTGCGGGTGTGCATTTTTTTTTCGATTAGGAGATGCATATTTCACATGATTGTTTTTGTATGTATGTGTACCTGCAGTGTACCTTAGTATACCTTTAATGAAATTCAGTATACCTTTTCTGATAAAAAGATATATAATTAAGTATATACACCCGCCATTCTAAGGTTGAACTGCGGGTGTACATTTTTATTTCGGACAGGTGACGCTTGTTAATTTTTTTTTCTTGTTTTTATGTGTACCTACTGTGTACCTGCATATAAAAATATAAGATATAATTAATGTTGACAAATACGAGTAAAAAACGTCAAGACAACCTCTCACTTCTAGAAGATAAATTTAGCTGTAGATGTAAAGTAAATACGGTAAATAAGTTCTGTAACATTAGTGTATATGTAATCAATCAGTCATGTATGTAATATATATACTTCACATGCTTAAATAAAAAAACAGTAATGTCGCTTACATTTCCATGGAATCTACTATGATTATCCTCCTAATAATTCAGTTTCCCAAAAAGCCACTTTTAGCGTCATGGTGGCATGACGCTAAAAGTGGCTTTTGGGTCTTGCGGCCCTGGGCTCTGCATAGAGTCGCAAGACCCAAAATGCTCTGTCTGTCCCGTTAGGGATAAAGACGTGATAGTATGTATGAATGTATGTAAAGTAAATATGGTAAATCTATTCTGTAATATTACTTATGTAATCAATCAGTCGTGTATGTAATATATACTTCACATGTTTTAATAAAAAAAAACAGTAATGTCGCTTACATTTCCATGGAATCTATATGTTTGCTTCTCATTTTGTTCTAAATTTAAATAGATTTAAATATAGCTCATAACACTACATCATTTCTTTTTTATTTGAACTTCTTCCTTATCCTTATCTACTACTACAAAAAAAAAAATATTCTGTTTGGTTTACGGAATATTTAAAAAAATTACAAACTTCAATATATTTCATTGGTGCATATATTTAAAGCACCTATTAAACCGTGTTTGCGGAAATTTGCACCGACGACGATGGGATTAGAAGATTTACAAAACTAGCAAAGAAAATGCAATCGGTTCAGTAGTTACCGAGATTTGATCTAAGACACAAATATGGGTGGGTGCGTACTGCTTGATATAATTACATTTTATATATTTACATTTTAATAACGTTCATAAGATATAATGTTAATTTGACATAATCATTAAGGTATATATTTTTAATAGCTATAATATTCATTACATTTTCATTTTAAAAAGCATAAAATCATTTATATAACGTTTATGTACACTAAACATCACCTGTTATACAACTTGTGTGGTATACAGGACAAAAAGTATATCATTCAAAAAGTATATTGTTGAAAAGACATATCATTCAAAACATATAACTATCAAAATCATATTGTTTAGAAGATATACGACTTAAAAACCATACCATCTAAAAAGTATAGACAGGCAGACGAAAATAATTCAAATTTGGGAAATCTCATAAACTTTAATTTTATTATAAAAAAAAACTCAAGGTATAGGATAGGTTTATAAAGGTGCAAAGTTTAAACAAAGAAGTAGGCAATGTCCATTAAGATATTTTATAACATAAAAGAAACTGTGAATAAGATACCCAAAAGTGGGGGCAAACATAAAAATAAAATATCTAAATTTGTCAGTAAACGATTAGATTAGTAAAAAATCTGACTAGAAAATAGTAAAAAAAGAAGTCATAACATAAAGGCTACAAAAACTAACCAATTTTTTTATTAACAAAAAAATCTTGCCAATAGCCAAGCTATGAAAACAAATTTTTCACTCAAGCCTCAAGGTATGAAAAATTTGGTTACACATACAAAATGCGCGCGCATTTTGTATGTGTAACCAAAATTTTCCGCCCAAGCCCCAAGGTATGAAAAATTTGGTTACACGTACAAAATGCGTGCGCATTTTGTACGTGTAACCAAATTTTCCGCCCAAGCCCCAAGGTATTAAAAATTTGGTAACACGTACAAAATGCGCGCGCATTTTGTACGTGTAACCAAATTTTCCGCCCAAGCCCCAAGGTATTAAAAATTTGGTTACACATACAAAATGCGCGCGCATTTTGAATGTGTAACCAAATTTTTCGCCCCAGGCCCAAGGTATGAAAGAAATAAAAAAATAACTAACTTATTTTTTACGAACCGAAGCCCGCGACTTCGCTCGCGTGGACTTTATGTCTCTTGAAAATGCTCATCAGGCTGAACAACTTTTACTAAGGCACCATTTTTATATCTCTTATAGTTTAGCTAGACCAGTATAGTTCTGCATCAGGTGTTCTTCAAAATAATTTATACCCTGTATGTTGCCCAGGCTTACAGCTATATAACTAAAAAGTATAGTTTAATTTGAATCCGTCCAGCATTTCCGGAGATTAGCGTGTAATAAAAGACAAACAGACACATACAAACAGACAGACTTTTTTTTTAATTCTTACTCCATTACTATATCTCCTTGGACCTAATATTTTTTTTGAAATATATCTAATGTACAGACAATTTTTTACTGTTTTATTATATGTATGATATAGATTTAATTTCACTTATTATTGTTTTGTCTATTTTCATTGTAAGAGTATCACATTATAAGAGTTCACAAATAACACTATTTCGTACTTTTAAACGTTTTGCACTTATTTTTTATTTATGGCTAACAAACGAAATATTTGAGGAAGGAAATTATCTATTAATGTTAATACGTTATCAGTAATTAAAATATGTGATTGCGACATATTAATATATTATTTTTAACCCACCTGCATTGGCTTGTCTTAATAAAATTATCCGCAACATACTGCCAGGCGCTATATCAAAAGTTTGTTATATCTAATGATGATTATATATAAAGAATCTTCTACTAATCGATTTATATACGCAATGATTATTATGCTTAATAATATATCTATAGAAAGTTTATTATACGTAAAGTAAATAGATTTCAAGAATTTTATACGACTTTAAATGTATACGAAAGGTTTGTTAGGTTAAATAATTATTATTCAAACGATTTTATGGGTTAGAAAAGTATGATTTATGATTTTTATCTTTCTTGATAATTATACCGACCAAAATTATACATTTCGTTGGTATTTATTCAAAATAATATATATATTGTTGTTCTGTCTTATATTACTTACCCAATATGGGTAGGTCTAACGTAAAAAACAGATTTTGATAATTTGCTTATTTCTAGTAGACAAACATATATCTTTTTTTTACTTTGTAAATATTATATACGTAGCTAAAAACTTAATTTACTTGAAATCGGTTACCAACACTTTTGCTATAATATTTATTGGGAAACTAAATTATTAGCATAATAATCATAGTAGATTCCATGGAAATGTAACTGTTTTTATTAACGACATTACTGTTTTTTTATTTAAGCATGTGAAGTATATATATTACATACATGACTGATTGATTACATATACACTAATGTTACAGAACTTATTTACCGTGTTTACTTTACATCTACAGCTAAATTTATCTTCTAGAAGTGAGAGGTTGTCTTGACGTTTTTTACTCGTATTTGTCAACATTAATTATATCTTATATTTTTATATGCAGGTACACAGTAGGTACACATAAAAACAAGAAAAAAAAATTAACAAGCGTCACCTATCCGAAATAAAAATGTACACCCGCAGTTCAACCTTAGAATGGCGGGTGTATATACTTAATTATATATCTTTTTATCAGAAAAGGTATACTGAATTTCATTAAAGGTATACTAAGGTACACTGCAGGTACACATACATACAAAAACAATCATGTGAAATATGCATCTCCTAATAGAAAAAAAAATGCACACCCGCAGTCCTAATTTTAGAATGGCGGGTGTACACATTTTACTTTATATCTTTTTATCAAAAGAAGTACACCGGATTTCATTAACGGTACACTGAGGTACACTGCAGGTACTACCTTTATGTATAAAAGCAGTTCAATCCCGTGATGTACACCCGTGGTCTTAACGCACATCATTTATTGGCATCATAATGTATTTCACCTTTTCACCCAAGAGAAAAAAAGATTGAATATTTTATTTTCAGTTATTATTTTATGTTCATTTGCAATGTTTAACAATAATATCGTTCATTAAGGATGAAGGAGATTAGGAGAGACCTTAGTTCCGCTTTGTATATTAATAAATTCGGTGGATTGCAATTAGTATTTATTAAATAAAATATTAATTCTTAGTACTTACTGGTACATTATTTTTCTTATATATTACTTAAGTATTGTAAGGCAATTGATAGCGACAAATATATTTATATACAATGTAATATTACTCTTCTCTTCTCGCAGATTGTACAAGTCGATTGTCGGCAAAGGAAAAAACACTTCAATCATTTTAATATATCACATAATATACTGCAACAGTTTTAAGGGTTTAGATTCGATCCATGATAATGAACAATTGAACATCTATGTCCTAAAGGCGGGTTTCCTGCTACTGTTTTTACGAAACATTACACAAAAACTAGTTCAAAACAGAAATTATTCGCTGGAGACGGTTTGTGTATAAAAACTAAAATTTTTGTTTCGTGTTTTTTGTGTAAACTCTGATCTGCTGATAAGTCAACTTGTATGGGAGGTCAATATTTTTTATTTTTCACATTTGTTCCTTGAGAAAGTTGTTTGCTATCATGACCTGAATTGAGCCTGATAACATATTTTTATCCGTTTATTCCATTTTCCACCCACGCATCTACTAAAGTAAAATAGCTACTGAACTGACTTTTGGACTTGGGCGACATCTACACCGCTAGGGACAAAGAGATTAAAATGTTTTAAGTATATATTTCTTGTCATAACATTACCAAGAATATCAATTCATAATCACAATACATTATTTTATCGATATCGACGAAGTACGTGGCGTGTAGTAGGTACAACCATTTTAAAGTCAGAATTGACATTTCGTTTCTGGTCTCATTTTACAATAAGGTAGTTATATCTTGTAGTATGATAGATCTATGCTGCATAAGCTGGACCCCGGCACTCGTAATAGATATAAGTCTAGTCTAGTTTAGAATTTAGAACATAAAGTTTTAATGGCTGAATAAAGATATTCTTTCTTTCTTTGGGTTGACCAAGATAGTCCTATCAATAATTATTAGTGGAATTCGGTCCAAAATTAATGGTGCACTAGTCAACTAGTAGGAATTTTTGGATTTTATTCCCAGTAGACGGCCCTTGCTCCGACGTATTTGTGTACTTTTGCGATAGATATCCAACAGGCGTAATATTGAAGAAGTACCTAAAAAGATGCCTCCGTGGTTCAGTGGTCAAGGCGTTTGCCGTGTGATCCAGAGGTCGTGAGTTAGAATCCCACTGGGAAACATACTTTATGAAAAGTTGTTTCCGTTGTTCCGATTCCGTGTTTCCGAAGGCTTGTATTGTAAACTGTGGGTCGCGAAAGCCGGTATGCATCTTTATCATCATATCTACCTATGAAGTAACGAAAGACTAATTTCCATAATTGTGGATTAAAGTATTGTATACACATTAACGGGTTCCCGTCCCGGACGGGGCGAGCCGTTTTTGACCGAGCTCTGGAAAGATAGACGATGCGGGAGAATTTCATACATTATGCAACTAGAAACTAGAAAGATTATAGATTATTCTATTCTAACGTACAAGTTCTATCAACCTTTCTACGTTCATGTTGCACACATAAACAAAATGTTGTCCCGCTAGGAAAAAATCTATAGGTAAAAATCGGATGACATCGTCAGGGGCGCACGGGCGTCCGGGCGGCCTCCGGGACACTGATGGCCCGACCCTTAACTGTGTGAACGAGTTTATACAAATCGTATGTAACCGATTTTTCTTCGTCCCGGCCGAAGTCCGTCCCGTTCCCCGGGATGGGAACCCGTTAATGTGTGGACAGCGCTTAAAAGAGGCTTGGCATCCAAATTTTGGTGCAGGAAGGTAACACAACACACACATTTTGTATATTTAAGTAGGTTAAGAAAGCAGGAGTTAACCTGCCTAAATGATCCAACCTTTTTTCAGAAGCTCATTAAATAAATAAATTAAAAAGAAACAAAAAACTAATCTTAATTGCTTATATTACTTATAAATAAATAGATCTGGCAAATCGAACTTTATAATTTGAATTTTAATGACAAGATAGAAACTTTTTTCGGTAATGACAACACCAAAAGCAACGTCCATAAATAATATTAATGAAATAAAAAAGATTTTTACACAATCTTAAAAGGAAATTCCTTGGGACGATATCTCGGCGTAACAAATCATGCCATTGTCCTCCTGGACCCCTCGCTGAGCTGAGTTTTCCACTCCATAAAATTAAATATTGCCTAAGAAAAGAATGATTTTATTGCAAGCATTTTGTTTAGAATACACTGCTTTGCATATATAACAAAGAATGTCTGTGTTCATAAGAAACACAATTTTGTATCAAATCGTGGAATATTGGTATAGAAAGGAACAATAATTTTGATATTAAAATGAGTGAGAATTTTGTGCCAGAAAATTTGTTCTTTGTACAGTGTAGAATTTGCATTATACTATCAACATATAGGTAGATAGAATAAAGTGTAAAAAATGTACATCGTTTAAGTTTTTCTACTGTTTTATTGAGAAAAAAGAAATAAGAACAAATAATAGCAGGACTGTTCGTTAGTGAATCTCAATGGTACATTAAAATATAGACCTCCGTAGATGCAACCATCTCACATTTAAGGTAAAAAGGTACTAAAAGGCCTCTTCATGTTTGCTTTGGCCCCATGAACGCCTCAAAGGACCGGGTCCCCATGGACCCGTGGCTGAAAAGCTTACCAACATAATAATAATAAATTTATTTATTCAGACTATTGCAAAGTAAGTATCGTAAACAAAGATAAAGATAAATAAAACTAAGCTATATAAGATATATAACTAAGCAATAATATAAACTTATAATAAATAAAAAAATGACATCTTAATTAATTTTTAATTTACATATGTGTACTTTTAATTTAATATTCATACAAAAGGATTAGAATCCATTTAATTATCTCAGTCGAAGTCATAAACAAACAGAAACCCATAAATATCAACGCACGTGTGCCGATTGGCCACGCAAACTAAACTAATATCGATATGACCCTAGCTCGCCCACCCCATCCCTTGCATGTGTCAATTAATTAATTATCTACGCTGAATGGACAGACCGACAGATTTCTGAGGAATCGGCATTCATTACTGAAATTGATGACTGACTTTGATATGAAGGTAAATCGTGTTGCTACCAGTTTGTCTAGCTCATTTTTGGTTGTGTACACGAGTGTTGTGAGTATTACGAGACTTACCGCGATTAATATCACCATGCTAGTCCGCCACCCTGAGGTCCCGGGTTCGATCCCCGGTCAGGGCAAGTTGGAAAATGGCCTTTTTTAAATTGTCCTGGGTCTTGGATGTTTATGTATACGTGGATTTGTTATAAAATATAGTATCGTTGAGTTAATATCCCATAACACAAGTCTCGAACTTACTTTGGGGCTTGTTAAATTAGTGTGATTTGTCCCTATATATTTATTTATTTAATATGTTTTTTTTGCCAGATTCTGCCGTCATGGTGGTTCATGACGGCAGAAGGGTCGTCATTGTGACCGCGAAACCCTAAAATCATATAAATATGTGTTTACGAGATTTCCACATTATAACAGTTACATTTCGGGTTCTTCCATGCTGGTCTGGGACAAAAGATAAAACTTACTTACATGTATCAGTTGCTTCTCTTCTAGCGCATATCCTAAAAGCCGTTCGAGGTAATGGGTGAAAATACGAATCATGCGTTTAGGAACTCATCACTATTTTGATTTATTTTTCCATCTTCCCGCTAACGGCTCACCGTCTCGTTCAAGATAGTGGGTGGGTCTTACAGCCCTGGCTCTGCCTGCATATAACCGCAAGACCCAAAATGCTCTGTCTACTCTAAAAAAGACACGATAGGACGTACGTTTCGGGTTAATTCCGAAGTTTTTAGACCATAAGCGTTTCACTTATTTGTATTTGTGACTTTTCTTTACTAACTCAAAGTAAGCATCTTATAAAGTAAGTAGATAGGGAAGATAAATTGAAATCTCGAAGTGTTAAATAACTAGATAGAACTGTCTACCAACTGTTTGACATAAAGTTAGTTGAGTTTGAGTTCTAGAGCATGAAACTATATTTCAAGAATAAGCAATTTCATAACGATTTCGTTAAAATAACTCTGACTTAATGAGATTGACATTAATGCTTTAAAGTTATAACTTTTTAATGTGATTAAAAAGTGTTTCCTTACATAAAGATTCTTACTTTGTAAACAACTTCAAAAAAGGTTATCAATTCGAATGTACAGATAGATACAGATTAATTTTCACGACTTTATCCCTGACAGGGTCAGATTCCACGGCTGTAACACCCAAAGGCCGCGCTTAGCGAATTGATGGGCGTTAAGATGGAAAAATGAATCAAAATAGTTGCTAGCCGCATCTTGATCGGCTATTAGATATAGAAACAGGTGGTAAATTCTTAATTTTTATTTCCCTCGCCTAAACCAATATGGAAGGATTTCAAATTTACATATCTATATTTTTATGTATGTTCTTCGATTACTCGAAGATGCTGGGACCAATTTAGAAAATTCTTTTGTTTGAAAGGGCATACTTGTGAGACATAAATGAGACCACCCCTATAAATTTTATTTTATTTTATTACAGTTGGGTTTTGAGTTTTGATATTTTTCTGATTGCCTTAAGAGGGCCTAGGGCCCACTATCGTTAAAAAACCACGTGCAGAAAAACATGCGTATGGTCGGTGGAAAAAATCAAGAGAGAAGGAATGTTAGCTACCTCGCTCATTGACATGATGTTCAGATTTTACTCATCCCTAGTTTTACTTTTACACAGGTAATACCTACATAATATTTGCTTTGATATATTTTTCTTTTCTTTTTACCTAGACCAATTAAAAAGATGATGGCTATCCAGTCAAAACAAACCAACGTTAATATTTGTCAATTCCTTTAACTCAATGGAAACTAAATTCTATAAGATACTGAAGTTTGGAGAAACTTTTAGTTGCAAACTATTTCATTTCAGAACAAGTTCCATCTAGAAAAAAAAAATAAGATGGATCTTGCAATATTTTGTTCCACTCTCCAAGTTAAACATGAAATGAATAATATTTAGCTCTCAAGGGACGTACTATAAAAAAATGTGGTTTTACTAAAACTTTTTCATTACTGAGACTAGTTTATTCGACTTCAATTATTTCTAAAAATACTATGTGGGTCTAAGGCTCTGGGACTCTAAAGGAAATAAACAAAGTAGAGCTGAGACACGTGCTAGGTTTTTTTAGGTTGTATTATAGTTCTGACATATGTAGTTTAATAGGAGTTAGTCGCGAATGATCAGAGACATAAAGATCTGTGATCTAATTAAAAAATCATTTATCAATAATTTATTACGATATAAATGCAGGAACTCCGATAAAATTGGTTTACCTTACAATCTCATTAAAATATGCAAAGGTATTTTTTATCTGTTTTATGAAAACGCATCATACTTACGATGTATTTTTGCACACATTAAGTACAATACTTGAGACACAAGTAATAGAGGTTTATCCCGGGTGTCAATGGAGTCGTGGGCAAACTTTTTTAACAAAGATAGTTTTTTCTGCTATATCTATAAGTATTATTCAATTATAGAACTTTAGGACCTTTTGCCTTAAGCCACTAATAGGGCTTACGACAGGGTCAGAAAAGTATGATTGTAATTAGTCCGACTTTGAGATTATCCAAAAAATAATGGACCCATATTTTTCAGTTAAACAAAAAAGTTAAAATTCACCAGGATACGTAGGATCAAAGTTCCGGCGTGGAGGCTTGCAACGTGACCACTAAGTAAAAGTCGAAGAAACACGTGAAGTTATGCGAAATTTAAATGCAATGTATCTTTGTAATTTTTTGTTTCTCAGAGAAAAAAATAGTGTTCAATATTTTTTTTATAATCTAACCGATGCCAAAATTATTTTTCCATTTGTCATGCCTACTGATTCCGTCAGGTCAAAAGACATTCAGATCATGACGTACTCGTAGAAGATCATAAAAAATATGCCGAGTTATGTTTTTGGTTACCTAGTAGGTATTTAAATAAAATATTATACTTGAACTATTTTTTATCTCAAAGTTGCAAATAACGAAGGCTTCAAATTTTCAACTCCGAGACAGTCTCGGCTTTTAAGCCAAGACACTTTAAGGCAGTTGCCTTAAAGTGTCTTGGCTTAAAAGCTAAAGAAACATTCCCAGCCTTCACACGCCACACGTTGCATCGGCATCAGGTAGTCTGTTTTACCGACGTTTCTTAGCAGATTTACCAAGTTCCGCCCTGTAGACACGTTAAGTATGAAGTTTCCAACAAACTATGCTTGCTTCCACTTAATTCGAAAGTTTTAAATTTGGAGAAGTTGATACTTCAAAAAAGGTTTTAGTATACTTTAAACGTCCTTGTTGTTTTGAGATACGTTATTTAATCACCGCATAATTCAATAAATATCTGCCCTTTTAAATCAGATAAATAATGAATAATCTACCAACTTAAGAAGTACCGATAGTGAATACATTTAACAGAAGTAACAACACTCCTACAATTCGCAGCTTAAGACTTAGTATGTAAGTCAAGAATGCAGATATTTGCGTTGTTGTTTAATAACACTAAAATACTAGCAGTGTGATTGAACTTCAGAAATAAATAATTAAAATCAATGCACAGAGGACCATGCTTTTTTATTTCTTTTTAGACGCCGGACGCCAGTAGAAAAGAGGAGGTTGTTTTTAATTTAAACAAGCGTAAAAAAAAATTCAATGTGAAGCACAGAAACCCCTTTAATACATATTGTCATTCAATATCATTTTACGCGAAAATGCGAATTACTCCGTTTATGTCTTCCCATTGATGGTTATAACGTATTTTTTTTTTATACCGAAAACTGGTTTATTCTGTAAACGGATCCTGAATTTCACATAATATGAAGGTACACAATATAGATAAGTATGTATTGGTAACTACATGAGGCAACACATAAGTTAAAGGTTTTCGCTTACATGGGGTCAGTCTCACTATTTCCATTGATTTCCATTGCGTTTTCTATTGATGGTAAACTGATACTATACTTGTAATATGAGTTCTTATCATGCAGTAATAGTTAATAGGGTTGTCTTCTTTACTGTTAGACGTACGTACGACGACGTAGATTCTTAGTACATACCATTGAAACAAAATATATTATAGTGGCAAAAAATATTAAAACTGTATTTTACAAAACCTTTTTATCATTATGCAAGACGGCGGGTATCAAAAATGTTTGAAAAAATATTTAAACGAACCATTCGTAGAACAACCTTTTCTCATTTTCTTTTTACGTCATTTCTTGTGGCCAGTCTTATGATCACATACTCTTTTGCCCAAATAGCAACAAATCTGTACAACAATTCCGACGATAAAGCAAGATTATCAGTTTCAATTTCTTTTTTATTATAAATATATCTGAATTATCACTTCATTTGTATGCACGTAAAACGCACTGCATACGAATAAAGCACAGGTTGTAATGAAACATCGGTAGTTTGAAAATAACTTATTTAATATAACTTAACGTAATCTAGAATAGAAAGAAATTTTAACACAAACAAGTTTTACATATGTTTAAGTAAAAGTTTTGACAATATTCAATATAAACCGCTGATAAACTAAATGGAATTAAATTTGCAGCATGGATATTTCTGCCACTCTAGGGAAATTGTACAGCGAAATTTAAATTACTTTTATTACAAGCTTTTATTTAATTTCACCTGTCCGTCTGCCTGTAATCAAATCTAGTAAGTTTTGACCCACTTTCCGGTTTCCGATTGAGCAGAAATTTTGCACGCATACGTATATATGTGACAGTTTCTTATTTGGTCTGAGGTGTGACAATGCAATATATTGATGAGGAGGAGCTGATCTGATTTTGGAGCTGGTCATGGCTTCTCTGTAATAAAACAACAAAACCCTACCAAGTTTGGGCTCGATTGATTCGTCTTGCTTGTTTTTAATAGTTTCAAAAGCTTTTTTTGAATAAATATTGTATGACCAAAAATATATGCTTTTTTGGTCCCAATTGTTAAGGATACATTGATGTGTTGTTTCATGGTCAAAAAATCATATGATTTTTTTAAATGCATCTATATAGATACATTCAAGTCTTCCGAGATAGCACGAAGGTTTTCAAGACATAAATGTAACACTTAGCAAGATTGTATAGGCAAAAAACTGGAAATAGAAATAGTAACAAGGTTTGCCCATTCCCTTGTTTGATGTTACGATCTACTCGAGACGATAAGTATCTTAATCTAGATTTTATTATTTTCTGCTAGTAATTTTTTAATATGTGATACTTATTTTCTTCCCAAATCTCAAATATTATACCCCCCTTCCATCTCTTCCCACTTCGTACGGTCTGCTGTGTTTGTTCCAAGTGAGACCATTTACTTTTATTTCTTCCAAAATTAAAATTGTTGAATAAATATTTTTACATTGACATTAACTTACCAACTTTTGTACTTATTGTACTGATTTCTACCTCGAACGAAATATGATGGAAAACTGCAACTTTTAATAAAATTCAAAGCGAATAGAAATTGGAAACCTGAAAGTTTCACAATGAATTCAAAACTGACGAAGGCACTGCCTTGTATTTTATTTTTACTTTAAAGACAGGTACAGTTTGTAGCGAAACTTATTTTCTTTTCTTTATCATCTCTTTTTTAATCGGTTTTAACTTCAAATTGTTCTTTGTTTAATTTTTGTTGGTAAATACTGTTTGTAAGAAACTGTTTACTTGCCGGAGTTTTTGACATTTCGGCAACTTAAAGTTTTACCAGGAAATGTTTAACATACAACCGTATTTATATAGATTAATAATGCAGATAATTATACAACATATTACTTAAGATAGCATACACTCCTCCATTCCCAAAAATTCACAAAAAGAGAAAATATCTTTCACTCATAAATTTTATCTGGTGTCAATGACTTTTAGTAAGTTTTTGCATTCATAAAAGTTAACAACCGTTTGCTAAACTTATTTCAGTTAAACCATAATTTGTCTCTTTCTCTCATTTCAATATATGACAGTAAAAGAAAGAGACAAAACATATTTCAACTCAAATTAATTTTGGTAAAAAAAGGCTTAGCAAACGTTACTTTATTTTTATCAATATGTGGTTGGGCAGGTTTAAAGGTTTTCATTTTTATTTTCTTCATCTGCTGCTTTTTATATTTTATGGAAAGATGAAGTGCGTAGTATACGGCGTCCATTTTAGTTTTAGTACTAATACAAGTTGTACACACGTAGCCCGTCCGTAGCTAGTCTGTAGCACACGTCCGTAGTTCGCACGTAGCCTGGCTCTACGTAGCCCGCGCGTAGTGCTACGTGAATCGCTGCCCATATCTATATCTAAACATATAATAAAACAGTAAAAAAAGTGCGTCTGTACATTAAATATATTTCCAAAAAAAAATATTGGGGGCGATTGAGACGTAGTAATAGAGTAAGAATTAAAAAAAAATGTCTGTCTGTTTGTCTGTTTGTCTGTATATCTGTTTGTCTGTTTGTATAGGCTAATCTCCGGAAATAATCGACGGATTCGGATGAAACTTTTTTCGTTATATAGCTATTAAGCCTGGGCAACATACGAGTATAGGGTATAAATGATTTTGGAAAATGGAACGCCTCATGCAGAACCATAATGGTCCACCTAAACTATAAGAGATATAAAAATGCCGTCTTAGTAAAAGTTGTTCAGCCTGATGAGCATTTTCCAGAGACATAAAGTCCACGCGAACGAAGTCGCGGGCTTCGGCTAGTTTGAAATAAATTAATTAAAAGGAAACGATGATATCATTTAAAATTGAGTCTTCATCAAAGGTTACCTATCTTCAAACTATTTTATGAACTACTATTTACAGTTTAAAGTGAGAATTTGAAGCTTTTCTACGCAAACTGCGCATATTATCATTGTTTTTACTAACCGCAAAAATACAAAATCATCGAACGCAGAGCTATCGAATTTAAAATCTAGTCCCCAAGAATCTGTGAACTTTGTCAACGACTATTTCGCAGGTGTTGGAAGATCTTTAGCTGAAGACATTACATCTAAACTATCCAAATTTTCTCGTAACCAAAGTACAACAAATCTCAAAAGAAACTCTTCGCTAACCAAAAAGTCCGTCTCGTCTTTTGTGCTCTTTGAAACTGACCATCAAGAAGTCCTTTCTGTTCTGATGGGCTTAAAAACGGACAGCTCCCCAGGCATAGACAATATACCAACAAAATTTCTTAAAATGGCAAATCATATAATAGTGCCTATAATCGCCCACTTGGTTAATTTGTGTTTTACTCATGGTATATTTCCTACCGCACTTAAAAAAGCTGTAATCATACCGATTCACAAGGATGGGTCCAGAGACGACGTCAGTAATTACAGACCAATATCGCTATTGTCTGCGCTTTCCAAAGTAATAGAAAAAATATTAAATGCTCGACTAATTAAGTACCTAAACAAATTTCTGTTACTTTCGAAATCACAATTCGGTTTCAGATCCAATATGTCAACAGAGGACGCCATTACTGCTTTGGCCTCTTATATAGTAGAGCAAGTTGATAAAGGAAAGAAGTGTCTTACAGTCTTTTTGGATCTTAAAAAAGTTTTTGACACCCTCTCTGTGCCAGTCCTTGTGAAGAGGCTTGAATACATAGGAATTAGAGTAGTCGCTTTAGATTTGTTCAAGGACTACCTTAGTGAACGTAAACAACGGGTTAAGGTAGGGGTAACTGTTAGTGAGGAAGCCAATATTGATTTTGGATTTCCACAAGGTACAGTCTTAGGTCCAACACTATTCCTCATTTACATAAACGACCTGTGTGATATGCAAATCACAAACGGAAAAGTTTTTTCTTACGCAAATGATACTGCTCTGGTCTTTTTTGGGGATACTTGGAATAATGTGCGTCAATCTGTGGAAACAGGTCTCTCCGAAGTATCGAATTGGCTAAACAGTAATTTGCTCACTTTGAACAAAAGTAAGACAAATTATATGTGCTTCACTAAGTATGTGACAACTCAGCCACCTGATGACTTTGAGATAAAGATACATAGTTGCAACAATATCTCAAATACTCGTTGTAACTGCACGGTCATCGCAAAGGTAACGACTTTGAAATATCTTGGCGTCATGTTGGATCAACGCTTATCTTGGCATTCTCACTTGGAATTGGTCATGAGCCGTGTTAGAAAGTTAATGTGGGCTTTTAAGACTTTGAGACATATTGCCGACAAAACACTTTTAAAACAAATCTACCTTTCTTTAGTACAGTCGGTTCTTGGTTACTGTATTCCGGTTTGGGGAGGTGCTACCAAAACCAAATACTTAGAATTAGAAAGAGCACAAAGAGCTTTGCTAAAGGTGATTCACTTCAAATCTTATCTCTTCCCAACAGATATGCTGTATTCTTTAAGCGACGTTTTGACTGTTAGGAAACTGTTTGTGTTAAATACTGTACTGAAAGTGCATAAAACCCTGGTTTTCGATCCTCTTCTCCTTAATAGACGTAGGTATCACGAGGTAGCTCCAGAGAGAATAATTAAAAAATCATCCTATGCAGAAAGACAATATATATATTTATCCTCATATCTATACAATCTTATAAATAAAAAATAGATATATACCCTCTAAATCGTCGCAAATTTAAAATACAATTATGGCTATATATGTTTATTATATAAAAATAACTGGCTAAAATATCTAACTTATGAACAAACTGAAGCACTCCTATGTAAAACTTCGTAAGTACAAATTAAAAAAAAAATTATGTATATAAA
This sequence comes from Acrobasis consociella, assembly GCA_963555685.1. Classification (NCBI taxonomy): domain Eukaryota; kingdom Metazoa; phylum Arthropoda; class Insecta; order Lepidoptera; family Pyralidae; genus Acrobasis; species Acrobasis consociella. The sequence goes on from OY743120.1 coordinate 10,077,194, forward strand.
AAAAGTATATAAATAAGTAAAATAATATGTATATGTAATATATCGAAAATAGTATTTATATGTCAATGTATATACAAGAATAATCAGAAGATCATAGTTTCACATATTCACACCAGTGTTCACCACTCACTTATCTAATTTCATGTAAGTGTATACTCGTTTGTAAAAACCTTTAATTGTCTGTATATAAACACATGTTTTGTTATTTAAGAGCGGGTCTTCCTAACACAGGTTTATGTAAATTAAAAGAAAGGCCCAACCTAACTCCTAAAATTGTAATCCTTATGGCAATAAAGAACTTTATTATTTATTATTTATCCACGGAAAACTATAAAGAACGAACATTTTATAGATTTCCGAGTAATGAAAACAGTTAAGCAAAGCAACTAATTCTGTGGTGGCGACCCTTATTGTTTAACTCACACATTTGACGTGTGCACAGACATATTTTTTCGTTTGTAGTAGTAATAGGTATATTTGTTGCTCCGTTTGTATGAAGTGCCATACCTGTGGTATTGGTATCAATTAAAGTAGTATCGGTAGTTTGCTACTCATCACAAGATGGTGTTCTTTACAGTTGGGGATTTTTAATTTGCCTAGCAAATAATCTTGTAGTTAATTAGCTTTAGTATAGCTTTTTTTCTTATTTAAATTTGACTGTTACACATAATTAAGTACACTTTTGTTATTGACAATATTAGCTTTTTCCTTTATCTAAGTTACATTTATTTTCAATTTAGTATTACGAGTGCTAAAAGTAATCTATAAGACGACTTCAATCTTTTTCACTTTACTGCCTCCTAAAGAGAGAGCATAAAGGCGGCGTATCCGTGCGTAGGAAATAAAGAATATGTTTGGGGACCGCGGTCAGTCCGGCCCTGGGGACTGAGACCGTGTTTTTATGGCATAAATGGGCACAATCCCATTATATCTTAATTAGATCATTTTGTAAATCTCTAAGGAAAATCCTAATTGTATTTTGCTTACAATAAGAAATAAATGTTTTAAAAGCGACTGATTATACCTCTATTATAGGAATCCGAAAACGTGTTGAGTACACTAATGCGTGAAAATTTGAATTTTGACATACAGACAAAGCAAACTATTTAAAAACTAAAATGAAGAAAGGTCTACTACATTCAGTACAAAATCTACAAAGGAAAGAAAGTACTTAGGTGCTTCGTTCTCAAAGCATGTTTATTGTTTTAATTAGGGATTGGGTCTGTAAAGGTTGGCGAGGGCACCCTCAAACAGATGGACAGACCATCTAAGGGCATACGAATAACATACGATAAGAGCTGGCAAACTATCGCCACTGATAGAAATTTCTGGAAAACTATAGGGGAGGCCTTTGCCTAATACAGGTACCTTTTTTACAGGCTTATAAAAGGTATATTAGGATATCGTTAAGGTAAGAGATAAATCTCCTCCACCTTACATAAAATATAATTATATGGATTTCTTGATACATGTTAAAATGCACGTATTATAATTAACTTTATTGCACCTTGATGAACATAAAAATTACAAAAGCAACAAGAGACAATATAGGCACAAATAAATAAATAAATATATAGGGACAAATTACACTGATTGAGCTAGCCCCAAAGTAAGTTCGAGACTTGAAAAGAAAGACAAAGGCGTACTTACGGGCGTACGGGACGTAACTTATCCCTCTAAATGCAATCTCTTCCAGCCAACCTTTGGGTACCTAAATGAAATGGAAGTTGTAACATCTGCCTTGTAAACATTTCTTCTAACTGTACCTACTTACATCCACAAAATCACATAGCAAATGAAGAAGACGAGTTGGAGTAACCCATAACTTACACTTAACCCCTAACCACTGGTCTAATAAACCCAACCGAGGTGAACGACCGGATCCCTCAGGACACCTGCTGATGTTATTGACAAGTCTTGTTTCTTTTATTTCGGGGGGATGAGTGAAATTGTTACTTTTGCAATTCCTGTGTTAACAGCAGCTTCAGTTAAGGCGTGTTTTTGCTAGTCGTGTATTATAGGGCTCTGAAAACTGACATGTTTAACGGCTAAATGAAGATAAGTGCAAAACCTGAAGAGGGAAGTACCTATAGCACGCTCTTGTCCATACAAAAAGTGAAAATATTATTATTCTTCTAAAAAATTTCTAATCTCAATGATTTTTATACCGTGTTATTGACACAATACAAAACTAGGATACAGGTTTTCTTTTCTCTAAATTTGCTACAATTCATAAAAAAACCAAATATCTCTTCTCTCATATTAAGACATATATATAGTAATTTTTTATAAATATTTCTTATTTTTACTCATTTATTAGCACAAGCTATAATAAATTTACTAGCTAATCATTTATATTATGTTTTCATACTAATTTTATGAAAAGCGTTAATGAATGAGAATTTGGCTGAACGGATTAAAATTAAATTTGCTATGCGTTATATAGCTTATTATCTGACTTATCCCATTTTAGTCCCTAAAATCCAAATGCCAGACAGTCGTAAATAAAGTACTTACCTAATCTTAAATATCTAATTTTATAACAGAAATACCGCGTAAATTGTTGATGATTTTCATAAAGGAGTTTCTTCCACTGAAGTTACAATTATTAATAAGAATTTAAAGAATTTCAACAACTTTATATTTATCTCGTTTACGGGTTTAGACAAAGGTTGTTAGGATTTCAGATAAACAAATACCTTATTTTTGTTTTTTGGCTTAAATACATATAATCTACACTAATATTATAAAGAGGAAAGATTTGTTTGTTTGATTGTATTGAATAGGCTCCGAAACTACTGGATCGATTTTAAAAATTCTTTCACTGTTGGATAGGTATGTTATCCCTGAGTGACATAGGCTATGTATGTACCACGGGCGAAGCCGGGATGGACTGCTAGTATATAATAAGTATAATAATTCACGATATCTAGGAGGTTTTTGTTTATTTTTATTACAGATTTTTATATAAATTTACCTAAATTTTGTAGGAGGACAGTTTTTTCTTCTTTTCAAAATATATTCCGAATCAAAGAAACGTTACATTTAGAAAAAATTTACTTACTTCCAAAAATAACTGGAAAATGACGTCAGATTTAAATAACCACTATACTAGTACATATCTCTTCAGGCAGTAATATTACTACTAGTAATTATACTAGTATTTATTCTGTGGTAATATTCTTATCGTCTATATCGATTAAGTCCATTTTTTGTATTTATTAATCTATTATGAGTAAGGTAGCTATGATTAATATTTACTCAAATTTTTCTTTTCCCATAGGGAGAAATAATACGTTTTTTACTAAAATTGAATTCATTATTCTTCAATATCTTTTCCATTACAAAAATATATTTTCCTCAAGTAAGTCATTCCGAGTATTCATCAATCATTCGCTCATTCAAACCATCCCTTTATCCAATACGTCTTTCATGCCAAGAAATATCCTTTCAATGTGTTTATTATGTTTACTTGAGTAATGAGATAATTACTAAAGACGAGAAGATGTTTCGCTTATTTGCTAGACGTAACAACAGCTAATAGCCAATAATTTATTTATGTCTTTTAGATTCACGAGTCTTTTCACCCGGTCCTTTGAGAGGTTTGTGTCTATATAGATCCAACACGTAGAAGCCCTTTTGGAGAAGATGATTTAACGGGGCACTGACGCTAAAACCGCTTCATTTATATGCCTGGTAATTATGTTATATTTATATATACTAGCTGTGCCCGTGGGCTTCGCTCCCCGTGCAAATTTCAAGATCTATCCTATGTCTTTCCTTGGGTATCGAACTATTTCATATCAAATTTAGTCTAAATAGGTTCAGTGGTTGAAGCTTGAAGTAGTAACAAACAAACAGATATACAAACTCACTTTTGCATTTATAAAATTAGTAGGATTGTCACATGCTTAGGATAAAGCGAAAGCATTATTGGCTCATGCAATTTTATACATCCCTTACCTTCTTCCTTCTGATCTTTGAATGTTTTACTGGTATACGTACTCGATATCCGATTGTTAATCAGAACAACAAAAACTTAGCAAAAGAGCTCAAAGGCGGATGATTGACATGCGTTTTAGTTTTTATAGGCTTACAATTTATACTATTGTCTATTATTAAGTCCAGCAGTAGACAATCCTTTGACTGACATGATGTTAATAATGTATCATAACTATAATATATCTATTTTATCTAGTATTCTTGGTGAAGAAGAACGTTAAAAATATGACAATTGCTTTTTCTTTATAATAATGAAATGAAAACAAACTTGGTTGGACTAAAAAGAATGAATTTATTAAATTAGGTGAATAAATCGCGGTAAACACTTATCGTGGCACCAATGTTGCCGATTCATACATTTTATTGATATAGCCTTGAAATAGAGAGCAAAGTACAAGTGATTCGCGTGGAAATATTGATTCGGCATTGGAAATATTTTTGCAAATATTATATCAAGACGCGAGTGTAATTGGTTGGTAAACAATGCGAAAGTAGAGTGCTTTTGATCAATATCTCTCTGTGTATGAGAACAGAGATTTATCGAGGTATAAGTATACAGTATCTACATTATGTTTAACTACTTCTTGGAAACATTCATTTTCTTTCGCGTCGAAGACTGAAAATTCCAATTAACTGTCACTATTTCTACTACTTGGGTCCACCAACTTGCTAGGAATGGTCTTGAGTTTTGCGACACTTAGCTTTATTTAGTCCATAATCTGTAGAAGTGTTTTAAGTTTGACCTGACTGCCCGACTTAAAAACTGATACCATAAAATATTGAAAAATGATTTTCCTAAATATATTTAAAAAAATTGTGAAATTAACTAATTTTTTCATCGAGTCATAATCAGGATGCATAATTTTACACTTTTTAAAATAAATTTGAACAAAAAACCCCGTTTATACGAATCAGATTATTCCCTTTTTGTATTCAAAAGGAAAACTACAGTGTCGGCACGAAAAATCAGTCCGCGTCTTATTTTGTTGTTCAATTTTATTTTATGCTGATCCGAGCACTCAGGAACGACTGCTGAGGGAACACTAAAGCTCAGGCTTACACCAAAACACGTTTACTAACCTACCGTCGAACATAAAGAATTCATATCAAAGGGAATGCTCAGCAAAACACCACTTGTCTGTTGTTTACAAGGTTTTTTTATTCTTCAAAAAGAGTTACCGCGCCCTTATTATGTGTTGGTCTTTTGAATTCGTGGTTAGAAGAGTTGGTGGATATTTATGTCTATTTTTCACTTGTTTTTCTTCGTTATCGTGGAATGTTGTTGGCTATAGAATTCACTTTCATTGATTCGGGCTTATGCAGGCATTTAAAATAACCGGTCAAGTGCGAGTCGGACTTGCGCATAAAGGGTTCCGTACTAGTATCTATAAAAGCGTTTTATTGTATGGGAGCCCTTAAATATTTATTTTATTTTGATTTAATTACTCTTTTTTAAACTTTATATACATCTAAATATTCTGTAAATATTTCAAGCGTCTACCTGTTGCCGTTATTAATGTCGAGCGGCAAAACGGCAAAAAATCACGTTTGTTGTATGGGTGCCTTTATTATTTGTTATATTTTGTTTTTAGTTTTAAAAGAGTATTGTTAGTTATAGATTTGTGGTTATAGAGGCAACAGAAATACATCATCTGTGAAATTTTCAGCGGTCTAGCTATCTCGGTTCATGAGATAGGACGGACAGCGACGGAGTTTTAGTAATAGGATCCCGTTTTTAACCTTTGGGTGCGGAACCCTAAAAATCCTTTATTCGGTTGAAAAGTTCGTACATGCACATATAAATACTTTTATAGGAATCTGTTGACCAGCCTTAACAACAATATTTGTATGAGTTAAACCATAAATATCAAAGTATAACCAGTTTGATACACATAAACATCGCATTTAGATAAAAAATTCTGTTTTCCTACAGGTTGACTGGTAAAGAATGCATTAGCATTAAGTTCACCTTTTGTACCATTGTGGTCAATAAAGATTTTAATAAATAAATAAACATATATTTAAAGAGTATATCAATTTACATGTTTATCTTTATCGTCACATGACATGACATGCATAAAAACTTTTCTTATAATAATAAATAAATAAATAGTACGTTATAAGTAATTTGGGTTATGGTTGTGTGACTTACATTAGTTTCAAGTTAAAAAGACTTGAATGAGTATTTTTTTTTTTTTGGTTTTTCAGCAAAGACATCCATAAGACCAAAGCAGTAGTAGTCGAGACAGGTAAAATTTTCTTTCAGACCTGTAGATCTAGGTCCTCCCGTGGATGTCGTAGGAGGTGACTTAGAAGCTAAACAAAGCTTATAAAACATCGATGAGACCCCTTTAACTCTTCTTGCCAACGAGGAGAGTGTATAGGCCAAATCCGGATTTGGTAGAACATAGAAGGTCATGCTCCTGCAGTGGAGACAAAGACCTGTTGATGATGATGAGACCTATAGATAGAGAGCCAGCCCGCTAAAAAACTAAGTTATAAGGATGAGGAAACTTAAGACTAACACTGAATAAAATAGCTGAACCAAGGCTGTCTTATATGCGTTGAAATGATAACGATAACGTTACGTCTTTATGGTCGTGTTCTGTGTACAAAAAAACCCAAAATCCCCCGGAAAACCAACCTACTCTTTCCCGACAATTTAATTTAAATCCGCCTCAACATTAGTATGCCCACGGCGGTTAACAAATCAACATGAGATTAGCATTCCAGTCATGCTGCCGAACCCTTTCTTTCAGTTCATTTCTTCCCAAAGTCGTGATTTCGTTCCCTCACTGTAAACGTATAATACAAAAGGTCGATAAAACGCAGAGCTTCTATTCGCGTTTTCAAAATGGTTATTTTTATATGGTGTTAAAACTAAAGTGAGACAAAGACGTTATTAATCAGTGCCTCGGGATCGATGACATCATACGCGCGTCTCAAGTTACATTCGCCCCAAGGAAGACCTCCAGATGAGGTTGAAATATTGGCCAGTAGCCGACTTTCTATGTGAGTAACCTGTTTATCACGTAAATAATGATTTTATATGGATTTCTTAAGATATTACCTGCCACGGAACACATTATTAATTATATTATACATTATTAATTTTCCCTCTTTTCTAAGCCAAATGACAATGGACTATCTAATATAGAGACGGCTCATTCAAATTATAAATAAAATTGCAGAATACAATATTAAAATTGTATTTTATTAGGTTTTTTTTATAATTTTATATGTTCTAACACATGTTTGGCAAACAAATTATCTTGATCTGGTGCCCGCAACTTCGTTCACATGATTTTTAAAAATACCGACAATTTTTTTTCTAATATCAGATTTTAATGAAAAAAATCCTATATTTTGCTCTGAGTTGAGTTCAATAAAATATTTATAAAAACCGCGTAAATATCCGTCCAGTAGTTTTGAAGATTAACGTGAACATACATGTTTTTTCCTCTTTTTTGTGTTCAGGTGCCTATTCCTTCTTTATCGCCCGCACGCATTTTTTCTAATTTATTATATTTATTGATATTGATATAGACACTTACTCCACTATAAATTATAACTTATATATTCAATTTCGATAGACTATCACTAGGTACAGTTTATGCAAATATCAATAACCGAACATGACAGAACAGACCCGTAGTCATACATAACAACAATCAGACATAGCGGCTGCAGCTGTCGCAAGGGTTCCGTACGTAATTAATTTCAGTAGGAGGAACACGGGTACAACTGAGCTTCCGTGTTGTTTCTGAGGGACCTTTTCAAACCCGCCAAGGGTTAATTAGGGTTATATGTTGAAATAACACAGAGTTTTGATGCACTTTTTGCAGGGTATTATAATTAAAGGTCGGTCAAGTACTAATATATATTTATTAGGGAAATTACGTACCTATTTACGTTATTATGTCTTTGTCCGTAGTGGGGCAGACAGAACATTTTGGGTTTTGCGATTCTAAGAAGACAGAAGCCTAGGGACGCAAGACCCTAAGGTACCTAACTCTAGCGTGATGGTGTAATTCTTAGAATTAACACGAATTGACACCTATCACGCCAAAACATACATACATACATACATAAACTCTAACTCGAAAAACATAACCCTTTGACGCGGTCAGGTAAATGTACAGAAGTAGGAAAAAACATTACATTTGTATATAAAAAGTTATTAATTTACTAGAAAAAAGAAACCATTTGATATTTAACCCATTCGGCGGAAACCACAAAAGCACAAAAGCTTGACGCCGAAGTATTTGTTGAATTAAGAAGCGTTCTGGCATTATTTATACATTTTTTAAGAAGATTTACATCTAGACTTTCGTATATTTCACGGCGCGTGCTCTCTAGCGGGAAAAGGCATTAAACATTAATGCTGAATATTCATTTACTTGGAACACGATTTATCCGTACGAGTTAGTTGCATTAAATATCCATTCGGACTTACACGCCTCGCTCTCCGTTTTAAGGAATTAAAAATTTTGTCTAAAATTAACATAAATGCTAATGTCATTTTCCGGATGTACGGACAGCAAAAGCAAAAGTAGGGTAAATAATATGATACAATACTCGTATTAAATTGTTTTGAAAATCCTTGGGGGAGGCCTATTTCCAGCAGTGGACTTAAGTCTTATTTAAAACGCAGACTAAATTTGTTACTAGGTTTAAACCATTATCCGACCAAATGAAGTTGCCATCTAGAAATATGCCATTGTCTCTTCTGAAAATGTCAACTTAATTTGGTTGGATATTGGTTTAAACCTAGTAACAAAGTTTGTCTCCGTTTTATAATAAAACGGCCTGTGACTAATATGATGATGAATACTCGTAGGTATCACAAGACTTCAAATGAAAACACACTGTTTCAAATTATAAATAATAAATATAGAAAAGTTATTTATTACATTAAACCTATATGTATAAATATATTTGCCGTAAATTACAATTTCTTAAGTCAGCAAAATGTAATAAAATTCACATAATATAAAAAGAAAGTCAGTGACTACACCATGACCTCTTTAAGTAAAATGTGTAAGGTCTGCGGTACGTATTAATCATTTTTTTAAAACAAATTGTAAGTTATTAAATAAAGTATATGATATTTTTCATCAGTTTTGCAATTATCAAAATAAAACAAGTTTTTAAATCAAACCCATCAGTCTTTTTCCAAGTACGAATTTGTACAATATGGATGCTGGCTGTACCCTTTTTTAATTAAGTTTAAGTTGAGCCGTTTCATACAAGTTTTGACTGCACTTTTTGTGTAAATTATTTGTACAACTAGCAATTTTTGTTACAAAGGCACAGAATTAATAATAGTATTACATACAGAACGGAAACTCGCACCGTCCCCCGCAATCTGGTGTCCCCGCAACCCTTCCCCCGTTATTGTGAGGTGTAAGTGGCAGTAAAACAGGGTTATTAGTAGTTGCACGTTGACATTATGCGAGTCACTTAGGATTATTGAATTGTAATGGTGAGAAACTGCGCACATTATCATTGTTTATCGACGGAAAACAATAAATAAAGAAAATTTTATAGATTTCCGAGTGATGAAAACAGGTAAGCAAAGCAACAAATTCTGTGGTGGCAACCTTGATTGTTTAACTCACACATTTGACGTGTGCACGGACGGATTGTTTCGTTTGTAGTAGTACTAGGTATATATGCTGCTCCGTTTGTATGAAGAGCCATACCTGTGACAAAGGTAGGTAAAAGCGGTGCAAATCTATAAAAGGAAATGGGTTACTTATAGCTATTAAAATGATTACATCAAATTAACTTAGGAAACATTTGTGGATAATTGACCTAGTTTTAATTTTTAATCATATTTCATGTTTCATTTGGAATCCTTTAAAATGTTTGGAAACCGCGCGCTCGCTTGCCTCGCACTCGTTACCTCTACCTACTTTTGTCAATAGCGTTTTTCACAGTTCTTATTTTTATTGGATAATTTGGTCAACTTTTAGGCACCTATTTTTTATATATTTAGAACAAAAATTGATACACATATTATATATTTAGTTCATTAAATATTACTTGTTTTTTAATACATAAAAAATGAAGAATCGATTACTGATTACCCTTTCAATATGCAAGGTGATTTACCAGTTAGCCTGTAAACATAGTTGGGAAGTTGGGTTAGTTGGGATTACACTCGTAGTAGTTAAACAAACGACGTGCAAATGCAAGAGTTATTTAAAATAAAAGAGCTTTTAAAATAGTCTGTAGTAATTGATTATTTAATGTTTAGTTTTTATTTATATCTCTGTGGTTCAATAACGTTCGGCTGTCTCTTGATTCAATAAAACATACAATGATGGCGTTTTAATGACCTGTGAACGTTGTGATTGTCCTATGTATAGCAGTGAGTCCACTTAAGTATCAAAAATGTTCTTTAAAGTAATTCTCAATTCATTTACATCAGAAAAAGTTTCTTTGGTTGCGTTACATATAGCAGCAATTTCGCAGAAATATTGAAATTGCGTAAATTCCTTAAAAGTATTACGTTTTTCCTCACACACAGCTACGAAATAACTCTCTTGACTTTTCCATTATGAAATGCTTCCGCCATTTTTATTTGTCTTATATCTTACATATTTCGCTGAAGACTCGAGTATTTTTCACATAAGGTACGTAAAACGTGTTCCAGTTTAATTTGTTTATTGGTGTGTTTCTGTGAGTGTTGATCAATGAATAAGTAATGTCAGAGTTATAATACTCGTACAATTTATGTATCTGTGTCAGAATGAGTTTTGTTTTTTTATTCACCCTTCCATGATAGTCTGGGAGAAAAGAAAAAGCTTAAAATTTATTATTTTATCCCACACAGATCGTAGAAGTCGATCGAGGGAATGGCTGAAAATGTAATTCATGTAAGTAGGTATTAGCCGATGCGGCTAGCATCACTATTTTGATTCCTTTTTCCACCTTCTCGCCCACCATCATGCTAAAAGTGGCCTTTGAGTCTTGCAGCCCTGGGCTTTGTCTGCTTAGAGCCGCAAGGTCCAAAATGCTGTGTCTGCCCTATTAGGGACAAAAACGTGGAAGTATGTATGTATAAAACCATAAAGGCATTCCATGCTGTTATTGAAATAAAGAAAAAAAATCAACAATAGATCTCTGCTCAAAAGGAAGTTTGAAGTGCTTTGAGGCTATAAAAGGCTCTACAGTCACGAACTTCCTTTACATAGAACCTCCAAATATCACTCCAGGTGGCGCGTGCCGATGATGAGCGAAAGTGCTCCCACACAAACTTAGGTATAAGTAGTATATGAAACTAAATGTTATATATTAGGTATGTTTTTTTTAACACAATGTCGAAAGTGGTGTTATTTTTAATTTATTATTTTTTGTCCCTACCTTCAACAAAAATTTAATTTATGCTATCTATCTATCTATTTTATGATGATAATAAATACTTACTTTGTAGTTCAGTTAATCTGAGTCTTATAGAACATGAAGTTAGGTAATTAATTATACAACAAAAACTATGTATGAGTAATGACAATATCAAAATAGAAACTCATTATGATACAATATAATGCTATTTTACTTTTCATCTAGTATTTTAAAATCATGGTGAAGCTGCTCATTAATAGGTACATATATACTTATGTTAGTACGAGTATGTGTACTGATATTCATATTTAATTATGTTCGTGTTTGGTATAAACATTTGTCTAGTCTTATCAGCAACAAGTACAATGGCATTATTAGAATGAGTTAACGGGTTACTCACGTATAGAGTCAGCTACTGGCCGACATGTTTAAGGCCCGTATTAATAAATCGCACTCAACTCGTGAGTTCGAGCTTAAGTGCGAGCTTGAGTTGCCGTGCTAATTAATAAACCATACTTGAGTTAAATCTTGAGATATGAGTATCACCTGAGTGAGCGACGGATTAATAAACTAGTATCAGAACTTTAGCGCGCACTTAAGTTGCTACTCAAACACGTTTTTCTTGAGTGTGGTCGGACCATGACTTAAGTGCGCGATTAGACGAATTTTGTATAAAAGTTTTTGCGTTTATAATGCATTTTGAAAATATTAGCAACAAAAATAATCACTTACGTACCTACTTTAATGAATACACATGTTAAGCAACTCTGGGCGTGGTCCTCATTTGGATGGTTGACCATAAAGTATCATAAAAAATCTCGTGGCCCTATGTTTGGGAAGGCACGTCAAGCCGTACCTACCTATCTATACATTACTAGCGCTTTCGCATGTTAAGCAACACTGGGCGAAGTCCGCACTAGGATGGATAACCATAAGTAAAATAAAATATTTCGAGCCCCTCCGTGCTTCATAACGCACGCTAAGCTATACCTATGCATTACTAGCGCTTTCGCAGGTTAAGCACCCCCGGGCGTGGTCCGCACTTAGATGGGTGACCAAATGTAGAATATAATATATCGAGCCCCTCCGTGCTTCAAAACGCACGTCAAGCCTTACCAATGCATTACTAGCGCTTTCGCATGTTAAGCACTCCCGGGCGTGGTCCGCACTTGGATGGGTGACCAAAGGTAGAATATAATATATCGAGCCCCTCCGTGCTTCAAAACGCACGTCAAACTTTACCAATGCATTACTAGCGCTTTCGCAAGTTAAGCAACCCTGGGCGTGGTCCACACTTGGATGGGTGACCACAAGTTCCATAAAATATCACGATGCTCATCCGTGCTTCAAACGTAGAAGGCACGTTCAGCAGTCGGATTTGCAATCGGAATAAAAATCTAGTAATGGCTACCAGCACAAAAAAAAAACAAAAAATTGAGATCGCGCTCTCAAGATCGATCTTGAGTGAGTAACTGTTGATATACGTTTATTAATAAGCGACTATCTTAAGAGCGCGATCACAACTTGAGTGCGACTCAGCTGAGTTCGCTCTTAAGTGCAGTTTTGAGCTCGGTTTATTAATACGGGCCTAAGTGTGTCTCGAGCCAGTGTGTTGTACGGGCCTGAAGTCACATTCGCCCTGGTGAAAACCTCCGGATGAAGTCAAAACGTGTCGGGCAGTAGCTAACTCTATTTATACGTGAGTGACCCATTAACTCAAGCTACTAATGTCTATGTCTCAGTTCGTGTCTACAAGAATAAACTCAACAAGTTGACGGAAACTTGTCCCGTATCTATAATAGTAAAACAAATGAAATAAAATCCGTGTCCGGCCCTATGATTCATCGTTACTATCGTTAGCCCTCAAATCTCGGTGCTCCAGGGCTAGGGCTGCCCCTCGTAAACAGAGATTGGGTGAGATGACCAAATTTACTTAGACACGAGCACTGCACAAATTTCGCACTTCTGTACAGATAGGGAGAAAAGCTTTTATAGCAAAAGCAAACACGGATTATTGAAGTAAAATATTATACATAACCTATTGAAGCGTTGAAATAAAGAAAAATAAAAGAAACTCTTGAACACGTACAAATTATTATTGAATATTTAACGTGATATTTTGTTATTGTATATTTACATTGAGCATTTTGTGCACATGACTTATTTAACGTGTTAGTAAAGTGATCAATTTCAAAAAGTTTCTGTGGAATAGAAGAAAAGGCTGGACAGTTGGACACGTCACTCAAATGTGACGACTCTACAGACAATCGCTAGGGAAATAATTCCAGCCAAGAAAAAAGTGAAGTTATGAGTTCAAACAGATCAGCAATGATAGTGACACAAAGACTTATATAATATAACCATAAAAAAATTACACGAGACGCATCTTCAATAAATTTAGTCAATGCGTTAAATATTGACAAATCTTTATATTATACAATGTAACTGGGTAATTTACTCGGCTAATGCCATGAACGCAACATTAGAATATTAAATTAATGCCTTCTGTACTCAACTGTATGTTACCCAATACTCCAGAGGGTTTCGACAAACATCGAGATGAATCATAAAAACGCACAATAGTTTACGAGTACCACGACTTTTATGACTCCAACGCACATACAATCTCCAATTATTAAACATGCATCTTTATTGTAATGTATTAAAGCTTAAATTCGCTCCCAACTTTCAACGCACCTTTAAGAAATGGTGCGTTTGCGTGACGAATTTCCGGCAAATTGTGCTCCATGAATACTCTACCCTCGTTTTTTATTTTTCTTGAGTTGGAAATGTATTAGAAATTCAAATTTGTCGTAAGTACATTTGTATTTTCAGGCGTTGTGTTAAAAAGTTTCTGAGACAAAGTAAGCAAATGAATATAATAGACTTCTTGATGACTGAATGTTCACTTTCCGCGAATGTTTATGAATATGTAAATTGCTACTTTCCTAGCTTTAGAGTATATGGTGTCGTATGTTTTGGGTTTAGAATAGGAATACTACATCTCTTTACACGAATGTCATAGAAAAGGGGGAGGGGGGGGGGGGGGGGGGTCTAGTAATAGCCTCTTGGCACCAACGTCTCGTGCCACAACTACAACTACATTCTCAAATAGAGTTTGAATTGAAAGGCGGTTGGAATAGCACGAATGAATAGTTTTAGTAATTCCAGATTTTTGAAGAAAAAAGGTTGAAAATAGTATCAGTTACTAACAGTATATTATTTATTATTAGCTTTAAGTTTAATTGTACCAGGTACTACGTGTAAAGTACAAAACACAAAATACACATTTCATTCGTACCCGAAACGTACGAGAAGGTTGTTAATCCTAATTATAATAGCAAATAAATTCAAAACAAATTCACAAAGCGAAGGGATTTATTCTAAACGATTGTTAAGCTGCGATACACCCAGCAATTAACGTATACAGACATGAATATTTCGCAAATAAATTAAATGGATGACGCCGCTACGCATTCCATTATTTTCAGTCTGTAATCTGTTTTTAAAATGGACGTCTATATGCATTTTATATGACTTCAAAGCACATTTTTTAATTTATTTTTATCTTGTTTGTATCGTTTTATGCTCTGTCGAACTTAGTGCGCGCATTGAAATACAATTTTTTAATATTTAGAATTAACATTGAATTCTGATGTCATTAGATTTTAAAATTTTGTGTAAATTGATAAATGATGATTGATTTCAACGATTAGGTATCATCAAACATTACATTTATCATTATATTTAATTCATTTTCATATATTACTTTAGTCATATAAATATCACTCTTCTATACCATAATACCCACCTCGTAGATGATATTAGCTTAACGAATTGTAGATTCAGTTGACATCCACAAAAAATGTCTCCATTTCTGTCAGAATAAACCCGAAACTTTAATCCGGGCTCTGTTTTACAGTCTCCTCATTTTCATGGCACTTTCCCTCCAGAACAGTAATCCTCGGTAACACCAACAAAACGCCTACGATAAAGGGTTCCGTATAGCTTAATTCCAATAAAACTCAAAACGTGCAGCGAATAAGGATCGGCTAACTCAATGAACCTATTCTTTCGAGGGCTGAATTTCAGTCCATTGTCTGTTTGGCTTATTGGAATGAACTGCTTTTCGATTGTGCGGAATATTTTATGTCAAAATAATGTCATGGATGAAACGTGACGTGGGTACGATGAAATGTTATACTGATTTAGTTTGTTTCAAAGTTAACTGGAGATAAGCGTACCTCCTTACGGAATATTTAATCGTACGTATTCCAATATCTTTTTTCTGTCATGTTGTGCTAGTTAAAATTCATATTTAATTTTTAATTTATTTAAAATTATAAATGAAAGGTGTCGTTTTACGTTAAAAATAGTTTTTTTTTAACGTAAGTTTGACAGAGAACGTTATTTTCACTAACATACTTTTCAAATATTATCAACTCTACGCATCATAGAACTTACATCTTAATTTTTTTCTAGAACGTATTACCTCATTAATAACGAACATTCAATGCCTAAGTTTCGTAAAAACAAAAAGTTTTAATCCGCCATTTTCTAAAAACTGAAATCAGATACTTCAAATCAAACTTTTTATATGAGATTAATATGAAATACAGCCAGATGACAAAATAGTTTCTTGAAGTCAAAAAGTGCTCTTTATATCAGTTTTTCTACAATAATAAAACTAAAAACACGTTGAAAATGGATATGATCATGATAAGTGACATTATTTAATGACGTTGTATTCTCTTAAGAGTTTCAAATAATTTATTTTTGATCTAGGAAAGTACCCAATTAAGGCACAACCATATTGAACATCGTGTCAATTATCACTTGTCTTATAGAGACTTGTCACTAAACAAGTTGCCTTACAATTGTCATGTACAAGAATAGCAATGATTGAACCTTAACTCGGGTTTATATGAGCTATTTATAGATTGCATGCGGTATCAACCAATTAATTTAAGGATCGTTTGACTAAATTTTTAAGTTAAAAGTTTGTGAATGCTGGACAGACTAATATTTTATTTTATTTTGACAACATACAGTCATGTTCTTTTAATAATACTTATATTATCTTATATAATAGACCTTGAGTGCCTAATATGGGTACATTGTATTACATATCATTAAATTAGAGAGAGTGCGAATCAAAAGCGATAGGTATGAAACTATAGTTTACAAATATAATAAGCTAAGTAAGTACTGTAGACACTATACATTACAGACATATAATTAATAATACTGAAGCAAATTATAACATGTGGCTAACAATGTCATCGCATAACAGTGATAACTTATAGGTAATTGTTTTTACATTATACTACAACTGAGAAGAACTTTGTGATAATTTTGAACTCTTGACTTGAATGGAAACGAATAAAAATTCTGAAAAAAGTTGCTACATACATTCTTAATATCATCAAAATCAGTTTAACGGTTCGAAAGTTATCGCGGAACATACATACAAACAATGTTTTTTCGCCCATTTCAATATGAAACAATCCTGTAACGTGATAAAGCTTTAAATAAAATGGTACAATTATATTAAGTATTTCGAGTGTAATACGTGGCATACAGACACCTGGGCATCCTCGAACAATTTTTTTAATTTTTTTTTTTTTTAATGTTATGTTCGACAAATATTTTCTACAAGTATTTGATGCATTTATAAAAGAGTTGTTCTTCATACCTCTGTACTCATATCATTGTAATAGAGACAGTTTAAGTCCAGAAAAATGCTTGACCTTAACATGTTGAGAGTAAAGCATTCGATAAACGCGCCGCTGAGACGTGCAAAATAAATAAATAAATATGTAGGGACAAATTACACTGATTAAGCTAGCCCCAAAGTAAGTTTGAGACTTGTGTTATGGGATACTAACTCAGCTATACTATATTTTTTAACATATATAGATAAACATCCAAGACCCAGGACAATTTGAAAAAGGCAATTTTCCAACTTGCCCTGACCGGTGATCGAACCCGGAACTGAGTAAATAAGTAGGTAGTTTTCCCAATTTTTCCTGTCTTATCAATTGTTTTTTAAACTCTGTCACTAGCCACCCTGACTAGGACAGATTTTTCTTAAAAAATAAATAAGTTTCACACTACCTTTCCAAAAAATATATGATGTGTAGTATACAAGTGTGTAGCATATACAAACAACTAAATAACTGCGTCATCTCTACCAACTTTCGTCGGCTTTCCCCGCAATTTGTGGCGAGATTTCCCAACTGGATGCGTCATCTGTTTACTAGATATCCAACATGGACCCCTCGGGAAAACCCGGATTCATTCGCCGTACATCTTACTCAGTACACTAATTAGTACATATTGGGTTTAATTTTAACTTGATTGATATACGATTTACCCATGTGTAAACTGACTTAAACTCTCCAGATATTTGTGAAACATAAATTATGCTGATGTATACTTTGAGAGCAAAATAAGTTGTTGCGATTAATATACCGCTTTCAGGTAGTTGCTTGGGTGAAGTTGGGTAGATTTTCTTCTTCCTTTTTCAGTTTAACTTAGCTTGAATGTTCTGTCTTATATCAGATAATTTATTCTATTTGTGCGTAAATTGAATGACCTACTGAGAGTATGATGTTATAAAGATAAAGGTACCTACTGGAACATTTCGAGTACATAAGCAGTTCTCCGAAAGTCATTTCAGTAGCGTCGACAAAAGTAATTTTCGTTTAAAAGAAACAAAATAAAACCGAGACATCAACATGACACACGTGACATGTAATAACACCGGAACATATTTTTTACGTCAACATCAACATTAGCGTAATTTCAACCTTATGAACAGAGGCATAAGTAAAAATCAAACTCGGCATAAAATAGAAGCCACTTCTGCACTATGGGGTAGGTAATGAAATGCTGGCGACATGCCGCCCCCCATAGCACGGGAATGGAATACTGATGCAGGCTGCAAATTTGGAAATTCTACTATGGCATGCTGGCTTCGCTGTCAACGTAAAAACGTGTGCATTTTCCAAATTGACAAATATGTATCTCGTCGCCAATCTACAGTGCATACGTGACGTGACGTAGTGGAAATAATAAATACGGACGAAAAAGTCTGATGGACAGAATGCTAGAGCTTTCATCGCGAGGTATGATTTATGAATAGAATTTTCAGTACAGTGTCTAGGTTTTTATGTATGACATTTTTGCAGTGAGCATATTTGCGACAGTGTTCAGTCTTCGGGCCTTTCTTAATAGTAGATAAAAAAAAATTAGCTCTAACGTACTTAAGTATGTTAACATTTTCACTTTAAAATTTGATCTAGGTTCAGATGATTTCTTCTGGCCTCATGAAAAGCCAAAAGGAACTACCGATATATTACACTAAATTAACTACCGATAAGACTAACATATCAAAGAGTATCCTTTAAATATAAGGTGTAACAAAATATACTGAAACTATTTTAAGGGTGATTTCAGTCCGTGATACTAAACAACTTTCCCCAAGGAACATATGTCAAAATATGAAAACTAATTTTTGGCCTCCCATACAAGTTGACTGATTAGCTGATCCGAGTTTGTATTAGAAAGGCAAAAAATATTTTTCATATTTCGACATATGTTTCTTGGGGAAAGTTGTTCAGTATCACGGACTGAATGCATCCTTAAAATAGTTTCAGTATATTTTGTTAGACCATAAAATATAATGTGATAGGTATTAATAATATTTACAATAAATTTTATTTAAATTAAACTAACTAAAACTTACTTAAATAAACTTAAATGCTAAAAATAAATTACTTCTAAACATATTTTATATGGTAATACATTCATACTCTAGACGAGGAATAACTCGAAAGTATCAACGAAAAATGATACCTACCTACTTAATCTCACATCAAGCAAAGGGTTAACAAACTATTTCACTTTAACAATACAATGGCTATATATACAAAGTTAAGGCATTTGTTTGAACATCACCCAAAAATGGTATAACACCCTGTCACAATAAAACACTGCTGTATTGTTTGATATGGGTAGACTTAGTCGACGTGTTTTGACATTTCTGTACGAGGCAACGTGGAGACGAGAAATATTGCTGGTTTCAACGGCGGATGAAAGGCAAATTCGGGATATATTTGCGTTTGTAACACTCTCTACAGTATACTTTATTTATTTGTTTATTTACTCAACTTTTTTTTACCAGTCAACCGGCAGGTAGTGCAGAGACCAGTGAAACCAAAGTAGGAGCATTAAATTAACATATGACCAACAAATATGTATCAACAGACTGCTTACCTTTAAGTTCTATCTAATGTCCCAGTTCTTGCTTAAAAACGTTGTTGACATAAGTACAAGGTTTATATAACGTCTAAAAATATACTAAAATAATATTAGGGTTGAATAAATAAGATCTTTTTTCCAGAAACCACATCATGTGATTCTTGAAAAACAGCGTGAAAATATTTCTTAAGGATCAGCAACGCGTGTTTGGAAATCCCAGGCATCCAAGCAACAGAACCACTTACCATCAAGTGCATACCGTACGCTTGTTATTGCAATGCCTGAATAAGTACTGAAAAAAGCTTTTAACTAACAAAAAAATTGGGCAATCTAATCTTGCTGATAACTGACGAGTATTGCGGAAGAACTTTTTGGCGTATTCCAAGATTTATGCAAACATTTCAAAATGGATTTTATAATTTAAATTAGCAAGATGAATTAAGGAACAAACTCTGCAAGTCCAATTAAGCGTATCTGATAAGAGTTGAAATTAATTAGCGCCAAGGATCGGTCGTAAATTACAAATATCCAGATGTTTAAAGCAAAACTTTTTGATATTATTAATTTTACTATTCTTTCAATTTCAAATTGTAAAATTATAGTGTATTGGGAATATAAACATTTTCAAGTAAATTATTATACTCAGGCATTACATGACATTTTCCACTGATAAGTCCAGTTGTCACCTACAGATCCAAGTTTGATTTCCTCTAATCGAAAAATCCTACCTTTAATTTTGAATATGTACATTATACCTATAAATCAAGTAGGTGTCTACTTGATTTATAATGTTTTTAAAACAGGATAGTGAACAATTTTATTTTTTGAGTATCCTCTTCTGTCTGAAACTAATTATGAAGACCACTAGCTCTTTATTTCGAACGCGTAAGGCGGCCGGCATAAGATATTTTGTGTCAGAAATATTTCTGACGTCAACCGGAAGAAATATATACGCCATCCGCCGCACATATAGGTTTTACATCCCCTTTGCCTTGCCAACTAACATTTTCTAAATAAAAAATCTTCTTATTTTGTTAACATCGTCTAGCAGATTTTAAAAAAATACACACAAAAAGGTTAGGTTTTTGTTTAGTCAGTTTGTCATTTAATGACAACCTATATACATACAATTATATGCAACCTCTGTATAAACTAGTTTAATGTAGTTTAGAATAGTATTATGTTTTCTTTAAGGACGGGGAAAATCTTCATTTACATTTCAAATTTCTTCGCAACGAATTTACGGTAGAGTTTTCCTAAGACCTTTAACAACTTTTCTAGCAATACATACATAATTAAATCGAACGTACATACTTTCTCGTACACGAAGAAAACAAAGTTGTAAAATGCTGGCAGGTGATTCAGTGTAAACTTGTAGCCTGCACCTTGCAACTAGTGCAGGAAGTTAAAATACTGGACATAGTTTGTAATTAGTAGTTCGACTGGAATTATACAGTTGCCTAGTTCTTACAAACCATATCTTGGCAATTTCTTGATCGTTTTAGCTTGTAAGGACGTAACAAGTAAATCCCTCGGAAGGTTTTACCTCATAGATCCAATTTGTGCAGGCATTTCGAATTTATGTAGATTAAAAAAACACATAGGAACATAAAAAGGTGTAGTACATGATCTCTGAAAACAAGACACTCCTCTTTAGGTGCAGTAAAAAAATATTATGTCTCATCTACTCGCCTACTACTTTACATTTCAAAAAGTTACCATTTAAGATTAGTTATGGTAATAAAAACGTCATATAAGTACGATGGATGGACGCATAGGACGATGAATAATAATGTCAACGTCACCGACTAGTTTTGATCGGTTTAGGCGATCATTCTCAGGACGAGTGTTAGTATTTTTTTTAAATACGTCGAGCTACAATAAGCTATACTGATGTAAATAGACTAAACTTTCTGTATATATTTTCACACAAAAAAATATCTTGTATACATACTTAGCCTGGATATACTTATCTGAAGAGGTCTTTAAACGTATCCAATTCTGTCTGAATAAGAAATAAAACAATATAACATTAAAATTTACGAGCGTTGTAAAGCTTTCGATAACCTAAAAATGTTATCGGTCCGATTTAGCTCCAGTCCCCTAAGCACGGAACGCGTCACAAGATTTGTGAATATTGCAAACGCATAAAATGTACGGAGAATATTTATTATTTCACTGTGAACGGGAATTTTATTGTGAGTCTGGTTTAGTAGCAAACGTTTTGGCATAAAATAATAAATGCCACAGAATTGGCGTATCGTCATCACCTTTTCTAAAAAAAACTTATTAAATCACTAGCGGATGCCCGTGCCCTGAGGTCAAATTTTTGACACTTATATGTTTATCCAAATAATCCACATGCCAAATTTTATTCCAATCCGTTCTTGTCAGCCGTTTTGACGTAAAAGCGGAACAAACATCTATTCGTCTAAACATCCACACACCCATACAAACTTTCGC
The DNA here is from genome assembly GCA_963555685.1 of Acrobasis consociella. NCBI lineage: Eukaryota > Metazoa > Arthropoda > Insecta > Lepidoptera > Pyralidae > Acrobasis > Acrobasis consociella. The sequence goes on from OY743120.1 coordinate 10,099,274, forward strand.
AGTTATACTTACGTATAACATTATTTGTTAAATCATTATCCACCCAAAATACGTATATCTTGCTTATTCGTTAATGTCAATTTTATTTGAGGGAAAAGTGGTTTACTTAAACAGAGTGCTGACTTTAGCGAGTTGCTACTAGTATACACAACTTCTGGGTTGCTGCTCTAGATTATTTGCAGTATGCGATCATTTGGTACTCTCCTCTTTAAGTAGTACGTGTTTTCTTCTTCTTATTTACGAGCTTAGTGGCTGTTTTCGGTGGAGTATGCACCAGCCTTCTCGGTCTTCCAACTTACTCTTTAGCGCTTGATATTTACATGACCCTTGCTTTTTTAACCCCCAAATAAAAAAAAGTGGTCATATTAGTTTGACGCCAACGTTTTTCGGTCTGTCCGTCTGTGTCATCGTAGCACTCGAACGAATAGACCGATTTTTATGCGGTTGTTTTACCTGAAAGCAAGTTTCCTTGCGGTGGTTCTTAGCTGTTTCATGAAAATCGGTTCTGCCGTTTAAAGTATTGGAGGTTAACGCTAGAAAGTCAGAGCTTTTCCTAAAAAAAATAATGGTGCTACGGATATGACGTCGATTCAGTAGTTCCGCTATTCATTACTAGATGGCGTTCTTGACAGTCGGGGTATTTTAATTAGCTTAGCAATTAAACTAGTTTTACAGTTGGCCTACATAGCTCTTTCTTGTTTTTCGGACATCTTCCACCTTATATCTTTTCCTAAATAAAGAGTACGTGTTGTATGTAGGTATTATTGATTTTTAAATGTGCTAAAGAAAAGTGTATTAAATGGTGCAACGAAAATCGTTTTTTTATTTTTTATTTAAAATATGTGTTATCCTTCTGTAGGTTGTATATTCTCAGGTTTTGGGGGCTGTTGTGGGACTTCCGCGATTTCAGATTTTACGCTCCGTTTCATGCGACGTTCTCAATTTTAGCCATGCTTATGTTTTAAAATGTATTCAGTTGTTACATAATGTTAAGATTCTTTGAAATTAGGTTAGTAGATAATTCCAGAAGTAAATAGTTGCTAAGTTATTACGTTTACCACACCCCGGGGAATTATTGTCGGATGATAAAACGTACTTATTACTGCGATAATTTTCATGCATTTTATTAAGGAAAAAAAGAAGAAATCTCTTATTTATATTTATATTTAGGTCATGATTTTATCTAAGATGAACTTTGTCAAAAAAAAAAGCAAAACGCATCAAGTTCAAATAATTAATTTTAACTGGTAGACTTGGCTTTTCATAATATAGAGAGGATAATAAATAAAAGAGAAGTATATTCAAATAAAATCCTCGACGCAAACGTTAAAATAACAGTGTAATCAAAATGCAGTGAAAATTGCTTGCTAATGAATAGCGCATTATAGTATTAATGATAGCTAAAATATTCAGTTTGAACAACGAATAGAGCACTAAGTTGCAGTGCATCAGCATATACTGATGTAAAATATGTACAAATCACACTAATATTTTAAAATAACCTATAATATGCGAAAGTTTGTGACCGTGAGTGGGTGTATGGTTGTTAGGTACTTAATTATGCACAAACGGCTCGACCAATTTTGATCAAATTTGGTACGCAAGAAGCTGACACCCTGGACACATAGGCTACTTTAACCGCGGGGCGCAGCTAGTGGAAAAGTACTTATGTTGTAACGAGAAGTTTCAGAACTCTAATCTGCGCATGACCCGACACGCGCTTGGTCGTTTATTTAGCAAAACACCACAATTTTTCGGTCATAAAAGCTGATCGAGAACCAAAATAAATGTCGATAAGCAAAGAGGCTTACCAGTCACTCTTTTGATTGCCTATTTCACCTGAACGCCGACTATTATGCTGTATGCAGTCTATAGGTATTTTGACTTTGGGCTTTGTTTACACCGCAAAGAATAAAGAGGTAGTTTATATGTATTATGTACCTTAGTACGCAAAGATTCCACTACGAAATGCTGACTTAGGTACTGTCGATGTAATGAAAGCATCCATACAATTAGAAACCGTAGCGTGAGAACGAACTAAAAGCAAGACGAATAACCTTGTACAAGAGAACAAATCGAAAGATACTAATCCTCCCTACTTACAGCACAGTAACAGGTCTGTAGCAGATCAATCCGAACACAAGTACAGCAATAACTCAGCGACCACAACCCTACCGCGCAGCCAATTAGTTTGGTAAAGCTTCGGCCGTTTTTCAACGCATGCAGGTACTTGGCAGCGGTCCAGCTGTCGACGCAACCGCTTGTACCTAGTTAAATAGTGAAGTTATTAGCTGGAATTAGCAACTGAAAAAAAAGCCGTGAAAAATACCTACTGATAACGAAGATGATATTGAAACTCGACATCAGTCTTTTAGAAAATAAGGATTCCTTTTTCTAAACTTGAGTTAGAACACAGAAAAAGTGTTAAATGAATCATGATCATCAGGAGCACGACCCTCTCCGTACTATCAGAGCCGTCCTTGGCGAAAGCAGCCAGAGGATTTGGCCTACACTCTCCGCGCTGGCCAGACGGGTTGAACGTGAATAAAGTTTATCAATTAAATGATATACCTTCTGAAATTACAGTAAGTATCTACCTCTAATAGTATCTATTAAGGTACTAGTCAGATTATTTAAAAAATAATTAACTTGTAAATATGGATGAAAAACATGAACATATATAAAATAGATTTAAATCCAACGCAGGATGACCGATCACTTTTTTATAAAAAAGTTATTTGCTTTGTCATTTCCGCACCACATGTAAATAAATTACTTAGTGACCCTTGGTCACGTGTGGAGCCTGATGTTCCACAGGCCATAACCTCGGAAGCACCAATAAAAGCAACGAAATAGTGAAAAATAAAAGCATTTCCTGATTGTCGCACTGCACTCTCACTCCCCGTTGATAAATGACTTCTGCACGTCCCTAATTGCGCGTATCAGAATGCAATATTCAAGCCAATTTGAACTTTGTTAACGATGCAATAAAAGCTTTATCGCAGTATTAAATGTCATTATAAAAGTAGTATGAATTTTGATTTGTGTTGATGTGAGTAGTTATCGCATATCACGCTGAGTTAGCTAAAGGAAAAATCTGTGCAAAGGTTTTATTAATTCATGCCAAGCAACATTTTTCTTATTTTTTTAGAAAACAGGTAGTTAGATTTTTCTCTCAATAAAAAGAAACTAACAACACTCATGTAGTCGGATACAAAAAAAGCTCGTAGTAAAAAAAATCCGTCACTCATGACTTGGGTCGTTCGAAGAAATAATATTTTTTTTCGAGATCCCATATATATTATAATAAGGATAAAATGTACGATCGCTATAGCCACAAACAAATCGGTTTTAAATTTGTATTTGAAATCATTTTGTAACCTCATTAGCAGTACGTAGGCAAAATACTATAAACTAACAAGAAACGACTAACAATAAACAAGTTCCCTATTTAAATCTCTCCTAATCTAAATAACCACCTTCTTTTTTCTCAACCCTTTTATAAATTATCGCATCTTTTGCCACTGCCCGAGTTTATTCCCAAGAAAAACAAGGATATTAACTTCCTCTGAGGTAGCCGTGAAGCGAAATACGTACAATACTGCACAAAAGTACTTAATGTTCGCAAAAAGTAGCATTAAGTTGCTTACAAGACGAAGTGAGAATTTAAATTTGTATGCAGATAAGAATCGGAAATGGTTGGATTAAAGAGATACAAATAATTTATTTATACACAAATTATTATTCAACCTTATAACGTTGACTCGATTACGTAAACTTTGAGGGAGCAAAAGACTGAAGTCGTGTGGACATGTAAACTTTCTTCTTTTTCGTGTGTGTGGACATGTAAACTTTCTACTTTTTCGTGTTTGTAAGTGGCTAGCACTGGTGTCAGATGCCTTCAGGCAGCCTGAAGGCATCTGACATAGCTTGTCGACTGCCATATAACGATGACAGCCGGGACCAACGGCTTATACGTGCTGCCCAAAGCACGGAGGAGCTCGATAAATGTTTTATGCCACTTGTGGCTACCCATCCACGTCCACCACCAGTGCGGACCACGTCCGGTGTCGCTTTACTTGCGAGAGCGCTAGTAATGCTCATTATTGCGCATTATTGCGCACTCCCGCCGGGCCGCCGAGCTCCTCCGGCATAAATTGAGGAGAGAGAAGAGTTTACAAAGGATTAATTGGCTAAGTGTGTGTAGGGTTCGGTAGCTGCGAATGCCGACTTTGTTCATGCCAATAAAAACGTCAAAAAACTTTTTAATTTGTAAACTTTTCATAGCTCTGATAGTTTTTTTTTTAATTTAAATTTTGTTATGTACCTTTACATACAGCTGTGAATTTTTTCGTGTTTCCATATATACTCTTATTCGTTTACTAGAAAGAGGACACTTGACTCTAACAAAAATTTGCAAAAATTTCAGGAACTGATTCCTAAATTGAAAAATGGTGTTTTTAAGCTCACGATATCTTTGAAATACCTATTCAACGATACTTCACACAATAGTCGATAAATAAAAAAATGACTTCCTCTTTTATATTAGAAATATTTTTTTTTAGGTTATATAACCTTAATTTTTTTATTTCTTATAACATACATACCCATGCCAAATTATAGCTTACTAGTTCCTAAAGTCTCTAAGGAAAACCGCGGACGGAAAGACAGACAGACAGACACAGACATGGCGAATCTATAAGAGTTTCTTGTTTACAACGGAACTCTAAACTAGTAAAGTGTTGCTGTTCCGACTCCACGGAGAGTGAGATGAGATGAGGAAAAAGAAGAAGACACTACTAAAACTTGTTTATGCGCTGGTACCTAATAGTTATTATCTACCTACACTTTTAAATAAAAGAATCTATATCGCAAACTAATTGACACCTTGAGCGATGGGTTCAGTGAAAAATTGACACTAAAATTTAAATTTATTTCTTCTCGAGCCTATCGTGAAAAAGCACTTTCATGCTCTCAATTTTCGCTGAAACTGCATTCCGGACAGCGTTTCATTTTATTTGCTGCGAATGTCTGTTAAATGCCAACTTTTGCTAAACTGCTTTAATTGCTCGAAATAAAGTAGTTTGCAGTTTCTAAAACGGGATATTTGAATGAAAAATACTTTTTTCAAGTATACTTTCCAGGATTCGGGGTATCTTTTCGTACATTTCTACCCAATAGTTTAAAAAGTATGGTAATGGTAAGGTATAACGGACTCTACAAAAGCCAGCTACTTAAATTTACAGTAAAATTGTATCTACCATGTAATGGTAAAGGAAATAAAATCCTTGTACAGAAGAACAAATAAAGATTAGTCTTAAATAGGTAGAGATTTAATAATAAATGAAGTAAAATCGCTACTTCAAAGAAAGTAAGTATACATTTTAATTATCATTGGCAGTATTAATAAATATGCCAAATTTTATGTATATAGGAATTAATTTTGAGTTGTGAAAGGGGTCAAAAGTAGCTCGAAGTAGCTCGTGTAAATATACAAAAGGCTGCTGCGTCGCCAGATCCTTTTTCTTTGAACTTGGCTGGTCACGCACTGCCGCGTATCTGTAAGGATCGATCAAAATATGAAAATTTACCCCCTGTATTTGACCAAACTTACCCCCTGTATTGTTGTCGTGTGGTTTCCGGCAGAGTAGAATAGGACCACTCGAAGTCTTTCCGTGGATGTCATAGAAGGCGACTTTAGGAATACAAGCTAAAAAAGCTTATAAACATCAAAATGAGTCTTCTTCAACCCGTACGGCCAGCATAGAGAGTGTAGGCTAAATTCTCTGGCGGCTCTGGCCAAATATGGCTCTAGTAATACAGAAAGGGTGGTGTTCCTGCTGTGAAGACCTAAAAGACCTAATGAAGTTTGTACCAAGTAACTTTATACACGACTTGATAATGTCCTCTACTCCAAGTTTTTAGCGGTTGTTGGCTAAAAATGGAGTCCTTTACATGAAACATGAATGGGCACTAAAAAATGTACTGAACCCTTCCGTTGTTATCTGTACCAACATGCAAAGTAGCGTCCCGTAATCATCGTGCTTAACGCGCCGTTACCGGGGCACTTCCGGTGTCTCAAGCGAGGCTATTTATACAAAAGCCTTGCCAAATTTACTTCCGGTCCTAAAGGTTGCACTTTTGAAGCTTTCCTGTAGTTTTAGCTGTCGTAAACGTGAGAATTCGTGTTTCCTTTGGAAATGTTTCGTTTAGAACTTTATAGGTGGTACTTTGCACGGAAACTTAAAAATAAACTTTGTTATAAGAAAAAGATGTCCTAATATATATTTTAAGTTTACTTTTGATAAGTACCCATTTTTTATGTTGTACACAGTTTATTCTCTGATTTCAGAGCCAATCTCACATTAAACATTTTTTATATTGATAAAATCATTGACCATTAAATTATTACTTGCAAGGTAAATTAAAAACCCTGACTTTCAAATGTTAACCCCCATTACCTTTTAAAAGGCTGAACCCATTTTCATCGAACATCAGACATAAGAACCAACACAAGGAAACTTGGTTTCACGTAAAAAAAACGAAACGAACGATGAAACTTCTCTTTCTCATCTCATTCGAAGCCGATCTTACATAAAACATTTTTCATATTGATAAAATAATAGACTTCTGTTTAACATACTCTGGGCAGATTGGTCATGGTTACCGGGAGAGTAGGATAGGACCACTTTAGTTCTTCCGCAGATATCGTAGAGGATGACTTTGATACCTCTTCAACCCGTTTGACCAGCGTGAAGAGTGTAGGCCAAATCTTTTGTACACTCAGGCTCAAGTAGCTCGGGCAGTACAGAGAAGGTCGTGCAGTAGAGACCAACAGAGACCTAGTTAGTTAATTTAAAAAAAAAACATGAAACATGATACTTAACTCGCGACATAAGGATAGTATGAGTAAATTAATTGTGTGTTAAGCGAGACCACCGCACGCGTTTGTATTACGTAGTGACTAGGCTATTAGCCTAATAAATTCTAGCCTAGCCCTCCATCCATATAAAATGAACGTCAACATCGGCTAAAAGCATTTGCAAGTATAATGCTTGAGTAACGCATCAAACTATGCATGGATTTAAATACAACAAAACAGAAAACAGTCTTCTTCATAACGGTGATCATGACGGGTGATCTTTAAATATTTTTGCTGCCCATCAAAATACATACCTTAGAGCTAATGCCAGCACTACTGTATTTATTGGTGCTTATTATTGCTATTGTATATTTTGACTTAAGGGGATTTGTTTGTATAACAAATAAGATAACTGCTCGATGAATTTATTTCAAAGGAAAAAGTCAATTTTTTTTTTCCATATCGAGTCAAGAGTTAAATAAAATAAATAAAAATTTAATGCTATGCCGCAAATATATATTCAGTGATTTTGTACTAATCCTTCATTCAGTAGGAGAAATTAAATCTGCCAGATATACCACGTATAATACAAATACAGCATTGAACTGCTAGTGGAAATTACCGGGAATTCGACTTTGACAGCCGAGTAATCAGCTGTCTCGGCTCTCGACTGCAGCGTCTACTAATTACATGCCAAAATCAAGGTTCCTGTGTAACAGGCTGATATTAATGCACATATTAGGAAGTGAACAATATATTGGAGCGAGCTGGTTCAAATTGCAAACAATGACAGAATGTTAATTATATATTTTACAGTCAAAACTCGTAAAAGGATGTCTAAGCTCAGCAAATACGTCTCATTCTATTATTGATCCAAAAATTGGTCTGATATCTCGAAGAAAGTTTGGCTTTTTCGTGTGTATAAGTACCTTACCTACTCGTCAGTGTGTAGCTTCAAGATAAAAAGTTTTGGGTTTCAGGTTTGATTTGAGTAAAAAGAAGTGACTTATAACAATTATCTACAGAACATTTTTTTGGCATAAGATTTTCAGTCTGATTGTAGTCAAGTGTCAGTAACCACTTTTGGATTTTGCTATTTGTTTCCCATTTTGTACAGGGATGGATACTTAGGCCTTTTTAATAAAAGCTTTTACAAAAGAATGAAAATTTTTCATAAATCCTATTTTTATATATACGGTCATTGACGAACAAATACGGTAGGTATCTTTATTATTTACCCGTAGTAAATAAAGCAAATTAAACAAAAGTATAACTGGCTTTTAATTCAATACCCGTGAGTAATAAAACAATAATATAAAAAGCTCATAATGATCGAAAGTCAAACAACTATAATGGAAAGCTATCATTGATTTCATTAATTCGGAAAGCTTTTTAAACAGTGTCGCGTTACACCAGGGTGAATTTCAAATTAAGTTGATTTATTCAAATTGGAGCTAAAATCCATTAAATGTTTCAGGTTTTTGTCGTTGGATCCATTATCTAAAGACGAAGAGTGACAGCATGGAAACCTTTCATTTGCGTTATGTAAATAGCTTTAATCTTGTGTACCTAGTTTTATTTGTATATGCTGTGTGGTTGTCTGGTTGTGTGTAAAAAATATTACCAGCCAATATCAGTTTACTGCTGGACCATTGCAGGTCAGTCATCCATCTAAAATAGATGGTTAATAAAGTCGCTTTCGGTTAGCTCATGAAGTGGCAGTGGGCGGGGTGTATAGCGCGAAGAACCGATGGCCAATGGGGCAGGATCTAATCTAATTCTCCCCATATACCGGCAAGCGCAGCGTAGGACACTCACCTGCTAGATGGTCAGACGACCTGTGCAAGGTTCCATAAAGGCGCTGGATGCAAGCCGCTTCCGATCGGTCATTTTGGAAACCCTTGGGGGAGGCTTATGTCCAACAGTGGACTACCCGTGGCTGATATGATGATGATGAATATCAGTTTACTGCTGGACCATAGAACTAGACGAGACATGCAGGTCAGTAAACCATCTAAAATAGAGGGTTAATAAAGTCGCTTCCGGTTCCCTGTAACCTATATCTTCCTTAGGTTCTTTTTACGACATATGTGGGTGATGAATGGGTTATGCTCTTTATACTGTTCCAATATAGTTTATGTATTAATACAAACGTATACGTAGATGAAATATCTGCTCTCCCAAATCAGTCATTCATCATCATTAGTTCATATAAGAATATGCGATCAATTTAAAAAGCGCAGGGTTATAATGAATTTAACGGAAAAATTATCGCTTCTAAAATTATTATTATTGTACGTATACATAGATTATTTATAAGTTGGGAACATTATTTTATTTGACAATAATCATCATCATCAGGTATTTTTGATCCCACTGCAGGAGCACGACTCTCTCGGTATTACCAGAGCCATACTTGGCCAGAGCAGCCAGAGGATTTTGCCTACACTCTCCTCGCTGACCAGATTGGTTGGAAAGGTCTTACTGATGTTTATTAACTTTGTTAAACTTTTATTCCCCAAGTCGCCTTTTACGACATCCACGGAAAGATTTGGAGTGGCCGCATTGTACTCTGCCGGAAACTACACGGCTCATGGTATTTAATAATGATTACCATAATATAGTCCATTGCAAAACTGAATCAAAAATTATTGAAAAATCATATTTTGTAGTTCCAGTTCTCGTGCTTTATGTTTTCGCAAATATTACACATGGCGTTCACAACAGCATAAAGTTTTACGAGAAGTGTAGGTTCATAAAAATACTCGATTTTCAGCTTTCAAATGGTAGGCGACATTTGATAAATGGATGGAGAATGGAATTATTATTTATGTTATTCGTGAACCAATTGTTATCACGTGGTACTTTTTTTTTTTGGATTTCACTGAAAAACTGTGCTGGGTGTTTAAAAAACCAACTGATGTTTAAAAAAACAACTGATGTAAATTTAATACATAGTTAATTATTAAACGGTACAGTACAGAAAAGGAGACATTATGATTATGTCTTTATAAAGGTTTAATAGATATTTTAGTAGACCTTTTTTCTTACCTTTTTGTGAAATAAATATTAACTTTTAATTTTTAATTTAATTTAACACACTTTATTGCTCCAAAGTAATAAAAAATACATTTAACAAATGGCGGACTTCATGCTGAAAGCATTTCCTTCCAGTAAACCATAGGGATAAACAAAGGATTTTTCCACTTCCTCAGACCTACGTAAAGTCCCATTCGAAACCAATATTTTAGGTATATATAATTACAATTTTGATGCACACCTTTATGTTTTTGTATGTTTACATTATAAAAATTTACTAAAGTAATTTTTTTAATAGATTAGATGGTTATTTACGTCATCTCAAATCAACAACGTGAGTTTAGATATTTGATTTTAGCCATATGTCAAATATAGAGAAATGTTGCAACATATTCTAACAACGAGCAAACATGTCACTGCAAATATTTGTGCAATCGCGGGAATCAAACGCAATTCATATTCAAACTGCATGCCAACAGTCGCCTGACATACTACAACTAGGTGCATTTATACAAAATTTATACCCTGGTCTTTTTTCCTGCCTAAAAAAATTTGTAAACTCAAAATAGCAACCAGTATAAGTAACAATTTTTCGTAGACTCTGTGTCTTGAACTTGTAATGTTCTTATCGTTTAAAAAATAAACAGTCATATGTATATCTACTTAGGTATACCAATATTAATACCGTGATTAATTATTTTCAAATTAATGATATAAATGTACTTACCGCCTTATTTATAAAAAAATGCATTCCTTAAATCAGAATCAGTTAGGTCATGGTCTTGGGTGCACTCCAAATAATATACTTATAATGTTACCAATTTTGGGAACGCTGATTTTTCTTTTTAAATTAATTGAAGTCCGTAAATTTCCGCATTCCGTAAATCGGTCGATTATTTTATTCACACATTAACTGTTTTAAGAGTTTTAATACATGCGGTTTGTAAGTATTACTTATGGTATCACTCAGTGATTGATTGAAAATATTAGTATTATACATGCCCTATGGCCTGGCAAGAGTGCGCATTACCAGTGCTATCGCAAGTTAAGCAACAATGGGCGTGGTCCATACTTGGATGGATTCCACAAGTGGCATAAAATTCTTCTCGAGCTCCTCTGTGCCTCGGAAGTCACGTAAATCCATTGGTCTCGGCCGTCATCGTTGCATGGCAGGCGCCAAGCTATGTCAGATACCATTAGGCAGCTTGAAAAATCTGACACCAGTTTTAGTCACTTACATACAGGAACATAAATAAACAAACATATTATGTAGTACATTCATTGGTAACCAGTAATAATGTATATTTCCTATACATTACTGTAAGTACCAGCAGGTCAGCATCCTATGGGGGGTGATTAATGTAGGGTTGCTATGCGACGCAGGGATGCGACTAGACGGCGCCGCTGAGCTCCCGACACTCGGCGCGTGACGCATCCGACACCTCGCTGCTTTTTCTGTTAAATTCAACTTTTCACATGTCTAGACAGTTGTACAATTCATTTTCCTGTATTGATCCTTTTATGTAAATAGGCAATATGTTTTTTTTAAATATCAATAAAAAAAATTTATTTTCAATTTTTTTTACATTTGGTTTGCGATTGAGCTGAAATGTCATACAAAATTACCGTAACAATGAAATATAACGTAAATGGTACGACGACCATAGATCTAGATTTTTTATTACTAAATCTATGGGTACTGCTGTGACTTAGGACTGTGCTGATCTGATGAAGGTGCGGTGAAGTGATTGAAACCCCTTGATGTTGAATGTTAAACAATATAATCTGCATTAGTCATATCATACCATAAAAGCTAGCGGACTCTTTGAAAAAAAAATACCTTATTCTATCAATATCACTAGGTGTATTATTTTGGTAAATTTAAGCTTAAACTGTGTTATAATTACATAAGTATAATAAACAAAACAATAAGATTTCAACAAAATTCTAAGAAGACGCAAATTGAACTTTCGCTTTCGTGGCGTTTAATTTGGAAACTTGGTCGCAATATTGAAGAGACAATGCCTCTAATTGTAAACACAATAAACATTTCAATTGAGTCAGCCACTGAAGGGGTCGTCGAATCGTGAAATCATCTCGTCGAAGTCTTTCTTGGAATTATTGAATGGTAATAATTTGATAAACAGCTACTTGCGATATTGTTTGGAAAAATATTCTAAATATTCGCCAGCGTGTATGTTTGCTATAGGAAGCGGCACTCAACTTAGCTGTAAGAATTGTATTATAGCTTTATAATAGGTTTATAAAAAGCCACAACTGAAATACAGATGAGTAGGCAACCATTTGACGTCAAAAGTTGTGCAACAAAACGACGATTATTATAAATTAAAAATATTTGAATTTGTCTCTCCGAAACAAATATGATATTTGATTTTTAGGGTTCCGTAGCCAAATGGCAAAAACGGAACCCTTATAGATTCGTCATGTCTGTCTGTCTGTCTGTCCGTCCGTATGTCACAGCCACTTTTTTCCGAAACTATAAGACCTATACTGTTGAAACTTGGTAAGTTGATGTATTATGTGAACCGCATTAAGGTTTTGATACAAAAATAGAAAAAAAACAATAAATTTTGGGGGTTCCCCATACTTAGAACTGAAACTCAAAAATTTATTTTTCATCAAACCCTAACGTGTGGCGTCTCTATGGATAGGTCTTCAAAAATGATATTGAGGTTTTTAATATCTTTTTTTTCTAAACCGAATACTTTGCGCGAGAGACACTTCCAAAGTGGAAAAAAGTGTGTGTCCCCCCCCCGTAACTTCTAAAATAAGAGAAAGATAAAACTAAAAAAAAATTATGATGTTCATTACCATAAAAACTACCAGCGAAAATTGGTTTGAACGAGATCTAGTAAGTAGTTTTTTTTTAATATGTCATAAATCATAAACGGTTTTTTTAATTTCTATATTTGAGTTGATTGAATGAAAGGTAAATTGACCTTTCATTCAATCAACTCAAATATAGAAATTAAAAAAACATACTACAAAACTTTTATATTATGTTATTTGCTACTACAAAACCCTTCATGGGCGAGACCGACTCGCACTTGGCTGCTTTTTTTGTAATGTTCTCGTTGCATTTTGCAAAATAGAGTAACGTTAGCCATCAACAATAAATAATTTCTGAATTAATTTGAATGCGTTTAGGTTTTTTATTTAATCATTCTTCAAAGCCGGTTTGCATATTTCAATAGCTTAAAGTGGCCTTTGGATGGTTTGAACCTGGGATCTGACTGCTTGTAGCCGCAAAACCCAAAGTGCTCTGTGTACAACACTAGGGAAAAAGACGTGATTGTGTGCATGGCTAAAAATCCTATTATTCTGGTATTTCCTAGTTAGCGCTCGTGGGCTATAACGAACGATTACTTTTACAATCGGGGTTTATTACTTTAGCATGCTTCAATAACTCCCAGGAGGATAAACTGAGTTTTCATTCCGCTTTGAGAGTGCGGAAACCGGTTTTACTATGTAACGTTATCACTACCTATTATAAACATTGTGAACTGCCTTTATGAGCGCTATATTTGCAATTTTTTTATACATCTAAATAAGCATATGCCCTATGAGAAAACTTGTCCATACTAAAAGAGAAAAGAAGCTATGAGAGAACTTGTCCATACTAAAAGAGCTTTTCTACTTCTAAATGTTATCTAATCTCAATGATTTTTCGTATGTTAATGACACAGTAAAATACAAAGTAAAAAGTTTTTACGAAATTTAAAATACATTTTTAATGATATCATCTTTTTTTGTGTAAATCATATAACATTTTCTTTTATGTGCCTTTTAATGTACTTAACTGATTGCCGTTGCCTATGAATGCCTGCAAGATCAGAATATCGGTTCTAAAATTTTTTTTTTATGTACTTTTTGAACACTAATGCAAGAACAAAAGAAGTTAATTCTACACCCTTTTTGAATTATCTTATCTATCTTCCAAATTTATCCTCTTTATCTTCCAAATTTTACCTCACGTACGCTTAAAAGTTGTGAAAGGAGCTTCTTTCCACGGTTTACCTCAGAGACTACAACATGAAATTCAACTACTATTTTTTCCGCGACTATGGAAATCATGAGCAAAACGAAAGCACATCTCTATACCTACGTCACTTATGGTGTGATATTTTTGATGACAGGCAGCGTGAATACATTTATTTGGAGATTCCCGAAGTATGTCAGGAGACAACTTATAACTTCAGGGAATAAGTACGTATAAAAAATGTAATTTCAACTTCCGAGCCAAATCGGTTGAGGTTTCTGCGATGTGGAACTATTACGTAAGTATTTACTCGTCGATAAATGATAGTTAACCTTCTGGCTGCTTTGGGCAAGTATAGCTCTGATAGTACAGAGAGAGTCATGCTCTTGCAGTGGAGATTTAAAAAGCAATTGAGTTCAAGGCATAATTTAAGTACTACATACTTGATAGATAAGTGGATACTGGAGCAAGACACCATTGATTGGAATTTCATGAAATAGATATTTGACTCCCTCTCCGTTTGACAGTGTATCGGCTAATTATAAAGTAGCGTACTAATATTGATTCGTTTGAACAATACGTCCCCGTAGCCATCGTTCATTATGCAAGTTGATTGCGTTTGATCGCGTAATACAGTTTATTGGCGATTTCGCCTAATGAACTGATTCGGATGCTTCAATTATTCATGGCGTGTGAATTGTGAGCAAATGCCATATACGCTTAGATACCTGTTTTTTTTCATAACGCGACGAACCGATGGCCGATGGGGATAAAATTAAAAGGTTCTCGAATGGTGACTTCGTACAGGCAAGCGAAGCGTAGGACACCCACCCACAAGCTGGTCTGACGACTTGACCAAGGTCCCTGAAAAGCGCTGAATGCAGGCCGCTCTAGATAGGTCATTTTGGAAATCCTTGGGCGAGGCCTATGTCCAGCAGTAGACGTTATGCGGCTGCAATGATGATGATGACATGTTTATTAGCTTGGAAGGTACCTACTTCAGTGCAAGTAAAAAAATGGGATGGTTCCGTGTCGGGTTCGCAAAGAACACAATTAATATTATGTGTAATAAGTTTATCAGGATTCGAAACTGTATACTGCCAAATGCAGTATAGACCGCAAACGCTACTGCAACTCTTTACTGTACTAAACGTCTCATTTCGTCGCATTAGTCATTATTATCATTATCAACAGCTTTCAGGAGCATAACTAGTGGGATAAATCAGTGTCATTTGTACCATCAATGGTACTACCTAATGATACAGGTGGTTCGGCGGGCATAATCCTTCCTTTATTTAAGCAGGATAAGATTATGCTTAATCATCAACAAACATACTTGTTTACGTTTAAAATATTCCAACAAATTATTGAGCAAATGCAGTTCAATATTTATTATACGTATTTTAAAATTCCCAGTTATTTTGCAATTCGAAGAACTACTTCAAAAGCAAATTTTAATTACAGCAATTTACTTTCATGAAATAAAATTATTATGTTGTAAATATGAATAAAGTACAAATAAAAAATGCTTTTGCTCACGTAAAGCGTTGAATTTCCAGACCAATAATTTAAACAGTGAAAGGTTGCAACACCTTTTTAATCTGGGGGCCCCCTTATGTAAGCCTGATAGCACCTCGGATTACTGACCCCTGCCATTTGATAAGACTCGACGTAGGTATCTTTTGTGAATAATTTATAACAAATCGGTACTTGTCTGTAGCTTCTAAAGAGCTGCAACTATTATTTTTATCTTTGTTTTAAAATAGAAAAGAATTAATTCTTTTCTAAAAAATCGATAATATTCTTAGCTATTATTTGAGAAATAAGTCTTCGGAAATAGTTCACATTTCTTACAGATGTTATCCAGCAGCAATGTTTCATATTTATTGCACAAAAATATAAAGTTTATAAAATCTATAACATTAAAGATAAAACTTAATGCTAAGCATTGTCTATAGTTGACCTCAGTGGCGCAGTGGTCACCAGGCGTAGAAGGCGACTTAGGAAATACAAGTCAAATAAAGCTTATAAATCAATGAGACCTCTCCAACCAGTCTGACCAGCGAGGAGAGTGTAGGCTAAAGCCCTCTGAGTGCTCTGACCAAGTATGGCTCTGGTAGTACAGACAGGGTCGTGCTCCTTCAATGGAGACAAAAAGACCTGATGTTGAATGTGGTGACACACGTGGCACAGTTGAGTCGTAATTCTATTTCGCCATTTATACTCGCAACAACACAATAGCCCGCCGATGTACATTTTATTTTTAATTGCTTATATTTAATGTCCAATAAAGAGTTCAAACAAACAAACACACTATACGTGGGGCGCACTATAAGTTTCCGGAATGAATATGAAAAAATACTATTAAAGGTACAAAATTAATTTATTGTTTTTCAAAATAATCTCCCTTGGCGTCTATGCACTTTTTCATTCGATGAAACCAGTTTTGAAAACTTTTGTGCCACTCCTCTGTGGTGACCTCTGAAACGTGTTTTTCATACTCCTCCACAGCCTCTTCTGGTGATGAAAATCGTTGACCGCGTAATTGGTTCTTAATTTTTGGGAACAGAAAAAAGTCACAAGGTGCCAGGTCGGGACTGTATGCAGGATGACTCATGAGTTCTACATTTTTCGCCTTCAAAAAGTCGTTTGTCTGTCTGGCCGTGTGAGAACTAGCATTGTCGTGGTGCAGGATGATACGGCGTTTACGGTTATTTTTACGGAGTTCGTCAATAACTTCCGGCAAACAAATGGTCGTGTACCAGTCACTATTCACTGTACGACGATTCTCTAAAGCAACAGTAGCCACGTGTCCAGTTTTATTAAAAAAGAAGCAATCATCCGCTTAGATGCACTTTTCACGCGCGCCACTTTGGTTGGTTTCGGCTCATCTTGAAAGACCCATACGCTCGATTGCTGCTTTGTTTTGGGATCGTAGCAATAAATCCATGTTTCGTCACCTGTTACTATGTCCCACACCAAATTTGACGCACCTTCGTTGAATCTGGTTAAATCCATGTTGATGCAGACACACAATTTTTTAAATGGCGCCACAAGGTAAAAACAAAAGACAGTCAGATGAAACAAACTGCATTCTACAGCCTAAGAGTTCTATTTTCAAATGTTGCAATAAATTTTTAAATATTGTTTATGTAAGTGGCCAGTTCCGGAAACTTACAGTGCGCCCTATGTACAAGCAACGTAAATAGTAGTTATTTGAAGATTACCTTTATTTCTAGTGTCTTACAAATAGCGAGCTGTCGTTTGGTATTTACCTATCTGTGGTGAATTTCCAGTAACAAAGGACTTCTGAAATCACTGTTCTCAACATACGAGTATATATATTACAGGGAAATAGTTGTGTGCATAACATACGTTATGCGTAACGTTACATACGAGTATATATGGAAGGTGCCAGCTTTGTTCTTTTGAGTAAGTTTATACCCTTTACACTAGGTATATTTGAGATTTATGAGGTAGAAATCACCGTCGGCCATTGAACATAAACTAGCCTTGGGTAATTGAACACAAAGCAAGACATAAGGGATATTGGAGGAGCGTGTGGCATCGCCTACCTTTGTTTGCATATGTACAAGAACACTGTCATGTCTTTGTATACCTAATGGGACAGACAAAGCATTTTAGGTCTTGCGGCTCGTAGCAAACAAAGCCCGGGGATGCAAGACCTTAACAAAGGTCACTTTCAGCATGATTGGTGAGTGAGTAAATGGAAAAAGGAATCAACTTTTCTTGACTAAAAACCGACTTCACCCCCAAACTACACCACCGATTTAGATAAAAAAATTATGAGCCTACCTCGGAAGCGTACTCTTTTGAATAAAAAAATAATTTTGAAAATCGGTCCAGAATTGACAGAGAAATCTGTGAACATAAATAAAAAAGATATACAGTTGAACAAAGAACCTCCTCCTTTTTTCGAAGTCGGTTAAATAGTGATAGTTAGCTTGCCGTATCGCCTGCCTTGCCAGTAAGGCCACGATTTCTGACGAGATTAAATTTTAAACTACTTATTAGGACGACGAGTTTCTACATAGACTTTGCACTTAAGACAATTCGATACTAACTCAATAAAAACAAAGCATTATCATCATCATCATCATCGGCAGCGTTCTATATTCCACTGTTGGGAATAGGCCTCTTGGCAATGTATAAGGCACTGTTGGCAATGTATGCCATCCACCTCGGTCCTGTGCCTAACGAAACCAGTTTCGACCTGCGACTCTTCCTATGCCATCAACCCATCTAGCTCTTGAAACATTTTCCGAACATTTTTTCGTCCGTTTGCAAAGTCCTGGCGTTAAATAAAAAAGCATTACACAGATTTAATATTCATTCAATCTATTTAGGTGAAATTGGGCGAAAACAAATTGCAATGACGCAAGTAATTAGTGAATGTCGATCACGAGCTGCAAACAAATCAGTGTGGGTTTTTATAATAATGCGATCTGGTTTCAGCAAAGCGTTATGGTTATGTCACTGCTAATTATTATCTATATTTACGAGTGTGATTGTGAGCTCGTTTGATTGTTATTAGCTCTTTTGACCTAATTATCATTAAATGATAAAAGAAAGAAAAATCATTTGTTAGAAACAACATATCATTATCACTGAATGACAATGACTTTTATTACCGACACGTGTAAGTTTTACACGTGTCGGCAAAAAAAGCCGTCACATTGACATATTGAAGAAGTCAAAGGGATCAAAAGTATGATAAGTATTTTTATCCCGTTCCAGGCTGGGCTTAGGCCTTCCCTTTCTGATTACAAGCTTTTATTTAACTTGCAATATATCTTGTATGTAAGTATGTTTGTTTGGGTCAAATCAATTTTCCAACTCAATTTCAAACCAGTTATCCTTAAACGATTTAGCTGAAATTTTGCTTACAGTAAGTCGGATGATAATACAATATTCTTATGACAAGAAGCTGTTCTGAGGATAGAGCTAAAAGTTCGTCTTATTAGAAACCCTGTAAGAATATGACACAATGATAATGTTAATAGTATTGTTTGATTCATTGATGATTTAATTTTAATAGTATTTATATATTTGACTAAGGAAATGGAATTGTATGTTATGTACACTTTATGTTATTAGCTCTTTTGACCTAATTATCATTAAATGATAAAAGAAAGAAAAATCATTTGTTAGAAACAACATATCATTATCACTGAATGACAATGACTTTTATTACCGACACGTGTAAGTTTTACACGTGTCGGCAAAAAAAGCCGTCACATTGACATATTGAAGAAGTCAAAGGGATCAAAAGTATGATAAGTATTTTTATCCCGTTCCAGGCTGGGCTTAGGCCTTCCCTTTCTGATTACAAGCTTTTATTTAACTTGCAATATATCTTGTATGTAAGTATGTTTGTTTGGGTCAAATCAATTTTGCAACTCAATTTCCAACCAGTTATCCTTAAACGATTTAGCTGAAATTTTGCTTACAGTAAGTCGGATGATAATACAATATTCTTATGACAAGAAGCTGTTCTGAGGATAGAGCTAAAAGTTCGTCTTATTAGAAACCCTGTAAGAATATGACACAATGATAATGTTAATAGTATTGTTTGATTTAGTAATATATTTGACTAAGGAAATGGAATTGTATGTTATGTACACTTTATGTAAGCTTTTTACAAATATCAAGCACAATGTCAAAAATGTTTATGATAAAAGAAATAAATAAGTACTTCATCTTTACAATAAAGACTTGTACAAAATAGTTTATTATTTTTCAAAAAACTTATTCATTACATACATTTTTCGTTTCTTCTCTTCTCCCAGACCAGCATAGAAGCAGCATTGAATACTCAAGCCATAAAATAATTCGGTCAAAACATAAATCCATCATAAAACAATACAAAACGTTTTAATACCCAAACAATAAAAAATACCCGTTCCAAAATGGCAAACGCTAAGATAAACAGCTTTGATTTAGGACGAGATTTATTGCCGTCTTCCGTCATGACTCGGCATGATAATGAGGCTAATCCGGATAGGTACCTACCGATGCAAAAGCCTTATCCCTATTTGCGATTTGCGATCAAAAGTCCAACTATACCTACCAATTCTCTCCTCTCGCATTTGGTCTAACAATATATACCAATATACTGAAACTATTTTCAAAGTGAAATCAGTCCACAATCCTGAACAACTTTTACTAAGCAACATATAATCATATTGAAATATTATGACAAATATCTTTTAGCTTTTAATACAAACTCGGATCACAGATGATTGGTCAACTGGTATGGAATGCCCAGTACCATGGATTGTATTTCTTTAAAAAGTTTCAGAATATTTTTTCAGCCCTGTAAAACTGATACTTATGCAAGTTACTGTTTTGCTAAAACCTGAATTGATTTAAAACTTCTTATAAACCAGTTTACATTAGTATACTACTGGACTAAAGGCCCTTCGCAATATGTTCCCATAATCGCCAAGTTGGCAGGTGGAAGGAGAAGTGAAAGCGCGGATGCTGCCTTCCTTTCTCTGAAAATGTTTTAGATAACAAAAGCGATTAAATATTTAGTAATTAGTTAGAGGCTAAAGTGTATTCATAACAATACTCTAAATTCGTTAGTGTGATAAAGTCTTTAATAGGAATTATAAAGATATAATCAGATATTACCCCAAGAGAACCGTTGAAGATATTATTAGGGTTACATATCTATATCTCAATTCTCCAATTACAGAGAAGTTCGAGGGAGAATATTTTTGCTGTCCCTAAACAAATTTTAAGATTATTTGGCTAAATTACCTACGGGAAGTTCTTAATTTTTTTTAAATAGATGACTTACCAAAATCTTTTAAGTAGCTTTTTTTAAATCAAACATGCGTATTTTGCCCTTATTATTTGCTTAATACCTTTAGACCCTTTGTAACAAAATTTTAATAAGTAATGTTTAATTTTGAATTCCCATATTAAAAAAGACAAAAGTCTCAAAAATAAACACAATTAGTATAAAAGGAAACCTCGAGCATTACATTAGCGACGGAAGTTCTTACAAACGTCGGCTTTGAAAATTTTATTACACTCTGAAAAATCTCATAATTGCCTTCCCTGTGTATTTTTTCTTGTTTCACTTGAGCGTTTATCTAAGTAAGGTAATTTGCAAAATTATGTAAAAGTTTATATTTTGTTTCTCTTTAACAAAATAAAAACTTTATCGAGGATAACATACAACAGGTCAGGGGTCACGTACATCGTCATGACTTGAGCGGCATGTTTTTCTTGACGGAATATCGTTATGTTCAACGTATAGTAAAGTTTTACATATAGTAGAAAACTAATCAAATCATTCTTCATACTAATATAAAAAATGCGAAAGTGAGTTTGTATATTTGTTTGTTTGTTCACGTTTCAACCACTGAACCTATTTCGATGAAATTTAATATGGATATAGGATATAACAATGAAGAGTTTTATTCCGAAATTCCGACGGTGTGCAAAGCCCACGGGCACAGCTTTTTAATACAAACTTGCGAAATATATAGGATTCTTATTTAGGTAATATAATATATGATATAATTATTGGAAAAAAGTTAAGTGAAAGCAATAGCCTAAGTGAGGCAACTATTTAAACCTAGAAGATCCCTGATTGATCTATTACGAGAAAAGGAAAAGGAACATTTCGTCTAAGTTACACAAATGCTTTTTGATAGTCGGAAGTCGGGTCGCTTGAATGCCCGTTCACCTAGTGTGTTTGCACTCTTAAGGATTAGGTATCTTTACTAACCTGTATTTCATCTCTTCCTGACGGTGACTGAGGATCATGACATATGTTGTAACCTTTGTAAGTGATTGAATAAATATTTTTCACTTTTTCGTTTTTATAAACAATACTGGTATGTATAACATTCCTTCTTTCACTTTATTATAAAGGTAGTTTCAATTACATGTCGTCTAGATGAACAAGAAAGAACTCGGCCGGCCTAAGAAGCGCGTGTTGCACTTAATCTGCCTTGACTATGTTAGATATCAGTTTAAATTATGAGCAAATGAAACTCCAATAGATACTGGATACGGCAAAATAATTAACGCTTGTACTCATCACACCACCGAAAGATCTACAGCCGAATTTTGGTGCTTCAATTGAAATGACACCAATAGAGACATCATATATTTGTTGATTTGTCGCGTACAGTCAGACAGATATACGCGCTTGTGTTTTTTATTCAAGAACAAGAAAATAGGATAAAATCTTTTTATTCATATAAATAAATAGTACCTGGGCGACCGAGCTTTGCTCGGTTACATCTCAAACATTAACAATTTTTTTTTAAACTTGTCTAAAAACAATGCACATAAAAAATATAAACTTAAACATAAAAAAAACAAAAGTAAGTCACCGAGTGGGATTCGAACCCGTAACACTCTTTCTAGCGGTCGCTATCCGGAACCGCTGAGCTAAACCAAGGCGGTCGCGGAGCGACGAAATTAGCGACCATATTCTGCGTGGAAAGAAAAACGCATGAAAACTCGAAAACGCGCGTTTTCCCAAACATAAAACTAA
The DNA here is from genome assembly GCA_963555685.1 of Acrobasis consociella. Classification (NCBI taxonomy): domain Eukaryota; kingdom Metazoa; phylum Arthropoda; class Insecta; order Lepidoptera; family Pyralidae; genus Acrobasis; species Acrobasis consociella. Next base: position 10,121,717 of record OY743120.1, read on the forward strand.
TCTAGATCGATTGTTTACCCCCGAAAACCCCCATATACAAATTTTCAGCGAAATCGTTAGAGCCGTTTTCGAGATCACAGAAATTTATAAATAAATATACATATATATATACATACATACAAGAATTGCTCGTTTAAAGGTATAAGATGTTATAACTAATCACACAGATTCAGCTAGCCTTTAAGCTTAAGCTTGTTATTTATAATAATAAATTGCAGGAGCTTGGTCAAACCACCCCAGCGATGGGAAAATATATTTTTTAACCGTCTTGTAAAAAAGAGGAGTTTTTCAATTCGTAGCGATCTTTTTTTTCATGTATGTTCACCGATTATTCGAAGACGTCTGGACCGATTTAGAAAATTCTTTTTTTGTTATAAAGGGTATTCTTGTTAGTTAGTTCCATAGAAATTTTATCAAAATCGGTTGTGTTGTATCGATTTAGGTAAAAGGGTCACTTTTATTAGAGGTGCAAGATCAAAAGAGCGAATGGCTCCCACAGCGATAGTAGTAAGTCGGGACCTGCTGGGCACAAATAGTGATTAATCGATACTGTCCGGTGAAACCCTCATCGGTCAATGTTCTCTCTATTTTTGTTGCTGCAATATTAATGAGGCTAGCACGATCAGATTTTATTTCATCAGAGGCGTTTTTAATAAAAACAGATAAGTCTTTGATACCTTGTTACAACTAGTACAAATTTTTACACCATAATAGACAGCAATGAATACACAACAGATGTTTATTTAATTGTTTGTCGGAGAGCAGGTGATCGTAATAGCGTTTAAAATTAAAGATTAAAATTATTGTAATGATACAAATTCATTAAAACAAAAGTTAATATAATAGGTATCTAATAAGACTCAAGGTCGCTCAACGAGCTATGGAGAGGAATTAAAAGCGCGGTATTTCTCTACGAGATCAAATCAGAAATAAGGAGATTCGAAGAAGAATGAAGGTCACGGACAGAGCCAAGCTGATTAGCTCATTGAAGTGGCACTGGGTGGGACACATAGCTCGAAGAACCGATGGCAGATGGTGCAGAAAGGGCGGTCACGTACCGGCAAGCGCAGCGCAGCTGGATGGTCTGATAGGTCGTTTCGGAAATCTTTAGGAGAAGCCTATGTAGTAGTTCATGTGTTTTGGGATGACCTCTGCTAAGAATAAACGTTTTGAAAAATGGCAGTTTTAGTTCAAATCTATTGATTAAAAATATGCAAAAATACTTAATGAGAACATACGATAAGAGACCATTTTATGTTCCTTATTATGTACTTATAAGCCAAGAAAATGTGGAAAACTCACTTCATGTTGGTAAAGTATCCTACAAAATGATGCATCAAAAGTTGTCGGCAATTTATGCCAGGAATGGCGCAACTCGCACAAGTTGCTACGTATCGGTGGCGGCTACGTCCGCAGCTGTAGCCAACTTCTACGATGATTTGTGCACGCGAGCGGAATTTCAGATCAAACCGCTTTAGAGCAAAATTTTATTGCTATTGTCCAAGGAGATTTATAAAATGATACTTAGATGAAAAGGTCATTGCGCATAAATGTTGTATTTAAAACATTAGTGTAATGATTTTAGTAGCATTTTGGGCGCGAAATATTCACAGCCGAAAGAATTTTCTATGATAGAAGCAACTTGCTTCCAGAAATTTTTATGCGGTCTAAATTTACCTATAACACAGGTGGGTGTCCTTTACTGCGCTAGTCTGTGCATGATTTCTATTCAAAAACCTTACTGACCCATCGGCCTGGCTACTATAGTAGGCAGTCAGTGAAGTAGAAGTGGGTGAGTCATATATGACTCACCCACTTCTACTTCACTGAGCTAATCTGATTACATACGATGACTTACTTCTTCGATAGATCTCTACATTTCAACTTTAATCGCAGAGTCTGAGCATTACTTGTCCATTTTTCTCTAAATTAGTTGAATATCTTTTTTACTGTCCAATTGGAGGTCACTTCCTAAAATAACAACATGTCATTCGCTAAATATAAGGTGATGGACATGATCTAATTTTAGTTGCTTTAATTAAGTTTTATTCGTGCACTCGACGCCACACTGTTACAAAATACGTCAACAAATTTAAGTAACGAAAATTCCCTTCGTTCTTTTTTTTTTCATTAAAAACTAAAAAAATATTTCGACATTTTCATACAAGTGTGCAGCCGCAGGGGCAATTCTTATGGGAATGTATGTATGTGGAATGTTTTTTTTTTCGTTTTTGACTGTTATTTCATTATTATTATACTATAGTGATTTAGTATTGCCCGTGGTTCGATTTATTACGTTGATGTCTCTTCCACCAAATAGGATCAATTTAAGCCAGCTTTAGTAGTACAAACTCTAGATGTATTAAAAGCAAAATAGATTAAAAATTTAGAACCAGACAAAGTGCATAATAGAAAACTGGGTCTTCTTCCCGGAAAAGTTTCCAAAAACATTAATATTTTTCACGTTACCTACTTCCTACTAGTTTGGATTGTTTTCAACATGGAAATGTAATAAAATTCGTGCGACGTTTAAACATAGCATTTTTTACTCCATTACAAGAAAAATATGTTTCAATACATACTAATCATGTCTTCGTTGCGGTGTAGATAAACCCTGGGACCATAAGTTCAAAAAGCCACCTTATAATAATAGAAAAATAAATTCTTTATTTTCATTCGATATGGAAAAGTTTTCTTTCAACATCGAAAGCCGTTAGTCCAACTTTTCTATAATACCTTTCGTACACCAAAAGTGGATGCAAGCAATAATATTGATTACCGATTTACGTTAGTCTTAAACTTCCCCGCGAGGTGGTAATAACAGCAGACCATCTGTGCCATCTCTCCCCGCGTTAGTGCAGGGGAGATAGGGCAATATTGGTACATATCGGTTGGTTCACTTGTAAATAGCACGAAAAGTTTACACGTACCGTCTATTTATGTACGGGAGGGGCAATTTTGGCCGAAAGTGGAAATGCTTGTTGTTTTAGTTAAGTATTAGTTCTATTACTTAACATCATCTGCTTATGTATGTACATACGCAGTGCAAAATTATTTTTAGAAAATATTTTTTTACACGATGACGTTTTTTTTGTTTATTAGTGTTTAATAAAGCATGAAAAACCGTTATTTTATTTTCAAGGTATTTCTTCATTAGTTGAATGTAATAAGCTTTTCTCAGTGCTTTAAGATTTTTACACGTAATCAACAGACTGACTTATAAAATATTTGAACAGTGAAGTTAATGGCAGGAGCATTTGAAAGTGCCGTAAAAAATTGGTAAGTACATTAATGAACCGTAAAAACTAATAACTTAAAATAAAGTAATAATAATAAAGCACATGCCACTACCTAACAAAGCTTCAATAGATAGACAATAACAGAAGTACAAGTAAGATATCAATTTTACGACTGATATCTTTTTAGCATACTCGAACAAGCACACCGCCAAATGGTTATTGAATAAATCTCATGGTACCGATTCCCTCTGGACCTTTACGCGAAACGTTGCAATTCGAACTCTATTGTAATCAGATAAGGCTCATTACATTGTTACCCGTAATGCTCAAAGCGCAGTCACTCTGTCATTCGTCAGATGCTGCTTTTAATGTGAAAGGCATTTTGTGTAACGTTTTGGTGACCGGGGAAAATGGGGCAAAATGGAACACTCAATCAATCATAGCCAGTAACAAAGCATGCACTTTTTGCACTTAATTGCGATTTTATGTTATGATTTCACTGCGCTTGGTTTCTTTTTGGACTTTTAGGAGTAAATGTTGATTTGGTATTTTAGCATTATTTAACATTCCGTTTGTAAAATGTTTTAGCTAAGCCTGAGGTAATGCTCCGTTTTAGATACCTGGTTACGTTATATTTTTATTTTATTTAAGGGGATCATGCCCAATTTGATTTAGTATTTATCTATTGCCATTACAAAAGGTAAGTACATATCAAACATTAAAACAAAATTCGACATTGTGGATAAATGCAAAATATCAGCAAAGTAAAAATATAACACGTTATCCTCGCCCAAGGCAATAAATAAATCGCATTTTTGCCCGAGATCGAAAACGCCCCACATTTTATGATATTATCCTAATGCTCTCAATATGCCTATTTGCGATTTTCCATGCAAAATTATCTTCCCGTAGGAGATGAGACTATAATAAAGACTTTCAAGCTCAAAAGAACTGTGACTCTGAGAACGCCTCTCCATTTATCATTATTATATGATATGGTAAAAAAATGACCTACATCAACATTTGTTACGAACATAGATAATTACTGAGAAAGTACTTCGACATTTTACTATCAGGCGATCTAGAACAGCCTTATTCTGCATCCAGTACATGAATTCATAGATCTAGAATAAATAGCCTTACGAAATAGGTGCATGTACTGACAGTGATCAGTTAATTTGGTAATATGTGTATAAAACGATCATATGTACTTATTTTAGTTGCGAATTACAAACCAATCATCAATGTAAGGGAGGTATATTGACAAAACCATCGCTAGCCCAAGGCCCCATGTCCACTAACGAGGACTTTCATTAACATCAGTATATCGAGTGTAACTTCGTCTATAATAAAGTTACGGCGTGTTTCAGTTCAGTTTGGTTCAGAGTATGGTATTTTGCACAGATGTTTCGTAGCTATATTAGTTTGAAGGTCTCACAATTAAAATTTAATTAAGGGCTCAAGTTTAATTGCTCTCAATGTAGGAATTAGTTATTCGGGAAGCTCTGTTTTATTCAATGGTCAAGTTTACGTCGTCAAATTTTACTAAGTTTTTTTTTAACTATTGGCTGTTCAGTTTTCTCCAAAAAAAAAGATTTTTTTTAAATAATAATAATAATAGATCCGTGGCTGAAAAGCGTACCAACATAATAAAAATAATAGCATTGTACTTACAAGTTTTGTACAATGCCAGAGACTCATAATATAAATACCTTATAACTACATAACATACGTAATATATATAATTACTATCCTAATTTAATAATAATTAATTTAATTTGTGTAACTCGATTTAACACGCCTTTTAAAAAATTATATTTTTTAGGTCCTTGAGAATGGTAAATTTTACTTTTTCTTAAATTACCTCACAACAATAATTATCATTATAAAAACCATTATACAACATTTTGTTCATATGATATTAGCTGAAAACAATCATCATAGCAACCACTACATAATGAAAACTAAATAATAAACAGTGCAACTCCACAACAAATAAAAAAACCAAGAGATCTTTAATCTCTCAGCATGGCACTTCTTTAACTACAAGGACCCGCACTCTGTTTGGTCTCGCTTAGAGCGTTTACCTTCAATTAGGGTGGAGGTGCCCAAAATGGAACTATGGTAGGGGAAAATTGTTTTCTGCCCGAAAATTGTTTGTATTGGACATCGGAAAATTATCCGCTTTTACCTTCCATTGGGTGGGTGTATTATTTCAGGATTGGGACGTAAGATGATTATTTGTCTATGTTGTGGAAACATCAAAGAAAGTTTTCCTGGTACTTTTGGTTGGGTATTGTTAAGCGTTGTACAAGGTATTACAGGCAGATGGAATAATCTTGGATATGATCACTTTATAAAAAAAGAAATAGGACCAAAAATAAATTCGAAATGATTTTTACCGGTTTATCAACCAATTTTGGAACTTTAACCTATATCAAGTCTGATATGTCTCGGCGAGAGAATATCAAAGACAGATATGACCTATTTCATTGATTAAATGAACAAGACTTTTTTCGTATTGTATAGGTATTATAAGTATTTTGTGCCAATTAATTATGTATGAAATGTATAAAAAATAAGGACATGAATTATTTGTCTTTTGTGTGTGTAAATGACCAACACTGGTATTAGATTTTACAAGCTTTGACAAGACAATGTCATCTTATAATGATAGCCAAAAAGGATCTTAAGATTTTTTTGTCATGTTGGTCACCAATCCCAGAGACCACGCCTGCAGCTGTTTAACAAGAGGAATCGCTAGTACTGCGTACTACTATGTACTACTTTACACAACCATCACTCGAAACTCTTTCATTAAGATAGTTATTAGAAATGTATTTGTTGCTTTTAAAATGCTCTTCCGAATTAGTAATTGAAAATGTTTATTTTGATACGAACTACCTTTCGTTTTGTAGAAAATATCTCTTTTTTTTAAAGGGTATTTAAAATAGAAATGAATGTTGTACGCTTCGCGTCTCGTCTCAGTCTGAGCTGACCCTAACATTACACAAAAAAGAGCGGAGGTTCCATTTATATTTTATATACCTATTAAAAAGAATGAGATGTTTAAAACCGGCCAAGTGCGAATCGGACTCGCGTACGAAGGGCTCCGTACCATTGACTAGGTAAGCAACACTACATGGGTACACAAAATAAGAATGGCGTATATTGTATGGGATAATTTATTTTATTTTAATTTTATTATTTATTATTAAAGTAACGATTTTTTGCCTTTTTTTGCTCGATATCAGCAATGGGTAGGCACTTGAAATATTTACAAAATATTCAGTTATATTTATAACTGAATATTTTGTGAATATTTCAAGTGCCTACCTGTTGCCACTATTGATATCGAGCAAAAAAGGGCAAAAAAATCGCGTTTAGTTTTGTTGTTATAGCGGCAACAGAAATTGATATTTAGTGATAATTTCAACTGTCTAACTATCGCGGTTTTTGAGGTACATCCTAGTGACAGACAGACGGACAGACGGACAGACAGCGAAGTCTTAATAATAGAGTCCCGTTTTTACCCTTTGGGTACGGAACCCTAAAAACGAAAGGTAGTTTGTACTTAAAATTAATTTTAAGGCTACAATTAATTTTAAATGTTCACCGCTACAATTTCTAAGGTAATAGTTATTTGTTTCTTTTTTCTTAGGGTTTTTTTTTGTTGAAGACTTTCTTCAATGCATCTATTATTTGGTTGCCTATAGTATTGGAGGTTGAGTGGGAGAAAACAAACCCGTTTTTGTACATAAGTACTGACATTTTAAGTTTACTCATTATATTCTCCTTATATGTTGTCGTTGGTGCAATAAAGAAGTATTATCTTGGTGACTTTATACATTTAACAGATTTTTTCTTTAGTACTTTAGTTAGGTCATACGTATTAATTTTTAAAGATCTCAGCATTGGTCCCATGGAAAAAGTTATTCATATTAACGGTCGGAGTCATCCCCTCAATTATACGCAACGGTACATTTACCCCCAGTATATTATTATGTCGCATGACCTTATTATTCGCGATTTCGCGTCTTCGCCATCGTTGGGTGACTTTGGTGAGGAAAAAAGCTGCAATATGCATTATGGACGGACGAAGCAGCACAGCTGAGATGGGAACACCCTGATATAAAGGTGAGTCATCATGTGATAATCATCATTATCATCGGGTCTTTTTAGAATCCACTGCAGGAGCAGGACCCTTCCTGTACTACCATAGCGATACCTGGCGAGAGTAGCCAGAGGCTTTTGCCTTCTCTACGCTGGCCAGACGGGTTAGAGAGGTCTCATTGATGTTTATAAGCTTTGTTTAGCTTATATTTCCTGAGTCGCCTTTACGACATCCACGGGAAAACTTAGAGCAAGTTTCATGCCATGTGATAATCTAGTATCGTAATTTTTACGTGTTCATCTATTTCTGTGGAGGTCATAAGAGCCAACAAAGAACTGCTCTTAAACATCTCGTGTTTAAAAAAATTCAATACCCAAATCGCCTCCATAGATAAATTTATTATTTTGGAAACTTCCAAGTTTCCTTCAGGTTCACATCCGTCAAGGGGCTATTTTAAAACAATGTTTTGTTTTACTCGACTAAGCTCCATTTCAATAGAATTAATTCATTACGTCGGTTTCAAACAGATGATTAAGCAACGCTGCCATAATAGTACCCCTTTTCTTTTATAAGACATTATCCCTTTAATACTGTTCTTTTCAGTAACAAGACGCGATTTATTTAAGTGGGGAGACAAAACACATTGCCTGTTCGCTACCCCTCTAATAGGATCCCCTTAAGATTTCGGCAAGGGTGGTTAGTTACCAAAAGAAAAATATGAAATATCATCGCATTAGTGAAAGAGTAACGATTAAGTAGATAGATAAGGGAAAATTATGCAACGTTGCTATTTTTTTGGAAAAAATGGCGCCCTTTATTTTTAAATGGATGCTCATTTTGTTTTCTTTGTTAAATTTTGACTACAAAATTTAATGTATTGTTTACGGACTACCATTTGGTCCTAATTAAAATACCTCTACATCTGAGGAGCTCTGTGGACAAGGTGAATATAAGTACACATTATTAGGCTAGAACTTTAGTGGGTAAAGCAACTTCGACCGTGGTCGCAACTTGGTAAATGGCATAGCCGAAAATCTCGAGCTCCTTCGTGCAACGGAAGGCACGTAAAGCCGTTGGTCTCGGCTGTCATATCATGTCAAGCTAAATCAGATGCCTTCTGGTATTTTAAAAAATCTGACACTAGTGTTGACCACAAGAAGAACTCTAGATCGGGTACCTTGATTCAATCTGACGACCTCCGTGGTCAACATGCTGGTCCGCCACCCAGAGGTCCCGGGTTCGATCCCCGGTCAGGGCAAGTTGGAAAATGGCCTTTTTCAAATCGTCCTGGGTCTTGGATGTTTATCTATATATGTATTTGTTATAAAATAAAGTATTGTTGAGTTAGTATCCCATAACACAAGTCTCGAACTTATTTTGGGCCTAGCTCAATCAGTGTAATTTGTCCCTATATATTTATTTATTTATTTATTTTAATAATGTCGGTAATAGTCTTTTTTAAACCGCGACAAAAAGAGGGGTGTTATATGTTTAACGCTAATGTCTGTCTGTCTGGATGGATCAATGTGGTGTTTTTACGCAAAATCAAGTTTCCGCGGTATCTTAGCAATGCTTGATTAAAATTAGCTCAGCCATTTAAAAGTTATTGAGGTCTGGGCTTTCCCTAGCAAAAAATAGATGGCTCTACGGATATCAACTCATACCGGTAGATTCGCTACTCATCACTAAATAGCGTTCTTGACAGTCGTGTTTTTTAATTTGCTTAGCAAAGAAACTTGTTGTACTTTAACTAACCCAACGGAAATATGGTGCATACATAACATAAGGACGGTATTTAAACAGTAGACATGGACAGTTGACAGATGTCATTGTTTTTTTTACTACAGTCATAGGAAAAATGTAAATTTCGATTGATGTGTGTCGTCACTTCCAGTGTAATGTTTTAAATTAAATAAAAAAATCCTGATAACATGTAGATTTTGTTTATTCAAATTAGTTTCTTAAAATTGTCTATATTTTCGATTAAAGGCACCTTTAACACTTTTATATAATTTAGTTGACTACCCAATTGTGCCGGGTATATGTTCTATACTTAAATACTCTCTACTTACAAGTAACTAAATAATATTTTAGTGCGTATTTTAGTGTACGCCTGATGAACATCAACCTGAGTAGGTATGTGATTGTGTAGGTATAGAGTATGGAACCCTTAAAAGCTTTGCGGTTTACGTTGTTGTACCCGATATTTTGAGTCAGCTAACAATTTAAAGGATGTACTTAAGTTACTTTGATATTAAATACAAATGTTTAAATTCAATCTACTCTTACTTATGTCTATAAAGATTGCACTAACGTCTAAAGATTAAATAGTAAGAACAAAAAACTAAGTATCGACGTAATTATGATTTGATTTTAAGCATACTGACATTCTGTTATTAGTTTAGTAGGTAGTTTTAGTCACTTTGGTTACATAATTGACTGAACAAAAAACAACCATTTACACACTTACACAGTCTTTTTTGTATAAATCTCCAGCTCGTTAAAAATAATGACATTCTACCTAACTATGAAGATGGATCTAAAAATAAGAGTGATGTTTACACTCCGCTGTATGCGTTCCGTTTTCAAACACAGTGTCAGCAAGTGGCACAGGAATCAAACGTCAGTCGCGTTGTGTTTCGCGGCTAAACCGTACAAATCGATTACCCCGCGTGTAACCTCCTTATTCAACTCATTTGAATGTAAATGGCGCGAAACTAGGATGTTATTGAATATTTTTTAATCTGTTCCAAGTTTCAATTCTATTTTTGTGTTCTAATTTCAAAACTACAAAAATGTTGACCAGGATTTTGGTTGCTGTTTTTACAATATTTTGTTTAACTAATGGTAAGTTTGTGTACATAATTTGTTTTTTAATTTAATTTGTGCTTTTTTCTTTATTAATAAACGGTAATGTTTAAAATACTTTGACAAAGTTAAAAAAATAAAATAAAATATTAAAATCGTAGGCATCATAAAACTTAATACCAAGGATATTAGTTATGAGAGGTAACTTAAATATTACCTTCAATCTTGTGGAAATTCGTACAAAATACATCATAATATGATCATTTTTGTTCAGTACATACTGACGTGCACGTTGTATCTGAAAGATTTACGAATGCGTTAACTTATGCGATCGCAAACTGTTGCAGCTCAATTTTGTCGTGCTATTTTTGACTGGCTCATGCATGAATTTTATTGCCACTTGCCACATTTCGCGCGGAATTTTACGGATATATTTGCAGGGCAATTATAATCTTTTGAGAATTATTACAGATGAATAGTTTTTTTGTCGATCAGCGTCGTCAGCATCTTTATTTGTCTTGTTCTGTATTATGTTCTTTCTACAGTGAATATAAACTTTACTGCAACGGCAATAAGTAAAGTATCTTAGCAATTTCATTTGAACTACAATAGGTCAATGGTGTGTAGGGTCCTCGTTTAAAAAAACTAGTTCTGTTCGCTGGCTTCGCTCCGAATTTCGGGATTAAAACTATCCTATGTTTTTCCCTAGTTCTCAAACTATAACCATACCTCATTTTATCTGAATAGGTTTAGTGGTTGAATTGTGAAAAGGTAATAAACAAACAAACAAGTATACAAACTTATTTTCGCATTTACAATATTAGTTGGAAGTTGGATAGTTCGATTGGATTGGATTTTTCCAAACAACACTATCTACAAAATCACAGGAAATATTTCTATGAATGAAAGTATTGTTAAGGACAGTTTACTTTGCATTCTATATTTTCTTTGCATGCGGTATATTATAATGATTCGAAAAGTCAATGCGCGAAAATAATACATTCTTACCTAAATAACAATATTATTTAGTTACTGTACTCGGAATCTAAAAAGTAGGTAAGTACCTAAATAATTAAGTAGGTACTTATATTTTTGTGATTAGATATACACATAATTACTAGCTGAAATAATATTTAATAACTTAATATTTAGAGACATATAGGATATTTTCATTTGATGCGATTTTTTTAACAGAATCGTTAAACAATGAATATTATTGAACACGGTCCTTGTAGGCTTCATACCCCGAGAAACATATGTCGAAAAAAACTGTTATTTATAATATTCTAAAGATCGCGATTTTTAACAAAAATTCATGTTATTCTTATGTTACCTTACCTATATTTTTCGGTAATGCAGTGAGACTTAACTTGCGCACTAGAAATATGTCTCTATGGTGAATACCTGAGCATAAATATTATTGTAAAGCCATACTTACTATCAAAATTAATTAACAAACACATACGTAGGAACTTTTCTACACAATTAAGTACTAAGTACCTGGGCGACCGAGCTTTGCTCGGTTACATCTCAAACATTAACATTTTTTTTTAAAACTTGTCTAAAAACAAAGCAAAATAAAAAAAATATATAAACTTAAACATAAAAAAAACAAAAGTAAGTCACCGAGTGGGATTCGAAACCGTAACACTCTTTCTAGCGGTCGCTATCCTTAACCACTGAGCTAAATCAAGGCGGTCGCGGCGCGAAACGAAATTAGCGACCATATTCTGCGTGGAAAGAAAAACGCATGAAAACTCGAAAACACGCGTTTTCCCAAACATAAAACTAATCTAGATCGATTGTTTACCCCCGCAAACCCCCATATACAAATTTTCAGCGAAATCGTTAGAGCCGTTTTCGAGATCACAGAAATTTATAAATAAATATATATATATACATACATACATACAAGAATTGCTCGTTTAAAGGTATAAGATAAGATAGAGTTGGTAATAGTTATAGATACTAACTTTTTAAATCAAAATCCAAATCAAAGCTTTTAAAGTACTGAGTAAACGTACCATTATAGTCTCTTTTTTCTCTGATTCAATCGTTTAATGGACTTTTACCATCCTTAATTGACGATTACGTAACTTACCAAAGAGTCATGTCATAGTTTGTCTTGGAGACAGTGTCCTAATATGAAATATAATATTTATAAATTTTAGCTAATAAAAGCAATGTAAGTTATAGTATAGATGCATTATCACATCTATATCCTTTTTAAAAAAAGGTGAAGCAAGTCCTATTAATTTTCTTAATAAAACAATGAAAATATTTTTATCCCTACTTGTGGCTAGTACTAGTTTGTTGTAATCATTGCGCCGTTACTCATAATCTTGGTTATATTACTCATTCTTTGATGTGTCGCCTTTCCGCCTTAGTTCTGACAACTGAACTAATTCTTCGAAATTTATCCTCATTGTAGGCTGAACTTTGACCCAATTAACTATGAGAAATATTAAAATTACATATACTTACAAAAATATAATCCGCGATGCAAACACTTCATAGACATACATAGGTATTATTAAAACTGCTTACCTTCTTATATGACTGAATGACTGAAAACGCATAATCTCTATGCCTACCCTGCTATTCAAAAGTATTAGAAGTACCATATAAAGTACCTACCTACGTACCTCTAGAAACTGCCTGAAACTGCAATAAAATGGGATAAAAATTTCACTTAGACTAAGCTTTTCACTTGACTTCTTAAGCAGATTGATGATTTTTAACATACTATGTAAGATGGATAATGGTTTTTCAAAACCTTAATCAAATATTATATTGTAGATGGAGACCAAAAGACCTGATGATGATGATGATGGTGATAATGTATATTGTGTCTATTTCTTCAGTGCACACTTAAATCTTAATTTGAGTATCTATCCTAATTTATTTTCACATATGTGAGACATATGGTAAAATACAATAGATTTTTTCAAATACCTATTTGAGTCACTGGGTATATTTTACAGCCCGGGAGCTGACTGAACGCAGTTGAGATTTTATATTTTAGAATATTTGAGGTGTTTGTATTATTCCAATTAATTACATGCCTGTCTCCAAGCCTAAGCATACCACAACAATTAATATAGAACATGAAGCGTGCATCAACATCAACCAACAATTTGATGCGCCGGACACACACTAGTTAAGCTTGTTAAACGATACCAATTCCTAAATTTATGCCGCCATATTTGTGTCATGGTGGCCCGAAGTAGGCCATTATAGGAAGGGGATATTTTGGGACCGTACGTGGTTATAATGGAATGTCTTCATCACTTTTCGGTTCAAAATAATATGCAAACCTTATATGGGCTAGTTTTTGTAATTACGCATAAGAACAAATTAAAAAAATAACCACTATTGCAACCCATCGCTTCAAAAACGTAAAACTTTTCCATTTTTGATATAATATTTTATAAACATTTGATTACGTAAAACTATTAAACAAAGCACAATCAAAAACAGCAGCACTGACTTTACGCTAAAACAAGCATCTGCATTTTTAGGCCACTAAGTGATCGCACGAAATTAATATTAGTAAACAGTATACAAGTTTTATACAAGTTTAATAATTTATTAAAGAATATATTAGTAAAGGTACGCCTTTTCGGCGCAACACTGGTAATTAAAGAGGTCCAGATCTCAACCCTTTGCCAGATGGTTGATGAGGCTGCACTCACGCAGGAGATCCTTATTTTTATAATAATTGGTAGAAACAGGTGGGATAAGAATGGGTACAAAGGATAAGTTTTAAGAGGTGTTTTGTAGAAAAAATAAGGGATAAGAGTTCAGTACAGTCTATGTATGTTTGCGCGCCTAGTTCTAACGGTAATAAATGATGCTTGATGCAGAGATCATTATATAAACTACTATCATAATGGTCACCGGTAATATGAAGATGTCTATTTATGTGAATGGATGGAATTATAATATTGTTTCATCAAAAAATAAAATAATAGCAATAAAATAACACAGCTTTGATATTAACGTAAAGACCCCGTATAGATATAAGACCCTAGCGGTACCTTGTTCCTTCTTAAGAAGAAGAAGAAGAAGAAGCGGTACCTTATCGCACACACTGATTATTTTAAAATAAATAATTTGATTCAAATTTTAATTTGTGAAGAAATTGATCTGAAATGAGTTAAGGAACCTTTAATAACATTTCTTATTTCATGATCATAAAATTATTCAAGTCCTATTGGTTTAAATAAGATGTACTTAGGTTAAATTTTATAAACATTCTGACTCTTGACTTTCTTGACAATGAATGTTACATAGATTCAGTGTCAAGAAAGTTTTCTCTTGGGTCGACAATATTCGTGTGCAACCTGGGATAATCACACTTATAGGGCTGTATATACTTTTTGATTATAGTAATAAGTAATAAAATCCGCAAAAATTAAGAAGCTAAAGGCGATAAAACTAAAATTGATCTAATCTCCGCAGTTTTTCTATCTGATATAAGCCTACAGCTTCTTTATATGTGAAAGTTTTGTATTTCTGTATTTCGAGTAGTTTATCAGGTTTTTTTATACTATAATAATAATAATTTATTAATTTCTCACCATAATCACATAATTTTACAAAAAAGTCCTTAAACTAATAAACTATTCTAAAGAGGATTATGGTGGGTTGATACCTAAACTAGGAAGTATCCTGTATCTCAGGTTATCAACCCTCCACCCCAAAGTGTGGTCTAAAATAAAAGAAGAAAAAAAAATTTTATAATGGTGATTCACTTAAATAATGATAATTTACTTAAATTTACGCTAATCTATACTAAACCCGTTTCTAAATTTGCGCTTCCATATATGTGTCATGGTAGCCTTAAGTAGGCCATATGGCAAGGGAATATTTCGGCTAATGTGTATATTTACGGACCGCACGTGGTTATGATGATGTCTTCATTTTAATGGCAATTTTATATAGGTAATCTTGTATTTAGTGGGTAAGTAATAAATTTTATATCGACTCTATATTTTGTGTAAATAATAAATAAATATATAAGGACAAATCACACTTAAATATCGTTTATCTGCCATCAATAAAAAAGTGTAGGAATTTTTTTATCAATACAATAGGTATCCAGGGTCAAAAATAACCGTCACAAAATAATGATAATCATATCCAATTTGAACGTGATTTTAGATTTACTGATATAAAGAGCGCTATTTGACTCGAAGAAATGACGTCACGATGTTCTATCCTATCCTACTAATATTATAAATGCGAAAGTAAGTTTTTATATTTGTTTGTTGGTTTGTTATCTCTTCACGCTTAAACTACTGAACCGATTTGGATGAAATTTGGTATGGATATAGTTTGAGACTCGGGAAAGGACATAGGGTAATCTTTATCCCGAAATCCTCACGGGGAGCGAAGCCCGCGAGTACAGCTAGTTTCATATAAATCCCATAGAAATTAATTGTTTTTAGCTTTTGAAGTTTAGAAAAAAGTATCTGATTTTGGAAACTAGCGGATTACCGAATTATTTTTGTCTTTAGAAAATGTAGAGTTCACTAAGGTACGTTACCGCCTACTACAACCAGTCGTACTGTTTGACCGCTGTGTTCTTCAATTTAAGTTAAGGAGCATCTTCAAAATCGTAATTGAATAATAAGATGCGTCTGGCGTGTCTCATAAACGAAGGATATTGTTTTATTAAATAAACCCATTTAAAGGTTAAAGAAGTTGTAAAATAATGTAGGTACTTTTGTGTTTTACAAAGTGTCAGTTTATAAGTACGCACACATATTAGGTAGGTATATCTATTAAAATAAATTTGAAAATTATTATGAACTCGCGCAACATATTTTAACACCGCAAATAATAAATAAGCGGCCAAGTGCGAGTCGGACTCGCCCACGAAGGGTTCCGTAGTAGCTAATAACATAATATAAAAGTCTTGTAGTATGTTTTTTTTAATTTTTATATTTGAGTTGATTGAATGAAAGGTAAATTGCCGTTTATGATTTGTGACGTATTAAAAAAAAACTACTAACTAGATATCGTCCAAACCAATTTTCGCTGGTAGTTTTTCTGGTAATGATCATCATGTATTTTTTTAGTTTTATAATTCCCTTATTTTAGAAGTTACGGGGGGGGGGGGGGGACACACCTCTCTCGGTCTCTCGCGAAAAGTATTCGGTTCAGAAGAAAATGATATTAGAAACCTCAATATCATTTTTGAAGACCTATCAATAGATACCCACACGTGTGGGATTGATGAAAAATAAATTTTTGAGTTTCAGTTCTAAGAATGGGGAACCCCCAAAATTTATTGTTTTTTTCTATTTTTGTGTCAAAACCTTAATGCGGTTCACATTATACATCTACTTACTAAGTTTCAACAGTATAGGTCTTATAGTTTTTTATCAAACCATGGGGTTCCCCATACTTAGAACTGAAACTCAAAAAAATATTTTTCATCAAACCCATACGTGTGGGGTATCTATGGATAGGTCTTTAAAAATGATATTGAGGTGTCTAATATCATTTTTTTCTAAACCGAATACTTTGCGCGGGAGACACTTCCAAAGTGGAAAAAAGTGTGTGTCCCCCCCCCCCGTAACTTTTAAAATAAGGTAATCATAAAACTAAAAAAATATATGATGTACATTACCATAAAAACTACCAGCGAAAATTGGTTTGAACGATATCGAGTAAATAGTTTTTTTAATACGTCCTATATCATAAACGGTTATTTAACTTTCATTCAATCAACTCAAATATAAAAATTAAAATAAAAACATACTACAAGACTTTTACATTATGTTATTTGCTACTACGGAACCCTTCATGGGCGAGTCCGACTCGCACTTGGCCGCTTATTTCTGTCGGTGTGCGCACGCATCGTAAAAATTCACTCTCATCATTTTTCAATCGCGCTAAAAGAAGTATAACTTCAAAGAATATTACCTATGAAAGTAGAAAAGCCAGATAATTGTACAGAAACATAATTATACGATTATTATGTATGAGAAATGTTGAGGAACTTATGCCGTGCCAAGTAATTTTATTTCTTAACTGACTTAGTTTTTCACGTGCTGAGTTAAAGCCGGGAACATAGACCATCTCAGGCATACGCTCTCCCAACTGAGCTATCGATGAGATAGATAAACTTGTAAAATTACCTTTCGCTTCATTTTGTGACGACAAAAAGTGACGGATAATCTTACACCTTTTTTTGGCTTAGCCGCCCAAAGTTTCTTTTTTCAAAAATAGATAACGAAAATACCCCAAAATACAGATATTATAATTCACAAATAAACATTCTCTTCTCTAACGTATACGTCTTCATCATCATCATCATCAGGTCTTTTTGACTCTACTGCAGGAGCATGAGCATGACCCTCTTTGACCTACTAGAGCCATACTTGGCCAGAGCAGCCAGAGGTCTTGGCTCACACTCTCCACGCTAGCCAGGCGGGTTGGAGAGCTTTGTTTAACTTCTATTGGCTAAGTCGCCTGCTACGACATCCACGAGAAGACTTGGAGTGGCCCTATTCTACTCTGCCGGAAACCAAACGGCATCATATCTATATACATCTAAAATTTATGTTTTTTAGTTTGTGAGACAATTAACAGTGCCTCATTATTTTATTACTGGATGATTATTACTACATTTTTTTAACAATTATGTTTTAATTGAAATAAATGGATACAAAACGTAATTGCAGACATTATTATAAAATAACGTTAAATAATAAGTATCTGACCCTCCATCTCGTCAGGTCGAGGCTGTGCACACATTCGCACGATAGGCAGCTATTGCGGTTATAATGAAAACCATATGTTTTATATCATGTTACTTAATATTCTAATACCTCCTTTTAATACTATTTAAGAACTAGGTATTAAAAGAATAAAAGAGGAAAAAATCTAATTCATGCCTGTTGCAAGTATAAATTTAAAAGTTTAGATAAAGCATACTCACACTCACTTACTAAATTAAATATAAATATGTAAATTACTTTTAGATTTAAAATTTTTAATTACTTTTATTTACTTTTATTTTATAGGTAAAAAGCTGGTCGAGGTTTCAGGTGACCAGGGGGCTGGTAATTACTTCGCTCAAAGAATAAGCATTGCCATACAACGTGGCAATGCTGCCAGCCTTCTGGGCACTCTTCCGCAGGGGAAGGATTTAAGAGATATTTTTTATTTGTAATTGTATAAGTTTATAAGTAATTTATTTTTAGTATTTAAGTTTATTTTAGTTAGTTTAATTTTTAATTGTAATTATTGTTTCTTTTAGATTATGTTTATTTATATTGAGTTGTACTTAGAAATCACTTGTAACGATTATAATCAGTTAGTATTGTTCACGTTACGCTATAGACCTCGTTACAATATAGTAGACCTATTCCAGAATGTAAACTTACCTAAAAATCTGCAAACATGTAATCTTTCAATTATTATTATTTCGGCTTTATTAATTTGGTAATAATCATCACTTATTGACCGAGCGAGCGAAGCGAGCGAAGCGTCTCAGTTTCGAGATTAGCCAAAAATTCTTTTGTCCGTCTGTCTGTCTGTTCTCGCCTACAGGTCGCATTTTTTAACCGATTCTCATGAAATTTTGTAAGCAGGTTCAGCAACTAAATAGAATTTTTTAGTCGAGCCAGTTTTTCGAATGTTTTCAAAATGCCGGAAATATGGGGGTTTAAAATTTTAAAACTGTCATACATCCGCCTTTCTAAATATTTTCAAAAATGTCATTAGACTTTTTTGCTGCCATTATAAAAACGCAAATTTTTAATTTGAACAACTTTTTTGTCTGGACAACTTTTTTATACATTATACTTAAACGGGTTTAGGGTGACTCGCGAAGTCTAGCTGACTGAGCCGTGACGGATATACAATACAAATCTTCTTACAAATTATACTGAAACTATTTATGGGTGAATTCAGTCCGGGTTACTGAACAACTTTTTTAAAAATGCATGTCTCCCGTGGGAATCAAACCCGCGACTTCCGAGTTACAAGTTTGACCACTATTTTTAAGAAAAGAAGAAAATTGACAAGTATTTGTTGCGTACATTCAATACCACATAGTTCACAAAAAACTATAAGTAAATGTCCAACAAAAATTTTTAATTCTTAGAACTCGCTATGATTTTTTTTTCATAAGTTTACAAGATTGACTTGATTTTGTCTAGAATCGTATGACTTTTTGTTGTCTTGCGTGTTTACAGTTTTGTTTAATTTGTTAAGTCGGTTGTGTTCAATTGTCGTGTATTGGATTGCTTGCTTGCTTTGCTTGGTAGTAGAAGATATAATCGCGAGGTCTAAGTTCGTGGCGAACTACTAGTGTATACGTTTCTAAACTATCGCGCTTTGAACACATTATTAATGTGTATATAAACAGGGCTTAGCACAAACCTTTTTTCTTTCGTCTAATGTTTTGATTAGGAGTTACATCCTTCGTGATCACTGATAGATTGGCTGGAGAGAGGCGGTGAAACGAAAAAGGGTCGTGCTAAACCCCATTGATATAAACGTTTTTACTTATATTTAAAACTAGCCGTACCCGCGGGCTTCGCTCGCCGGGAGAATTTCGGGATAAAAAGTTCTCTGTGTCCTTCCTTGAGTCTCAAACTATATCTTTACCAAATTTCATCCAAGTCGGTTCAATAGTTTAGGCGTGAAGAGGTAACAAACAAATATACAAACTTACTTTCGCATTTATAATATTAGTAGGATAGGATTATCGATTTAAATGCTTTACAGCTACAACTTCGCGTATTATCCGTTTTCGCCTACTACGAGTAGTAATACAAAAACTACATGCCATTTCACATCACTTCAAAATAAATCAATATCATAATAGGTTTCCGCAGCCATAAATAGAGACTCAGCACCACACCCCGATGTTTTCCATGTGCTAATTCCTACACTTGGGAGAAATAACATTAAATCGAGGCCTTCCAATGCTCTCCACTAACGAACCGATAATTCAGGGGGAGTTTCCCTACGATTTTACTATTCCATCGCTTGTTTTATGCGCTCTTGTTAAAAAAAAAATATACAAAAAAGCGATGGTATTACTAGTTAGATAAGTATATGTAGGTATGTCTATCTGTGTCTGTTAGAGATAAGAAAATTTACAAATCGATAGTGTACTTGCGATTGACTATTTCATTGCTTATTTTATTATAAAAAGCTATGGTACCTACTTATTACTAGTTACGGTATCTGTATAATGAATTTGATAGTTTTTTCTTTTTTTAATCGACTTCCAAAAAATTTGGAGGATAAGAATTCGTCGCGAACTTTTTTACGCAGGTTCACCGATAATTCGGAGACGTCTGGACCAATTGAAAAATTCGACGTATTGCTCGCATGTATTCGAAAATACATGCGAGGTGGTCATAAATAAATGTTATAAAAATCGGTTGTGTAGTTTGGGGGTAAGTCGGTTTTTAGTTTTGAAAAATAATTTAAATTTATAGAGCTTTCCAAGTAGGCGACTACTCTACTGATGTATTGACCAAGGCTAATTCTATAAAATACAAGAGCCTCACTCGCCAAACGCGCGTTCTTTGTCACTTAATTACCAATATTCTTAATAAATTTGACCTTGTCACCGACGAAAATTCCCAAGCATAGCTAGATATAAATTATTATGACCCGCTTTCGCCTGCAGTTTTACCCCCAGCCCGTCCGACATAGCTTGGTATACTAAATATGATGACCACTTGACGAAAAATTCTTGATTCCTTACTTACGAAAAGTGAGTTGCTATTTTTTTTTGTCATATTACACTGTTTGTGCTAGCTCCAAAGTAAGTTCGAGTCTTGTGTTATGGGATACTAACTTAACGATACCTACTATATTTTATAACAAATACATTTAGATAAATATCCAAGACCCAGGAAAATTTGAAAAAGGCCATTTTCCAACTTGCCCTAACCGGGGATTGAACCCGCAACCTCTGGGTTGCGGATTAGCATGAAGACCACTACGCCACGGAGGTCATTATCTCGCCGGTCAGTTAAAGTAAAAGGACATTATAAGCATTGTCTCTATCAAATCTTGGCTTCAACTTAAAAGCTTAATTAGGTGATGTCACATCATCTCACATTAAAACTAAAATGGTTTACCTAATCGAAATCAAATGTAAAACCACAAAAACTACTACAAACTAATCTAACCTGTTAAGGGCCCCACTGCTGGGTAAAGGCCTACAAAGCAATTGTTACAATTATTATATCAGAAATCTAAAGAGTTGTCTGCAAGTCATGTTACATGGTCCAAGACCACTAGCTGCGTTTTCTCTCTGAATAGCTATGCTAGCAAATAACCAACGGAGGTGACCAAAAGATCAAAAGGCAAAATTGTTCCTTTTGTCCAATTTTACCCCGTATCTAATCAACTATACAAAAATATTTCTCGTAAAGGTATTTGTTTATACGAATAACCTTCCTTTATGTTATATAGATAGAGAAATAGGAAGTTAGATCAACGAATTCATCAATATGGGATTGTATACAAAGTCAAAGTCAAAAATCATTTATTTATCTTTGAATATTTGTATCATTTGATAATTGTACATTTTCCTTTCGATTTCATAATAGTTTCGTTCTAGCTAAGTTTATTGCCGCTTCCTAAGCGCAAGTTCAGAAGAAGCGGCAACAAACTGTACTGCAGCATTTTCTACAAAAACGTTAACTTACAATTTTATACTGAATTTTAAAATTAGATATGTGGACTGAGACTACATTGTGATGTCATAATATTATTAAATAATAAATGATGTCAAATTTAAAATTAATTCTACTTTGTAAACTAAAATTATTACATTTGCTAGTGTATAAAGTATACAAACCTCAGATTTTTCGTCTCAAAGGTAAGGGTAATCATCAGTCTCGTAATAAGCCTTCTCACAAAGTAGCTATCTGGCATAACAAAGACCGATTTATTAGGGATACATAATTTTTTTGGGGTCCAGTGAATTATTTGTAAGAAAACGGAGATATTATTTTTAAACATTTTATCCTGACGAATAGTCAGCCTAAAGGTACAGGGTAACTAAATCATTTATAATACGTAAATTTCTTTCCGTAAAATCACCCACTTTATTAAACAAGGTAATATTTTATTCTTACATACATTAGATATATTTTGAAATATGTATTGGGATGGAACAGTGAGTACAATATCTATTTTCCTAAAAAAATCTTTTAGGAAGTCTCTCGATCCTAAAATGTAAACGAAACGAATTGGCCGTTTTGTTAAATAAAAATAGTTAGCATGTATATAAGCGGCACTCCCCCATGGAAGAATCCCGTAAGACATCACACTATGAATGTGACTAAAGTAAACTAGCAGTTGCTATATCTGTCAATTGTCTGATTCTCCCATATATATTTTTTAACTTTCGTACTTTTTCTCCACACTTGCACATTTGTGTTTGAGTCATATTATTACGCCATCCTACTTCACCTGATTTGGTCCAGTAGATTCGAAGCAAATTAGCTGTGATAGACGGACGAACAGACAGATGCACGAGTGATCCCTAAGGGATCCGTATTTTATATTTTTTGTGCGAAACACTAAAAATCTCGTTCATGCATAGGAGTCCCATTTAAATATTAATTTTATTCTGTTTTTAGTATTTTTATTTATAGTGGCAACAGAACAAATCAACTGTGAAAATTTCAACTATCACGTTTAATGAGATACAGCCTAGTAATAGACAGACGGACAGACAAATGGACGAACATACAGACGAACAGCTGAGTCTTAGTAATAGGGTACCGTTAACACCCTTTGGGTACGAAACCCTAAAAATAGGCTATCGCTTGCGTAACCTCATTATAAGTTGCAATACACGTGCGTACCTTTGTCTCATATAAGTTGTTGTAACTGTAAAAGAGGGAACCCCGTCATCTTAGCCAGAATAGCAGTGATCTCAGCAATCTTGGCCGTGTCATCTCTTTGTGATCTAATGTTACCGGGCTGCCGGTTATCCCGGAAAGCATAACGTGTATGCGTATTACACAAGCAACAATTGGCGTTATTAACATAATACTCATTCGTATGATTAGGTAGGATACCTTATCTGGATCTTACGTCATTTCAGGCTTTAAGTTTCTAAGTTCTCAACGAATGATTTAGATTTATAAGAGTTCTACGGATTTTAAAATGACGAAGAAATTAGCGAAGCGAGCACTGTTCTCCATGTCTATTTAGACAATCATACCGGTTTTATAAAAATATAGGTATGTTCAGATGATAATTAAGATCTTTGGAAGAAATCTATTTACGTGGCGTTCGAACTACTAGTTTCATATTTGTTTTTTGATTAGATCTGTAGCTATACTTTCAGTAATATAACTGACTATAGCAAATCGATTTGTTAAATCAACATCGCAAGTGGATCTAGTACATCATTGACACTGAATAGAGGCCGCACAAACTTTGAATAGTTCGCATTCAGTGTGGGGTCCATTCAATTATATGCTTAATGTCCTACGCAATAATTGTCATGTTAGTGAAATAAAAGGCTACCACAATAACAATGAGCGGTTTTTGTACGTCACAGACGGATATTTCAACGAGATAATCCTATTGAAAATGTTTACACTCATATTTATATGAATATTGTTCTTTTAACCTTAACCTCTGCCTCTGTTAATATGTGTTACAGCCACGTAGCCAGACGACGTAAAAATACGTACCCATTTACAGTTTGAAGCTTGAAAAATAATTATAAAACGAACTTAGCCTATGTAAAGTTCGTCCATGGACCACAGATAAAAGCAGGAACTTTGCTTGTTGTTCTTACTTTTAATGATCGTTTATATAGAACTTGTAGGAACCGCATTACTGTTTAATTTATATAAAGAAATCTATATTAACGCAAAATACTAATACCTACCAACTTCAGTCTCACTGTCTTGTGTGCAAGAATATTTTTTCCCGCTTAATTTAATCACGTCTAAGCTACGAGTATATCATAAGCCTACACATTTTTATTTGTTTATTAATCTTCAATTACTCCAAACATTAAACTCGGAGATGATGGTCAGTTTTTTATGAAGGCAATAAAAAGAATATGGCGCGAGAGTACTTGTACGGGTCGGATTGTTTGACTCAGCTACAATTTATGACAAGTAAAAATTATTTCGTCAGTTCACACACTGCACTATGTCTTAAAACGTGGGTATAGAATTCTGACAATGTTTATTTTATATTGATCTCTTTGATGTTGGATATTTTTAAATATCCGCTCCGTATAGATAGCGGATAGCTTTGGATAGTGCTGCAAAAACAGAATTTTTATAATGTTTTTCAATGGGAATTATATTAAAATATAAAAGGCGGAAAAATTATTATAATATTAGTCTTTTCATTATAATGACTAGGTAGACTGAGCCTATGATTTCATAACTTAAAAGTCATCTTCTTCAAAGTCACAGGTACCTAACCTACCTAAACGTGTTGAAAGCCTGTTGCATGTATAAGGACTTCCAGGTTAACATCCAAGCCTTCAATCAATTTCAAGGAAATGCGCAAAAAAGTAGTTCTTACCTATCTACATCTATTATATTGTGACACAACAATTATTGAATGCATGCATGTATTCAATAATTGATGCGTCACAGTATAATATATGATATAATGTCACGTCTATGATATAGAAACAGTTACACCCACAACAGATATAGACATTATTGGACGCGTTAATAGACTGTCCATTCATATGACGTAATCAATAGAAGGCTTACGACCGCCCGTCGATAGGAAGAACTAGCAATGTGCGGTGTAATTAATTAGGTACCTCATTCATTATTTCCTATTTGATGCTACTTAATACGTTGGAAACTATTTGTGACTTTCGTATTTTACAAGCTTTTATTTAACTTGCAATGTATCTTGTAAGTGTGTTTGAATTTTACGTCACATCCTGCAACTTAGTTTTTCTACCAGTTATCCTCAACCGATTTAGTTGTAATATGTAAGTCGGATGACAATAAAATATTATGAATTCAATGAACTGTGCTGATGACAGAGCCGAAAGATATTCGACCGAACTCAGTTATAAAACAACATGACCTTTTTCGTTTTATTTGTCATGACGAGCACTTTGTAGGTAGGTAATGCCTAGGGACTGATGAAGTCTGATCACGGAGACGGAAGGTAGTCGATGGAACTCAGTAATATAACGACGCAGCTTCATTTAGTTTGGGCTTATTTCATTTGGCTAAGTAAGCACTTTGGCCTCACAATAAAAGCTTGTATCTACAGAAAATGTTTTTTTTTTCTTAAAACTTGTTTAAAATAAAATTGCTGTGATTATATCCACCGTAAAAACGCTTTTATTTAACCTAGATGATTTTAGATATTTTATATCATTATAAAACATGGTACAATATAATTTGATAAACGATAATTAAGTAAATTAAATTTAATGATAAATATTTAAACATCCAAAAGTTTTACAAAAACCAATTTATTAAGCCTATGACCTAATTGAATATTTAAATGATGTGATTATTGAACCGGTAAACGTCAGATGATTGTAAAAATCATTATATCTTATACCTTTAAACGAGCAATTCTTGTATATTTATTTATTTATATATTTATATGTATATACATTTCTGTGATCTCGAAAACGGCTAACAATTTCGCGGAAAATTGGTATATGGGGGTTTTCGGGGGTAAACAATCGATCTAGATTGGTCTTATGTTTGGGAAAACGCGTGTTTTCGAGTTTTCATGCGTTTTTTTTTCCACGCAGAATATGATCGCTAATTTTGTCGCGCCGGCCGTCATCCATTTTAGCTCAGCGGTTTATGATGCGGACCGCTAGAAAAAGTGTTACGGATTCGAATCCCACTCGGTGACTTACTTTTGGTTTTTTTATGTTTAAATTTATATCTTTTTTTTTATTTTTTATTGTTTTTAGACAAGTCAAAAAAAATGTAGTAGGTACTAAATGTTTAAATTAATTACCTTTTTTTATATAATACATATACTCGTAGCTTGTACCTAAATAAAGTGCAACCATTTTCACCAAATTATATTTATTGATAGTTTCTCTTCTCATCATTAGACGTTCTTGACAATCGGTGTTTTTAGGGTCCCGTAGCCAAATGGCAAAAATGGGACCCTTATAGATTCGTCATGTCTGTCTTTCTGTCTGTCTGTCCGCCCGTAAGTCACAGCCACTTTTTTCCGAAACCATAATAACTATTATATTGTTGAAACTTGGTATGTATGTGTAGGTCTATGAACCGCATTAAGATTTTCACACAAAAATAGGGGAAAAAACATAAATTTTGGGGCTCATGGGGACCCCCAAAATTTATGTTAGACCTGAAACTCAAAAATTTATTTTTCAGCAATCTCATACGCGTCTATGGATAGGTCTTCAAAAATGATGTTGAGGTTTTTTATATCATTTTTTTCTTAACTGAATAGTTTGCACGAGGTGCACCTCCAAAGTGGAAAAATGTGTGTAACTTCTAACTTCTAAATTAAGAGAATGATCAAACTAAAAAAAATATATGATGTTCATAAACTATGCAAACTACCAGCGAAAATTGGTTTAAACGAGATCTAGCAAGTAGTTTTTTTTTAATAGGTCATAAATCGCGCTTTCATTTTCATTTAATCAACTCAAATATAAAAATTTAAAAAAATCTACTATAAGACTTTGATATTATGTTACTTGCTGCATTGGACCCCTTTATGGGCGAGACCGACTCGCACTTGCCGTTTATATTTTTTTAATTGTCTAGCAAATAAACTTTTAATGTAATTTTGCATACCTATCAGAATATTTTAATAAATACTACAAATCTCTAATCACTAGTTTTGGGCTATTTTAATCTGTTGAGTCCTATAACCTGTTGAGTAGGTACCAATTTATTGGTACAAATGGGAATAAGCAAATACATCGTACGCAATTTTCGACCACTCTGTCAATTTTATCTGATTACAGACTGCAGTCAGTCCCCTATCTATATAATGTCCCTTCAACCGAGTACAATTACTGTTTACGTGTCAACAAAAAAGGCTTACAATCGTCCAGTTTTATGGCATTCGTAGCTTATAGGTACAATGTCAACCATAGTTTCTATTACTTCTAGGTAGGTAGTTGCAAGATACTATTTAAAAAAGTACGGAAATATTCCAGAAGAAGTATAATAATATGTATCCTTAGTAATATTATAAATGCGAAAGTGAGTTTGTATATTTTGCGAAAGTGAGTTTGTAAAGTTTGTTACCATTTTACACTTCAACCACTGAACCTGTTTAAATGAAATTTGATATGGATATAGTTTGATACCCTGGGAAGGACACAGGAGAGTTTTTACCGCGAAGCCCACGAGCACAGCTAGTTAAAATATAATTCTAGCTCAGGTTGCTAGTATCATGTTTTGTTAGATTCCGCAACCGTTCTCCGACGGCCGCCCGGTTTACCTATGGACTGTTTGCCGACAAGATGAAACGTACATTTCAAAACCTAACAAAAAACTTTTGGTATCCATATATTGGTTTATTTTTTTGGTACATAATACAGTATTATTATCAGCATTTTTGACTCCGGCAATGTGTCATGGTATGGGGTTGCCGACAAACTCATTAGAACTTTTACTCTTCCCACGAGACCGCTTTAGAAAACTTCCCAAAGTATTCCTTCGCTTTAATCTTGTCAATCGAAGTCTTGGGAACCGATAAAGTGAACTTACACAAAACTTGAATATTACATTACGAACGTCCCGCGATCTTTCCATCTCACTGACTTCGCCAAACTTAAATAAGATCCTTGAAAAAATTCTTCCAATCTCCTACCTGACAGATGAAATTAAAGACTTGAAGATACGCTCAATTGTAAAGCAAAAAAAAAACTTGATAAATTATTCAAATTAACTTTACAATTATTAAATTAAAAGTTCATCAACATATTTTTCTAGAGATCAAATCTTCAGATAAAAACATGTTTAATATCTACTGACTTAATTGTCGAAATACAATTTAGGTATTTATCTTCTATTTAGGTAACCTATGACTGTAGCTAAGATATTTTAGCCAGCAGACAAGCTTTTAGTGCATTGGTGATAGTATTCAGTACGTTTATACGTAAAAATAAATAATTATTTTATTGTTTCAGGTTATTTGGCTTGTTCCGTGAGCAAAACGATTTATTCAGTAGAGATCAAATCAGTTGGTGAATCCTTGTACAAAGAATGTTTATGTGACGCAAGTGGAAATGATATTGTCAAACCGATATGGATAGGCCCAAATGATCTGGAGATACGGTAGGTTTAATTACGTAATTATTATTTTATGTAAACCTTTTTCCTTTCTGATCACGCTGCCTAGTCAAACGTCTACGCACACATAGAAAGCAGAACCTACCTAGACAGTACCTGCCTAGAATTTGTCGTTAGGGCAAATAAGTTTTCTAGTATAGACCGAATACCGGCGCACCGGTGATTAGACATTAATAAAATCACGTTAAACATAATAGCAACGCTAAATTGATACCTAAAATCAGTTAAACATCAAATATCTCAGACATGAAATTTGAACACATAATTGTAGTTATATTTTTAAAAGTCATTCAAGATACACACAACTGGGAATCACCTGGAATAGAAGACATTCACAACTAATGGTATAAGAAGTTCACATGTATATAACATGACACAATGCCATATTATATCACCCAGGGCTTTACATGCTATTAAAGATAAAATGATTTGAAGAACCCTGCCAAATACAGGCTTATCTCAGTCACCCAACGATATATAAAATTCTTACAGCATATTTAAGTGAAACTTTATAATAGTCAAATGGCAAATAGCAACATATAGTGTATATATAAGGTGATGCAGGAAAAATAGTTAGGGGTGTAAATAACAACTCACCATAGATGCAGTTATCTTGAACAGATCAGTCAAAAGTAAGTCATATATACATACATTGTTTATAGACTATAAAAAAGCATCTGACTTGGTCCCATCTAGCTGATAAAAAAATTTCCTACAAATCTACAAAATAGATCCTGTCATAATAAATTTCCTTGGAGTAGCTATGCAATGACTCTAATCTATAACTACTAAATCGTTTCAAATTCAACGGAGAATATTCCAAGGAGATCCATTTAGCCTTTATCGTTTTGCCTAGCACTCAATCCGTTATCAACTTTACTGAAGGGCAGTGAAATAAGATTTAAAATAAACAAACAAAATGATAAAAACACTTTATTTATTGCATTTGCTCTACATTGACGACATCATACTGATAGTCAATAGTAAAGTTCAATTATTTTGTCTAGCCGATATTGCCCAAGAGTGTTCACAAGATACTGAATGCAGTTCAGAGTAGATAATTGCAAAATTTTGTAAATAGTAAAAGGTAAAATACAAAAAAAATAGCTATATGCTTTAAACTGGTGAGCCGATCGAACTGAACATCTGGATGTACAAAATACCTATAAATATATTGAAATGAAATGGCACAAAAGGCATATTTACCAAAAAGTAACTAAAGCAGAACTGTTAGACAAATTTAAACATGGCCTTAACGCCATCCCAAAATATTATTTAAATTAAAAAAATATAGTAAAAGCTATTGCAATCTCCATTCTCACCTATTCCTTCGGCATATTTTAATTGTCACAAACTGATTTTTAAAAAATACAACGAATAATCAACTCTCATCCGACTAAATGTATAGGAAGCACCATGCAAAATCATGCATACAGCGCTATACACTATCTCGTAAAGAAGAAGGCTGGGGACTGATAGATATACAGAAAACACATATACAGAAGACACATACTCTCCGAAAAGACTTCCACAACAAATCTAAATCATCACTGCACAAGCACGTCACAGCAAAAGACAACCAACTCACACCATTTAATTTACTAGACTCACACCAACACATCCTAGGCAAAAAGTAGCAGCATGGTCAGCAAAAACCTTACACTGCAGACACCGATCCTACTTGAGCCAACCACGCGTCGATAAAAACAAATCGAACGAATGGCTCGGAAATGAACTGTTTCCCGAAACAGAGGGCTCTATGCTTTCTTTACAGGATGAAGTAATAGCTACTCGAAATTATGTTAAATAATAGTATTATAAAGGACTAAGGTCCAAATCTCTATCACAAAGTCTACCTACATACATTAAATAAAAATGCCACAGTAATTACACTACCTTGTACAAAAACCAACCACATCCCCCAAATTTTCTTTATCTACCTTTTCTTATAAATTTCTACTTCTATCGCTTATTCATGGACCGCGTTAGTTGTTAATATTAAAATCTCTAGACGAGAAAAACATGCAGAAAAAAATAAAATAATAATCATTTATTTCAGACCCGCATCCAAATACAATTCACACACAAGAAAGTACATAAGCAATAGGTAAAGTTTAGTTTAAAGAAATATTAAACGTCTAATATACACAAAATTATCGTAAGTTTTTTTCCGGAAGAATTCAAACATAAGTACAAAATTTTAAATATTACACTTTCATTCATATATGTACCAAAAGATTAAAAATATCTAATTTGTATTTATTAATATGTACCAGTTACTAATAATGCCTAATTTGCCGTGTGGTTCCCGGCAGAGTAGAATAGGACCACTCCATCTCTTCCTGTGGATGTCGTAAGAGGCGACTAAAGGATAAATTTGACACGAACACCAAAAGAGGCATCCGACGGGCAGCAGCGTTGGAAGCCCGATAGTAACACAATACTGCGCTCGCCAACCCGCCTGCCAAGCGTGGCGAGTATGGCAAAACCCCCCCAATGGAGGTACAACAAAAGACCAGGCCCCCAGTCCCCGGCAGCCCCGCTATTCCTGGCTCCGGTAGCGGTCATGGTAACGGCGGGGCAGGGGGTGCTAAGAATCCCCGGCAGAGATCCGGCTACCACTCCCGTCGACGACTGGCCCTGGTAACACATAACGTCTGCACAATGAGGACTGACGAGAGGTTAGATGAGGTGGAAGAGGAAATAAGTAGGTTACGATGGGACATTGTGGGGTTGTCTGAAGTCCGAAGAGAGGGCGAGGGCACGACAACCCTAGAGTCTGGTAACCTACTCTATCACCGGGAAGGGGACATAAAGAAGTCCCAGCATGGTGTCGGGTTTTTCGTCCACAAGTCCCTCATTAACAACGTCATAACCATCGAGAGTGTCTCTAGCAGGGTAATATACCTGATACTCAGAGTATCTAAAAAATACTCGCTGAAGGTTATACAGGTATATATGCCAACAAAGGATCACTCCGATGAAGAGGTGGAGGAAGTGTATGAGGACATAAGTAAGGCCAAACATACTTCTGAAACCTATTTTACGGTTGTTATGGGGGATTTTAACGCGAAACTGGGCAAACGAGGCGATGGAGAGATTAGGCTGGGAAACTTCGGATACGGAGTGCGAAATAACAGGGGACGTAGGCTGGCTGATTTTTTGGAGCAAGAGGGACTCTTCGCGATGAACTCTTTCTTCAAGAAGCCGCCACAAAGGAAGTGGACCTGGATAGGTCCAGCAAAGAAGAACCAGCCCCCTGTCAAAAACGAAATCGACTTCATCTTAACGACTAAGAGACGAATATTCAACGATGTCTCAGTGATCAATCGGATCAAAACCGGGAGCGATCACCGAATATTAAGAGGCATCGTGAATATTGATCTCAAGGTCGAAAGATCGCGGCTGATGAAGTCGACGCTCCGACCGACGCAGATCCAAATCGAAAACTCCGAGGGTTTCCAGCTTGAACTATCAAATCGCTTTCAAGGCCTTCAGGATTGCGTTACAGTGGACGAGATAAACCAAGGGTTTATACAAGCTGTCCAAGCGGTGGGATCGAAGGTGTTTAGGTCCCGCCCCAAACAAAGACCTCAGAAAATCTCTGCTGCGACCCTTACCTTAATGGCAGAGCGACGATCAAGGCCGCTGCAGACCTCCGAAGATGCTGAATCATATCGGCAGCTCAACAGACGTATACAAAAGTCCTTGCGACACGACATCCGCTCCTTTAATACTGAGCGTATTAAGGAGACAATAGAGCAGAATAAAGGCTCCAAAGTGTTCGCAAGAGCTATTTCGGTTGGGCAAAGCCGATTGATGAATCTGAAGACGGAGGACGGCGGCGTGGTGTCGACAAAGGAAGGGGTTCTGGCGGAGATCGAGAGGTTTTATGGACAGCTGTATACCTCAGTTTCACAACCCAGCGGACAAATGGCTGAAGACCCAAGAGCCAAGTTAACCCGACACTATACCGAAGATATCCCGGACATCAGCCTGTACGAGATTAGGATGGCCCTCAAACAGCTTAAAAACAACAAGGCGCCGGGCGAGGATGGAATCACAGCAGAGCTTCTGAAAGCGGGCGGAACGCCGGTACTGAAAGTCCTTCAGAGGCTCTTTAATTCCGTTCTGCTCGAGGGCGTAACGCCGGAAGCGTGGAGCAGGGGCGTGGTGGTCCTGTTCTTCAAAAAGGGAGATAGCACCCTATTGAAGAACTACAGGCCTATCACGCTTCTGAGTCATGTATATAAGTTGTTCTCGAGGGTCATTACGAATCGTCTCGCAAACAGGTTCGATGCCTTCCAGCCTCCCGAACAAGCCGGTTTCCGTAAAGGTTTTAGTACCATGGACCATATTCAAACGCTGCGGCAGGTTATAGAGAAGACGAGGGAGTATAACCGGCCGTTATGCTTGGGGTTCGTGGACTATGAAAAAGCCTTCGATTCGATCGAAACATGGGCCGTACTTCAGTCTCTCCAGCGATGCCGTATTGACTATCGGTATATCGAAGTGTTGAAGTGCTTATACAGTAATGCCACTATGTCAGTCCGAGTACAGGAGCAGTGCACGAGGGCAATTCCACTGCATAGAGGTGTAAGACAGGGAGACGTTATATCTCCGAAACTGTTCATCGTTGCACTGGAAGATGCCTTCAAGCTTCTGGAATGGGAAGGATTTGGCATCAACATCAATGGCGAGTATATCACTCACCTTTGATTTGCCGACGATATCGTTGTCATGGCAGAATCGATGGAAGACCTAAGTACTATGCTCGGAGATCTTAATCGAGTTTCCCAACAAGTGGGCCTTAAAATGAACATGGACAAAACGAAAGTAATGTCGAATGTCCATGTTGCGCCCCTACCTGTTTGTGTTGGGAGCTCCACCCTCGAAGTTGTAGACCAGTATATCTACCTGGGTCAATTGATCCAGGCAGGATGTTCCAGCTTCGAGGAAGAGGTCTCTAGACGAATCCGACTCGGCTGGGCAGCGTTCGGGAAGCTACGAAGTGTCTTCTCGTCAAATATACCTTAGTGTCTTAAGACTAAAGTTTACAACCAATGTGTGTTACCAGTGATGACTTATGGCTCTGAAACATGGTCCCTTACTATGGGTCTCATAAGAAGGCTCAAGGTCGTGCAACGCGCTATGGAGAGGGCTATGCTCGGTGTTTCTTTACGTGATCGAATCAGAAATGAGGAGATTCGTAGGAGAACTAAAGTCACTGACATAGCCCAGCGGATTAGCTCGTTGAAATGGCAGTGGGCGGGACACATAGCGCGACGAACCGATGGCCGATGGGGCGAAAGGGTTCTCGAATGGCGACCACGTATAGGCAAGCGAAGCGTAGGACACCCACCCACAAGGTGGTCTGACGACCTAACCAAGGTCGCTGGAAGGCGCTGGATAGAAGCAGCTCTAGATCGGTCATTTTGGAAATCTTTGGGAGAGGACTATGTCCAGCAGTGGACGCTATGCGGCTGAAATGATGATGATGATGATGGGGTTACTAATAATATAAATTTTTGAGTCTCATCATTACAAAAGTTAGATATGCAATTAATGCCTGCTATGCATTAGCTCTACATTATTCTCTCTAAAATACAACAAAATATAACCTATTATAATAGGCGTGTGTAAGAGTCTGCATTGGACCCACTGAGATGAAATTATTTTGACATGTCAACATGTCCTGGGCTCTATCTGCTTAGAGCCGCAAGACCGAAATTGCTCTGTCTGCCCCATTAGGGATAAAGACGTGATAGTATGTATGTATGTATGTCAACATCCAATGTCTTATAAATAGGCCGTCTTACATATCAATAAGTCAGCACCTTCAGAATGCCATTGGGACAACCACGGAGGCGCATAAGTATAGACGCACACCCTTTACCAATGTTGGCATGGAATCCATTTATGCCCGCCTCTGCAAACATACTGGAGCGAGCCCTATTAGTGCTCATAATTAAACCTAATAATTTTACTTTATTCAATATATTATTAAATTTTAATGTAAATCTTCTTATAAGTATATATTGTAATTTTATACCTAATTAAAATAGCCTATATTTTATTACTTTCTTGTTGATAAAGCTATATTTTCAATGTTAAATTGTACGTAATCTTTCTACTATTGTAATATGTTTTTTTAAAAGACTAGATGAACTAGGCGTAGAAACAGAGGAACGATATAATTTACTGAAGTTGATGATAAAGAAGCTAAGCATTGCAAATAACGGCACTTACAAATGCCAGTGTCAATGTGGGGGAACATCTTACACTTCAGAACAAATGGAACTGAAAGTTTACAGTAAGTATGTAAATTAACATTTTTAGACTATAAGATGACAAGCCAGTTCTTTACCTATATAATTTTCACCATGTTTTTCAAACAAATATTTAAATATAAGTATCATCAATAAATTTAAGACCTAGGTTCTTGTCGGTGGAGTGTTTTCCATGTAACCCTATTTTATCTGTTTATTTTATTAATATAGTAAAGTACTTATAATTATGAAGCAAGTGAAATAAACATATAAATTCGTTGCTTGAGCGACTTGACTTTTATTATCTTAATTTTTTAAGTTTTTATACTAAAAGAAAATATAATTAATAAAGGTTTTTAAAATTTCTTTTTATTTAAATAGAGTTTTGCCTTGTTGCCTTATTAAATGAACAGATAGAATTTATGGCAGGACTATGGACACGTGAAAAAAATCACGGCAGAAGTATATACAACGAAATTTATCAGAGCTATGTATGGTTAACAAATTAGCTATAGGTGACCAGCTTATACAATATACTTAGAAAAGTAAAATTACACTCAAACTCAATAAAAAAATAATTTTTAGTTATAGTTCCGGGAACTCAAAGTCGGCATTCGCAACTTCGGAACCCAACACTGCCCGTGGTCCTACACGCACTTGGTCGGTTAATACTTTGAAATTTACTCTTTCAGATCCTCTTGAAATAATCAACACGCCAGAAGAACAGCAGGTTGTGTTGGGGGACAACTCTGCGATCAAATGCGAAGGATGGGGCGGACTAGGAGAACGTTACTTGTCATGGGAAAAACCAGCAGTGCGTGTTTATTTTTAAATTTATTACACAGTAGCCTCTATTGTTTACTTCTTTTTCAAATATTTCATTTTTGTGATAAATCAGCTATTGCATTCTGCGTGAGGTGTCACGTCTTTTTTGTCTGCCATTATTACGAGTATTTATTTGCTTCTCAGTTTTTCCAATTACCTTTGTAGGGTTCTGTAGTAAACAAGGAATCCTTATAGTTTAGCCATGTCTGTCTGTCTGTCCGTCCACGCTTTTTGTCAGAGACTATATGTACAGAAAGCTGTAATTTAGCATAGGTATGTACATTAATTATAACGAGAGAGTGGTAAAAAAAATCTTGAAATATTTTTTTATGCTAGCTCCCATACAAGTTAAGTCTAAGTCAATTTTGTTTCTTGACTAATCCATCGTGTGGGATATCATTAAATAGGTCTTTCAAAAATATTTTAAGCTTAGGAACACCACTTTTCGATTTAGGGATCTGTTTCTAAAATATTTGGTTTTGAAAATTTTTGTTACAGTCAAGTGTTCTATCTGCTAAACAGTTATAGATAGATACATTAAAAAAAAATTACAGCTGTAGTATTTATAACGAAGTTTAAAGGAAAAAAAAACTATCAGAGCTAAGTAGGGTTTACCGTAAAAAGTTTTAGGCGACTATTATTAATAAAATTTTATACAAATTCAATAGAAAATTAGTTTTTTGACTTTTTGCTAGCATGAAAGCAAAATTGGCATTTGTAACTATGGAACCCTACACTGTGCGTGGCCCGATACGCTCTTGGCCAATTATTCTAATTGCGATTTTTACTTATAGGTATCAAACTTTCAGTAGAATACTTTCTACAAAAATCTAAAGGAGTTTAAAATACATATGGATACATGTTAGCACTTATACATCTTTTTTTTTCAGAAAAAAGAGTATCATAAATATATTGAAGTAAAAGATGCTCTTATAATAAACAACGTTACAGAAGAAGACAAAGGGATATTTATATGCTCTTTATCTGACACGGTGACGGGTGCTAAAATTAACAGGTCTATAAATGTACAGGTAAGATTTTTTTTTCCAAATAAGGGATTTGTTCACCAATGCAGTGGTAATCAAAGGGTTCTTTTATTCTCTTAATTTCATGATTCAGACAGACGAGTGACAGCGTGCCAACGATAGACCCAAGGGGTAACTCCATAAAATAATACGTTAGTCTTACGGAAGTGACGTCCTATTACAATGTCAAACCGAATTAGACTTTATCATCATACGTTAGTGCTCAATGTTGCTTGACACTAAAACGCGGATACGCAGTAACGTCCGTCTTGCGTTCCGCTTTCGGAGTAACCCCCCGGCATTGCGTTTCGTCGCGTGACGGTTGCCGACGGCCGCGCGACAATTCACTTCGACAGTTCGACACTAGAGTGATTTTTTCATAAAGAGACTCTCCGAAACACAAAGCGTGTAGTTTTCCAACTCACCACTCGCGTAAGATACCATTTGGTCGTATTTTTGAAACCGTCGTGTCAGCGAAACACAGTTTTTTTTACGCAGGAAACGTCGAAAATTCATCCATGATATTTAAAAAAATATCACAACGAATAAAATAGCAGCGTGTATTAAAACGATACTCAACGAAAGGTTTCTTTGACATATCTAAACAAGTCTTGTTAATTAAGACCACTCGTTGCAAATCCTTCGCCTACGATTATTTAAAAAATACACCCGTTTGAAAACGTTTGTGCAAACCGTTCGTAATTTGACAAGTAATTTCACAAATGCGTTTCCTGAAGTGCTGAGTCACCTAAACGAATGATTTAGTGACTCCGCTTATTATATAATAACAGCACTGGTCGCCGACCGTCGCTGACTAGTGTCGCGAACTGTCGCTGGCATACTGCCGCTCGTCTGTTAGACCCTAAGTCTACCGTACTACCTACCACCACACAAATTAAATAAACTTTGGTAAGAAAGCGGATACAAAACTGTGCAGCCCTTCCTGTGTTTTTGTAATTAAGACTGGAGACTGTAGATTTTTTCAAGCTCCTTAGAGGCATATTCCATTAGTTTCTATCTAAGTACTTTATTAACTAGTTTTATAAATAAACAAATATATGTCAAGGATGCAGTGACAAAAATTGAGAAGGGAATGTTAAGGTTTGGACATGTTGAAAGGATGGATGAAAGAAGACTAATTAAAATATTAATAATGCGGATGTGGATGGGAGAACTGGACCGGGTCGACTTCGACGAACGTTTTGCGACCTAATTGCAGATGTTCTGAAGAAAGGTGATGTTAATAGTACCCATAACCGGAGAGCATGCATGAAATGAGTAATGAGTGTCGATAAAGCAAAAAGGGTTTGCAATCGTAGCAAGTGGAGATCCATACCTCTGCCTACCCCCAAGGGAAACAGGCGTAAAAATATGTATGTAAATAAAATAAAAAAGTTAAATACCTGCTACAAATTTAATCGCAATACTTAATTAACTTTCTAGATTTTTAAACTATCGCGCTTTGGACACATAATGTGTCCAAAGCGCGAAAGCGATGACACGAAACATTAGATGTAATAAAAAAAAAACGACGGGTTGCACTCTGGGAGTGCCGGCAGAAGTGAAAACTTGAATATTAACGTTGTGCATTTTTGATATTTTGGAATGGTTAGGGAATAATTTTGCACGAATTGCTTTAATTATCAGTATAAAATATTTCAAATCTTTTCTGAACCACAGTCTGTCACAAATGTCACAAGCATGACCAAATTCATTTTCAACAAAATCATTTTCAAATACACAGCAGTATGGCCACTACACAGACGGTCGAGCCATCAGCTGTCACCATCCATGGATGCGCGTAGCACGCTGTAACATAAACACACACGAACATTCGCGCAAGCGCCCTGCGCCGTCTTACGAATTTTCGATCAGGCCACGTGTCCTGACGCGAGTTTAAATTTTTTTAACCATTCCAAAAAAAGTGCACAACGCCGCTAAAGAAGTTTTCACTTCAAAAAATCGTGCTTAGCCCCGTTTATATCTATATATGAATAATACGGTGATTCACAGGTGGTATCAAAACCTAGGGATGTAAAGATATACCCAAACCCAGAATCGACTGTGCTAGCCGGTGAAACCTTGATTTTGGAGTGCGAAGCGGATGGAAGTCCTGAAATTGTGTATACTTGGACAAAAGAAGAACCAGTTACGGTTAGTACCAGCGTTTTGTTTTTTTTTTAATTTATTACAATGAAATACATAAACAAAAAACATACAAATTTATTATCCACATTCACATTTTGGGAAATGAGCCTTATAATATCACTATGAAGACATTTTTTTTTAATCTTGTTTATTAATTAGTGTACATTAATGATGAGCATTTTTAATATCGTTGAAACTATATAAGTCACAGGTTATACTCGCTAATAATAAATGGAAGGAGATGAGGAAGACGTCTGCCGGTAGTAAGACTGTACAATGTCCTTTTTTATTAAGTACAAATATTTTTTGGGGTGATTCAGTCCGTCTCGTATTTCGATATATATTTATATGGAAAAGTTGTTCTAAATGATGGACTTCAGTCCATAAAATATTTGTACAGAATAATTAAAAAGACATTGGATAGGAAAAAATATAACATGAACATGCAATATAACATAACCTACTGTATCTATATATGATTTTAGAGTTTCGCGGTCACAATTACTGTTACCTATTAGTGTTTCGGGACTTACCGCGATTAATTCTAAGTACAGATGAGTTAGTCGCGAATGGTCTTAAACGCAAGTAGCCTATGTAGCATTATGTTAGGGGCAGGCAGGAATCTTTAGTGCTACACAAAATTGTAGTTAGAGTATTTTCAGACTTCCAACCAAAAAGAGCATTCAATCGGAAACAATACAAGTTTTGAAAACAATAAACTAATTTTTGAGAATATCACTGCAGAAAATCATGGGACGTATCGATGTACAGCAAACAATTCTATTGGGAGTGAGTCTTCTAAAATTGATATTGAGGTGAGTACTTATAAAAAGTAATCTTCTTTTTGAACTTTATATAGAAAGACATAGTTACACTATAATGTAATCAAGATGAAGATAACCTCAACCAAAGGATGTTGTAATTGAAAAACAGTCACAATATCGATAGGACTATCGATAGTATTGATACTATCGATAGTCCTATCGATTTTGTTACTGTTTTCCAAGGTCACGATAGTATCGATAGTCTATCGATATTTTATACTATTGCTTGCAACACTAGTTGTTACTTTTCTGTGCCTAAATACACAACCGTATTTTTATGTACTTATCTACTATTAGGGCACTAACAAAAAGGAAACTAAAAGATTAGAAGCATTCGAGATATATTGCTGGAGAAGGCTAGAGAAAATTAATTAGATGGACAAAGGAACAAACATAGAAGTCCTAAAAAGAATAGGTGAAAAGACACATACTAGAGGTCATAGGAAATAGGTGAAGCAACATGTTGGGACACTTGATATGGCGTAACAATTTTATGCGCATTTTAATAAAAGGCAAAATAGAGGGAAGTAGGGGAAGAGGAAAACCCAGGCACAGTTATATGAGATGGAAGAAATTCCAATAGCACCACTTTTAAAGTACGATGACTACAATATTTGAGAAAAGATTGAATAATCTTAATAACCAATTTTTAAAAGAAACCTTTATACCTCCTTCACCATAATATTCTGTATTCTGTCTACAGGTGCATGTTCCCCCCAGAATTATAGTCTTTAACGACACCACTGCCATCGAAGGGACCACTGTACAGATAATTTGTAACGCAATAGGCCGTCCTGAGCCCAACGTGTCTCTTTTCTTTATTGGAAAAAAATTGGAGTGAGTCATTTTATCATCTAGTTTTTTATTTATTTAATGCATAACCATTTAAATATTGGAACATGGTATTTCGTCATTGCCGACTAAAACCTTCAAATGGTGACGTGCCGTCAAATAGACGTCGACAAAATCTAAAATCTCAATGCAACGGTTTGTTTCCTGACCCTGTTCCCCTTAGTAGCAGCTTGTTTCTCAATTTGGCGTCCTCCAATAGTCAAACTGGATGCCGTACTTGCATAGGTAAAGAGAAAGAGGGTACCCGACGTCAATTTGACGTCAGGTCACTAATAGCGTCATTACTTTATTTAGATAGCGAGGTGCACGTTATCATAGTAAACGAAGAAGATTTTGAAAGTTGTTTTAAGGATCTCAAATACATATTTTATATATTTTTTTTTAGACAAATAATTTTAAAGTTTTTAAGAAAATAGACTATAATTGACCAGGTTCTAAACGCCCGAGACCCCCGTTTTCTCCGTCCTTGTATCTTTGTCTAAAATTTTGTTTTACCCTTTAAGTCCATAATTTTTCAGTTATAATAACAATTTCTTTATACAAAAAAATTATATCAATTTAGTTAAAGCAAGTATTTACAGCAAGTTTGACTCGCACTTTTTCAGTTTTTGTTTATGAGACCAATATGCATGCTTAAATGTTTTTATTTTATTAATTATTACTTTATTATTAATGAGAAGAAAAATATTTTTTCTTTTCTTTGATTTTTTTATGTTAATTTATGTCAAAAAAAAATTATGTCATGTTTACGAAAATTTGATACCAAGTTGTTGTGGGATTTTTATAATAATATTTTCGATTAAAGTATAACGAAAGTATTTTATTAACAAAACAAAGTCATCTTGTTGTAAATAAAATACTTTATTGTATCC
The DNA here is from genome assembly GCA_963555685.1 of Acrobasis consociella. NCBI lineage: Eukaryota > Metazoa > Arthropoda > Insecta > Lepidoptera > Pyralidae > Acrobasis > Acrobasis consociella. The sequence goes on from OY743120.1 coordinate 10,163,004, forward strand.
CCCATGCATCTAGTGTATTTTTTCTTTTTAGCAGAACGTCAAAATGACGGCACGTCACCAATTTTGTGACTTTAATTCACGTAACCAGTTAAAGGTTAATGTAGTCACATAAAGAATTACTTGTTAGGCAAAACTGAGAAAAAATGATGTAAATATAAACAGGACTTAGTACACGAACCTTTTTTCTCAGGTATGAATAACGTTCGAAATGTTGTACGTAACGTTGTAGACGTAATAAAAAATATTAATGCTATGTCCAGTTCAGAGCGCGCAAGTTTAAAACTCAGGCTTAAAACCAAATAAAAATGCGCGTGTGTCGTGAAACACTCGGTTTGAACGAAGTTACTTTCGAAGTTTATTATATTATACGCTGCTCCTGTAACCACGGGGTCTTTGGGAGTGTTGGGGAGGAGTGAAGGAAAAAGCAGCTGAATATCGCCTGTCCGAATCTTGATCTATATTTTCACATTAAACTTGAAATTATCTTTCACTTCAATTCGTGAAGAAATTTTTTTTGACTTTTACTGTCCAGATCGGCCGAAAAGAAACTTGCTTCCATAAAAAACAATTTTAATATGAGACTTTCACATTAGCATGTTTTATGTAATAACTTCATCACAATACTAATTAAAATTTTTACATAAAATGTTTTAGGGATTAGGTACAAAAAAACTATAAGATATAAAATTGTTTAAACGTATTTTACTTTAAATAGTCCTGGGTGATGATCTTTATATGTATTTGTTTTAAATTTAGTATCGTTGAGTTAGTATTCCATAACACAAGCCTGGAACTTATTTTGGGGCTAGCTCAATCAATATGATTTGTCCATGTATTACATTTTATTATTTATTTACATACTTAGCTGTTGATTGTAATTATTAAAATTAAATATATTTTAGATCATTTTCTTTAATGAATTAATTGGTGTCTTTTTTTAGTGAGGTAACTGACGAAATACAACTTGATTCAGCCTTTTTTACCGCACAGTCATCCGTGGAAGGATATTACGTTTGCAACGCAACTAGTTATGGTAAACTTTCATAAATTTTACAAACTATCATGCGTAGTTTCTAACATTACAGACTCGATAGTCAATTTAGGAAAAATCAGTTTTGGGAAAATAGTTTTTGTGCACGAGTTTTTATTGCTAAGATTAGACTTATCCAGAAGAAAAATAATAGCCAAAACAGGATAGAATTTCTTTATTTCAGTCTATATCAGTCCGCTGTTCCCAATGAAAGGAATATCACCACGCTGATCAGTAGATGGTTAATTAGTACATAAGATCGCAGTGGATGTGAATAAACTCATTGCATAGAGGACGTTGATTCAATGTTAACTATTCCTTTATTCGCCTTTTGCAAAACCATTGGAAGAAGAAAGAGAGTGCTGACATATCGTATTATACTCTGCCCTTACTACTTTATCTAGAAAAGTGAAGTCACAAATAAACCTCAATGCGTATATTCATTCGTTTAAACCTTTTCAGTTGGCTTCGAAACAAGCTCAATGTACCTGACAGTCCTACACAAACCAGTATTTGAAGCTGAAAGTGAAATCGTTTGGGGTTGGAATGGAAAGAGTGTTGACCTTAGTTGTGTAAACGATGCCAACCCAAAAGCTGTTGTCAGTTGGTACGATATTAATTCCCTCTTTGGTAAAACAAAACTCAAGTTGTACCAAAAAGAACCTCGTTTTAAAGAGGTTAATATTATTATTATAGAGAGCAGAATTCATAAAAATATCTGTATTTATTATCTAAATTATAATGCAACGTTTATGCGTTACACCGTTCATATTATAAATATAGTATTACAAAATAAATCGATTAATACGTTCATTATTTTCTAGGTTTATTTCAGATTTTGCAATATTTACTCCTGAGAAACTTGCACAGGTACAGCAATTGCTTCAAAGCCTGAATTCTGCGCCGGAGCACCATCTGAGTCTCACTGTGACAGACAAAGATGATCTCTTTGGCAGATATGAATGTTTAGCCAAAAATGATTACGGGGAGGCTAAAAAGACGATACATTTCCTTCATGGATTCCCACCGAAACAGGTGACTCAAGTGAGTAATTGGTTTATGAAATAATTTTTTTTTGCTATATATAGAAACATTATTCATAAAAAAAAATGTTTTATTATTCGCGCTATATTTCTAAAGTTAATAGAGTTAAAAATAAATTTAAAAGAAAAAGATAGAAAGAAAAATAGTTTATTTGGCTACATATAGAGGTAATTTCTAAATTGAGTACCGAAAACACGCCGACGGCCAAACAAATCCGAACGGGCGTGTGGTGTCATGATGCTAATTCATTCACTCACTCTTGTAGCGTATAGATGTCGAACCTTAGAAGTTATCGTACTTGTTGTGCCATTATGTGTACATATATAACACTACAAAAGAATTCCCGAAAAAAAATAATCTATCTAATCTTTAAAATGTTCTACATGATGGAAAACGATGAAATAAATGGTTTCAAGCAATGTGCCGAAATAATCCCAAATACACATCAATTTGGGAGGGGCTCGGAGGCCCAGTGGGATGGGTGACCACAAGTAGCATTATCATCATCATCAGATCTTCCTAGTCTCCACTGCAGGAGCACAACCCTCCTTGCACTAGCAGAGCCATACTTGGCCAGAGCAGCTAGAGGATTTGGCCTACACTCTCCTCGCTGGCCAGACGGATTGGAGGGGCCACAGCAAAGTAGCATAATAATCTCGAACTCCTCCATTCTTCGGAAGGCATGTTACGTCTTTGGTCCGGGCTGTCATTGATGATGACCGTCGTCAAGTTATGTCCGATGCCTATAGGGTTGGGCTACATCTGGCAGCACGAAAAAGCAATTTTCTATGCTGCTATCCATTACTGTCGACATAATTATGACGTCGCGACATTTCTTAGGGTTCGGTATCCAAAGGGAAAAACGGGACCCTATCACTAAAACTTCGCTGTCTGTTCGTCTGTCCGTCTATCCGTCACCAGGCTGTATCACAAGAACCGATAGCTATAGTTGAAATTTTCACAAATTATGTATTTCTGTTGCCGCTACAATAACAAATACTAATAACAGAGTAAAATAAATATAGGGGGGCTCCCATACAACAAACGCGATTTTTATATATAATGGTACGGAATCCTTACTGCATGAATCCGATTTGCACTTGGCCGGTCATTTGTAGATAATGATATGTTATACAAAATTGTACTACATTATTTTGTTCTATCATCAATAGTTTCAGCATCGCACGCGATTTAAGGAATTTTTCGAGTAATTTTTTTACACGTTGTGTTACATAAGTGGAGATTTAGTAAGAATCCCTAATATTTAAAAAAAATGATAAGATTTGATTGTTGACTACTGAAAGAAATCGGTTCAGTAGTCAACAATCAAATCTTATCTGCTTATAATATTAGTTTAGATAATATTTTCACCATAAGCAATTACATATTTACGTAAATTGGGTGTCAGGGTACCTACTAATAATAAGATTATGGTACCAATGATATGACGACCTGACCAAGGTTTCTGGAAGGCACTGGATGTAAACCGTTCTAGATCGGTCATTTTGGAAATCCTTGGAAGAGATCTATGTCCAGCAGTGGACATTATGCTGCTAAAATGATGATGTGTCCAATAATCTGATCTCATGATGAACCCGGAAGGTAGCCATGGTATCTCTGTGATAAAACAAAGATAACCTTGCCGAGTTAAGGTCTAGTTGATTCGTCTTTGAGCACTCAAAGTTATTAGAGGATTTCAAATTACTTTTAAAATAGTTCCTTAAATAATGACTATATTTTTGTGCCGCTTGGCGTGGAGACTTTCGGAGCTTGGGGCCCCGGTGCTAGGGGTCTTCTTAAAGAGATCTCTCCAAGACTTATCTGCGCCGCTGGTGACAAGAGGGCTGGCTATTTTTTCGCTCAACGAATCAGTATTGCGATCCAACGCGGAAATGCGGCCAGCGTTCTTGGCACTATGCCACGTGGGCACGATTTTTTAGACTAAATTAGTAGTAAATTTTTTTCTGTGTGTTTTTGTAAATTTTTTTGTAAATTTGTAAATGTGTAATTTTTTTATACTTCTTATTTCAATAAAACCTCCTTTTAAAATAATTAATTGTTTTCAGGTTACCACAGAAATAAGATCCACGGCCGTCACATTTTACATACAAAGACCCGAGTGCGATGGTCCCGGAATAATTGGATACATGGCGGAATACGATACTAGCGATAACTTTAATAACACCAACATACATCCAAACAGGACTTGGAGCATAGACAGAGAAGCTGAAGGATTTGTACTGACTGACCTTACACCTAATACCGATTATTATATAAAATTCGCAGCAATTAACGACGTCGGATACAGTGAATGGAATCAAGCATTCAAAATTACAACCGATACACCGTAAGTAAAATATAAATAACATTGTTATTTTCAGAACCTAAGTATTATGTTTAGTAAAATGATATTTGGAAATGGTTATACATTTAGATTTATAGCATATCTACGTGTTTAATAGCTTTCAAAAGGAAGTACTTAAAAAAAAATCGAATAAGACTATAAACTGATCCAAAAATTTCAACTCTATAAAAAGTTATTCGTATTATTTTTCTTATAGGTGTCAGATTTTTTGAGCTGCCACAACTCAAGGCATCTTCCGATGCCTACTTGTTGTAATTCAAATACGCGTATTCAAGTACGCGTGGGATGGTTGTTGATTTACCTACTATATTTTTTTTATATTTAAATTTTTATTCTAAATTCATAATCGATATTTTAATATTAATTTAATCAGAACTATATTCTACCATACAGGTCCACCCCAGATGCGCCCAATTGGCAGACCGATTCAGTGCTAGTTAACGCCACTGAAAATCTGCAATTGAAATGGACACCACCTGTTGATAACGGGGTGCCCATCGACTTTTACCTCATTCGGTATTGTGCTGTAAGTATAATGTCCTATTATTTATAAGTCCATCATTGCACCTACACATTAAATGATTTGAACACTATTTTATATAGTACAATAAAGGTATGTACAACACGTTTTTATTAACATAGGTAGGTACCATAAAATATTTGTTATTCAATGACGCAAAATAAGTAAAAACTAGCATTACCTGGCTGGCCTCATTTTAGAAAACCATTCAAAACTTATTAATTAAACTTAATAACAAAATTTTTGTATTAATTCCGGAAAATGTGCCGTTCCCATTGGATTGTTTAATTACTAACAACGCAGGAAACGCAGCGGGCGAAAGCTAGTATTTTATTTTTTTCCAATTTTTTTTTAATAAATAAATAAATATTTTCAATACCTACATGAACAAAAATAAATATTAATAATACATTTATAATTTACAGACTAGTCGTAGCTGGAGAGTATCCCTACCCTTATGGTTGGGATAAGGGTCATAAAACTCAAAGATTCAAACGTTCAAAGGGACTTGTAGGTGTAGTAGGTAGAAAAGGGAAACAAAATAGTAATGAGTTACAAGCCGCATCAATAGAAACCTATTGACATGATTTCTCATGAATTTCGCTTATTTCCAACATCATTATTTTTCATAAAAATGATAAATATTCATAAAAATATCTCTAATTCTTAAATCAGATACTACCAATTTTAGGACAACAATTTTTATGTCAAATAATATTAGGAGCGCAGATTTTTCTGTCAAATTCATTATAAGACGGCCGATTGTTTATGAATACGATGAATAAAAAGTTTTTCGTACCACTTGCTCAAAAAAGTCACATTCTATGGCTCAAAAAGCGAACATAACAATAGTCATTTTCAATCTGTTAAAAACATGGAAAGAAAAATGTACTGAATTTCATTCATCCTCTAGGGGGAGAATGTGGTTTAAGTTTGGAATACTTACTGAAATTTATACTGAACTGAAATCATTTCTATATTGTTAAGCGTAAAAAAATAACGATTTTGAATCGGCAACATGTATCCTCAAAATCCAGAAAACCACTTAAATTTTATAAAATAAACAACTAAATCAAGTCATTTTATTGTTTGTTTTTTTTTTTATAATTAATGTACGGCTCTGGATACTGCGGTCCTTTAGAGCTTTTTCATTTATCTCTTCTTTATTCCTGATCCTAACCCTTACTATACCATCGAAGGTTGGTACAGGTCCTTTGATTGCTTCAAGGGAGCTTCTGGCGACAAATCTATACGAGTCCACTGGTTTTCATAACCGATTGAGTGACAGACGGCGCCTAAAGACGCCCACCGCTGTCCGAAAATTAAATATCACTACAGCCGCACTATGACTGTCCACTTTAAACATGTCACACATTGTCCATAAGAATGGACATTTACAACACCAAGCTACACCAATTTTATATTACAAAATCCACTACAATCAATTTGCAAAATAATTTAAAGCAAACTTCAACTGAACCCATTGACTTCCCGCCAAAACTCCCGTTATTGTTTGTGTAAACCAGTTGTTTAACTTTCCAAAAAGAAGAAGCAAAGGGCCAAGCTGGCTGCGTACCTATATTTATTTACAATTTATTAATTAATAAATGCTTATCTCTTGTTATTATTGTCTTTATTTTTTTCGCAAATGGTACGAAAAGTAGAGTATTTTCCTCAGTGATAAAGCTGTCTTAGTCTTGGGTGAACTTAAATCCGTCGCTACACTCAGGACTCGTCCTAAATCGCTCGCTTCGCTCGTGATTTAAGTATTTTACTCCCTCGCTTCGCTCGGGAGTAAACCTCGAGTCCTTCGTTGCGCTTGCGATTTAAGTCGTCACCCGCGACAGAAGACACTGCTTTATCCCCTTGGTTAATAATCTACTATTTTTAAATAAAACTTTTCATTAAATGTATTATATTTGTAGAATTGTGACATAGAAGGATGCAAAGAACTGCACGTGACGTCCGCCACGGATTTCCATACGGACGCTCTGGAGCAAAACACAACATACTGCGTAGAGTTGAGAGCCCACAACTCTGTAGGGTTCTCGTTGGCATCAAACATTACTGTCATTGTAGGAGGTATGTTCACCTCTCTTTACAGCATTTATCAGTCCACAACTGGACTAAAAATCTGTACTACTAAAAGGAGGATCTGCCCATTATTAACACTCTGGGCAGACCAGATAGTGTATCTATCTATACATACACCATTACGTCTTTCTCCTTAATGGGGTAGACAGAGTCTTCTGGGTCTTGCGGCTCTAAGCAGACAGAGCCCAGGGCTGCCAGACTCTAAGGCCACTTTTATATGCTAGGTAAATTGCTAGCCGCATCGCCTCATGATTCAGATTCTGGCTCACCCTCGATCGGCTTATACGATCTTCGCGGGAAGAAAACCTACCTCCTAAGTAATGCCTACTTCCACCAAGCGAAAGAGCTTTTCTGATAGTAACTTGTTTCATAATAGTTCAGTCGACATTCCCAATAATTTGCTCCATTCATAAAGAATTAAAAATTTAGTCCATGTTTAATTTTAGCTCGTACCATGAAACCGCTGACACTAGCTGCTGGTGCCATCATCGGCATAGCTATAGTCATCGTGATACTGGCATTTGTAACACTGGATGCTTTATTGTGTGCGTGGAAGAAACAGGGAATGATCGCCAGTTGCTACTACAAGAAGAGTAAAAAGAGTAAAGGGGAAAGTGAACAAATAAGGTACTTATATGCCCTATTTTTGTTATTGATATAATCTCACATTCATGAGGAGTCAACACACTAGCTTGTCTATTTATTCATTGAAAAGGAAGTGAACCACGAGTTTCTACGTAAAGCTCTTTTCACATTCCTCTTTTTCTCTATATTTAAAAAAATAAAACACCACACAAAATGTTTGCTGCGAGATTAGACATTGTCGCCGAAGCACATGAATTTCATTTTTTCGAAATTCTTGTAACTTTGCAATACTTTTTAAGACACGACAGGGACGTTGTAATACCAAAAAATTCCATCGCCAACAAATTTAACGTTTCATTCAAACCTCAGATTATTCACACTTTGATCATTTCAGGGATAAAAAGGGTCTCCTAAAGGAAAACAGCGCTATCACGGACGACACAAAGAACCACAAAGAGTTCGAATACAATAAGACGACGGGCGTCATAACCGGAAAACATTCCTCAGTGTAAATGTGTAGGGGTTTAATGAATACTGGACACGGGATTGGGTACTTGACTATGTTTGATTTTGTACAATGTTTTTTCTGCAAGAAAAGTAGTTAATAATAGAAGCAGCAATTACCATTAAAATTAATTAGTGTGAAGTGGGTGCGTGGCAGAAGTGATCAGTTTCTCTTTCCATCATATTTCAAAGGCAATTTACTTACCCCTTCAACTGTCGGACGCCCGGAGCGGGCGTCTGTCAAACTCCTCTCAACTGTCGGACGCCCGGAGAGGGCGTCGCGAATTTTTTTTTGTTTTTTATTTTTTAGTTTATTATTAAACTCCTTGTGAGCTCTAAAGTCTATGCCAGAAAAAAAGAAGAAACTTCAAGGAACGCCACGATGTGTCAATGTCGTGGTTTTGGACAGCAGTATTTTTCCTATAAATTTCTCATTCGAGGTTTACTTACAGCACAAACGTTTAAGTCAAAGTCGTAGTTCGAAGCCCGAAAAAATTGTAAATATCGGTCTATATTTCTCCTGGAGGTCTTGGAAAACCATGAATAAGTAGTTTTAAACATTTTTCATTCATAAAATGTATACTTTAGGCAAGATTTTTGGGTGAAATTAATTTTTTACCAAAACCATGTACCAGGAATCGCATGTTCGTACATTTTGGTATTTTGATGATAAAAATTCCAAATTTTTAGTAAATGTGTATATTATCTTTTAGTTTATATATTTTTACAGACTTATTCATGCATTCATTGTATTTAACAAAGCGCGAGTGCAAAATATAAAATTCGCAAACCACAATGACGTAATTTCGCGAAGGTCGTATATGTTGCAAAAAATGTAATTCAAAAATATTCTAAGGGAGTATTTATTTTTATCATTTGAATATGTAAAAATATGTGTGTTTTGGTATATAAAAAATATAAATAAGATATTTACTGCTTTACTATTTTATTATCCACACTTTTTTCCAGAATTATTCAAAAACTCGCAAGTCGTATTTTCAACTCTTATTATTTATTGAAATACACAATAAATTGCTATTAAAGTATATACAGTCTGATAGCGTATTTCCTAAGGATTCCAATGATATAACTTTTTACACAAGTTTTCAAAAAAAATTTTGAGATATGCTACGTTTTCTAAAAATCGGGAAATCGCCAAAATTTTCCCGCGGCAGCCTGACAGTTGACCTAATTGCGGAAATTTTCGCAGACAGTCAAAGGGTTACCTAGTTTGAAGCAGAATAAAATATCTTTTTCGTTTCGGTTTCAGCTTACGTTAGTTTCTTTTTATATATATCTTTAAAAAATGAGTTAAATACCGAATTCTCAATAAAAGCCTATTTACAACTCGTAAGTCCCTTGCCTGTTGATTACAATTTGACTTTTTGCTTGAATTTAATTGTATGCAATATAGTGCGGGAAGTAGTGTCATAAGGTGCAAATTTTGGTATCGGAAGAATTCACTTGGCACAGATGTAATATACGTAAAGTTAAGCTAATTTAGCCCGGTAGCCATCCCCCACCCCCTGGGGGGTAGGCAGGGGGGGCATTCAAAGTTACTCGCCGCCGCGCTTCAGAAAAAAAATCATATCAGCTTCTATTTACCTAACACCTCGAGTATGGTGTCATTTTCTGATAAATCGGGAACGAGGAATTCAATTTTGAGTACAATTTTACATTTAATGTATAGATTAATAGTAAAAAAAGGAAAATATTGACGAAAATATCAAAATCGGATCGCAGTTTTTTTTATTTTAACAGATTTATTTTGATAGAAACCCTGAATTTCGTGTTTAAAAAAATATTAACTTAAAGCATATTTATCTAGCTTTAAAAAAATATATACTTTATTATATATAGCTATCATACATCTATCTGAAAAAAATCGGACATGGCACGCGGCGGTGCCTAGAAACTTTTTCAATCGTCTCATCTCACATAATTTGTTGCAAGTATTAAGTTGTTTTTTATGAAAAATATATAGAATACATACTTAACTTAATTATTGACTGTCGCTTATGGTCTTATATATCAATAATAGTATTTTATATTTATATTCGTAAATTTTTTCATTCAAATTTTCCACCACAGTGGTATAATTCGGTACATTTAAATAGTTTTCTTAGACAGTTGCACCTAACACTGCACCCTGACTTGCACTTGCACCGAATCAGGTCACGACAAGCGGTAGCAGCCACTGGTGCAGTTGTCCACTTTGGTTTCCAATTATTTGATTCCATTTCCTATCCCCAATCCGCCGGACTGGGAGGATTTAGAATCGGCACCATCGCTTGGCCCCAAACGTGCACTGCACACCATGCTAAACAGCTCTTATGATGCCGAAAATTCTCTAGCTTTCAGTCTTTTTTTAGAGAATATCTCCCTCCTGCACTCGTTTAATGATATGCACTGACTGGATCTAAAACGAAAATCCGGTAAGTAGGTATTGCATTATTATTTTGGTTAAAATAAAATACAGCTATATATACCTGACATGCTTACTTATCATAAATCGTTACTCACTGGGTAACGATGCAGCGGACGAGCTGACACCGGAGGGACCCCTTCCGATGGCCCTGATTCACTTCACGCAGGTTCTCTCTTTGATCAAGAGTCGTATTGGCGAAGAACTGGCTCAGTCTTGGCAGGCTAAGGAGGCGCTGCCCCAATGAGACAGACGTTTATCCCGACGTCTGTTAGCACTGCCGAGGAGGAACCTACGCCCTATGATTAACATTATTACTGATCATTGTGCACTAAACAAACACCTTTTCACCCTAGGTTTAAGTAACAGTCCTCGTTGCAGAGCATGCATGGAGACTGAAGAAACTGCGAGCTATCTCCTCCCGGAGTGCGATGGTATCGCACACATAAGAAAAAAGTTCCTAGAACATCCGGAAACCATGACGCAAAACGGAACTGGCAAATTCGGGCCTAATTGCGAAAAATTGTCCTCGAGGGAAGTAAGAAGTAATATCATACATTGTTATGACAAATTTTGAATAATTTGGTTAGAGTTTTCTATGTCTTTGTCATTGAACATATTAAATACATTAGTTGCTGATGGAAAAGTATTCCATGCTTCGTCAGCAACATGCACAATTATTCTCGTATGTGCATTCAGCTTCGTGGTTACAGGGGTCGATGTTATTTTTACAACGATCGCTGCTGCTAGGAACAGTCGTATGACTGTTCTTAGCAGCTGCTTTTGAAGCATAAAATACTTTTCCATCAGCAACTGATGTATTTAATATGCTCGCTGACAGACACGTAGAAAACTGTAACCAAATTATTCAAAAATTTATCATAACGATGTATAATAAGTGAGCATAAATTAAATTGTATTTACGTGGTTATAAATAGCTGTATTTTATATTAATCAAAATAATGCAATACCTACTTACCAAATTTTTTTTTAGATCCAGTCAGTGCACATCGTTAAACGAGTGCAGGAGGGAGATTTTCTCTAAAAAAGGCTGACAGCTAGAGAATTTTCGGCAGCATAAGAGCTGTTTAGCATGGTGTGCAGTGCACGTATGGGGCCAAGCGATGGTGCCGATCCCAAATCCTTCCAGTCCCGGGGGATTGGGGATAGGAAATGGAATCAAATGATTGGAAACCAAAGTGGACTACTGCACCAGTGGCTGCTACCGCTTGTCGTGAACTGATTCGGTGCAAGTGCAAGTCAGGGTGCAGTGTTAGGTGCAACTGTCTAAGAAAACTATTTAAATGTACCGAATTATACCACTGTGGTGGAAAATTTTAATGAAAAAATTTACGAATATAAATATAAAATTCTATTATTGATATATAGGACCATAAGCGACAGTCAATAATTAAGTTAAGTATGTATTCTATATATTTTTCATAAAAAAACAACTTAATACTTGCAACAAATTATGTGAGATGAGACGATTGAAAAAGTTTCTAGGCACCGCCGCGTGCCATGTCCGATTTTTTTGAGATAGATGTATGACAGCTATATATAATAAAGTATATATTTTTTTAAAGTTAGATAAATATGCTTTAAGTTAATATTTTTTTAAACATGAAATTCCGGGTTTCTAGCAAAATAAATCTGTTAAAATAAAAAAAACTGCGATCCGATTTTGATATTTTCGTCAATATTTTCCTTTTTTTACTATTAACCTATACATTAAATGTAAAATTGTACTCAAAATTGAATTCCTCATCCCCGATTTATCAGAAAATGATACCATACTCGAGGTGTTAGGTAAATAGAAGCTGATATGATTTTTTTTCTGAAGCGCGGCGACGAGTAACTTTGAATGCCCCCCCTGCCTACCCCCCAGGGGGTGGGGGGTGGCTACCGGGCTAAATTAGCTTAACTTTACGTATATTGCATCTGTGCCAAGTGAATTCTTCCGATACCAAAATTTGCACCTTCCATACATTGGGTGACACTACTTCCTGCACTAATAAGGAAAAAACTTGCATAGTGTAAATAGGTCTTAAAAAGTTTAAACGTCAGTAGGTAATGATCTACTGTCCGTTTGAATTCCTCTAGATAAAATTTCTAAAACGGTTTATTTGTCGGAAATCAGATATTTTTAAAAGTAAAGGGAAATTAGGAAAAAATATATGTATTTCAATATTTCAATTCCATTATTTACCATATTAATTATATTTTTACATGTCTGTAAATAGAATTAAGAATAAAGATCTATACAATGCGTTACGTATATGTCGCAATTGGATTGCATAATCCGTTGTTTGACAAAACCTCTAGCTGTTTGGCATTACAGCTCGGTTTTGTAAAACAGCTGTAAATCGTTCACTCAGCTAGAGTTTTTGTCGAACAGCGGATTATACAATCCAACTGCGACATATATATCATGTACCTGGAAATATTTAACAAATAACGGAAAAACAGATTTTTATATTCAACATTACTGAATCAAATAGTTGTTACCTAGGTTATGTACGGAACTATATAAACATGAATTTGTAAATAAGTATAGATAATTACCTATTTAATTTTATAGATAAGCTTTTGTAATGTATCGTTATGTGATATAATTTTATATTTTTTCTAACAGATCCGGGTAGAAAGGTGCAGAACCATTCTTAGTTTAAAAGCCACAATAGGTAACTAAATTATATTTACGTAAAGCCACAGAATAATAAACGGTAAAGCCTTAAATCGTTGCAAAGTATGGTAATATTGTTATTTTGGCATTCACTACGTTTTAGACTGAATGTGGATTGAATTTACTCATTGACACTGACATTGACAATGACAATTTTGGCCAACGCTAACTTTATAGTTCATGGATTTACCTCTGGGATTTACCCTCTAACAGCCCTCTAACTTCATGTTCAGAAGTCACAACTAACGTGTTTTAAAAAAATATGTATTGGGCTTGGCCATTTATTTTAAAAGAGTCGTATCTGATTTTTATAATAATTCATAATAATTTAACTGTAATGTGACAAAATATTCAAATTGGTTTCTTGAAATACGCTATATTTGAAATAAATAAATAAATGTAGTCTTTGGTCATTCGGTCAAGCCTCTGCTTACCCTTTATGGAATAAAACGTGTACGTATGGTGATATACATATTACTTTAAAATATTAACTAGTTATTCATAAACATGCAAAGAAAACAATCCTCACTATGCTTGTTAGTGCAAATAAATTTATATAATAATTAAATAATATTTCTTTAAGATTTTTTACTTTTAAAGCTATTCTACTCTCGTTCAGATTTAAAAAGCTACCTATGTTGATGTTCAATAAATTTTATGGCCAAAGATATCATATCTCTACTGTTGAAAAATAAGTAGCAGTTAATAATGAAAGTCATATAGTACATATTATATTACAAATAAATTTATGAAATGAATCCTCTTTTATTTTACAATCTTTACTATTTCGTTTTAATGTGATTGGCAGGCTACCCTTCATTAGTTCCTTCATGGACGAGCCCTTCCAGGCATTATTATTATGGCGATCAATTTCTTGCTCTTGCCTCTTATTAAAGGATGTTACTAGGCCCGGGTAGATTTGAGATATAGTGGTGGATAGGCAGATATTGTAATACGCCTATTGTAATACGCCTAATGCAATACGCCTTTTGCAATATCTGCCTATCCACCTCTATCTTAGTGTTGTTCGTCATTACTGAAGTCTTTGACCGATTCATCGCAAGTCCAATCTCAAGGCTTGCCGCGCTTATATTTTGGAACATTTCTTCGAGTTTATATACTGAGTGCGAGAACGGGACAATGACGTCTGCATATCAACGGTTAGTTAATCTTTGACTGCTGACGACAATGCCCAACAGAAAATTTCTAGAGGCAATATGTTGTTATTATTCCTAGTGGTGACGGAGGGTCATCTTATTTCACCGCGGTTTAAACCAAATGCAAGTCCTGTTTTTTACATTGAATAGAGGATGTGCTACTATAATAGTTTTTTTTGTAAAAGTTAAACGTCTCTGTCTATCTATATATAGCAGCCTTTATATTATCCTTTCAGGACATAGGCCTCCTCCATATCTTTCCATCTTTGTCTCTCCCTTGCCACTTGCATCCAGTTGCGGCCTGCGTGACGCTTAATGTCGTCCACCCAACGTATTGCTGGGTGTCCTCTACCTCGTCGCTTATTGGCTCATGGTCGCCACTCCATTACCCTTGTGGTCCATCGACTTGAGTCTATTCTTGCTATGTGTCCTGCCAACTTCCATTTTCGTCTTTTTATTGTACAAACAACGTCCCTGACTTTTGTCTTCTTTCGAATCACTTCGTTTCGTATACGATCGGGCAATGTTATTCCTAACATTGCCCTCTAAGCGACTCTGAGTTTTTCTACAGATTTCATTGTTGAGGTGGTCGTTTTCATTCCGTAGGTGAATACTGGCAGGACACATTGTTAGAAAAATGTACTTTTCAGCTTAAGTGGGATGTTCTTTGATCAGAGGATCTGCTTATTCGCCCTGAAAGCTGAACACGCTTGTTGTACTCGTCTGTCGACCTCTGCAGTTTGGTTTTGCAGGCCCAAGGTCAGCTTGTGTCCTAGATATATGTAATGGTCAACGACTTCAACAGGCATCTGGGGGAATACTGCCTCAGAGTGGTTTGTCATGATTTTATTATTTGAGGGTGTTCATTTTTAAGCCTACTTTGGCCGACTCTTTTTGCAGCTCGTATCGTATCGTCGATGCTATCATGAGGGCAATGTCGTCTGCAAATCTTAGGTTGCTCAAAAAGTTGGACGCACTTTTCGTTAATATTTTGGTTTTCTAGGGATGTCAAACAAAAAAGAGTGCTTTATGCTCATGGAATTGTATGTCTCTACTTTCGTGTTTATGCTAGAATGCTTTATAATCTATGAATACTTTGTATAGAGGTTTTACACTTTCATTAAAGGTATTAAACCCTAAATCAATAAAGTGCACTTAACTTAAAAGTAAACTAAACTAAACTAAGTCGCAATTTTCTGTAGCAGAAAATTAACGACGCTTTTATAGGTGTAAAAATTTAAAAAGGTTGTCGTGACGTTGCACTAAGCAAACCGCGCCAGTGTCGCTGCATTAATTATATTTACACCAAAATATGATCATAATAACAGCAATTAGTATAGATATACATTTCTCAGGTCTCATTTAACTGAGGCACATTACAATATGATAAAAAAAGCCTGTCAGATCCGTTTAGGTGCTGTTAGGTAGCTATAGGTTCGATTTATTGGTTTTTTCCATCCCTAAAATCTGCAGCTTCATACATATTGAAACGGTGGATATATAATTTTGCATGGAGCCGCAGATTTCTTTTGCGTTTTCAGTGATGGAAGAAACCAATAAATAGAACCTACACAAGCTACCCAACATTACCTTAACGGATCGGACAGGGCTTTTTTAATATATTGTAAAGGCATATTTGCATACACAAATCAAGACAACGGCAGTGATATAATAAGCGATAAAATTGCTCAGGGAACATACACTAATTTTTAATAATTACCATGGAATAAAAGAGCGTGAGCTCGTCAGCGAAGCGATTAATAAAACTTTCATTATCCTCTTCAGGTCTTTTTAGATCCACTGCAGGAGCACGACCCTCTTTATACTACCAGAGCCATACTTGGCCAGAGCAGCGAGAGGACTCGGCCTACACTCTCCTAGCAACTTTATCATAGAGATATTGTTAGAATGAAAGTGTACAATTCAAAAAGAATATAGGTAAGTAAGTAGGTAACTCTTCCTCTCTCTTCTAGAGCGTTTATTGAAGTATCGATCTTACGGTACCTATTCAAACTGACTAACTATATTAGAGCAGCAGCTTTCTGTATAGCTCTGATTCACAGCAGCATTGACGAACTCAGTGTAAGTGATTAATATCTGCTTTGGAGCATGATGTCTGCTGTAGATGTGGATTTCTTCTCCACTTCACACAGTCTTCTTATTCTTGTAATCTTTTTTTTTGAGATCATTGGTACGCATATCATACTTAACTTCAAACTAGGGCGTACCTACTGCACTATATATATCTAAATTATAACAGAAAAGGTAGGTATATAACACTGAAAGGATATAAGCTAGTCATTACTGCAAAAATTGAGAAGATTATTAGTATGGAAGCTCGTATAATACCTATCTGGTTTATTGAAATCATACAGTAAAGTATACAGTAAAACATTTACCGGTACGAAAAAATTGAGGAAATGATAACCCACTTATTACATTATTATAAAGTGAAATATGAGAAACAGGCTTCCATTACAATACGCATTCAGTTGATAGAATTTGGAGTCGAGTGTTAATCGTATTACGGCGTATTTTCTTGGATAATGAAATCTAGTTAAATGGTTTTATCTATCAACTTACCATAAAATACGGGCTAAAAAGTAATTCATATAAAAAAAAAACAAATTAAAATTAGCCAAATTTATGGCTAAGGGAAAATGTAAGGAATTTTAAAGTTAAAATTCTTTGCAGCGAAGATTGTTTCTGTGGCGCCATTCGCAATTCGGTCGCTGACTGAATTTTAACTAAACGTTTACTGCAGATATTTTCTGCTATCTTACGACATTTTCTATTCTTTTAATTAAATAATGCCAAATCCAAGGGTTTAACGTATTTCTTTATTGTTTGCTCAGAACGTTTAGCATCAAACTAATGAGTATTTTTGTTTACAAACAATACGTAACAACGTCACAATATAATACGTGAATATAGAAACAGTTCAGGTCATGATCTAAAATAATAAAGGCATAAAAACAAACTAACCAATGACCATCTAGAGGTAATCCGTATTTTCGGATATTTTCGAATCATGACTTTATATTTTGATGGTTTATTTATTTAGATAATCTGTTGTACTTGTAAACGTTTTAAAAGTAAATTGCTTTAAAATCATATATTAAATCAATTAAAATGTTAAAAATGGAAAGCTTTCCTATGTACAGCACAGAAGCCGCCCGACGAATTGTTAATTCAAGTCAGCAACCAGCAACCGTTCGATATTTCAGCCGTGTAAAAACGTGAATTATCGGAAATCCGTAATGAATACTACGTAGGTACGTAAGGAGCGCACCTGTTATGGAAAATTAATGCTTTGAGGTATTATTAACGTTGTGTCCTTGGTTATAAGAGTTAGCTATTTTCTTCACAAAGTTCTTTAGATAAGTAAAACTTGCAAAGGGAGTTTAGAAAATGTTTCGAAAGATTTATAAGAAAAGAAGAAAAGGTATTCACATCTTTTTTCTTCTAAAAAGGTTTTACAATTAAGATTTTTTCTAAAACAGCACGAGATAAAAAAAACTAACAAGTTTTTCTGTTACAAAAAACTTATTTCTTTTTTAAGACAATGAAATAAGTCCTTTCTCCCACTTAAAAATTTTGTATTTTAGTAACCTAATTTTTATTTATAAAATTCGTTATAAAACTTAACTCATATATATTAGGGCCAAGATTTTATTACTTTTAATATTTGAACACGCTATCTCTTATAACTTAGAGTGCAGTAAGGAACACCTGTATCACAGATATTAAACATTTGGAGTGCAGACCCGTGGTGGCATTTCAAATTCCGTGATTTTGTCGACTGGTTATTTTGAAGTTTCCAACTAATTGATATTATTTACAGACAAACCTTACAAATAGAAAACGTCTTCCAGATCATTGCCCTGCGGTAGAGTGCCCAAAAGGCTGGCAGCATTTCCACGTTGGATGGCAATGCTTATTCGTTGGGCGAAATAATTGCCAGCCCTTTGGTCACCCGATACCTCGACTAACTTTTTGTTAAAAAATTTAAAAAGTTTGTGAGTTGATGGTCCCCACGGACCTAAAGTCTCAACCCCAAACGGCTCAAATATGAAGCCATTCCCTAAGCATTCATATTTGCGCCGTATTAGGGTTTCCGCAGCGGCTGCAGCTGCGCCAGCCTTAGAGCTTGCCTTCTAGCTTCTTTACAGACTATAATACTTATGAATATAAGGTTAGTATTTATTGGCATACCAACTTAAGTAGTATTTAAACTAAATAAGAAATAGTGAAAAATGCCATATGACCGCGAGACCAGAGTCCTGCTCTTCACTTTTTACTATTTCTTATTTTATTATTTAGCAGTAGTTCAAGTACTTTAATACTGCATCTTTAATGCTTATAAAACCCTATTAATAAAGTACTTTAGCGCTGCATCTTCATCATCATCCAAACTAGTATTTAAAACATCTTAAAGATAGTATTATTTACAAAAATGTTTCTCAGTCTTTTCGTTATCTCCATTTTTATCGTAGACATATTTGATCAAAGAATCGGGGTAGAATATATAGAATAAAGAAATGAAAGAATAAAGAATTTTTGCTTAATATAAGATTGAATTAAATAAATACTTACCGGAACACTAGCTGCTAAATATATATTTTTTTAATATTTAGACTAAAATATATTTCTCAAGTTCCCAGAATAAAAATAAAATCTCTACCTGTTTTTGTAATTTATCTTACAGAAGCTATTATCAAACGACATTAAATTTATAAAAGATGATGCCTCGTTTCCTCTTATTCCTTCCTTATATTCAAGTTCTAGGAAGTAATCACATTTCTACTGCGACAGGAAGAAAAATATTATGATTTATCTCAATGAAATTGAATAAATTGTTGTAATGAAAAGAATAAAGACATTTTTAATGGATCATTTAATATTTATAAGAGGATATAACTAATTTTATTTTAAAAAAAGTATATATATTTTTAAAATAAGTAATCAATACTTACTTTAAATTAATAATATTGGGAGAGGAAAGGAGTAGTAACAAAACATTTTTTCTCGCCGTCTCTACATGGTTCGTATAAGTATATGTTCTTCTATAAGGTACATTTTATATAGAAACTCCTTGAGATCGCTCCAAGCAGTCTCTTACTTAATTTTATCATAAGTACATATTATTATGGCTACGCGTACCTATACATGCGATCCAGGATAAACGTTAAGTGTATTTTTAATGGCCTACGATAAACATTAAAGCTTTCCATCCCACTATATCTCGATAGTTCACCAACATACACACCATTAGTGCAGAAATCTGTAAAAGATACCCTTGGTCTGCACTCGGCGTTTCCCACGCGAGGCGATTTGTCGAATTTATAGGCTTTTACACCAAACGGCCACCAGGTGTCAATAACTGCTTCTATGAACGGAACAGCAATAACAAAACCGTTAGAAATCACGATATAACAGTTTTGAGAGTATAAGTTATAACATATACTGTACGAGTACCTATGTATGTAATACCTTAAACTCAGAACAGACCTGACATAGGCTAGAGGTATGTGAGGAGATAACAAATAAGAATTGCACTCATCATCGTCATCATTTCAGCCGCATAACGTCCACAGTTGGACATGGACATAGGTCTGTTTCTAAGGATTTCCAAAATGACCGATCTAGAGCAGCCTGCATTCAGCGCTTTCTAGGGATCCTGGTCAGGTCGTCTGACCACTTTGTCGGTAGGTGTTCTATACGTTACGCTTGCCAGTACTTGGTCGCCATTCGAGAACGATTTTGCTCCATCGGCCAGTATGTCGCTCTATGTGTCTTGCATACTGCCACTTCAACGACCTAATCAACTGGGCTGTCAGTGGCTTTTGTTCTCTTACGAATTTCCTCATTCCTAATTTGATCACATAGAGAAACACTATACTATAAGCACACCTAGCCCTTTCCACAGCGCGTTGAGCAACCTTGAGCCTTTTTATAAGAAGAGATAGAGTTTCAATGGTACATTGGTTGAAATAAAAATAAATAAAAAGCGGCCAAGTGCGAGTCGGACTCGCCCATGAAGGGTTCCGTAGTAGCAAATAACATAATATAAAATGTTTTTTATTTTTGAGTTGATTGAATGAAAGGTAAATTACTGTTTATGATTTATGACGTATTAAAAAAAAACTATTTACTAGATATCGTTCAAACCAATTTTCGCTGGTAGTTTTTATGGTAATGTACATCATATATTTTTTTTAGTTTTATGATTCCCTTATTTTAGAAGTTACGGGGGGGGGGACACACTTTTTTCCACTTTGGAAGTGTCTCCCGCGCAAAGTATTCGGTTTACAAAAAAATTATATTAGAAACCTCAATATCATTTTTAAAGAACTATCCATAGATACCCCACACGTATGGGTTTGATGAAAAATAAATTTTTGAGTTTCATTTCTAAGTATGGGGAACCCCCAAAATTTTTAGTTTTTTTCTATTTTTGTGTCAAAACCTTAATGCGGTTCACATAATACATCTTCTTACCAAGTTTCAACAGTATAGGTCTTATAGTTTCGGAAAAAAGTAGCTGTGATGTACGGACGGACAGACAGACAGACAGACAGACATGACGAATCTATAAGGGTTCCGTTTTTGCCATTTGGCTACGGAACCCTAAAAAGAGGTTAAAATATATTGAAACAATTAAGTAACATATTTTATTGTTATACATTATACATGTATCATTTTCAAACTTTTTACTATAAACTACAATATTAAGGGTGTTAAATTTTTGTAAAAATACACAAATCTCGTGCTTGTACCTGGTATTTTGTATCGTATATTTATTATGTGTTCAAAGCGAGCAAGTTTCAAAATCAAAATGTATGCAAAGCAATCACACTTCTTCGCCGAATTATAAGTACAGTCCACAGCACATCTAGCTACTCAAATTTCCTGCAATTTCAGCTTTGTTTTAGCTGTATTAAGTACGTGGAAGTTAGCTTAATGAGCTGTTTATTGTACAAATGTGAACGTTTACACTAAAGCATCATAAATTACGTACTTGGAAAGTAAACTTTTAACGATAAATTACAACAAACGAACACACAACTTTTGCGAATTGCAGTGAGAGTCGTCGGAATAAATTAATTTAACATTTTAATTAACATTATATAATTTATTTATGTGCTCATTGCGAATTCAGGAAATATAGATTTAACTGTCAACATTATTCTAACGTTTACTTATATAATTTTATTATAAGTACTTATAATTGCTTTCGTGTGAGGAATGAGGAGCTCGGTGACCGATCTTGAGCTTCTCTGTGCTTCGGAGGGCACGTTAAGTTGGTCCCACTGTCGTTGTCATCACGTGGTAGATAGATTTTCACGTCTATATCCCTGACGGGGCAGACAGAGCCCAGGGCCGTACGACCTAAGGGCCACGCGTAGCGTGATGGTGGGCATTATGATGGAAAAGGAATTCAAATAGTGATGGGTTGCTAACCGCATCGCCTATTACCATGATTCAAATCGCGCCCATTCCCTCGATCGGCTTTTACGATCTGCGCAGGAAGAGAAGCAACTGGTACATTCTAAGTTTTTTCTTTTCTCCCAGACCAGCATGGAAGAACGTGATAGAGTTTTTTAAAACTTTGACACCAGTGTTTGTTTAGACCTACACAAAAACTAAACAATACCTCTTGTGTAATTAACATGGGGTATTTATTAAAAATGGCTTAAATAATAGAAGCTCATACTTTCATCGATAATAAATTCAGACAAACGGCGTCTTCATGGCGGGTTCATCTCATCTCGGCTTCAGAATCTGTCCGGATATTACAAGTCACGTGGTGCGGATATTGGCACTGCAATGCCTGATTGTATTGAAGACGTTTTAAAAGTTATATTAAACAGTATAACATATTGGATTTTTATCGATTCTGTTATACTTGATTTGATGCTCTACAACCATTTTCTTTCAAGTGTTGTAATGAAAAGTAGTAAGTGGATATTTCTCATTTTCCACAATATTTATATCGACAACATATAGGTGGGTTTCGTAAAAAAATTTGAATTCAAGCATTTATCATCATCATCATTTCAGCCGCATAACGTCCACTTCTGGACAAAGGCCTCTCTCATGCATTTCCAAAATGACCGATCTAGAGCGGCCTGCATCCAGCGCTTTCCAGCGAACATGGTCAAGTCGTCAGACCACCTTGTGGGTAGCGTAGGACACCCACGCTTAGCTTGCTTTTTGCCCCATTGGCCATCGGTTCATTTCAGCTTTATAATGCTATAATTCCAACAATCAATTTTACTTAAATGTTTTATATTTTGTACTTACAAAGAACTACTTATTGCGTTTTTATCACTTACGGAGTTTACAAAGTCCAGAGACTTAAAACAAAAACCACTTACATTAGTAAAATTGAAATAGAGGCATCGCCTACTGATACATGATCCTCGAGCTTTGCCGTATTTCCACTTTATCTATTATTATTTTTAAAGATTTTTAGTTTTCTATATACACCAAAAACTGGTAGTACCTATTCAGTTTAGCAAACGGTACAGTTGAACAAACAGAATTAACAGTTTTATTTGCGATGCTCGCCGTTAGTAAAAGCCTGGCTCGGCGTTGAAGTTGAGATCGTGTTCACTCATCGCAAACGACCATTGTAGTCACAAGTCTGCTTGTTATACTTAACACATAGTTTACTGGAAACTCTTTCCACGCGTCCCTTTACTTTACACCTATACCTAGAAAACTTTAATTGAAAAAGCTTGGGTTCATACACTTTAATAAAGCTATAATAACGAAAGGACATACATCAATATTCTTTTTACCCGACTACGGCGAAGAAAAATAAGTATTACATTCCCGCTACGTACGAGTATGGTATGTATTTCATTAATTCCCTTGTATCTTCTATGCTATCCATATCGTAGGAAGTGTTTTTGGTGTATGCTGGTTATAGGCTATGTAACGTCACAATAAATTCAATATGGCGCCCTCAATAGGCCAAAAAATAAGTGTAACAAAGAAATTAAATAATTCAAATCATATTTATTTATTAAAATCTTTATTGGCCACAATTGTACAAAAGGTGAACTTAATGCTAATATATTGTCTACCAGTCAAACTGTAGGAAAACATATAATCATACTGTGTAGGTTTTTAATGAAAGGGCCCAATTAGCACATTTCAAAAATATATACATTATGTATTATCTGTTTCTTCTTGCTTTGCTTTTTTCTTTTTTTTCACTGGATAAACCTACTTTTCAGCAACAATCTTCCGGTTAGTACAATATTGCGTTACCATTGTCAATGTCAAAGAGTGAATATAAAATCACTGTGAATTCCTTTCATATCATTTGAGCTGTGGTATCAAAGGAATTCACTCGTAGCTCGAAGCTCTATGTAGCACTTCTCATTCACAGATAAACATTTATGTGGAAATCTACCAAGTTTTCTATCGAGTATGAGGCTTTATTTAGTTTCATGAAAGTAAATTTTTGCATTTCAATTTATTTTTATTCTTATCTAGTGCTTAATTAGCACGAAAGCAAATGTCAATACGTACTGTATGTATTATGAAATAAACGTACACAACACACAACATCTATACCACACAAAACCATGCAAGCCGCATGCTTTGCGGTAAGGTCAGTGCTGATTTTAATATGTGCTCTGTGTATCTTATACCTTTAAAGGAGCAATTCTTGTATATATATATATATTTATAAATTTCTGTGATCTCGAAAACGGCTCTAACGATTTTGCTGAAAATTTGTATATGGGGGTTTTCGGGGGTAAACAATCGATCTAGATTAGTTTTATGTTTGGGAAAACGCGTGTTTTCGAGTTTTCATGAGTTTTTCTTTTCACGCAGAATATGGTCGCTAATTTCGTCGCGCCGACCGCCTTGTTTTTAGCTCAGCGGTTAAGGATACCGACCGCTAGAAAGAATGTTACGGGTTCGAATCCCACTCGGTGACTAACTTTTGTTTTTTTTTAATGTTTAAGTTTATATATAATTTTTTATTTTGCATTGTTTTAAGACAAGTTTAAAAAAAAAATAGTTAATGTTTGAGATGTAACCGAGCAAAGCTCGGTCGCCCAGGTACTAATAGTTTTATTGTAGGTATTTTATTGTAATTGGGGGAAACCTTTTATTGACTTTCCGATAAGTATACATTAAAGTTTTTGTTTTTTTTAATTGTATTAGCTATTGGTTCTCCTTAAAAACAAATAAATACCTAAATATAAAGGGTCAATCTACACTGATTAAGCTAGCCCCAAAGTAAACTCTAGACTTGTGTTATGGGATACTAACTCAATGATACTATATTTTATAACAAATTCATAAATAGATAAACATCCAAGACCCAGGACAATTTGAAAAAGGCCATTTTCCAACATGACCGGGGATCGAACCCGGGACCTCTGGGTGGCGAACTAGCGTGGTGACCACTGCGCCACGGATATCGTCAAATTAATAAAATTATTAAAACAGAAATTGAATGGATATTCCAGTAATTTAATTCTATGTTAGCTTACTTTATGTAAGGCTTCAGCAAACCCAAACACGTTTGGATGGTTCAAAAGCTGTTTTGCTTTATTGGAATACTATAGCGAATTACACATCTCTAGTCTCTATGTATTTATGTTTGTTCTGTTTCACGCCAAAACGTACACAATATTAGTAAGTATATCAGAAGGTGTTAATATGACCATCTTAACTTAATCCTAAATACATTACCATTCTATAAAGTTCGAACCTCACTAGCCACGACTTGTACCTCTTGTTTCACTCGTGTATGGGCATTTTCGACTACTACTTACTCCGGTGAAAAAAAAAGTAAGTAAACCCAATGACGATCATCTAGTGAGTATTGTCACTAGATGATCGTCATTAAGCTACGTCGGATACCTTAGGCAGCTCGAAAACTAAACCAATGTAAGCAAATAATACATTACCTTTTATATATTACCCACAGCTTTACTGCAACTGTAACTGTAACTAATGTGACAACGAAACGCATCAGTGCACTAACACAGCAAACGTTGCTACTCAAATAGAGACAACTTTTGTCGAGGACACAACTGCCAGTGCTCATTTACACAAGCCGTTGAGCGTTTAACTTACAAACAATGTTTAAACTTTTGTTTAAAACTCTATATTTTATTTCAGAGTTTCAAATTGTAGAACAAAATGTACGTTTCGTTCTTTTTGATCCAACTAGCCATCCAGCACGTTGCAATATAAATAACGTGAGAAAACTTCAATATACAGTTTACGGTTTACTGGAACTTTCAAGCGAGGCATGGAGAATTAATTACATATTGCATTTCCCATTGCTAAAAGAGGAAGCATGGATAGTTATCAAATAGTAAATATATTTTTATTTTATTTTTGACTTGGCTTTGTGAACTTAAGTCTCAGGCGGCATCATATTTGTGGTTAGTAGCATAGATCTAAATTGGTTATACGGTAAGTACCCTCGTACACCTAATATACACAATTTGCTCAACAACCGTTTTTTTACATAAAATTTATCTAGTATCAAAGAAACATCCGAGAATTCCAATTATCGATTTCTTTTTTATTTTTATTTTGGCTGAGACATTATTAAATCTTTTGTAAATTTAATAAAAAATCTTTTGTACGACCATAAACCATTATCGAACGAAACAACAACAATAACAGTTGATTTATAACATACTAGCAGTCCATCCCGGCTTCGCCCGTGGTACATACATAGCCTATGTCACTCAGGGATAACATACCTATCCAACAGTGAAAGAATTTTTAAAATCGATCCAGTAGTTTCGGAGCCTATTCAATACAATCAAACAAACAAACAAACAAATCTTTCCTCTTTATAATATTAGTGTAGATATGTCCGTATACAGAGCAAACGTCTTTTTAACACTCCCCCACAAAGGTTAAGATGCAAAAATTAGGTGTTTTTAAAATCAACCTAAATCATTTGTGATGTTTTCTCTAAAACCAGATACCTACAATAAAAGTAAGTAGGTACTTAAGTGTTATATACAGTATGTTAAAAACAACCCTTTCCGGTCTCTTATGGTAATCTTGGGTAACTTGTGTAGATTCTATTTATCGGTTTCTCTTATCCCTAGTCGCAAAAAATCTGCGCCTACCGTTTCAAAATGTATGAAGCTGCAGTTTTTTTATTCAAGACTAGCTGAAGCCCGCGACTTCGTTCGCGTGGAGTTTATGACTCCGAAAAATGCTCATCGGGCTAAACAAATTCGTCCTTTTTATATTTCTTATAGTTTAACTAGACCATTGCATCAGGTGTTCCATTTTGCAAAATAAATTTTATACTATATATGTTTCCCAGACTTAACAGCTATATAACCTTAAAAATGTTCAAATCTCTCCAGTATTTACGAAGATTTGCGTGTAAAAACAGACAGACTTTTTTTTAAATTCTTACTCTACCACTATGTCTCCACCGTAATTTTTTGAAAATATATTCAATGTACAGTCAATATGTATCTATAGATAAAGTAGAGTTGGTAAACCAGGACACACAATGGCATACTTTGCCGTCGTATCTTAACCAAAACTCAAACATTAATTAATAAAACTGGCTTATTAAGAATCTTTGTTCTGTGAAATTAAAAGTTTAACTCAGTAACCAACTTATAAAATCAAATTGTTGAAACTGCCGGCAAATTATTCAAATTGTTACAAACTGTTCTGAAATCGGAGGTGCCTCACCGCGCTATGCCTACCCACGTAAAATCTTCTTAATTTTATTTTTGACTAGCTTATGCCACCAGTTCGTTCACCACTCTCAGTATGTTTTTAATCATAGGTAAATATACATACATACATACATACATACATACTATCACGTCTCTATCCCTAATGGGGCAGACAGAGCATTTTGGGTCTTGCGGTTCTATGCAGAGCCCAGGGCCGCAAGACCCAAAAGCCACTTTTAGCGTCATGGTGGGCGAGAAGATGGAAAAGCAATCAATACAGTGATGGGTTGCTAGCCGCATCGCCTGTTAACATGATTTGCATTTTTGCCCGTTCCCTTGATCGGCTTTTACGATCTGCGTGGAAAGAGAAGCAGCTGGTACATTCTAAGTTTTTTTTTATTTCTCCCAGACCAGCATGGGAGGAATCATAAATATTCGAACAAATTATGTACTAACTTAATACATGAACGAAAAAAATATTTGGTTATTATTTACCACAGGCATACTTACCTAAGTACTAAGTAAAACAATAACAGGCGGACTAACCTAAGCACTAAGTAAAGTTAGTACGTATCTTCTTATACAACCAATCAAATTTTTGGTGAAAGTTCTGTCGAATGTCTATGATAGGTATTACTTTCCATAAAAAAAATACCGAAAAATGATTAAAAATATTCGGCTTTCGTTTGGCCGAGTGCTGATTTGTATGGAAATCAGCACTCGGCCAAAGAGATTTTGTATGGGAGGACGAAATTTTACTAACGTTTTTCTTAAACTTTTTATAAAAATTGAAAGTCTGAACTCTAAAAATTTAGCTGGTGGGTAAAAAGTCACCTTATATTAATATATATCTTTATAATAACACCGTAAATTAAAAAAAACCATCTGTCTTCTAAAGCTATACTATACCTCAGAGACAACTAGTAGAAACAAATCGGCTTTCGAATAGATTGAATCCATTTCATAGATGGCGGATCCCGATTTGGTCTTTGTTTTGCGAGGTCTATTCATACGAGAACTTAAACTGGGTCGTCGATTGATACAATACAATTCAGGCTGTTTGAGTTCTGGAAAGTTGGGTATAGTTTTGGGTCGCGGTTTTAAACAGTCAAAAAAAGATTAAATATTCAATTGTAATTTTATTTTGTATTTAGTTATAGTTTTTTGTGTGTGTAAATTGCCAACCCAATATTGGCATCAGATGTTTGTTGGTTATCAGATTTTTAAAGCCACCTAAAGGCTGACATAGCTTGGCAACTGCCATACAATAACCACAACCTGGACGGACTTGTTTAACGTGCCTTCTGGATCTATTGTGAGATTTATGAGCATCCAAGCGCGGACCATGCCATGTATCGCTTTACTTGTGAAAGCGTTACGAAAAAGAAAGATTTACAAATCTCACATTTACCAATGTAGCAAATGAAATTAATGATCCTTATTCTAGGCAGAAAACCACACGGTACTCGCAGATAGAAGTAAATGAAACAGAAAGTTAGTACCTGTCTTTGTTTATTAGTCACCACCTATCTAAATGGGTACTCAACTCTAGGTAAATACTTAGTTGAATTTGACTACTTATTCAAAAAAAATACCGGGAAAAGCATTACTTTACAAGTTGGTATATTATAATAAAAAAAATAGTAAATTTAACCGTTTACAGTCTGTAGAAAATAATCTTTTGAAATTTCTTACACATAAGACCGAATGGACCATTAACCCTACGCTTCAAGAATCTCACCCCATTACATTGTTCGGAATGGCATATTTTAATAAATAGCACGTACATTGGAAGCTGTTAAGGACTTGGCACGAGACAGTGGACTTACGCCGTCTACGTGATCTGGCATTCTGGCTGCTTGGCGCATATCTGCAATTATTTTACTGTGTACTCTTAATACTAAACTCAATAAGATGTAATCGCATTGAAATATTAAAATTAAAAGAAAAAAAAGGTAGTTATGATTTTTTTTCTTACTGTGTCCCACTGCTGGGCAAGGGCCTCCCCCTAAGGTGCTATTTTTCAAACGCAGAGTCACTAAACGAACGATTTTTTGTATGGAAAAACCATTTGTTTAGGTGACTCCGCGTTTCAAAAATAGCACTGATGTTCCTATAACATGTTCCTGTTTTTAGCAGTCTGCCATCTACTCATGAAAGAGTTTATGTCGTCCCTCCATCTCTTTCGTGGTCTACCCCTGCGTCTGCGTCTTTCTGGCACTACAAGGTGACTTTTCGGGCCCACCTGTCCGGCTGCATGGGGCACACATGCCCGCCCTGGCATTCCAGCTGCTTGATACGTTTCCTTTGATTTGACCGCAAAAACATCTTTTGGGTTTTCTTACTCCTCTTTTTCCTACTATTTTTTCCTTCAATTATTGTTTTAAAAACTATCACGTCTTTATCCCTAATGAGGCAGACAGAGCCCAGGGCTGCCAGACTCAAAAGCCACTTTCAGGGTCATGATGGGCGAGAAGATGGAATAGCAATCAATACAGTGATGGGTTGCTAGATGCATCGCCTGTTAACATGATTCGCTTTTTATAAAACTATATTAACATACGAGTATTTTGTAATATAATATACGAATCGAAAGTCCGAATCAACTTAAATGAAATGGAATTGTTTGAAACTATCTCTAAAAGTTTACTCGTTTACCAAAACATACAAGTCATTATAGGCGTACATACAATTTTCATTATGTATGAACCATTACCACCCATTACTCACACCCAGTCTCACCCAGTTTTCTCGGAAAATATTTGTAATACCGTTATTTTATAGGAGATTCTCGAAATAGGTTTTATGTTACTTAATTTTGTTTCATGCGATTTTTCCGTATTCCCGTATACTCATATTTATTCACGGGTACGTAAAATATGTGATGTAAATAACTAAGTAGAATCAAGTCGAATTAAATAGAAGTCCCTTTATCTTGGTTCTTTCGCAGAGATAATTTATTTTAAATATTTCGTTTAATATTATTCGTTTTTTAGTAAGAATGTAGCAAAAAAAAAACAACTAAAATGGATAACTCTTTTTATTTAATTTTTTAGACCAAACATCATTTAAAATAAAAATATAATAATTTTATATAAGTAAGTAATTAATTAACCAAGTTTAGGTAAATTACCTAGGTAGGTGGATTTCCTGGCCAATACGAAGCAGATTTCAAACTCTAAGCATTTACTAGCAATTAACTTAAGTAAGAATAGTTAGTAAAAAAAATACTACTTATATTTTTTTACTTTGAAGAGCTTTATCGTGGAAAATTGCCAATCAAAGCATACTGAAATGACCTAACTGAATGAAACTTTTTGTGAAAACTGATTGATTAGCGCGAAAACTATCCTGACTCACCCCACTACACGACCCCTGACGAACCAAATTGTATTATGTCCCGTACAAAATAACACAAAGCTGCCAAAATATTTGCAGTTGAGTGAGAGCTAAAATGTGACTAACGTGTTAGTAAAATGAAAAAACTAAAGTAATTTATCTGAGAAACACAACTGCCAAAGGGCAGTTAGTAGGAGCGCAAAATAGTGCTACTTCTTGACGTGAATTTTGCCCAATTCGGCTAATTTTTGCTCCTAAAATTCTCTATTTGCTAACCAAATATTAGAATTCGAATAACACGAGCTATCGATACATACTTACTTAGGTATATATAGGTACATAAATTATTATGTATATAGGTATATACAAATTCCAGATTTTCCAAGTAGAGTTAAAGAATTTTGCTCATTTTTATTGTTCCGTACCCAAAGGGTTGAAACGGGATTTGTCTGTCTATCTGTTTGTCTGTCACCAGGCTGTATCTCATGAACCGTGATAGCTAGACAGTTAAAATCTTCACAGATCATGTAAGTATTCAATCAAAGTTATTAAAATTCCTTAGGTCAAAATCCTTATTTAAGTATTTCTAAAAAAAAAAGTGTCCTACTTGTAACTAAATAAGTAGATACTTAGTTACCTATAGATAAGCTGATTAGCTATTAGGGAGACGTACAATTTTTATTTCAGAGTAGGGCTCTAAATGGTACAATAAGTAGAAAATAATATCTTCAATCAAAACATATTCATTAAACCTGGCAAATGAATAGCTCATTGCTCTCATTGCTAAATTACACCACAACGCCAGCCACCCTAACTTCTTCCACGTAATAAGCGAATACAGGAAAACAGGGAACACAGGGAGTTCTAACGAATGAATTGTGTTGATGTAACAAGCGCTATCATTATGGACCAGTCCGGTGCAACGAGACTTGCATAGCTGATGGCGTATGCATAGTAATTTAACTTTTTCGTTTCTAGTAATAGGTTGGAACATAATAGATGTTTCAACCTAGATTAGATTCTCGAATGGCGACCATGTACTGGCAAGCGAAGTTGCCTGAACTACGTAGTTGCCTACTTCAACAAAATCAATAGTCTACCAGACATATCCCAAAATTGGGACCCAACGGGTAGATCTATTGGGACGAAAAATCCCAGTAGTCCTACAGTTACTGGATAAACACACTTGGTAGGACTGCAGGACTGTTTAGTCAGAGTGGACTTTACCTCCGTGGCGTAGTGGTCACCAGGCTTATCCAGAGGTTCCGGGTTCGATCCCCGATCAGGGCAAGTAGGAAAATAGCCTATTTTATATTGTCCTGGGTCTTGAATGTTTATCTACCTATACATGTATTTGTTATAAGTATAATATGGTATCGTTGAGTTAATGTCCCATAACACAAGTCTCGAACTTACTTTGGGGCTAGCTCAATCTGTATAATTTGTCCGTATTTATTTTATATTTATTCATTAGAACTACTGTTACGTCACAGCCAACGGGTAAATCTGTTGGGACGAAATATCCCAGTTAGTGTTGCAAGCAAAAGTATAAAATATCTATCGGTACTATCGTGGCCTTGGAAAACTGTAGCAATATCGATAGTCCTATCGATATTATGACTGTTCAAGGCCAACTATCGATAGTTATGCAACGCTAATCCCAGTAGTCCTACTGGTAGAACAAAATTGGTAGGACTGCTGGGACTATCTTCAAATCAAAAGCACTCTTCAATAAACCCCCGCCGTCACCCGGCCCGATTAGCATATAAATTAATTTGGTTTATAAATAAGTTTTCAGGGCGCACTAATGAATTTCAATTGGTTCGGTGTAAATCACCAGAGGGCGATTTGAAGCGATCGAATTCTTCTAATTACAGTTTGTTGGGAAATCCCTATTGTTTTTGGAGCGTTAAAGTTGATTCGAGGATTTGGGACTTTGGGTGTTTAAATACTGGAAATATTTTATGCTGCGCTAATTAGATTTTTTATTTATGCTGGTATAAGAAAAAAAAAGAAGAATGTAATACCAGCTGCTTCTCTTCCCGCGAAGATCCTAAAAGCCGATCGAAGAAATGGGCGAAAGTCGTAATAATTATGTTATCTCATAGGAAATGCGGCTAGCAACCTATCACTATGTTGACTGCCATTTTCCATCCTTCCCTAGGCCCTATCTACTCGTTTAGGGATTAAGACGTGATTATATGATTACCTACGTACAACTAACTTATTTACAGTCCGCTGCCAATCACATGCAACATTTTAAACAAGAAGAAATAGGTACTATCTAAAATCAACTCAACATCAAGTTCCCTTTAAAGCGATTTCACCAATATACCATTACGTAAAGGTAGGGGGTTATATAGAGCTGGCTGTTGACTTATGGTTCTTAGCTAGGTTTTAAACTAAAAGGAGAAGATTACATTAATAATAACGTAGAATGCGTCAACTGTAATTTCTCTCTCGCAACGTTATAAAAATGACGGCAATAGGTATTTCAGAACGTATGCAGAAAGGCCATATTTCACTGCAGTACGGAATCTAGTTGCATAATTTGTCTGTGCTCAGGAACCCAAGTAACATTACCTACGTCATACTTGGGAAAAGTATGAGAAAATATGTTTCAGGCTTCCAGCTATCTACGCCTAGGTAGTTAGGTACCTAAGTATCTGATCGTCGCCGCTGCTGGTGAAGGGCTGGTTGCTTTTTTTCTTACGGAATTAGCAAAGCTATTCAGGGGTAACGCAGCCAGATTTCTTGGCACCATGCTTTAGGTGAAAATCTTTTAGACTAAGTTAAATTTAAGGTTAGTGTCTAGTTTAATTTTAATTTTAGGTAGATACCTACATATTTTAAGCTCGACAAAAAGAGTGGTGTTTTAAGTTTGACGCTAATGTTTGTATGTGGCATCGAAGCTCTCGAACTGATAGACAGATTTTAATGCGGTTTTTTACGAAAAAGCAAGATCAAAATCGGTTCAGCTGTTTAGAAGTAATTTGGGGTTAACGCCTGAAAGTCGGGTTTTTTTTTTAATTTGCCTAGACTCTATTAAAAAAGTACCTACCTAAACCTTCCTAGAATTATATCCTAGCAGGAACCTACTGCGTTACAAGTGTTACAACGTCTAAAATGTTTTAAGTAGATTTTACTCAGCAGAATATACATACATAATTACCTACTTATATCGATATAATGCATTTTACTGAGTAAGTATAACATTCGGCAAAAAAAACTTGAACAAAACACAATAATGCGCAATTTTCTCCACTCAAGTTGTTTGCTGATCACTTCCTACATATGTAAGATATCAATAAATTCTAGTAAGTATTTTTCCACTGAAAAAAAAAACTGACATAAGTTCTTACATTGTATTTTTAAGATCGAATCGGAATATGACGGGTATGTACACACACACATTTGGAAGTTTCCTGGGTCAAAAATAAATTACTTGGTAAGTACTATACTGTTAATAGAATAAAATGCCACAAGATAATGTCACTTCTAATTGATCATATCCACTTTCAACGTAATTTTAGATTTATTATTGCGTAAAAATTGATATCAAGAGCTCTTTTTACTGACTCCAAGAAATTATGACGTCATTATAGTCTTTATTTCATACAAATTATAAGAAAAATATCTGATTTGAGTTGTTGGAAACTTCCTTAAGATACAAAAACCTGCGAAACACAAGCCCCTTTGTAATGTCGACACTGATTATGTTTTCCTCGCAAAGGTATCCGAGGGTCGATGGTCATTCGTCTCAATAAACGGACGTTGATAGTCACTGTCCGCCTACAACAACAATTACCCCCATTAATCATGGTAGGTATGCATTTTTTAAGTTTAAAAAAACGGGCAAGTTATGTACATCTCCCTTAATTTGTCATAGAAAAGTGCGGCACGGAGTATGGACCTGTTCTATGTATACGAAAATCCGCCAACATAAGTCTAGGTATACATAATATATTCGGTATGTAGTGAATACTGCATCAAAAACGGCTCAGTGAGTTACTTACTTTAAAATCTAGATTTTTAAGGTTGATATAGATCTATCTAGGTATAATAATTACCTCACTGTTGCGTCTATATAACCGCGTATACCTACATATAAGTCCGCAATGTGGGTAAGTTTAATTTTTTTAAACATCCTATGTGCCGTATAGGTTTTTTGAGTTGTTCCATTTGTATGTCTGCTAACTACATAGCTAGTAGGTATTTTTGTTGGCTATAATAAATATTTGTAATTAATAGGGATGCAATTATGCATCAAAGTTACCTACAGCAATAATAAAATGAAACCAGTTAAGTAAACTAAATCCGCTGGCAATCAGCGACATCGACTCTCATCAGTCGAGGTAGTTTCAGCAACGGAAGGTTAATTTACAAACGGTAAGCCAGTTAGCGCTAACTTACTTGAACTTTAAACTATGCGCCGCGATCAGTTTGCGGAAAACCAAAGACTGAAACTCGGACTTTAGGTATGATTGGGTACTTATGTGGTTTGTTTATTTGTAATAACTTTATTGTACTATGAAATAAAAGCGGCCAAGTGCGAGTCGGACTCGCGCATGAAGGGTTCCGTAGCAGCAAGTAACATAACCCGTAAAGACCCGGACGGCATTTATAAATGCCCACGTTCATTGTCTTTCTATTGTGTCTGGTATTGGCGGTTGCGAATGGGATAATACAAGTCTTGTAGTACGTTTTTTATTTTATTTTTCTATTTGAGTTGATTGAATAAAAGGTAATTTGCGGTTTATGATTTATGACGTATTAAAAAAAAACTACTTACTAGATCTCGTTCAACCCAATTTTCGCTGGTAGTTTGCATGGTAATGAACATCATATATATTTTTTAGTTTTATCATTCTCTTATTTTAGAAGTTACAGGGGGGGGGGACATTTTTCCACTTTGGAAGTGTCTCCCGCGTAAACTATTCAGTTTAGAAAAAAATTATATTAGAAACCTCAATATCATTTTTGAAGACCTATTTCGATATACCCCACACGTACGGGTTTGATGAAAAATATTTTTTTTAAATTTCCGTTTTCAGTATGGGGAACCCCCAAAAATTATAATATTTTTTCTATCTTTGTGTGAAAATCTTAATGCGGTTTATAGAATATATCTACTTAGGTACCAAGTTTTAACAGTATAGTTCTTATAAGTAGTTTCGGAAAAAGTGGCTGTGACATACGGACGGTCAGACAGACAGACAGACGACAGACAGACATGACGAATCTATAAGGGTTCCGTTTTTGCCATTTGGCTACGGAACCCTAAAACACAATCACATACAACGACTGAATAAATTGACAACGGCGAACTTATCCCATAATGGAAGGATGTTACCTACCTAAAAGTAGGTAAGTACCTAACACGTGCAGAGTAACAAGTTAAAAACATCGCATCGATAGATTGATGGACATCATAGGTATGAGAGATACGAGTAGGTAGGTCATTTATATCACTAAGGTCCATTTACTAGACTTTTTACTGTTACACACTCAACTTTTACTGATCCAACAATTTACATTTGTGTTCTTTGTAGGTACTAAGTATTTACAAAATTGCCTGTCAGATTTACCGTTTATAACTTTAAAATACCCACCCACCGTATACCACAAGGTACGGTACTTTTTTTTTTTGATTTTACGAAATACTTACCTATACTAAAGATTACGTACAAGAGATATATTGATAAATAGCCGAAGCCCGCGACTTCGTTCGCGTGGACTTTATGTCTCTGGAAAATGCTCATCAGGCTGAACAACTTTTACTAAGGCGGCATTTTTATATCTCTATAGTTTAGCTGGACCATTATGGTTCTACATCAGGCGTTCCATTTTCCAAAATCATTTATACCCTATATGTTGCCTAGGCTTAATAGCTATATAACAAAAAAAGTTTTGTTCGAATCCGTCCAGTATTTCCGGAGAAAGTATAGATTAACGTGTACAAACAGACAGACATTTTTTTTTTAATTCTTACTCTTATACTACGTCTCTATCGCCCCCAATATTTTTTTTGGAAACATATTTAATGTACAGACACACTTTTTTAACTGTTTTATTATATGTATAGATATAGATTATACCTAGGTACTTACTTATGTGACATGTAATTGCTTTCTTTTGTAAAATAGATTATTAAGAGGTTAGCGCGGCGCATCCCCGATATTGCATAACTTTTAAAAGCTTATGAACCTTTAAAGTTCGTGGTGAAGCTTACCATCGTTGGAAAGATTTTATAACATATGGACGCTAGGACGTTTATAATATTTAGTGAGTACCTAGTAGATATGGTAGTTGAACCTTAACGAAAGCAGTATCCTACATATTTAGATTAAACAATACTTAGGTACCTACGCAACAGTAGATATTTACCTAAGATCTATCTAGATAATTATCGCGGAGAGTTGATAAATTCAGGGCTTCTTAACTCATTACGGCCCGTTCTTAAGAATCCCCTTAGACTTTTCGATACAAATGTAGTCTACGTTTTATTTTGAAACTTGTCAGATTACGGTAAGAAATTATAATTTTAAAGCAATATAAAACGTATGGAAATTTGTAGTTTGGCCTAGGGCACGGGCTAGAATAAATTAGCCTAGGGTAAGGGGACACTTTTGCGGCACACGTAAACGGCTGGACCAAGTTTGGTAAAATTTGTTATGCAGGAAGCCGACACCTTTACTTTTCCGGGGGTAACACTGCGGGGCATTGCTAGTATACTAAACTTATAAAAAAAAACCTGTCGGGTTTTTTACTGACTTACAGAACGTAGTACTTTATTCCACAGATAAAGATGTAAGTATTTATTCCAAATGTGCAAATAAAAACCCTTCAAAAGTTCCGAAGTGACAAATCTTTTCTTGCTTGCATGGGGTGAATATAAATGTGCACTTCACGGAGTTATAAAGTTTAATAAAAGTAAATATTTAGAGTTTGCTTTGTATTATATGAGGGACTTGTAAGTTGAGTATTCACTCTCTTTCGTACCTTTTCATGTTTACTTTTCCGTCAAATTTTTTGTTGAAAACTAACTCGATTTTTTTGCATTTTTATTGAAAAAAAAATACTTTCAAATTTTTTCCTACTTGAATACTGACAACTTGAAAATTAATAAGGTCTATGAAGTAAGAGTCAAACTTCATGATAAGGTCTAACTAAATAAGCAAACTGAAAGAGCGTTAAACTGCATTAGTTTACTCTCTCACAGTTAATAAAAAAATATCATCATCGTCATCATCAGGTCTTTCTATCTCCACTGCAGGAGCACGACCCTCTCTGTTCTACTAGAGCTATACTTGGCCAGAGCAGCCAGAGGACTTGGCCTACACTTTCCACGCTGGCCAGACGGGTTGAAGATGTCTCACTGATGTTTATAAGCTTTGTTTTGCTTGGAATTCCTAAGTCGCTTTTTACGACATCCACGGGAGGACTTGGAGTGGTCCTATTCTACTCTGCCGGATACCACACGGCAAATAAAAAATATACTTATGTTGTTCTCAATTCTTTATTTTCGTATTGTAAAATTATATCAGTATTTACACAATCATAGAAATATAAATCTAAAAACCATCACTTATGAGTTTCCTAATACTTAGAAGAATATCTACCTATTGCCTATCAATAAGGTCTAGAGTACAAATTATTCTAATGTAATCTATTGCACTAATGTGATGTGTTGAAGTCTATATTTTTTTGTGCACCAAAATATCCAACCAGCTTTCAATATACTGTTGACACATAATTAAAACACTTTTCCTATGACCCAATGTTGGAATCTAAGAAAAAAATTTTATTTTCACAGAAAAAGTCCGAAAGACATTGTCTCTGGAAATCTCGGTATTGTTACCATAGGAAAAGTTGTTCATATTCACCAGCTGACTCACCTTCAATGATGTCGACTGTACATTTACGCCTTATACTACATTGGAAGCAAGTACTGCGACACGAGGATGTCATCACGAGTGATGATCTCAGCCTCAAACTGTGCGTGCGATAGAGATAGCTGATTCCGAATCGTCTTTCTCTTTTACACGCACGTTATCTGACTGTACAAATAGCGGCACGTAAGTTTAGCGTTGAGTAAAGTGAGAGGGTATACTGCGCACGGGTACAGTATTAATGTTTGCCTTCTGCGCAATAACGGTCAGAGCTTGAGTTTCGTGCCGCTACCTGTAATGAGCTGAATCGGTATCGTCGTTCATTCGTGTCTCAATACACGTTCCTACACTGGAATATACCAAAAGCTACCTATTTACTGGTATAATTATTGCTGAATGTACACTTTAGCTAAATGGAAATGTACAGGTTCTTTTTTATCGTGAGTCGCATAAAATTAGTTGCCCGATTTACGTTTTATAGAAATAATTCATTCGGTTGTTGGTTTGCTTCGGTGCATTCGTCCTGCAAAGTCCTGACGTGCGTATAAAACCGAATGCAACGTAAATTGCGCAACGGATTTTAAGTGACCCACAACACATGACTGGTATAGATATTTATATGATTGGTACAAATGAGGATTTTCCAAGATAAGACCACGTGGCTGAAGCAGACTTCTCGGAAGTGCCACTTTTAATGTGACCTCTTGTAAAAAGACCCTCAATTACCAAGAGAAATAAACACTAAAAGTATATTTTTAAATAATTTGATCAACATGTTATACCTACTTAATTTACAATAAGTATAGTATAGTTACAGGCTCACGTAAGTACACAATAAGGTTACAATTGTTTAGACCGCTAAGAAGATTTGAGCATCATATTTATTCGTTATACATATTTTAGTACCGTCGACTACACGGCTAGCGTAACACTTTAAATGCAATATGGACTATATTTCAATATACAAAGGTGCGCAGAAATATTGAATCGTTACACTTATGCTGTAGCCCAAGGTCCTAATGTAAAAAAGAAACAAGCTAGGAATATCTTCCAATAATATTATGCAACAAAACATTTGATTAAAAAATATTAGGAAGCAGTTATGTAGTACAAATTATATTGTTTAGGTTATATTACAAAACATATAAATATGTGTAAATTAAATATGCTAAATTTTGACATAGCCGCTACAAAACAATATATATTTAAAAGAAATATTTTTTTACCTATATACAAAATCTGCTATATTGATTATTAACTCCAATTATTTTGTTATTAGGCCGAATATGCGGGATTTGTAGGACACATCAAGGCGTTCCTTATGATACAGTTAGAAGTTGACAGCGAAATTTCTACACTTAGCCGTATTACAAAAAAACTTGCAGCAGGTATTATTGTAAGGTAGATTATATATATAGCAGGTATTATAAATTCACAAAATCGTCGCACATTACAAACTAATTTGTCAACCTTTGCTGTATGACCAATCAATCACTGAGTACATTTATATCGTTATTATTCAACATGTTTAATTTAATAACATAATAATATTATCAAGTTACGCAGTCACCTGACATCTTCGACTATTTGTTTGTTTGTAGTTACTTCGAGACTTTTTATCATTTAATTCACTATCGACATGTCGTCATTAATAACTTAATTAAATATTTAAAATGCACGCATTTTTTTTATTTGTTAAATAAAATCCTTATTAACCACAGTAAAGAATTTATAAAATATCTTAATCAACGACGAACCTATGATACTTTAAAGTTTCAATTAGAGAGAGAAGTCCGATATGGACTGGTGACGTCATAATTACATATCATCAATACATTTGCTATAGAAAATAGCGTTTTTTGCGAGTGAGATAGACATATTTTCGTAAAATCGCTATATCTCGATTGTTTTTCCGCCAATTTTTATTCTGTTTTCACTGTTAGTACCTACTTTACTTTTAAATATTTACGAATAAACTGGTTAGATAACACATATTTTTTTCATGCATATTCTCTATTGTCATTGGACCATCAGTTAAAAGCAAAGAAGTTGATATCCCTTCTCAGGTTAACAGGTATTTTGCTCCGTCGAATGTATTAAATAACTGCACCTTGTTGGATCTGAAGTCGCTGTGCTACCATTGGTGCCCCATATTTTCTAAAACCCTCATTTAATTCGTGCTAAAATAGTTTGTTTTAATAGCT
The DNA here is from genome assembly GCA_963555685.1 of Acrobasis consociella. Lineage (NCBI taxonomy): Eukaryota > Metazoa > Arthropoda > Insecta > Lepidoptera > Pyralidae > Acrobasis > Acrobasis consociella. The sequence goes on from OY743120.1 coordinate 10,203,553, forward strand.
TCTGTTTCAACTGAAAACGATTAAAGTAACATGAATAAAATAATCAGTCGGCTAGATTCACTTGTCTATTTTAAGTTTCGTTCAAAATAGACAAATAAACAAAACATTATCCGCCCTACAAGGTGGATAATTTACAGAGACACGCACGCAAAACAGGCATTGCAAATGGAATAGGTAACAATAATTGTAAAGGACTGTATACAGTGTAAAATGAGCACTAAAAGCTATGTCAAATGTGAGTGTGATGAATTGTATCAGTGTTGTATATGGAACTCTTAGTATGGAAGTTAGTTGTTTAGAAGGAAAGGCAACTCTACTTTTTCATAAAAAAAGTTTTCCAGTGCTTAAAATTTTAGAAAGAGATCTGTTAATACACGTTACATATCCCAAGTAATTTTTTTTTGTTCATATTGCACGTTATCATAACTGAAGCGTTCGAGGTAGTATATTACTCTCAATATGTCAGGGTCAAGCATTTTTCCGGACTTTAACTGTCTCTATTATACTTATTCATATTGCACTTATACAATAATATCATTACAGAGACATGAAGAACAACCCTTTCAAAAACACATTTGATACTTGTAGAAAATATTTGTCAAACATAACATACAAAAAAAAGTTGTTCCTGAACATCTGGATGTCTGTATGTATGTATGTATACGATTTTTCTAAAGTTGCGTCACGCCACGAGATTGTTTCCTATTGAAAATTACTGTCTAATTCGATGTCATTGAAATATAATTAATAAAATACTCAAAAAAAGTACAAGACCCACGACAATTTATTTTTGAATGAGTGTTATGAAGAGTGCTCTTTTGGATATTTTAAACTTTTTTACTAATTGTTGAGTAATACAATAAAGTGTCATAGATAGAAAAAATGCGTACTTACAAAATAAAAAAAATATATCTTGAAGTACGTATTCTAACATGACTCTCATCGCTATGAATAGAAAATAAACTTTATTAAAATGTAAATATAAAACTAGCTAAAATAAATTAACTAGAAATAAAGTTTTATATTTAATAATAATTAATTATACATCTACTATACCTTACCTACTTATTATGACGATTTTAACTAAACATAGTTCAGGACCTAATATAATTTTATATATATTAATTATTTCAAATAATAAGACTAGCAAAACTAGAAATAAATAATATCATCTGGGAATCACTATTTGCGACATAAAAATACAACACAATCTAGTATTATATATGTAATTTATACAAGATTTTGTTCTCAATAACACCTTCTGGAAATAATTCGAAATATTCTACATCAAATATCAACATTCATTCAGTCAGTAAATTTACGCAGATATTACCTAAAAGTTTTGATTCCACACTACTTTGGCTTACGAAATCTTTTTTTTTACATTTACATGCGTGTATTAAACGCGTGAAAAATACATTAGGATTTGACATTTTTTGTTTTGTGTACCTAAATAAAAAACTCATTTGGAATGATAGAATTTTAGTATAAGCTACAGTATTTTTTATTACCTAGCTTTATTTATACGAGTATATAATTACCATTGAATTTAAAAGTTATAAGGTATGAAGGTATCTTCCACGGCTGTTCCGTAGGAGCTTTGAATTAATTACCTTGTCAAGCGTGTTCAGTCTATCTTTGTCATAAACTCTACGTGCGAAAGAGATAGCAGAATACGTCACGTGATGCCGTCTCTATTCCACGTAGAGTTTGTGACAGAGAGAGACTGAATACGTCGCTTAGTCACGCGGTTAACGCAGTGTACGCCCTAAGTCTTTAATCATATTATGATAAAAGCCAGTTACTTTATCAACGCGTGCGTCATCAGTACAAGTAAAAATAAAACTTTTATAGTTTTATTTAGTGGAATCATTAAAGTAACAAAATACATCATTAGAAGTAAAGCAACCACTATTACACACAAGTACAGCAAACTTTAATTTAAAATACCAGAATACAACTTATTTATATATTTAAGTCACGCTATCAATAACATATATATTACTCTAGCTATTAATTAGTGAGTATGTATAATGTTCGTCCACGCCGATAGAAAAAAAAAATATTTCATGGCCTGTATTAATTTATTTATCTAAATACTGATAAATTTATCAGTAGCAAAAAATATTTACTTCCTTCTTCAGTAAACTCTTTCTAATCAAATCACGTCAATAAAATGTTGTTAAACAGTTGTAGACTAGACTGTGCCTACAAATGCATAATGGGAATAGCTATCAATTGATTATATTTCAATAGGATAGGGTTATCGTATTGTCACTAAATGTATCCTATAGCCAAATCCCTGTTAGTATTCTACATTGGAATACAATGTACCCTAGAGACGCAAGCTCTTATAAGGAAAGTAAAGGAATGGTCCCAGCGCCGTAGAACTGTAAGACCTTTCTCATTTTCTCACTAATCACTTGCATACGATTAAGTAGTGTAAGTATGTAGCTTCAGTGTATGCAAACTCGCTAGTTTTAAATCAGGGCCGACTCGTACGCCGACGCAAATTCACTTCTTGAGAAATTTTCTAGGGGGCCCAAATTCACTTCTTGAGAAAATGAGGAAGTCTGGCAGTTCTACATCTCTGGGACTAGAATGAGAATTTTCCAAATATCGCAGCAGAGGTAGTCTCTGTGGTCCAATACACATGTCCATTTAATATTATTGATAACAGTGAAATAGTCTTAATTACAAACCGTTACAGCTCATATGAGATATAGCGGACATTTTGCACAATCCTCTTTAACTATTGAACTCGAAAACATGTTCTTTACACAATATGAGAAATTTGAATTTCTCCTTATTTAAAACGTGCAAAATTGTTTTCCATTTAATATGGATAGAAAAATTTTTTAAAAAAAGACAACAAAATAATATATTTTTTCTACTCCTGTACTGTTATCTGTCTTTTAAATGGTTCTGAACACTATTATAAGAACATTGATAATATGATTGCAGAAAAAAGTCTATACTCTATGCCTCATAATAGCACATGTGTCGTTATTTCACTAAAACGATACTGCTAGCCATAGACCAAGAACATTTTTTTCTATAGATTTACCATACTGCCAACATAAGAAAAAAATGTTTTTTTTTAACATAGTCACTAAAAAGACGTCAGTTAAAAAAAAAGTTTACCATAGATACCATATAGATCAGTACTTGTATATTCTAAATCTGATTTACCAAACATGTAAGTCAAACATTTTCATATTTTCTTTTTTTGGTTTTGTATTTTATTTAGTAAATATAGTCGTAGAAAAAGTATTGTATGCAACGTTGTATAAGTACGTCAAAAAATGCTCGATGGCGCCTCCTTACGATGCTCGCTAAAGCTCTCATCGTAATCTGCGCCACTCGCATATTTTGAACCCTCTTATACAACTGTTGCATAAAATACTATAAAAAATCAAAAACTACCCCGAATTGTACCCGGCTCAAAAGTTCATTTATATTTTAAGCTAGGTAGCACCCGAGGAGTTGGCCTTGTAAACGGCGCCCTATCTGGCTAACCAAGTCCGCAACGGCGATTTGAACTAATTTACAAATTCATACTGCAAAGATAGATCTAGGTAAAATTATGGTGCTAGAAAGATAGAACGCCGTGTAGGGGGCACTCTATCTTTCTAGCACTATAATAGGCACTGACGCACTGGGTAATGGATGATGACTGTATGTCAATGAATAAATACATTTGTCACGAGTTATTTACTTCGTCAAATAATTTTTAATTTATACAAAAGCATTATACATGATCTGTATGTCTAAAAATGTTGCATTACGTTGACTATATATAGTGGTAAAAACCACTAAATGTTCAAGATGTCGATCTTAAATGTAAGGATTCACGCGTAGAAAAGTTTCTGACAAATCCAAAGACCATAAATAAATTAAATAAAAATAAATATAATAATATTCGAGTCATATAGGTAACGATAGGACAAGTCAGGAGAAGCATTCGGAACTGTGTTCCTAACCGCAAACCGTCAGAAACAGTCCTCGTATTGTATAGTTACACACAACAAAATTTTAAGAATCACTCAAAATTTTGAAACCGTCGTGTTTTTTTTCTATTAAAGCCGTTAAGTTACCTCTATGGAATCAGACTTCGATGTGGGCGTCGGATATCGGCGGGTGCTTCAGTTTCTTCGGGTTGATAATGGAAGGTTTCTGCGTCCTCGTGTGCCAGACGTACACTTTGGTACAGTTTTCCGCGAGAGGCTCGAGCTCTGATGTCTTAGTGAAGTACTTGAGGATTTCGCTTTCCTGTAATGTTATATGTTTTCACTTTAAAAGGATAATGTAGTAGTTTACCTAGAACGTAGACCCTTAAGAGTCCCCTTACCCTAGACTTCTCTGTACAAACGTAGTCTAAGTTTAATTTTGAAACCACATGTCAGATTCCGGTAAAAATTGGTAATTGTGCCGAAATCGGACATGTCGTTTTGAAATAAAACGTAGACTACGTTTGTATGGAAAGTTGTATTTTGGTCTAGGGTAAGGCGACTCTTCTGATTTGGCTCATTCTAACATAAAAATGTAACATCGCTGACAATAATGATCGCTATTTGTCTAATCCTTATCCTTACTAATATTATAATTGCGAAATTAAGTTTGCATATTTGTTTGTTTGTAACCACTTTACGCTTCAACCACTGAACCTTTTTAGATAAAATTTAACATGGAATAGTTTAATACCCAGGGAAGGAGGAGGAGGACCCGACAAGATAGAGGTTAAAAATAGATACAGATAGGGGCTAGGAAAGTTATACAGAACTTTTAATAATACTCCTCTTTTGTCGGGGGTTACAAAAACTAATACTTTATCAAATAAAGATTTTTAAAATTAAATTCAATATCAAATATAACTTATATTTTTTGTGTAACTACTAGAATTTTCGTTTCACCCAAATAACAATATAACAAATAAATATTGATCGTATCATTTCAACAATGGACTTTAGTGCTCTCAATATAGCTTCAGGATGTGATAACTGAGTCCACAATACGAGTGAAAGTTAGATAAAGGTCGTGTTTGAGAGGCCGCTCTTATCACTTATCTAGTGCTTTAGGCGAAATTTGTAAAAAAGGGCATGTCATTGAGCTTATTTCTACTAACAGACTAGCTGCGCCCGCGGTGTTACTCGTGCCTAAAGTAGCCTATGTGTTAATTCAGAGTGTCAGCTTCCTGCATACCAAATTTTATCAAAATTGGTCCAGCCGTTATTGCGTGAAGAAGTAAAAAATATACACAAACACAAACTTTCGCATTTATAATATTAATGTGATTGGCAACAGTCATGTGAGGGAAGAATGGAGCGTTTTGAATGAAATACAGAAATAGACAAACTATTTACTTCACATATTTATAGAGAGCTTGTCAAATGGTTGGTCGAATGAGATGAGACTTTCACTGGCTGGCATTTTGATTGCTAGACCAGTTGGATAATCGACAAATCTCATGATATGTTTATAACGCTTCCAATATTATGACAGCGCAGATCGTAGAAGCCGATCGAGGGAATGAGCAAAAATGCTAATTATTTAAATAGGCGATACGGCTACCAACCATCATTATTTTGATCGCTTTTCCACCTTCTCGCCCACCATTACGCTACAATTGGCCATTGAGTTTTGCGGCCTTAGGCTCTGTCTGCTTAGAGTAGCAAGCCCCAAAGCGCTCTTTCTCCCCCGTTAGGAATAATGTCTTGCTAGTATGTATTACGACAGACTTTGTATCCGACTGGTGGGCAAAAGCCTCCCTCTAGTCCACCACTTATGTCTATCTCGACGATTCCAGATCTTTAAAAGATGCTAAATCAACAAAGATTTTCATACGGCGTTGTACACGGTAGGTTTCTCATTGGTGACGAGAGGCATCGGTAAGTAACGAAAATAGAAAGCGAAAGGAAATAAAACACCTAACTTGAATACAAACTGCACTTTTCTAGAAAACCTCGCATCAAGCACAAGTATGGTACTTGAAAGAAGCGGAATGTTATTTATGCCTACTACTTCTACAAACGGAACGGGGAAGTTTAAAGATAGCACCAATAAACGAGAAAGTACGAAGCAATCGGTTGTCATGGTTTGGGCATGTCATGAGAAGAGAGGATCAACACGCAACAAAAAGAACTTTAAATATGAAGGTAAATGGAAATAGGGGAAGGGGAAGACCAAAAAAGAGGTGGATGGAGTGCGTAAGGCAAGATATGGTTGTAGCAGGAGTAGATGTTAGTATGACGGGAAACAGAGGACTGTGGAAGGAGAAGACATACTGCGCCGACCCCAGATAATGGGATAAGGTGAGGCAGATGATGATGACTTCTACAAACGGAACTATCGTGCACACGGCAATGTGTATGTTCGCCCCCCAACGAGAGGTTCGTGCACGGGAACGGGGACGAATATTGCGCGGAACCCTAGTTTTCCTTATGTACCTCATCATCATTAGGTCTTTTTAGTCTCCACTGCAAGGAGCACGAGGCACGACCCTCTCTGTATTATAATACTAGAGCCATACTTGGCCAGAGCAGGCAGAGTACACTCCCCACGCTGGCTAGACGGGTTAGAGAGGTCTCATGATGTTTATAAGCTTTGTTTAGTTTCCTTATGTATGTAATACTTATATAATTTCTATGCTTCATGTTTATCTAGAAACAGCGTGGAATTGATCGCAAACCCGGCTATTTCGATCATGAACGGCGGAAATGGTTTCCAGGTGGCATTGTAAACGCTTACCTTACCGTCGGTGACCAGAAACATTAATAAATAAACAAAATTGTAAGCGGAAGGAACACAAACACCAACCTGAAATCCAGACTGCACTTTTCTAGAGAACCTCGCTTCAGGTTTATCTAGAAACAGCGTGGAGTTGATCGCAAACCCGGCCATGTCGATCGGGAACGGCCGGAACGGTTTCCAGACGGCATTGTAACCGGTGACCTTCCCGTCGGTGACCAGGGGCATCTCCACACGCATGCCGCCGACGATGCCGACGGGCCATGTGCCCACTTTGTTTATCTTCCGCATCTGAAATCAGAAAATAGAAATGGTTAGTAATTTTATTGGTTCGCGCTTTTAACATGATTTATGTGTAATATAACTAGCACAAACATTTTTGTTGGATCCGTTTCGAATAGGAGTTACAAACAAACAACAAGATACCGCTGCACTCCGTCAATTCCGTATGAAATTCACATTCGAAACGTTAGACCAACAAAAAAAGGTTTGTTCTAAGTCCCTTTATATACCCATACCTACATTTATTATATGTAAATCATTTTGACCATAAGTTGCTATTAATAAGTACCTATTTGCAGGCTTTTAAAATATAAATATCATAAATGTTATAATCAATGATCCGGAGATCAAAGCAGATGCAGATACAATATCTCAGTGGGGCAATATGGTACTTTGGCCAACGCTCCATAGAAAGAACAAGGAACTAAAATTTGTTTCCATTATCATATCATATCATTATCTAATCCATACAAAAACTCAAATAATCATTCATAAATAGAATTTGTTGACCTACCTAGATATTCAGCTCTTCATATTAAAATAAAAGCTGCTACAATTCGTAATTAACAATTTATTATTAGTCGCTAAATAAGTTCATAACTCAACAGCTATACCAACCAATAAAAATAATACTCTATACCGACCCGTTCTCGTTAAAATGGTAAAGTTACGGCATTAGGTACCTATAACTGTAAAAATACTTAAATATTGCCGCGTGTTCGCTAAAGAACTTTCTGTCGTACGCTGAAGTCACAGAATATAAGTATGCTGAAGTCGCAAAGTTCCCTACTATATTTTTATTGGGTAAGGTCTAACAAAATATTTTAAAACTATTTTAAGGGTGAATTCAGTCCATGGTAGTGAACAACTTATACTTAACCACAATAAACATGTCGAAATATAAAAAAATATTTTTATTCATTTTATTTTTCACATCTCACTCGGGCATCTTTATTCCTAAAGGTGTAGACAGGGCCTGGGTCCACCTAGACCTAAATATCACCTTCAAACATGATGATCGGTAAGAGAGCTGAAAAAAGTGAATCAAAATAGTGATGGGTGCTAACTCGATCGCTTTTACGATTTGTGTGGGAAGAGAAACAGATGGTACATTCAAATTGTGGATAGTATGGAAGATTAACATTAGATAAGCTGTAGGACAGATAAATATTTCAATATACATACGGCATACGGGTATCCACTATCAGAAGAGAATTGGTAGCCGAGGTCAAACAACCATGCGCAATAAGTGTCAAGGGTACGTTCATTTTCTGCGCATTGCACCAAAACGTATGTTCACAATCCTAAAATTACGATTGCGAAATTTTGTCGTAACCTCTGAATAGCTAAACCGGCGGCGTCCCATAGTAGCTCCAACCGTAAAGTAAACATTTTTTTTATTTTAAACTAACCGGCTAAGTGCGAATCGAACTCGTGCACGAAGGGTTCTATATCAATAAATTAAGTTTGTTGTATGTTTATTCTGTCTTTAGTATTTGCTATTACGTAGCGGCAACAGAAATACATAATGTGTGAAAAAAATTTACACGGTTCATGAGATACCGCCTGGTGACAACAGACGGACAGAAGGGCAGTCAGACAGCGGAGTCTTAGTAATCGGGTATCGTTTTTACCCTTTGGGTACCCTGTACTGTACGTACGTGCTAACATGTAAAAACGCTGCAGCATTCTTACAAGAAAGGCAACCTAGTAAGTACTGTACTAGGATTCCATAAACAACCATGATGTGTTGTTTTTACTCTTTGAGTGTTTAAGGTTACCTTAAGCTATCCAAGTTAAGATTATTCTAAACATTCTTCGCACTAAACTACGCTAAAATCCATGTGAAAGTAGCAATACTTCATATTTAGAAAATACTAATCATCCGGAATTATATAAAAACAATCCGGAATTCCGACAGGCTTACCAAAATTGCTGAATACAGACAGACCATTCTTACTGAAATCCTTATATACATCGAAATAGATGAGTTTATATGATTATTTAGACTTGGGCGGTTTTTGTATGGATTCTAAGCTAGATTACTCGTATATACCTAAGTATCTATTTTGGAAGTTTACGTGCTTATTACTCAACACATGGCCACTAAATGGAATTTGATGGACCTCCGAGTCTTAGTTCACTTTCACGAGTGAATTGAATCAAAACTGTCATAAAAAAGTATAAGAGAATCATGTATACAATGTCCTTTTTTATTAAGTACAAATATTTTAAGGGGTGAATCAAACCATCATTTTGAACAACTTTTCCCAATAAATGTATATCGAAATAGGAAAAAAAAATTTTAGGTTTTCATAGAAATCGAATAAGTCACGTGATATCATTACTATGAAAAATGAAAATATTTTTTTCGTATTTCGATAAAAATTTACTGGGAAAAGTTGTTCAAAATTATGGACTGAATCACCCCTTAAAATATTTGTACTTATTATTAAGTACAAATATTTTAAGGGGTGATTGGAGTGATGAAAATGACATTGTATATATCTTTTTATTTAACAAAAGAAACTGAGGTTCCGCATCTTTGTGAATTTTTAATTTTTTGGTAAACTGAAAAATATAGGTCCATTACTTCAGAATAATCTAAAAGACGGACAAATTACAATCACACTTTTCTGACCCTGTCGTCACCCCTGGTGGTTTGAATATTCCTTGAATAGTTTGTACACAAATAAATGTGTTGACAAACATTGAAATAATATACATTCCAAAGCTATGCGACATTGTTGTTATACAAACAATCTTATTATCATGAATGTACACTTACCTTACTGTCTGCAAATAAAGAAAAGTGAATTATATTTTACTTTTCTCGTAGTATTTTGACGACTTTTTCTTTGATTATTGTCAGATTATTTTGAGGATATCACATACATGAGACTTTTGATAAACAAATTACCTCCATAATCTCTGCTTTGAAATTCGACGCAAACGCATAAAAAACCGATCATATAGCATCGATCGTTTGTACAGGCTTATTATATTTTTCTAGCACATAACTGCTTGCAAGATTTTTCATATTTGATATGTTTGACACAATATTGAATAGGGAAAATTGTTCCTGTGTGTAAGTAGCCAACATTGGTGTCAGATTTTTCAAGCGCTCTCAGGATATTTGACATAGCTCGAGTATTGCCTTCCGAATCACGAAGGTGATGGAAAAAAATAATATGCCATATTATTTCATTCATCATCATCATTACCAGGTCTTTTTGTCTCCACTGCAGGAGCACGACCCTCTCTGTACTACCAGAGCAGCCAGAGGACTTGGCCTACACTCACCACGCTGGCCAGACGGGTTGGAGAGTTCTCATTGATATTTATAGCTTTGTTGAGCTTGTGTTTCCTAAGTCGCCTTCTACGACATCCACGGGGGTACTTAGAGTGGCCCTATTCTACTCTGCTGGAAACCACACGGCAATGCCACATTATTATGAGATAGTTATATGGACAAATTTTACCAAAACCTAAAAGTAAAAATTTTAGGTTTAGTTTCACAAAATTGAAAAGCATGCCATAGCATTACCTCATCAAACACTTTCAAAGCGTAAGTGTTGTCGTCGTCCATAAAGTAAACCACGCCCCGTTTGTCCTCGACGGTCGCCAGATGTCCTCTCAGCCAGTCCAGGGCCAGGTTCCGCTGTTCCACGCCACTCGCCTGTTAACATAAACAAATTTAGTGCTGCCTAAAAGTCGGATTGCACATTTTGTAGTAAGTAATAAGTACTATTACATGTAAGTAACATGCTAGTTTTCAATGAATCAAATCAGATATTTTTTAAGTTAGAAACATTTTACACGGGATTTGTTAACAGCAGCCGAAGGTTTCTCGGAATCAAATAGTGGTTCTAATATTATTTGGCATATAAAAATCTAACATCGCTAGAAATAATATGATCAATGAAAACTGACATGAAATAAAATGTATTACATTTTATTTCCACGAAGAAGTACAAACTAAGTATTTTATTTTTGACCCAGGAAACTACCCATTTCTACAAGATTGTTTTAAGTCCTTTAGAAACACGGCCTTTTCACCTAGGCCTTGGATTGAAAGACAGAGGTAAAGATTCAACAATAGGCGGCATTGGACGAGTTAGAATAAAAATTATTATGGTAAGAAAAGTAAACTGAATGAAACAAGATATTTTTCAAATCTAAGTGTTGTTAATATCTACTATTTCCAATAAGCAGATAGCTATAAGTCCTGTAATATACTTATTCATAGAAAATTAGACAGTCATAGTAAATTAGTTTAAAAAATATAGCATCAGTAAAGATTAGTAGAAAAAGTAAAACCAATAATTTTATTAATTTAAACTTTCTAATGTAAATTGATAGTAAAATGAAAATTAGTTTTTTTACCCTAAGCATGAATTTTAAAGCCTGAATATACATTTTTATACCAAATACTTTATCCTTTTTTCTCTTTTACATGTGAGAAAGTTTTGAATCTTTTTACAGTACATAATTCATGCCATGGGAACAGAATGTTATGATAAGAAAATAAAATCAAACAGCATTGAAAGTTAACTTAAGATTATTCTTTTTAACATACACAATACCAAGTAGAGTTGACTCTGTTGCTCTTGAACAAACATATATTGATATCCATAACCTGAAAGATTATTATCAGAAAATTGATTTGTCATTTTCCATTATGTAATGCTTATAAATGATCAAGTCATACTGAAATTGCTTCTGGCTTTGATATTACACAGCCATCCAGATGTATATTCCAATTTCACACATAATGTATGAAAATTTAAATAAGTGGAAAAGGTTTTTTATATAATACTAACTGCGCCTCGCGGTGTTACCTGCGCCTAAAGTTAGCCTATGTGTTAATCCAGGGTGCTTCCTGCATACCAAGTTTTATCAAAATTGGTCCATCCGTTTGCGCGTGAAGAAGTAACAAACATACACACACACACATACAAATTTTGAAATATTATATAGTGTGATGATTTCATTTTAAACCGCCCAAATAGTGAGATACATGTGTACAGTCACTACTGCGAGAGCTAGAGTTCAATAAAATCTATTATGAGGTATTATTCCTCAAAGCGCTACCATTTTGAGGCGTACCTCATGAGGCGCTTCTTTTTTATTTCTCTAAGAGCACCTTTTAGTAGCGCTCCCGAAAACAATAGAAAATAGAAGTATTAAAATTTTATTCCTCAAAGTGCACCCACTTTTAAAAATAGGGAAGAGCCTTGAAGTAAACGTAATACATTATATCCATAATTTACCATCCTCTTAAATACACGTTAGTTATTGAATACACAATAACATTGCTCTTTGAATACACATTATTACAATATAAATTTCGTACTTTTGGCTAAGCAATTTCAATGATGATGATGCACAAATGAGTTTTTAAAAATCATCGATATAATTTATTACTTTTACTTTATGCTCTTCCCTATTATTAAAAGTGGGTGCGCATTAAGAAATAAAATTTTAATATTTTTAATTGCTATCGTGAGCGCTATTAAAAGATGCACTTCGAGGATTAAAAAGGAGCGCCTCAAATGGTAGCGCTTTGAGGAATACCTCTCTATTACACCTAGATTCAGAAGAAATTAGAATAGAACAGCTAGACATTTGCACCACATCTGTCAAATACAAATGTATGTGGCGAACTGCATTAGTTTCTTCATTTTCGTTTTCTACATATATCTTATTTCCAAATACTCAAATGCATTTTAAGTAATGAAACGAAATCTTATGCTGTGTCCCATTCTAACACAACTTATTTAAACATGACAGCATAACTTTTAAACAGCATAGCATAACGTTTACGAATGTCAAATACTCAAAATTAGTTTATATACTAAAATTTGTAAAAAAAAAATGATGAAATTTTGTATGGATTATTCATTTTGGCAATTTGATTTAAAAATTTATTTACTAAGGCTCTATTTACGAGTATAATACATTGAGCCTTGAAACAGGCGTTTGTTCTTTAATAATATAGAAATAACGAAATGGGTTGACTTATCATTGTATTTATTCAGGCCATTTTAACGCATTAAGCCATGAAACAGGTGCCTGTTCATTAATAATATAAAAATAGTAAAATAGCAAAATGAATTGACATCTTTCCATTACCCTATCAAATAATTAATTAATTTAATACTCATTACAAAAGGAATCGGCTCTTGGTAATTATTATAAGATTTAAAAAAAAGTGTTATCAGGATTTTGGTTTTTCTGCATGAAATCTGATGTGATTTTCGATTTCAAGAAGACCCAAGCTCCTCAAAGAATTGATTAACTCATTAAGTGAGAAAAGCTTGACAGTAGCTCTCAATGAATGTGGATAAAACCATAGATTTAGTAAAAAAAATCTATTCTATGGATAAAACTAAATCGCTCCATAACTCCAATAAAATTTGACAATCATCCACTCAACTAGGTACAAGAATATATCTACCTGGGACAGCAATCTCCATTTCGAATTCAATCGACAGGAAGAACAAACTACTTAAGACAATCAGAAGAATAGCAAATGGGTATTAATTGAATTATGAAGTCAAATAAACTCAGATTGACAATAAAAAGAAACTTTCACTGCATAGTTACAGTCATTACCTATAGATGTGAGGCATTGGGCACTCACTATACTTTATAGGGAACAGCTCTGTAGCGCTGTCAAAGGGCGATGGAATGCCATGACAGGAATATGGAATCGAAACAAAATAAGAAGCAGTGTGATAAGAAAATAGACAAAAATAGCTGATATCCTTGCTCGTATGGACCAATAGAGTGAAGATGGTCTGGCTACATGATTAGGGACAAGCAAAACAAATGCCGTACAACCGTCTCAGACTAGATGGAACTAACTAGATGGAAAGATGACCTCAAACTCACGGCAAGACATGACAGAAAACTATTAGCAAAATTTAAGGAATTAAATTGAATAATGTAAAAACAAACCTAAACAAAAGTTGAAACTGAAATAAATCATTTCACATTTCTTACCGTTGAATGTTTTGAGCTGTGGGTTTTTACATTTAGGTGAGTATATTTGAGGCCAGAATCCTTGAGGAAGTTTGTGACCAAGTCTGTCTTCGTTTCTGAATCTTCTATTACAATCCAATGGAAGTTCTTCACCAACATCAAAGTTTGGGATAACCTGCCAAATATTAATTTTGTTACTGTAAGTTATAAAGAAAATACTTTGAAAGATACCCTTGTATGCCAGAATACCAGACACAATAGTTAAACCACGCATTTTCACGTAGATCTATACCGTGTGGTTTCCAGTTGGTATGTTGTTTCTGGCAGAGTAGACTAAGACCACTCCAACTCTTCCCATGGATGTTGTAGAAAGCAACTTACGAAATACACCTACAAAGCTTATAAACATCATGAGACCACTCCAACTCAACCATCCTTATTGGAAAGATTGTGCTTATTAGGTATTTTAATCACACAATTATTCTAACAAAATAATTATTCCATTGATATCTTCTGATGATTGAAATGATACCACCAGTTAACCTAAGTAAATGTAAATATGAACAATTAATCAAAATACCATGCTAAGATTCATTCATGGCCAAATCTAAGAGCTAAACAAATTAAAAATATAATTAATTGTATTTGGATGCTACCAAGGGCAAGCCCATCACGATTATCGTATACATACCTAGTTAGATCAGCTTTTTGGGCTAATCTGGTGTACGTCGGGGTAATCCCATAGATGACTGGAAGGTAAGTAGCCACCTGATTGTCCGTCGCCAGCTGGCATTGGAAAGCCGGTTTGGAATTATTGAAGAAAAACAGAAGTACGAAAAGGAACATCCCGATTGCTATATATTGCTTTTTGATGTTAACAAAAGACATTTTATTGTCGCGATCCACTTTGACGACTATTAAGTACTATACGATTTACATCACACGAGACGATGCCCGCTGCTGCCGTTATAATGAAAACATTGTATATTATTGATCAACAGCAGGAATCTCAAAAAATTAAAATTCGATACATAAACTGCAAGCGGCGTAGGCACCCAGGCACCCACCTACATAACTACGACGGCAACAAACGCGACGCGGATGACAGATTGACTTGACAGATAGATGTCATGTGGGATGACGGCTACGAGTTGTCATAGTGATGTACAACGTAAATATTAAATCGATTTAGAGACAATAAATAATTAATTTACACTTTTTTAATTATACCAATTTAAAGATAATTTATATATAATTTTTTTTTCTTCTCAATAAAAATAATAAATATTTAAAGATGTAATATGTTTAATATCAAAAAAAATCTTTTATTTTTCTTCAGCATTTGGCTGGTTATTCGCAAGAATGCGACTCTGGAAATTTTTAATACATAACCTACATGTTAGAAGGAAATAATAATATAGTTACCTTAATTTTTTAATTTGGTTAATATTGTCGTTAGTCTATTACAATATTTGCTACATATTCCAGCATCAGTCAATCCTCATCCCAACCTATAAGTTGCTATTTTTAAAACGTGGAGTCACTAAACGAACGGTTTTTTGTATAGAAAAACTACTAGTTTAGGTGACTCCGTTCGGAGTCCGACTCCGACTCCGGCATTTCAAAAATATCACTTCTAATCTAACCTCATATAACTTTTAAAAAGACCCGTGAATCCCGTGATTCCCAAAAACAATATCAGTAGGTATGGTACCTAAAGATGTAGGCTCAAACATTCGTCCTTAGCTAGAATAGTTAGAAAGTGTTTTAAACAGATATCTCAAATTTAATCCTGCACTGCACTGATTTTTAATAATGTTTTATGTGTTTTTTATTATGATGAATATAATTTATTTAGTATTAAACAGAAATCGATTATAAACATAATCATGGTAGGTACATGCCTATATTTATTCTTCAATATCTTCCGCAGTAAAGTGACATCTGCTGGTAACAAATGACATTAAAAACTACCTACCTAGTTAGGTACTTTCTATTTTAAACTGCTGTTGATCCTTTGTTTATATTCTTACGTTCAAAATCGAAACGTTAGATGGCGCTATATTTATTTTCAACCATAAGGCTCAACTCACATCGGAACGGTAGGGGCCCAATGGCTGGCAGCTCACTTTCATTGTCAGACCAAACCATAATATATTTTTCTTTTTGCGAAATGCATGGTAAGTAGGTATAGCTTGAAAAAAAAAACAACTGTTTGTACATGCTATGTTGCAACACCAATTTCTTCTCGAAGTCTCTTTGTGCTTAGCAACTCGTTTTGGGACAATCATATTGCACTGAAGTGCACTTTTTTAGGATTCCGTACCCAAAGGGTAAAAACGGGACCCTAATATTACTAAGAACTCGCTGTCTGTCCGTCTGTGTCTCAAGAACTGCGATAGCTAGAAAGTTGAAATTTTCACAAATTTTGTATTTCTGTGTCCGCTATAACAACAAATACTAAAAACAAAATAAAATAAATATTTAAAGGGGGCTCCCATACAAAAAATGCGATTTTTTATAGTTAATGGTACGAAACCCTTAGTGCGCAAATCCGATTCGCACTTGACCGGTTATTTCTCGGTATTTTCTCTCCTGTGGTCCGTAATTCAACAGGTCCATATATACTTATGTTGCTTTAAAAAAATGATTTTTTTTGATGAATAATAAATGGTTGACCCTGACATGGTGACAGTAGAGCACTACCTCAACGCTCCGCAGGCGTTATAAACTAAAATATTCGTTACCTGGCCTTTCAACCACGCATAATTCCGCTACGAGTTACAACGTCGTAGCTGTTCGTAGCTTGACTTCGTAGCACCGTAGCTTTGTTTAGATGTTTCGTAAACACGTTATAAGTTAGTAAACTAAAACCCGACTACGAAAATATTCTTGCTGAAAAGTGCGTTTATATTATGAATGTAAGCACAACAGGAAGAAACAGCAAAATATTTTTAAAACTGTCAAATTGTATCCTTTAATCAAACACATCATTATCATTTCAGCCGCATAACGTCCACTGCTGGACATAGGCCTCTCCCAAAGATTTCCAAAATGATTGATCAAGAGCGTCCTGCATCCAGCGCTTTCCAGCGACCCTGTTCAGGTCATCTGACCACCTTGTAGGTGGGTGCCCTACGCTTCGCTTGCCAGTACGCGGTCGCCATTCAAGAACCTTTTGCCCCATCGGCCATCGGTTCGTCGCGCATCAAACACATACTGTGTTTGATTTCAAATTAAAGAATAGATTTATTTAAATTTTTAGGTAAACTTTTTGAAGTGAAAACTTCTTTAGCGGCGTTGTGCACTTTTTTTGGAATGGGTAAAAAATCTTAAACTCGCGTCAGGACCACGTGTCCTGATCGAAAATTCGTAAGACGGCGCAGGGCGCTTGCGCGAATATTCGTGTGTGTTTATGTTACGTTACGTTCGTGTGTGTAATGTGTCATGCTTGTGACATTTGTGACAGACTGTGGTTCAGAAAAGATTTGAAATATTTTATACTGATAATTAAAGCAATTCGTGCAAAATTATTCCCTAACCATTCCAAAATATCAAAAATGCCCAACGTTAATATTCAAGTTTTCACTTCTGCCGGCACTCCCAGAGTGCAACCCGTCGTTTTTTTTTTTATAATTTTGGCCTATAGAGGGCGCCATATTATTGTGGCGTCACATAGCCTTTAACCATCTTATAGCCAAAACGCTTTCAACGGTACCTCATTTGCTAAGGTAACATACGAGTACATACATTATACACAACGCCGAATCAAATCTTTTGGCTGCGTTTCCACTGAAGCGGAGCAGAGTGGATAGTAGCTTAGCGGTGCATAAATTGAGCAATCACAATACTCAAAATCTCCGCTCCGCTTCAATGGAAACAGCGGAGCGGAGATTTCGAGCATTGTGATTGGTCAATTCATGCACCGCTAAACTCCTCTTCGCTCCAGTGGAAATGCCACCTTTGGCTTTGCCGTAGACGGGTAAAGAAAGAGAAATATTACCTTTTCTTTCCATCCATTTTTGATACATATAAGTTTTACTTAATATTTGTTAATATTTATGTGTGAGTGTCAGCCTGTGTGTGGGATTGCAGTTCCCAAGCGGATATTATTTGAAAAGCATGGATCTTAATCATGTATGATGGAAGATATCGAATTTATTTTACTGGGGAGCTATTCCATGGCTGGGCATATCGTTCAAGAAATATCTATTTCCCCATATTTAAACCAGAGATGGGCAAAATATATTTGTATGAAAGAGTAATGAAATAAATGCAAATGAATTTTCAACGAATGAATTATTCGCGAATGAATTATACCACGAATAAATCATTTGTGAATAAAATACTGCACGAATATAAGTGTCCAGGATGTGTACTGTACGAAAGATAGGTTAAGTGGAGCACTGCAGTGACCATCACAATGTAAATGACGTTGTTACAAACAGATATATTTTATTCGAATAAAAAGTTACTTTAAAGTGGTAATGTTAGATCAATCTGGATTATATAATCTTAAACGGTTAATAACAAAAATACCTACCTAACGGGTACAGTTACGTGATAGTAAATTAGTTTGATTTATTTATTTACCAGTTTATGTATACTTACGAAAAATTTTAACTTACAGATAATACAGTGACGACCCGGGAGAGAATTTGAGAAGCGCACGCTACGTGCGCGCGTATTGCTCTTTGCTAGATGGTAATTTTGTTTGTATGATAACATACATACATATAATAACACGCCTGTTTCCCACAGAAGTAGGCAGAGACTATGGACCTCCACTTGCTACGATCCTGACAAACCTCTTTTGCTTCATCCAAACTCGTCAATCTCTTCATACACATGCCCTTCGGTTACGAGTACTTTTTACCTCTTCTTGTTTTAGAACGTCTGTAATTTAGTCCCTTTCCTACTGTTCCTTTCACATTTGTCATATAAATATTTTTTGTCAATCTCTTTCCATCCATCCTTTCTACATGCCCAAACCATCCTATCACCCCTTTGTCTATTTTTGACACAACTTCCTCTATTATTCCATACCGCTCCCTTATGTCATCATACCCTATTAGATCCTTATGAACCAAGTGTCTCTTTTCAGCTTGGTTCATACATACGTATAAACCAAGCTGAAAACGGTCAAATATAGTCGGGTTGCACAATCTCTTTTACAGGGTATGTTTTAAAACACAAAAGGCAGGTTGATGGCGTCGATACACTGTACCGGTGTATGAATAACCGCTGCCATACGCTTCAATATTGATTTTGTGCGGTGCACTTTATATTTTTAACCGCCAACTACTCACCTGCTCCCTGCTAGCAAATTGAATTGCCTCTTTAGATAGAGCTTGCTAAGATGATCTGTGTGAAAACTAAAGACGTTGCTTATACTAGCTGGTTTTTGTCCCGAGAGGATCGTAAGAATGAGAAGATGGGGAAATATCTCGAGGAATCCTTTACCTAAATAAATATAAGTATGTATGGACAAATAACACTGATTGAGCCAGCCCTAAAGTTAGTTCGAGACTTGTGTTATGGGATACTAACTCAACGATGCTATATTTCATAGATAAACATCCAAGACAGATTGAAACAGAACAAATTGAAAAAGGCCATTTTGCAACTTGCCCTGACCAGGGATCGATTAAAATGACTATAATTAATTACTAGTGACTTGATCTCTGATGAGCTGTAGACCTCGCAAGTCAGCCCAGCCCCCAACCCCCAGTTTACCTAATAAAAAAGATGTTCATGCAAAAAAAAAAATTACCACATTTAAAAAAAAAATTAAATATAAATCAATTAACCTGCTCACAAAATTTCACGAGAATCGGTCGAGGAATGCGAGCCGTAGGCGAGAATAGACTGACAAACGGAAAAAAGCATTTTTGGCCAATATCGGAACTGAGGGTTTAGGTATAGGGTTTTATTCACATTCTATCGAAATTGGTCTATAGGTTCCGATCGATTTAGATCATCATCAGGGCGAGTGTAAAGACGAGAATTTATCATTGAAATATCTTTCCCATTGTGTGAATTTACGCACCCATGCTACGTTATGCATTAGGTATACTTACGAGTAAACCTGGCCATTCAGCGAGGCAACGCTGCTGGCGTTATGGGCACTTTCGCTCCGGGGCGGGCTCTTCGATTAGTTTAAATTTATTTGCTCTTTTTAGTTTATTTATTTTAATTTTAGTTGAATTGTAGTTTATTATCCGTTATTAAATGACTTGTCTATTCTTCTTCTTATTATTATTCTATTATTCTTTGGTGTAACCAATGCCCTCCATCTCTGTTTGTCCAAAGTCAACTCCTTTACATCCAAGTATAATTTCTATTCTATTTCGTTGAAATGGCAGTGGGCGGGACATATAGCGCGATGAACCGATGGCCGATGGGGCAAAAAGGTTCTTGAATGGCGACCACGTACAGGCAAGCGAAGCGTAAGACACCTACCCACAAGTTGGTCTGACGACCTAACCAAGGTCGCTGGAAGGCGCTGGATGCATGCCGCTTTAGATCGGTCATTTTGGAAATCTTTGGCAAAGGCCTATATCCAACAGTTTGGCACGCATGGACGTTATGCGGCTGAAATGATGATGATGATAATTTCTATTAAGAGTATGTATTATAATATTCATATTTTTGAAATGATTTTTATGACCGTGCATAGGCGAAAAAATGTTTGCGACATTATTTAGATAAAAAAAAACAAACAACGATTCCAAAAACGTAATAAAAACATTCCTTTTCAAAATGTTTCAAAATCAGAGTAAATATTTTATGCGAAATTCCTTTTAAGGTCTACCCACGCACGGTTGTTTGACCTTAGGTTACTACGCATTGAAAAGGAACCCTTGTCCCTTTCTCCAAGTTACACGGGGTTGTTCAACATCTACCGCAAAAACTAAGGCGAAAACCCTTATCGAAGAGATTATAAAGAGCTTAGATACTATTTTTCTCATTGATATACTTATACGAAGTCCTTTTTAGTATAATAAAAATACAGGGAAGAACAGTTAAAGGGCAGTTCAGTCCATTATTCTGAAAACTACTGAACGTACATACTTTTTTTAGTTTTAATCTAGATTAGCCCGCAAATGATCTGGTTACTTACTAAGAATGGTCTTTTTCTGTAATTGTCATAGAAAAGTAGGTCTAAAATAAATATTTTTTAGTTGTGAACATGGTTTATCTTAATAATCAGTGTAAGAAATATAAATGAATACAGTCCATAGGAAGAGGTTTAACATATGTTTAACAATTTGATCTAAGTTTGTAAAACAAAAGTGTATTGTGATTCCAATGCACTTTAAATACATTACTATTTATGTATATGTTACCGTTAATTTGCGTAAATCAGTTAGAGTGCAAATTAACGAGGTATTCTGCAGATTATCTGGCTGAGTCAGTTAATATGGAAAAAAATTACTGAGTTCTTACAATAACTAGATAATCTGTAGACTAAGGACCAGGAAAACGGTAAATTCCATAAAACAGGATCTCGTTTTAAATAAAACATTTAAATTAGTTGTAGGTAATTATTTAATAAAATTTCTAAGACTTATAAAGAAAGGAATAAAAATCAATCAACTAAAACGTTACTCCACTGAAAAAATATAACAGATCAAATTAACTAAAGAAAAATCAATAAAAACAGTCTGAAGTTAACAGGCTTAAATGAACGTCATAAAATTGCAAAATTCCACGTTATAGAATTACTTATTAATGCAATCTAAAGATTAATGACATTTTGAATCACACGAAAAACAAAGGAATAAAATCTGCAGATTACCTAGTTAATATGCATATTAACGTATTCTGCATTCTAACTGTAACATATACAAATTATAAATATATAGTTGACGGACTAAAAACTGCGAAACTTGCTACGACTTCCTCGTGCTAGGCCGTAGCGATTCGTAGCAACATGTCGTAGCACTGTGAGTTGCTCCGTAGCCGTAGAAACAAAATTCAGTATTTACTTCGACTAGGTCTATTGCACTGTGTAAAAAAATGAAAGTGATGAGAAAAATATAGAAGAGGTCTATAGTATGTACAGCAGTGGACATCATGCGGCTAAAATAATGATGATAAGTTTAATATATTGCTAGCCTATATACGAGATTCGTTCTAGTCAAATCTTGTATTGGTTCCGGCATTTTCATCTCCCCTTTACATAGTCTTGGACATCCTTTACTTGACATGTATATAATGTCTAACAAAATATACTGAAACTATTTTAAGAGCGACTTCAGTTCAAAATACTGAACAACTTTCCCCAAGGAACTCATATCAAATAATTGGGCAAGTGCGTGTCGGGCCACGCGTAGTGTAGGGTTCCGTAGTTGCGTATGCCAACTTTGAGTTCTTGCCACTAAAAACGTCTAAAAACTAATATCTATTGAATTTGTATGAAAATGTTTTTTTCAAGTACATTTTATAAGTTGATCGCCTATAACTTTTTAATTTGTATACCCTACTTGGCTCTGATAGTTTTCCTTCAAACTACATTATATATGCTATAATTGTGTTTTTTTTCACGTGGCCATATATAACCGTTTAGCAGATAGAGGGGGGGGACACTTGACTCGAACAAAAATTTGAACTTTAAACTCAAATATTTCAGAAACGGATCCCTAAATCGAAAAATGGTATTCACAAGCTATCAATATTTTTAAAAGATCTATTCAACGATACCCCACTCAATGTGTTTGTCGAGAAAAAAAATATTGACTACGTCTTTACTTGTATTTATAATTTATTTATGTAAATATAAAAAAAAAAATTCCATATTTTGTTTTACGACTTTTTCGCCATAATTAATATACATATCCATGCCAAATTACAGCTTTCTAGTACTTATAGTTTCTCTGTAGGACCGTGGACAGACAGACAGACAGACAAACATGGCGAAACTATAAGGGTTCCTTGTTTACTACGGAACCCTAAAAATGAAAAACACTTTTTGCTTTTCATACAAACTCGATATACTCGTAGCTGTTCGATTAACTTGTGTGGAAGGTCAAAAATACTGTTATATTTCGATACATGTTCCTTGGGGAAAGTTGTTCAGTATCATGGATATAGTTTCAGTATATTTTGGTAGAACTTATATAATTTTTGAGAAGAAATGATGCATGAGCACCCTAGGCCACTCTAGATTGGTCATGGAAATCCATAGGAAAGGCCTTTGTCCAAAAGTGGACGTTAAAAAAATTATGATGAAGATAAAGAGCACCCCAGGCTCTGAAGTAGCACAGCAAAAGTTGCAACTATGAACGAGCTAGTATAAAGAAGTTAATTAAAAAGGCTTCTTATAACCTTCTTATATTTTATTATTCTAGCCTATAAGTTAGCTTTTCAGCATTTTCCTCGATCGGAAGCAATTTGTTCACTGAATTTCCCGGGGTCCAGTGCTACCCCTATTTGAAATAAATCATTTGTGTGGAAAATGGAGATCTCATTTTAAACTGTGTCTAGACCACATTACTCTTTAAACTATTTTTGATTACTGTTTATTGTTTAAAGCGAGAACGTGAAGCTTTTCTTCGCACATTTGCGAAAAACGGCCACATTTGGCTCAACCGAAAATTCGATTCTTGAAAACGTGCTGGAAGTCTGACTGCAGTTAATTCAAAAAATAAAATTAAGTAATGGAAGCTTTAAAGCTCTTCTATTTCAACTCGTATTAAAGAATACTTTAACTTTCTAAAGTAGTTTTTCTTTTTATCCAAAGTCACATTAATCTGAGTTCTAAGTTATAGTTAGGTACCGAGTCTAGTAATTTTTCCGTCGGTTGACTGGTAGTTGCAACTTTAAATTGTTTTGAAACTTGTTAATATAGTCTATTCACATTGACATATGCACTGACATTAGTACGGTAAAGAATGGCGATAAACTTTACTGTGTGTAATCACACACGAAATAAGTTAAATTTTCTAAAATCTAGACGCCATCTTGGATTCCAAAAAAAATATTAAATTTGGATTTTAGGGCTCAAACTAACTACATATAGATATCGATTTTCAGCCAAATCGGTGGCGTTCGAGAATTGAACATTTCCGTCTCTTCTTGTGAATTTCAATGCCACGCCATGCTGGCCAAGTGCGTATCGAGCATTTGAGTAGGGTTTCGCAAATGTCGATTTTGAGTTCAAGACTAAAAACATCTAAAAAAAATTCTATTGAATTTGTATGAAATTTTCTTTACTCACATTTATAAGTAGATCGTCTATATACGTAAAACTGTAAGTGCACGAGGGTAATTTGTATTACACAGATACATTTTCACGTCTATATCCCTGACGGGGCAGACAGAGCCCGGGGCCGTAAGACCCAAAGGCCACGCTTAGCGTGATGGTGGGCGTTAAGATTAGAAATTGTAAGGACGGACGAACAGACAGATGTACCTACTCTATTTATGGTCAGTGCGCGTATGTCACGCGTTTGTTTATCTGTGTATCGTATTGCTAGTAAGTCCCATGACAAGTTTAGGTGTTATGAGGCGTGCTCTTTTGGATTTTCCAAAGTTATTCTTTTCTTTATCAGTCTATAACAGTAGACTTAAGGACTCTTCCAACAATGGAAGAATTTAACTATAATAACTATAACACATATAATAACGACTTTGCACTATGGTGGTTGCTCAGAGGACGCCCTGCCTGTTTCGCTTCCACGTATCTTTACGTCACCACTTATTTACGTCACCACTAATTATATTCTACTTTGCCTACACCACTATAATAATAAACTAATGAAAGACTTTAAAAATCTCTACAAATTTACTTGTTTTAAACCGACTTTAAAACAGGAGGAGTTTATCAATTCAACCCGTATATTTTTTGTAGGTACGCGATATCTTACTCACGTGTGAATCGATTTTGTAAAATCCTTTTTTTATATTTGAAAGCCTTTTACCAAGTTGGCCCTACATTTATTCGGTGTAGATATTATGAAAAACTTTTGTGATATGGGAAAAAACTCCCGAAAAAAAAGTTGGGTGTTTATTTTTTCGTCAAAAGTTTACTTGTATACCACAATTTCTCTTCCATCCAAAAGTTTCACTTGCTCACATATAGATTTTAGAAGTTTAAGTAAGTTAAGTTAAGTAATACTTTATTGTACACCAAAAAAATAACAATTATACAAAGTAATTATTAAGTATGTTCCTGTAAAAGTATTTTGTTTGTTTTTTATTGGTTCAGGTACACTTGAAAAATTTACAAATAAAACCTTATTAAAGTAAACACGTGAAGGTGATTCTAAAGAAATTTCATGCAGTAGACCCGCGCGAGGTAATTAAAATGGTTTTTGTAATTAAATCTAACCTGATATCGTTTACTCCCATGCATAATCATAATTAACTCCTCATACGTTAAATTAAGGCCAAGTTAATATTATCTACATCGGTATTTGATATGCGAACTATGCGGAATGTTTGGGCTCGTGTGCCCGACTAAATAAATACGCGCGGAAGCTTGTCAGGAATTCGAAAGTTTCTCCAAAGTGCGGAACCGTAAGCTGATGTTTTCCGAACATTATTATAAAACGTCGGACAAAGGCATACATGCTGCTAATGTACCAGGTAGTTTACGTTCAGCGAGGCATTTCATTGTAAAAGCGGTATAGATAGGACAGGGACGCTGGCTGGGGCCGGCCCGGGCTCACCTGTGCGCCAGACCCGTAGGCGCGTCACGCTCGCACACTACGCAATCCCACCCTCACTGCAGGCTTCAGACGCGTGTGGATGGGGGATGAACGCACACTGATGTATGCTTTACAATGAAGGCTGAAGCCTCGGCCCAGCGCACGCACACAGCGGCGGCGGAGTGTGCGGGCAGAGTGCGAGCTGGGACTCGGGACACTGGCGGGCGAGCTTTCCCGCCGCGAGGTAGTCTCCTCGGCGCCGCACCGCCCGCCCGCGCCAACCACTTGTTGAATCTCAGACTTTTCACACCATATTTGAACTCGGTCAAACGTCGCGCGGTCGTCAGTGTCCTTCTTTATTATTATTTCACTCATTTCCTACTCTCTCGACAGTTTGCCTGTGATGCCTTCTCTTCGCTTCCGCTCTGCCTTGTTAATTTCACTCCCGAATACGCTTGATTTAGTCTTCCTAGTGTTGTTGTTACGGACGACTCTCACATGATGCTGCGAGCTAGCGGTTAACTTGTTGTAACTTTTGAAATATTTAAAAACTGTTGTTATACTCGTATCTGTGTTACCTGTTGACTACTGTACTTTACGATAGATATTTGTATCCGTTTCTCAATTAAATAAATATTTTACGTCGCTGTAAATTGTTGTAATTTGAAGAGCTCCTGACCTCGGTAAGTATATTACTTAGTTAAGATATATCTAGAATAATAAGGTTACTAATTGCGCCGTCATACCCTTGTTGACCAACTTCTATAACATTCCCGATTGTCGAGTGTATAACAACCCACTTAGGTACCGTTATCACTCGTAATTGCCTAAATTACAATTTCCCTGCAATTTACATGAAGGGTGGAAATTTAAGGGCACTTACTTTGGAGTGGAGTAAAAAATAAATATTTAGATAAGTACATTTGGCAGATTTATGAGAAGAAATGCGGTTAAACCAGGGCCGCGACTCGGCGGCATATTAAAATAAATGAAGTGAGCCTACGGAGGGAAAATATAAAAATGCTTTCACTGGATATTCGAGAAATGAAAACAACCATGATTTTCCTTTGTGCTTTATGGATTACTTATGAAAATCTGCTTGTAACATGACCATGCGGAACAAAGCTTACACTCGTTTACAGGAATCTTCTTATTAAATATTCTTAAACAGATATCGCTAAAAATAGAAAAACATCGCCTTAAACATGTAGAGCTACTCTTTAAGACGTGGGTAGTTACTCACTCGTAGTTGAAGTTCCAAGTTCATTTTGGCAACTCAATTGCCGTCGGCGTAATAA
Organism: Acrobasis consociella; assembly: GCA_963555685.1. NCBI lineage: Eukaryota > Metazoa > Arthropoda > Insecta > Lepidoptera > Pyralidae > Acrobasis > Acrobasis consociella. The sequence continues at coordinate 10,230,521 of OY743120.1, forward strand.
CAATGTGAATACGTAGTAAGTAGGTATATGTTGTTTCTTAACGAAGTTTTATGGGTTCTACCGAGTATGTTTCTGTTTTAAGTAACAAAACAAACTCAGAAAAACTTTTTAATTTCATTTTCGCGTGTTTCTGCTTTCTGAAAGCATACGAGACCTTAGAACATAAACCACTGAGAGGCTAAGTATATGGCTACGATCTATACGACTACATATATACGTACATACATCCGCACATAATTTACAGACAGAAGATTGTTAGCCCAGCAAGCTTAAACACTTAACACATACGCTTGAAAGAAACTCATCATCATGCGAGCGTATTCCCGATTGCATACTCTGCGGTAAAGCTTCAGAGTCTGAGGTCCGCTGCCTAACCTAGGTGATTTGACGAGGTCTCTGGTTTTTACACAGAGCGACTGCCGACTGGCCTCCTCAACCCAAGGGGGTAGAACAGAACCAATCCTTGGATTGGTTTGAGCAAACGCAAGATGACGTTCGGGACCCAAAGTTTATACGTGCCTTCCGAAACACAGAATCATTATTCTTTTTGGATAATCAGGTGATTCTAGCCTGTAATATCCTAACCATATTGGAAACAACTTTTCACAAAGTACGCATCCCAATGAGATTTCAACCTATGAACCCTGGATCACAAGGTAAACGCTATGATCTGACGTCAACAATTGTGCAACAAAACAATGACGATTATTAAGGGATATTATAAATATCCTATGTATATATTTAAATATATCTATATTTAAATTTAAATTTGATCACTGGACTGTTCACAAACTATTCAATTGCCAAGGTCAAAAAATTGCCTAATAAACTGAAACTTTGTCAGTGCAATAAGGTTGAGGTTTGTCTGTCTTACTGGACCTATGGAAAGTCCTTCAGAGGGTCTTTAATTCCATTCTGCTCGAGGGCGTAACGCCAGAAGCGTGGAACAGGGGCGTGGTAGTCCTGTTCTTCAAAAAGGGAGATAACACTCTATTGAAGAACCATAGGCATTAGGCATATCACGTGTCTTAGTCATGTCTCGCAAACAGGTTTGATGCCTTCCAGCCGGTGTCCGTAAAGGCTTTAGCACCATGGACCACATTTATACGCCGCGGCAGGTTATTGAGAAAACGAGGGAGTATAACCGGCCGTTATATCTTCGAAACTGTTCACCGTTGCACTGGAAGATCAAGCTTCTGGAATGGGAAGGATTTGGCATTGACATCAATGGCGTGTATTGTATATCACTCGAAGTTGTAGACGAGTATATCTACCTGGGTCAATTGATCCAGGCAGGAAGCTTCAGCTTCGAGGAAGAGGTCTTTTGACGCAGCGGGCAGCGTTAGGGAAGCTATGCAGTGTCTTCTCGTCAAAAATACCTCAGATTGTTAAGACTAAAGTTTACAAACAATGTGTGTTACCAGTGATGACTTATGGATCTGAAACGTGGTCCCTTACAATGGGTCTCATAAGAGGGCTAAAAGTGCAACGCGGTATGGAAAGGGCTAAGCTCGGTGTTTCTCTGTGCGATCGAATCAGAAATGAGGAAATTCGGAGGAGAACTAAAGTCACTGACATAGCCCAACGGATTGGCTCGTTGAAATGGCAGTGGGCGGACACATAGTGCGACGAACCGATGGCCGATGGGGCAAAAAGGTACTCGAATGGCGACCACGTACTGGCAAGCGAAGCGTAGAACACCCAGCCGCAAGGTGGTCTGTCGACCTGACCGAGGTCACTGGAAGCCGCTCTAGATCGGTCATTTTGGAAATCTTTGAGAGAGGCCTATGTCCAGCAGTCGACGTTATGCGCCCGAAATGATGATGATGATGATGAGACATAGGCGTAAAATAGTGGCTGGATGTGCGTACGTTACTCTTTCGAAAAGAAAGAAGGCTGGAAAATCTGTTTCCTGCAACGGTACCGAATCGGTAGTGAATAATGTATCACAGTTTCATTAAATCACAGTTTCACTGGACATTAAAATTGATTTAGTTTTGGAATAATATCGCGAGGTCTGATTTCGCGGCGAACCACTACTGTATATGAGTTCGATAGCTCAGCGGACGTACGCACTGTAAGCAACCTTGGGCGTGGTTGGCACTTGGATTGGTTACCAAAAGCAGTATCTGGGGGCACGGCAGTGTCCCCGCCAAGGCGAGACGTTTTTATGTTCGGTTTTCTATTGGGTATGTTGATTTTGGATGCCATTAAGCAACGTTAGATGCCTGGCACTTTAAAAGAAATTACATTAGTGTCAATCTTGTATTTAGACGTCACGAGGTAAACAGTGAATATATAAGAAGTAATGGCGATTAAACACAGACAGCAAAGAATACAGAATCATGATGGAACTCTCTGCTTTCAAAAACATGATGCATAAATAGTAGCCCCCCTTAATTTGACATTCACGATAGCAAATTTTAAAGCAGCTTATTTCTACGTTACTGTCAGCGTTTGAGTGGAAGGACGCTAAGCCAGCTTGCAAAATTCAAACTATTTTCATTACATTTTATATGCTCTTGATAAAAGGAACTTTTATCTTACTAATAATTTTCAAAATGTATATAATAAAAGCTCTTCTGTTCAATTAGACTTAGGCTGCGTTTCCACTGAAGCGGAGCAGAGCGGAGAGGAGCTTAGCGGTGCATGCATTGACCACTAACAATGCTCGAAACCTCCGCTTCGATGGAAACAGCGGAGCGGAGATATATGGAGGAGATTTCGAGCAACGCTTTAGTGGAAATGCAGCCTTAAAGTAGCTTTCTTAACTATATTTTTCTAAAGTTTCTGAGCTGGAAAGTTGAATGTAGTCATAATCAGTATTTTTAAATGTTAAACTCGCGGCAAAAGTTAGTTTATCAATGTACTTAAAGTGTTTTTAAAAAAAGGAAGATATGCGGAGGCTGACATAATTTTTCACTAAATCAACGTAAAAATATCTACGTCTGTGTTTCTTTATATGGAAAAATTTTATGATATGACTGATGTTAAAGAATAAATTTTAAATAAAGATTTAATTTTACGATTCTTCTACTCCAAATAGTTATTTTTAAAAGAATCACTTTTACACTATTTTTGAAAACAAAAACTACAACCCGCATTTCCACGAATAGATCCCTACGCGATCCCTAGAGTTTAACCATATATAGAGAATCATTAATACTAGTTATATTCCCATGTCATTTCTTTTTCGGTTCCTGCAATATATCCACATTTCTAACAACAGTCTCGTGAGTTCATGTCAAAATAAATATGGCAAAATCTTGGTTATGAAAGTAAGAGGTCTTGGTTACTTAGTGGGGTATTATGTTTAAGTATATGATACCTTAGGGTTTGACTCCAGTAAAATTATGATTAATTATGCTTTTAAATAAAAAATAAAATAAAGTTATGACGACCTTTATGACAAGGTTAGGGGTTTGATCCTTTTTCAGATCGTCCTGGGTCTTAGGTTTTATCATGTATCTGTCTATGTATTTGCACAAGTATATACACAGGTTTAAATATATGTATAGTAGCAGTGGATGGGACACATAGCGCGACGAACCGATGGCCGGTGGGGCAAAAAGGTTCTCGAAAGGCGACCGCGTATTGGCAAGCGAAGCGCAGGGCACTTGGGCACCCACCTACAAGGTGGACAGATGATCTGACCAGGGTCGCTGGCAAGCGCTGGATGCAGGCCGCTCTTGATCGGTCATTTTGGAAATCTTTGGGTGAGGCCTATGTCCAGCAGTGGACGTTATGCTGCTGAAATGATGACGATGATTAAAATAAAAATCAATCTGTGTAAATAGCCATTATCTTTTCATTATCTGAAACTTTTTTAAAATTTTACTGTCAACGGTAGTATCCATGTGCATTTCCGAGTCCGGACTTCACTTTCCGTTCTTTTTCTCCTACTTTGCCATACATCATACATACATGACATCTTTTCTTTTTTCGTATTGACAGACATAGTTTCCTACTCCACCGGACAAGGTTTGAGGAGCAAACCCGAGGTTAGACTTCCTATATTTATAAACAATCATCATCATCATCATCATCAGGTCTTTTTAGTCTCCACTGCAGGAGCACCACCCTCTCTGTACTACCAGAGCCATACTTGACCAGAGCAGCTAGAGGATTTGGCCTACACTTTCCACGCTGTCCAGACGTGTTGGGGAGGTCCTATTGATGTCTAAGTATATGCTTTGTTTAGTTTGAATTTTCAAAGTTGCCATCCTTTGGAATGGTCTTATTCTACTCTGCCGGAAACCACACGCAGTTTATAAACAAGCCACTATATAAATACATACATATTGAAGATAATGTCAAGCGGACTAGCATAATGTTTTTTTTTTCAGTAAATACTTTCCAAAAAAGTATTCACAAAGATTCAATCAGACCTATACTGTACATACTATCACGTCTTTATCCCTATATAGAGCAGACAGCTTGTGTTGTATCTTGCGGCTCTAAACAGAAAGAGCCCAGGGCTACAAGACTCAAAAGCCACTTTTAGCGTGATGGTGGGTTAGGAGATGGAAAAGCAATCAATATAGTGATGGGTTGCTAGCCACATCGCCTATTAACTTGATTTGCATTTGCGCCCATTCCATCAATCGACTTTTACGATTTGCACGGGAAGAGAAGCAGCTGGTACTTTCTAAATTTTTTCTTATTTGCCAGACCAGCAGGAAGACATAAGTCAGATGAATCGCCAATCGATTTATTATAGATATATACCTATTGAACTCTTATTCGCTATAATGCAAATAAAATAGCCTTATAACTTTACCCTTTAGACATCTCAAAGTTGGAAGTCAACTGTAGTCTTACAATTGTTTGACATTTGCCCGGTCCAACCCCCAGGGATGTTTCACAAAACACAATATAAGATTACAAAGAAAATTAGCCCGTAATAATATTTTTACGAAGGTTGTGTCAAGGGGATTGTATAGATTTACCTACATCGAATTGGATTAACTTTATTTAACTGAAAATAAATACAGAACTATACATAAATTAAGTAATTAATATTTTTTATGGTTTTTTTAATTGACGATAATTGCAAATCTCCCTCAATGCAATGAATTTAAATCTCTGATTATATAATAAAACAGCAAAAAAAGTGTGTCTGTACATTAAATATTTCCGAAAAAAAATGGGTGCTATGGAGACAAAGTAATGGAGTAAAATTTTTAAAAAAGGACATCTGTCTGTTTGTCTGTTTGTACACGCTATATAATCTCCGGAAATACTGAATTAATTCGAACGAAACTTTTTTTATATACCTAGCTGTTAAGCCTGGGCAACATATAGGGTATAAATGATTTTGGAAAATGGAACACCTGATGCAGAACTATAATGGTCCAGCTAAACTATAAGAGATATAAAAATGGTACCTTAATAAAACTGGTTCCGCCTGATGAGCGTTTTCCAGAGACATAAAGTCCACACGAACGAAGTCGCGAGCTACGGCTTGCCTAAAATAAAATAAAATTCTTCTTTTTTTAAAGATTTATACTCGCCTTAGAGGATAAGGCCGCCTGTTGCATCCTAATTCTGTAAGTTACTCGTGTGAGCATCCTTCGTTTGAATAAATCCACTATATTTTTCTGTACGGAGAAAGAATGTTGAGATGTGGGGACCAATGTTTAGAAAGGAACACATTTATTTGGACATATTATTGAAAGTAGGAGATTTATCTTGTGTCTGTACGGTGTACTTAGTTTGATATTTCAGCAACTATTTATTAAGGGGCAGAAGTTGACTTTCTTTTTAAATAGTTATAAAAAATTATACATTTTTGAGATGTAACTAAATGAAAATAACAACAACAACACGATCAACCAAAATTTGGGACAAAATATGGCAGAACATATTTGCTGTTAACTTGTGTGATTATAATTATTAGGTTTTAGATGGGAGGAGGATGCTCAATTGTTCATGGGGAATGGAATTTAAAAAATAAGCACTTTGATGTTTGAAATTTCGCGAATGCATCATTAAATCGGAAAAGCTGAGTGACAGCTTACCTTTTGCTAAAGTCTGACCCAAAAAACAACTTCAAAGCAACAGTAGTAACGACGTATAAAACCTTTGTGGAGCGTACTTACTTTTAAGCCTATCAAAAGACACTATGATGGACGTTACCCGTCGTACCTTTCAGAACCTGTGTAGTTGCGATTATGAACCGGTAGTTTTGTTTCAGTCATAAAAGGAAAGTTGGAAGTTAGACAGGCTGTCTGCACCGCAAACAAACTCGCAACGGTTTTTGGAAACTCCCCAAGAACTTTGAACCGTGTTTTAAAGTTTTAAACTAATCACTATTCGTTAAATATTGGGCGTCGTGTCTGGAAGAGTCATTAACATTTTGAGAGCATGAGAGCAACTTGTCTGCACTATGTATATTCATACACGGAGGCATATTTGTCACATTACAGTTGACATACATTAAAGTATTTCACAGAATGTTTTGCAGTATTGATGTCTTAGAGCACTTACAGAAGAGCGACAGTATGCCTGCGATACGTGTCGGCGATGTTCGTCGTGACAGTTTCTGATAGAAGTGATAGTCTGATTGACGAAGACATATGTCGTGTCGTGCGACCCTCGGCCACTATCGGCGACCGTCGTGACATATTTCGCTGGCATACTGTCGTTCGTCCTAACAGGCAGGACGATTCGGGATCTCCTATCTAAAAATTATAACTGAGATAAAAAAAATGTAGCCATCAATAGTACTGTTTCTCATGGGGTTGCCACTCATGGCTACATCTCGGTTTTTGGCTCTTTCTTCACTTGCTACGATCTTTAGAATATCGTAACATTGGAATTCGCTATCCAAGTACAAAGGTTCTTGGATAGCGAATTCCAAGACAATCGATTATGCTTATTTTTTTCGTAAACATTATTTTTTCTTGTATTTTTTACGTTTACATAAGTTTAAATCTACTTTAAAAAGCAAAATTATAAAAAAAAAACTACTTACACATTAAATACTCAAGTTTTTACTTCTATCCACAATCTTAATTAAGTACCTATTACTGAAAAGAAATTAAAAAATACTCATGTAAGAGGTGCTAGGTTACAGAAAGTCTGGAATATGATAAATTTCTATCATACCAACTTGGGACCTAAGATGGAACTTTTGCATCCATTACTTAGCTCTCATTGTGCTTTTTTATTCATAAATCATTCGCAATATAAAGATGTCGGTGACCCGGACTGAAAGGTCGTTCAATAACTTTGCGAATGAAGGGACGCAATAAATAATATTGTATTAAAATGTAATATTATTTGACCTCAAGCAATGATGCAATATCGAAATCCTATCCTATCCTACTATCCTACTATCCTACTATCCTACTATCCTACTAATATTATAAATGCGAATGTGAGTTTATATATTTGTTTGTTTGTTTCTTCGTTTGTTACCTCTTCACGCTTCAATAACTAAACCGATTTGGACGAAATTTGGTATGGATATAGTTTGAGACTCGGGGAAGGACACAGGGTACTCTTTATCCCGATATTCCCACGGGGAGCGAAGTCCGCGAGCACAGCTTGTAGCATATATTTTCTTTTGATTGTATCATATATAGATCTTTAACATCTGAAATAAATGTTTTTATTTTCTATTCCTGTACTTTTATCTTTCATAACATTAATAATATAAGAATACAGATAATATGACTTCAGAAAGACTAATCGGATAATCTTCAGATAATTAATTAATCCCCAAAACGCTCTTGAATCGTAATGGGTCCAAAATTGTATATTCTAAATCTTTGGACCAAAAAAATACGCCAACCTTTCACAGATATACTAAAAGTAGGTTACACTTAGTTAAAGTTTTATTCGATTAACAGCACATGTACCTAGAAATTTTATTAAAATTAAATTTTATCGCCAACAAAAACATATTTTTTAAAATCGAAACTGGGAATTTAAAAAAAAATACCTCAAACAATAAAGTCACTAGGTAGTAAACGACAATTTAAAATAACCTGCTAAATGCGAGTCTGACTCGCGAACGAAGGGTTCTGTATGATCAATAAATCACGTTTATTGTATGGGAACCCCACTTAAATATTTATTTTATTATTTTTAGTATTTTTTGTTAAAGCGGTAACAAAAATACATCTGTAAAAATTTCAACTGCCGAACTATCACGGTTCGGTCAGACAGACGGACAGCGGAGTCTTAGTGACAGGGTCCCGTTTTTACCCTTTGAGTACGGAATCCTAAAATTATCGCAGATACTTATCTAGTATTGGCCGAACACATGTCAAACATTTAACATTTGTTTTTGTTTATTTTAGTATTTTATTTACAGTAATTCTATAAGAAGGATCAAAAAATGCTCGATGGCGTCACCTTACTATACTCGCTAACACTCGCATCGTAACCTACGCATCTCGCACGTTTGATCCTTCTTATACAACTGTTGCATAAAATATTGCTTAAAGAGTCCGACCGCTAAACATAAAGTGGAAAAAAATTGATTTGAAAATACCTATGAGGAGGTATCGATGAATAGGTCTATAAAAATATTAAAGGCTTGTCAAAACTAAACAATAAATAAGAATTCTTTTGAAAAACACATCAAAAGGATAAAGATGTGTTAGTAACGAAATCCTAGGTTAAGTTACACAAAGGTTTTTTCAACTCGTACGTAGGTGCTAAGTACTTTTAGGGTCATTTGTAGGGACAGCGCTATTTTTAATATTAAGGTATAAAAATACACATTAATATATTTTCATAGTCTCATATTTAAAGTACAGCTTACATTTGGTTTAAGGTAAGACTCTAGAAGTTTTTAAACATGACACATAATTGATGATACTTTATTACACATATTTTGTTTGGTTTCTTCGGAATTTGTATTGTTTATTTTTAGCAGCATTACAATGCTTTGGTTATCAGATTTTTATTTCAATATTAAGTTGGATGATACATAATGTGGTACGATATTAGAATAAAATAATTATAGTAACAACAATTCAAAAACATATCTAAAAAAATAAAACATAAAATTAGTTAATAATGTAAGAATACAATATGATCGTATATTATACATTGTTGCAACAGTTGTATAGTACGTGAAAAAAAATGCTTGATGGCGTCTTCTTACGATGCTCGCTAAAGCTCGCGTCGTAACCTGTGCCGCTAGCATTTTTGACTCTACTTATTCAACGTTGCATACTATACTTTATCTACGACTACATTTACTAAATAAACAATAATTGGCCAAGTGCATGTTAAGTAGGGTTCCGAACTTTGAGTTCATGCCACTCAAAACGAATTTTCTATTAAATTTGTATGAAATGTTCTTTTTCTGAGTACATTTTATAAGTTGATCACCTATAACTTTTTTATTTGTAAACGTTACTTAGCTCTGATAGTTTTCCTCTCAGGTTTTCCTTTAAACTTTTTTATATATATATGGTAAACCTTTTTTTTAAATTGACGTCTTCTTAGTGACTATATTAAAAAACCTTTTTCTTATGTCGGCAGTATGGTAGATTAAAAAAAAATATTTGTGGCGAAACAACAACACATGTGTTGTTAAGGGGAATAGACTTTAGATTGTCTTGAACTCGTAAATTATTTATCTTCTTTATTAGTGTATGTGACTATTTGAAAGACGCTTAACAGTACAGGAGCAGAAAAATACTATTTTCGTATTATTGCATAATTATGAATTCTTAACTAACTAATGAATGTAGATATTATTCTATATTTATATTGCGTAATTATAAAGGTTACTTAGTTGTAGTTACCTAGTTTTTAAGTTTTATTATGAACTTAATTTTTTTTAATTAAATAGGTAACTGTTATTTATTTCAAAAGCTGTAAAAAGTCAGTTTCAGTGACGCAAACAGGTTCGCTCGGGGTGGCCTCCAAAACTCGAGTTATTTCGTTTTTTTAATGAATCTCAACATAAATACTTTTGCGTCGTTGTTTAAAGTTTCTTCGGAATTTGTTTTGTATATTTTCAGTAAAAAAGGTCGGTCGAATTTTAATGTTCATTTTCTGGTGAAAAGAAGAGTAAGAAAGCTCCATAAATGTCTTATTCTTAAATGTGAATAAAATATACATTTTAAAAGCTAATAACATGTGCGGCACACCCAGAGAAAATGTACTTAAGTTATTAGAAATTTTATCAACTAATTACTTTTCATTGATCAATTATTACTTAGCAGGTACACTCTAACCTAACTAAAATTGGTTTATACGCTGAATACATAACATGGTATTCATACATAGAAACTACGCTTAAAAATATCTGTACTTGTTTGAATCAGGGGTAAAAAGGTACCTATAGTTAATATAATAGTAGGAGCGAGAAAAACACCGGGACGCCGATAAAACTGTATATTTTGGAACTTTTACGTGTTTTACATCAACAAACAGCGGAGATAACTTTTATCCATAGGAAGCAAAAAACAATTGATAATCAATACAAAGGAAAACTTCTGAAGACCGTTTTCAGAGTAACAAAGGCGGGAAGATTATTGCACAAACAATGACATTACAGTGTGCCAGTATCACTCTACCGCCCAGTGAAATTCACCCCAGAGCTACACACTACACTACCTCCTATCGAAGAAAAGAAGAAGAAAAATAAAAACATGTTATATGAGTGCATCGTTAACATTACCTAAGTAAGCTTTAGTTGAGTCACCTAACCAATAATTTAAACTCAGGTTAGAATACTGAAAAAGATCTATAAAGTGCATATAGAATGTAAAATTGGAGAACTTGATAATTAAATCACATTGAAATTCTACTAAATATAATTTCTAGGTGATTCAAGGGTCACCGTACACTTTATTAACTTTAAGCGTTTTATAGTTATTATGCCAATAATGATTTCTAGCCATTTGTGTTAATTTTATTAGTATTTACTGTTTTGTTAGCTCCATACTTTAAGTTTCATAGTACTTACCTATTAAAGTTCAACGAACTTTACACGTAAGGCAAATAAGGCATTTTCCACCTTCACCCTCAACGATACGATGTATTAACCTGTAGGATTTAAGGCGTCAGGCTCTGTCTACCATGTTAAAAATAAAAAAAAGGAATTAAATATGGGTAATACAAGTACTAAACTAGCTGTGTGGTATACGGCAGAGTAGAATAGGACCACTTTCTAGTCTTCCCGTGGATGTCGTAGAAGGCGACTTAGGAATTACAAGCTAAATCAAGCTTAAAAACATCAATGATGCCTCTCCAATCTGTCTGGCCAGCGTGGAAAGCGTAGGCCAAACCCTCTGGCTACTCTGGTCAAGTGAGTCTCTGGCAGTACAGAGAAGGTGGTGCTCCAGCAGTGGAGACTAAAAAGACCTGATGATGATGCGATCTTGAATATGCAATGGTTGGTTAGCTCTTATTAGTGAGGTGACACTCTTAGGTAAAAACAACGCTAAATGGCATTTTGTATATAATGCTAATAATGGCGCCGAGCATGTGAATTCAGTAGTAAGGCTGGTTTTACAGTCACGCGTACGCACGCGCGGTTGGCACGCGCGGCCCGATTCGCCATACAAAGTGTACGCGGTTGACTACGTAACGATCCAAGACGCTCAAAACCCGTCGCCCGCGACGCGGGTCAACCGCGCGTGCGTACGCGTGACTGTAAAACCAGCCTAAATATCGCTAGATTTACCATCAAACCAAAGAAACACTCTTACAATAACAATCGTTACTTATCACTAATGTTGTTGAGCTAATATGACATGTTTTGCCGGTGTGTGTCACCGCACTTATGGCACTGTAGTGAGTATCAAAAACAGTCAAATACCTTTATGTAATTATATTTTAATTAAATGTTATAAGAGGTTAGATGCATTAGTATCTAATGATGTAGCCACTAATAAAAAACCGGCCAAGTGCGAGTTGAACTCGCGTGAAGAGGGTTCCGTACAATGCTAAAGTTAACTACTACTAGCGCTATATAATGGTGTTTTAGTAAACTATTTTCCGTAAGTGAAAGTATTATATTGAGTTTACTACTTTATTTTCAGCTAATAGAATTCTTATAGGTTTTCCTATAATCTACAAGCAAAGAACTATATTTTGTATTTTTTCAAAATTTAAGGCTCAGTAGTTTTGAAGATCAGTGAGGTTATTGGTCAAGTTTTTTCTTCTTACATCAATAAAATCAAAACTATTTACTTTATAATAATTACAACAATATATTTGAGATCCTCATAACAAGCTCTTCCATTTGATATATGACACAGTCATGTTTGCAAAATTATTTTTATAATATTTATACTTTGTACGTCTGTATTTGGGTCATAGAATTACACCATCCTACCAAATTTCACCTTATTTGGTCTGTATAAAATTGTTTGGATAAAATTGGCTGTGACAGATGGACGGACAGACAGACGCACGAGTGAACCTATAATGGTCCCGTTTTTTAATTTTTTGTACGGAACTCTAAAACTGGAGTGCGTTATCAAAATCAACTTTTAAAATATTTGCCATGCCTGGAATTTTGCGTGAAATCTGAAATTTAATTACGTCAGCGTATATCGGGACATACCATTCGCTAAATAATTTTATTACGAAAGCGTGGGTCGTCGGTAAAAATAAACCATTTTCTCATTTTGCACGTTACCTACGTCGGTGTGTGATTACAAAAGTATAATGTTAATTTTACATGTCAGAAGCATCGCTTCCTTTGTTATTGTTTTGGATATAAATTGTTTTTACTCGTTGCTCCTTTGTCTTTTTGAATGGGTTTATTTTCATATTACTGCACATACGCTGCGAAAACTATTTGAAATATTTATTGCTCTCATCATTAACTACAAGAAAGTTCATGGGGTTATAAAATTATTATCAGATCTCGGGTCTAATTAAAATATCATGATTGATGATGACGTTTAAAGGTACATTTTTCATAACTTCGGTGACATTAAGTTTCGCAGGGATGAGGGATGTCTAACTTTTTAGAGACAAAATAAAAATCAGATCGGTAATTTTTACTCCACTGCATCAGAAGGAGGGTAATGTTTTTCGTAGGTGTGTACCTGTCTAAGTATTTTCTTTGGGACGCTCTGCAGCTTAAGCCGCTTGATGAATTTAAGCTTGAGAGGTGTTGTTAGATTCGTTTTAATTCTGTGAGTGACACTGGGTGTACAAGAAGGCATCGGGCTTCTTTGTATTTCAGGGTTCCGTACCCAAAGGGTAAAAACGGAACCATAATAGAGTTCGGTTTTTTTGGGTACGCTAAGGCTCCGCTATCCGTCTGTCTGTTCACCACTAGACTATCTCATGAACCTTGATAGCTAGACTAACAATAGAATAAAATAAATATTTGTTCCCATACAGCCCCCATACTCCTATACATTTTTATAGATGTACGGTATAATGGAACCCTTCATCTGTAAATCCAACTCGCACTTGGTTGATTATTAATAATTAGTTGTTTCCTATTTTATAATATTAGTTAGATAAATCCTGTAAAATAGAAATCCATTGTTATTTTTCACATAACAACTCTATAGCTTAAGGAAATAAAGGCTAAAAATATTAATTAATTAACAGGCTTATAGTTTTTTCAATACAGTTTGTTCATCGACTAGCAGTCAGTATAAAATATTTGTTTCGCAAATATTATGTTGCCAAAAACAAATAAAAAAATACGCAGCCGCTGGAATCACGGGCGTGTATTGAAAATTGTTTGATTGAGGTGGACCGTACTTCAAAGTTTAACCTTTTTGAAAGTAAATAAATGGATGAGTTTACTTTCGGATTTATGGATTTAGGTGACCTACTTTTATGTAAATCGTGTGGTTTTCGGCAGAGTAGAATAGGACCACTCCAAGTCTTCCCGCGGATGTCGTAGAAGGCGAATTAGTAAATACAAACTAAAGCTTGTAAACATCAATATGAGATATCTCCAACCCATATGTCTGGGGAGTGTAGGCCAAATGCTCTGGCTACTTTGGCTAAGTATGGCTCTGGTAGTACACAGAGGGTCGTGTTTCCGCAGTAGAGACTAAAAAAGACCTGATAATGACTTCCATGTACAAACTTCTCTTCGTCCAAAAGGTATGACTATCATACTGATTTATTTTTCTTTATCCTCGTATTTTCCCTAAATGACGATTATTAAAAAAATATTGTAAAATACTTTTCTTTTTTTTTTCTGATAAACAACAAAATGACAAAGGTACAGCGCATTTAAATTTCTTATGACATTATGGATAGGTACGATTTTTACTTAGCGGTGACGTTGCAAAGCCCCCACTTATTATATTATTTAACTTTATTACCCCGAATCTTTGTGAATTTTTACTTTTTGGATAAACTGAAGAATATGGAGAATCTAAAATACGGACTAATTCAGACAATAATGATACTTTTCTGACCCTGTCGTCATCCCATTTCCTATCTATATAGAATGTAGTGTGAAATAATAACCAATTGTTACCTTATTTTCGTGTCCTATCTTTTTATGTATTTTACCTCTTAGTCTACTTTCAAGTCGATCGATTTCTCTGCCAGGGGAAGAAATTATGAAAAAAAAGCCACTCGTTTTATTAAAAATTACATTTTTATCTATCAATGTATACTGTATAACATGTTTCAGTAATTAAGAGTCGTCACGAACGTCACGTCCTACAGAACGCAAAACGGCCAATTTATAATTTCTGACATTTTTGTTTTACTAGAAGACATTCTGAGTGTACTAAGCATAAATATTCATGGTAATCTCAAGGACGAGAATCAGTTTAATTAATTCTGACAATAATTTGATGAAAGTCTGAAACTGCTACAAATTGTGTCTTGATGTGTTTGTGAAATGTGACGACTGAATACCTAATATTTTACATGAAAAGAGCAAAGTGATCATGAAAGCTGTCTAGATAATTACATACGTGCTTAGACATTCATTTTAATAAATAGACGCTAAATTTATCGCTTTGATCTACAAGGCTTATATTGCACAGTTATTATAGACGTTAGAATGCTTTAATCTTAATTATTATTTTCCAAGCCAAGACAAAAACCAATCTTTTTCAATTTCTATTTTAGAAAGAAGACAGGCGTAATTGTAAAGTTTGATTTTGGGTGTTTGACGCCAATATCTGTCCGTCTGTCTATCGTCTGTCTGTCTGAAGCTTTGTAGCTCTCAAATGAATGGACCGATTTCGATGCGGTTTTCTTACGTGAAAATAAATTTACTTGCGGTGATTCGATGAAAATTGGTTCAGCCGTTCAAAATTCATTTGGGGATGAACGCTTGAAAGTTTTCAACACCTCAGACCAAATATTTTATTTGGTCTGAGGTGCCTCCATGATACTTTCAGCACTTAACATAATTGAAGAATTAAATTTGTGCAATTTGTCTTCATTTAAATCAAACTTATCTTCATTTTTGTTTAGCAACAGACAAGATATCAAAATTAAAATTAAACGTATACTTAGAAACTGTATCTACATAAATAAGTAACATTTAAAATACTCATTAAGATTATTACCTAATTACTTACTACGTCGTAAGTAATGTACATTGTACAATCTGCAGTTTTCATAAAACCACAATTGTTTCAAAACAGTTATATTTGTCCGGCAACTGAACATCCATTCGCTGTTTTTATGTCCATAACGCGTAGGGTGTGTCCGTAACAAATGTGGATCATTAGATGACCTTTTTCATGCACGGACTGCTAAATATATGTCCAATTGTCCACAGAATGGGAGACCCGGTTGGTCCCGAACAATCCTACAAATTCCCGGAATACTAAAAGCAGTTTAAAAATGAAGTACCTAATTCTATGTACGCGTGTAGGTTTTGTATCTTTAGCTTTTAATAAGTATAATCATAAAGCTTGCATATAACTAGACTAAAATCTTGTCATTTCTATCGATGCTTTTCTAAGGTACTCTTTGTAAATAATATATGTGTATTCAGACAAGACAGAATCTTTGTATTGTCTTTTCTATTAGTAGGTATTTAAATATGCTCTCATCCGAAATCGCACTTCCATCTTTCGATTATTCTAGGTCTGGATATCAGCTTCTTTAAGTCTGGTCACCTTAAGAGTTATTGTGGATCACATTACAAACAATATACTTAATAGTGTGTATAATGTTAAAAAAATTGGATTCTCAATTATTGCATAAACCCACAGACATAGATATAGATAGACGACTTAAATGCACCTACTTCGCGTGTAAGTTCTCAGACAAAGCGTCGAGGTTGGCCGCCGCTACTGACAGTCCGCGGGTGTCTGTAATTGCAGCCGGACGGCAGCGAAAAATAAAAAAAATGCCTCGTTGCGTGATAATAAACTGCAACAGCCCAAAGTCAAGGACATATTTGCTATCACAGCTAAGTTATTTTAAAATTATGTTATACGTAAATTCATTTTAAAACAATTTTTTAAGTATTCCAAGCTGTGATTCCAAGATTATACCTAAATAAGTATAGATTAAGGTTAAAAAACTACATTCACATTACATTGCCGCGTTTGCTTTGAGCGTTTGATCCGACGTTGTGTGTTAAGAACCAATGAATATCGATAAAAGCGATACTGTCGCGCATCGCTACGACGTCGTGGTACCGGCAACTTCTCATTCGTCAGTTAAATTTAGCGACTAGTGTTGTTCGTTATACAACATATACCAATAATCGATTTTAATCGATATCGGACTGACGAATGATATTAACTATTATTTAAAGAGCCAATTTAATAGATATTAATATAAACAAGCTCATTTCCTAATTTACACTTTAGGAAACGAGGGTAATATTTTCAGAGTTCATGTATGTAATGTTATATGGTCGCTCATATTTATTCTTTGAACATATACTATTGATCACACGTTGGTAAACAAAACCGCGCGTGCGTCACTGCTCACTGCTCGTTGGTGAGTCTCCCCTGAAGTACTGAATTTGCCCCATTGAAGCGGTCGCAATGCGTAGGTATATTTTCGATACCTCTACGCGAAGTGAGACAAACCCGACATGGCTAAGAACGACCGCAAGGGAAGTTGCTTTAAAGTTAAAAAAAACGCATTGAAATCGGCCCATCGAGTGCTACGATGCCACTCTTTTTCGTCGGGGTAAAAACAGTATAAAATAAATATTTAAGAGGGCCTTTCCCGGTCCGTCTATCGCATATCGTCAACGCGAGCATGGTTGAAAATGCTTGTTGTTTCATCCAGCGCAATGATAGAAAAAAAGCAAAGTGAAAAGAGAGAGATAGAACCTGAGCGCTCAGTTTGCATTCTATTGTACGAAATTAGTATTATTATTAACTATTCATTTAACGAATATTAACTTTTCATAGGGTGCGAAAATTTCATAAAACTTGTTCCAGGTGATACGTGTTTTTCAGAAAGCCTTACGAGTGTGTGAAATAAATGTTTTTTATTTAGAATCTTCATTACATGAGTACTATATGATCGGCCGAAGTTCAGGTAAAATTTGTACAAAAAAGCAGATTTTTGGACACTTATACTGAATTTGGTTTTTTCAAATTTTAATTTTTAATTTCGATTTAAACTTAGATAAAGCGCACAAGATTCCTGTTAGTTCAAAACTTTCCAAGAAAGATCTGTTACAACACCATAATCACGTACGAGCGTTTGAATGAAAAGTAAGGCGAGTTGGCCGCTCTTAAGTGGGGATTCCATACAACAAACGTGTTTTTTTATAGATAATGGTACGGAACCCTTCGTTCGCGAATTCGACTCGCACTTGGCTGATTATTTAAGAATAATAATAGTTTTATTTTTAAAATTCTATTCAAATACTTATTCTTTATTATCAAATAATTTTCCGTTTAGAATCATTTGTTTATCCAATTTCATATCATTCGTCAAATAGAAAATCGATTGTGATTTTTATCACAAATCGATTGAGTGTTAATCGATTAGAGATTTTAATTTATCTAAAACTACTGAATCTTAAATTTACCATACATGTCTATAATAATCCCCCGTGCTTTAATGAAATATCAACAAATATTATATTTTAGTAAACTTACTTGAATATTTAGGTGAACGTGAAGTTATTTTAAAGCGTTGACAAAGTAAAACTGCACAAAAGCACGCTCACACTGAAACTATTTGCAGTACCGGTGATTGCGTATGGATGATAGCGAGCGCGGAGTGAGCGAGCGAGACCACAGATATAAAATCTATGAGTATGAGCGAGACGATCAGGGCGGCGGCGTGCTTCTTGAATAAATCGTTTAAGTCATAGCGAGCGGTTTCTTTAAATCGGTTTGAATTTCCCATCACTAAATTTGCCTGTGACGTCACAGTAGGCATTAAAAAAGTTTGTACGCTTGGTTTTCTTACAAATCTTCATACGGGCGTTATCTATTACATCTATATCTGTGCATAAACCTCTTTTATCTTTTCTTAGAATTTATATTCACGAATAAATATATCAGTTAATTATTTACTAATTAAATGATTCAGTGAAGTTTGGTCCCTTAGGAGCGTTATCTTCTCTGACAAGGGTTAGAAAGGTATTAGTGTAAGCCACACTCGATGTATGCTCCAAACGATTGGGATGAACTTGTCGACAGATTTAATAGACTTGATACCAATTTGACAGGATTACCTACAACCTAAAATCTGTATCAAGCATGTTATGTTTAGATATTACGGATATTATTTAGACATAAAAAATGTAGGAGAAAAAATAAAACGTTAAGATTTTTCTTCATAAAAATCAGCCCTGGGACTGTAAGGTTGGGCCACTGTATAAGCAAGTATATCAGCCCTGTTTTTAAACTAGAGAGTACTCTTTAACTGAAAGTACATACTAACCCTATTTAATGGCACACAAATGATTAGTGAGAAAATCAAAACAAAATGTTTCTGCGCCAATTTATAAACTTTTATTAAGTGAACGCCCTAAAAGTGTCTGATATTAAATTCCTAACTTCTAATTGTCTGAACTAAACGTTTGTAGTAAGTTAATGATCCAAGTTGGATACTAACGATTTTATTAAACAGTTACTACTACAAAGACGTAATATACTTAAATTGAATAATAATTAACACGATTTAATTACAAAGACTAAGATGTAACATATATTATTTAATCTGTGGTAAAGCCGAGTGAGGTTAATTTTGTATGAGCGCTGTTAGAATTGAACGGAGCTTTTATTTAATTAAGAGATCTAACTAAATTTTTCAGAGAGAGACAGAATTATTCAGGGACTCGTAGTCAATAGTTTATTTTTTTAATTTCAACATTGGAGGACATTCTTCAAATAAATACCTACTTTATTACTTTTTATTTAGTTATAGTTAGTTGTTGCTAAACACAGTAAAACTACGTTTGATAAAGTTATCTTGTAGAAAAAGAAACTTAATCACAATCGGTTTATCTCTTTGGATACAATGAAAATTGAGATCTTCTTTCATGAAAGCAAACATGTACAGCCGGCTAACGAGATACCTAGGCCGGCCCTCTACCTATATCTTGATTTTTTCTTGTCTCAAAGTAATATTAACATGAAAATAAATATTCAGAAAGATTTTAATGACGTTTTTATAAACATACATTTTCATGTTAATATTATTTTAAGTTAAAGAGAAAATTCAAGATATAGGTAGAGGCACAGATTACTAATAAGTTACTACGTAACAGATACATCACTTCCCTACAAACGCCAAATACCTACGCTTTATTTAACTAAACTTTCTAGCTGTCAAGTGACGCGAGGAAATATGAGCTTAACTGCTTTGACTCAACGGAGCGTTTTAAGTGCACAGCGGGCGATGACGTCGGCCGATGTGAGATTACCTTAGGGTTGACTCAATGTTGTAAAATACAAAAATGAACGTGACACATATTTATGAAATGAAATTTTATTAAAAAGGATCTATTGATGATTTGACTTTAAAAGTTGTGACGTAATAGGGGCGTGTGATTTTCATAGAAACTTCATAAACTGTGGATGTGCCGTACATCGCAATGAGAAACATACGATATTAAGTAATTCGTTATAGCATACTTTCTAGTTCACGTAAATCGTTGTTATATACTTTACTAGAGGAGTTTGGTGGCCCGCACTAGCACTTTCGCATGTAAAGCGGCATCGGGCGTGGTCCGCACTTGGATGGGTGACCACAAGTGGCATAAAAATTGAGCTCCTCTGTGCTTCAGAAGGCACGTATAAGCCATTGGTCTAGGCTGTCATATTGTATGGCAGTCGTTAAGCTATGTCAGATGCCTTTAGGCAGCCTGAAAAATCTGAAACCAGTGTTGGCCACTTACACACACGAAAAACAACAACATATACTATCTGGATACAGTACATTGATGTTAAACTTTCGACGTTCAGTAGGACAGTCAAACTTCATACCTACAAAATAATCTGATTGGACTAGACAGTACCTAATCCTATTCTATACGACTACCTACATTTTAACGAAAAAAAAAACACTTTCCTCGTCTTTTGGCAATGTGAAAAACGACAATTCTTTATTGGTTCTTTGATTTTGACATTGGAATACCGCACAATAATGTCTTGACATTGTTAAATATAACGCTTGTTTATATTGTAAACAAACAATACGCACTAAGCAAGTCTCATGCACGCGACTCCACAGGCCGGAGTGCGGCGCCCCTTTGCCACTTGGGCGTTAGAAAACACGGCTAGCCGGTAGGTACATTTTGAGCGATCTTGATCGAGTGACGGAGGCCTGGTAGAGGGCCGGCCCAGGTATCTCGTGAGCCCATTGTACGTCGTTCTTTCTAAATAACGGTCAAACTATTTCTCAACTTACACTACCCTTTTTTATTTGAACTCAAACATAGTTACGCAATTTCTTTGACAGCAGGGCAAATTAAAATTAATTTATTAGGAGTAGACTCAACACAATCAAAGAAAGTGAAATTATAAATATTTGTGTTGGAACCTGTTGGTTCGGAGAAATTCAACGAAGAAATAACAGGTAGACAGGTATTATTGGAAGATACGAAAGGTTTGCAGGATATTATTATTACGAATTTACTTAAAGGATATTATATTTCGCTTGATAACAAATATTTGATGTTGAGTGCTGTCTGTCCAGAGTATTAATAATCTCATAGAAGGAATTTAAATTGTCTGATTATGTGAGATATGAATAAAATCACAGTCGACAATTTTATTTTCTATTTTAAAAAATCTAGGTCTATCGTCTCTCTTGTCCAGTTGAACATCTCAAATATTTGGAAATTGCTTATGTCACCAATTCGTCTAAATCCAATGTAAAAATATTATATGACACTAATTTTAGTACTTATCATTACATGTGCATCTAAAGTATCTAAGTATAATTTTTGTTGCTTTATACGTAAGTGAATAGCAAGGAAATTTCTTAGAGTTCACTTACGGGTTAGCTTTATTGGATGATTCCCACTAGTACCATTGCGTTTTTGTTCCATGAAAAAAGTGCAACTCATTTGTCCCACTAGTTCCATTGAACTTAATAACGGGACAAATGCGACTAAAAAGGCTCATTAGTTCCATTATCAAAAAAATTAAATTAAACACATTAAAATAAACGTTTATGTGTGCATTAATGTTTGAATACTTAGAATAGAATTACTAGGGAACCTACTGATTCTCTAGTAATTAATTCAGATATTTTTTATTAATTATGATTGAGATTTTTTTCCAGATAAGTAAGTCGACGACTTTCGTATAGGCATATCATTTCGTTCGGCGACCGTCGCGCGATCATAAGCGACTGTCACTTCTGTTACAAACTGTCAACGACCGTTTCGAGACAGTCGGTGACAGTCGGCTAGTAGAAAGATATACCTACTCGTTAACGTCTTAAACTTTAGACGATGACATCGTTTGTTACTACTTTAATTCATTTTGCGTTGGCTAGTAACTGAAAAAAAAACTTTTAATCCCTTGTTCCATGGAACAAAAATGCAATGGTACTAGTGGAATCATCCGCTTTATTGGTACCTACGTTTCTGCGAAAATGCAATATATCAAGGAATTGACGCGCGAGTGACAAATGTTAATACTTCGTATTTTCCGCGATATTTCCACTCGGGTTAATGTGACGGAATTCAGAGCACCTTCGAATGAAAAACCTTTTATAGAGTTATGTACAGTACAGTCAGTGTACAAAGTTCAAAAGACCATGTGATAACATACTAAACTCTGCGTGTCCATGATGTCGATACTAGATGAGGTACTAGAATAGATGAAATGTAGATACTAGAAGCTGGATCTTGAAAGGTCTCCTGGGATAAGTTTTAATTTTTCATTAAGTAAGTATTTAAACTAATTGTTTAAGCGGACTTCATAACGCTCCAGAATCGTTAGATACAGAAACGATCAAGAAATCGTTAGATTGAAAATTCGTCATCCTCACTTTCTGCTTCTAATTCCTGCAATTTTAGACCTTCTATTTAAAATACATCGATACGTCTTTAATAGTTTTAGTTCGATAGATAATTGGATATGACGTTTATTTGTAGCTATAGTCACAAACATACAAAAGAAAACAAAAACACAAAACAAAACATGAGAAAACATGGTAGTTACTTGTTATTTTCTTTTCTATTTAGCTATTAATTAACGATATCCTTTCTCGTCTAAGATTAGCTAACTTCAAAGGAAAATATATAATCGTTAGCCTTATAAATACGTGTCTATTCCAGAGGATCTGCAATATTGCTCGCTTGACATCTTTAACTGAGAATAATTATATCCGCCGAAGCTTCGCAAACACGCTGTATAAATAATCATGGGTAACACCCTGTGTAACGCCTTATGACACTTCTCATATTACGCTCGGGGTGACGCGGGAGGTGGAATTACATTGTTAAAATGAATTTTATTTTCAGTTAAAACGTTGCGTGTTATGAATTGTGATGATGGACAGACAATACTGAAACATGAATATTTGGCATATTCTTATTTTTTTTATCCTATCTAAATCTAGGTATCTTGGCACACAATGCAATAATGGAAACTGTTAAATGGAGTTCTCGTAATACAGCTTTGCAAAGTTTTTTAAATTATATGGACCTTTTATTATGTTAATTATCTGTGACCACAAATGTTCATATTCTAAACCTCAAGTAAACGTTTTAATCTTAGTTATTAATGCACATACGTACCAGAAAAATAATGTTTCAATTTAGTTAAGACCTTTTTATGACAAACCGGAATGAGAATTAAGTCAGATTAATTGGTTAGGGCAGGCGGGCGAGCCCGGAATATTAATGTAAATCGGTTCTGAACGGCTCAGGAGGAAATCGTTATTCTTGAGTAGTGACAACCTTGAAATATTTATATAAAATGACCAATAAAATATTAGGAAAAAGATTTATACACAAATTTAAAACAACGCTTTAAAAATAAATTGTCTCGGTATTTCTAACCGGAAACGAGGAAAAAATTCGCTACTTACACGTTGGGCGCCAATTATTGATTTGTTCTGAGTTTTAGGAAAAAAATATTATTTGTTGATTCGTGTTAAGTTTATAAGTTTAACATATTAATTATTCAATTAGATTTAACTTCTATCCTTGTATACTTCTCTTTAATCGTATTAAAATCTGCGATGCTGCTAGATACTTGGACTCCCATAAATATAACAAGTTGAAAACGATCAGGGCGAGAATCTAGGATAAGATGAACTGATGACCTGTCTGCTTTTGACAAGGATTTGAGAGATAATCTGATAGAATAGTCCTGTCTCTAGAGACATTTGAGAAATGTTACAATTGTGTAGTATTTAAATTTGGTACTTTTGAATTTATAGAAATATATAACACCAAATTGAAATGCAAATTGATATCATAAGATAATTTTAAGATAATCATGTCCTGTATATATTTATTCGGTGCAATAAAGGGTATTGTTTTGTATTGTTTCATATCGATTAAATCACAATACACGTCATCAAAATGGTTATATAATTAACCGGCCGAGTGCGAGTCGGATTCGCGAATGAAGAGTTTCGTACCATTATCTATAAAAGAATCACGTTTGTTGTATGGAAGCCCCACTTATTGTTTTTTGCCTGGTGAAAGACAGATGAACAGCGGAGTCTTAATAATAGGGTCCCGTTTTTACCCTTTGGATACGGAACCCTAAACACATCCGAAACATGCGTCGTCAACATTTTTAATGCGAATTGCTTCGTCAGTGTTGTAATAGCATTGGTACAGAACATTTTTTTTTGCTTTTATTATGTACAACAAAAAATTATAAAAACAAAAATAAGAAGCGGTACTTACATGGAAGTACAAAATACATACATTTCGAAGTACACGTGAATCACGTTATAATCGCCTTACTGGTACACTAAGTACCAAGCGCGCATAATCGGCAACAATATTACATTTTAATTAGTCCTCCAGTTGGGAGATGCCATGGAGATGCTAATTATTTCCCGGGAACGCGCTGATTAATGTGTTCCGCCATTTTATTTTTTATTTACGTCTTGTGTTAATCAAATTATTTAGAATAAATAGGTAATATTTTATGTTTACTTGGTGCTAAGTAAGAAGTAGGTATACCTTGTTTTATTTGATTCAGCTGCATCCTTTGTAACATGAACATGATAAAGAGTAAAAACAACACTTGATTTTTTAGACACTTTATATATTAATTTCCGAATCCTTTAAAGACTTAAATGACAGAGTATACAAATTAATTTCTTCAAAACTATAATTTTTTGTGTATTTTAAGATAACCTAAAATTTATGCTGAAATAAAATGAAAAGATGAAATGATGGAATGAAAAGATGAAATGGTGGAATGAAAGAAACTGACTAAATAAGTACAGAATAAAACAATGAAGCTTACAAGGGCAGACATAAAAAAATTAATAACGCGGCAAAATTTTGACAAAGATTTTATTGAGTTAAATAAATGTTCTCCCAGACTAAATTGCGTAACAAAGCAAACACAACAATGTACGAGTAATCTGTGGTTGGGCCGCCTTCAGGAAAAATATTTTTCATCCTCTTCCTGTCGACATCGCCTCAGTTTGGGACCATTAATCAAATCCAGGTGTGTCACAAACACAAAATATTCCCAACTATTGTAATAAAGCCATTTAGAAGCAATAAACTTGGTTTGACCTATTTGGTGTCAGGGACTTTGATAAAGTAAGGTTCATTATTACAAGCTTTTATTTAACTTGCAATATATCTTGTTTGTATGTATGTATGACTGTTTGTTTAGGTCAAATCTTGTAGCTCAATTTTCAAGCAATTATCCTAAACCGATTTAGCTGAAATTTTGCACACTTGTGGAAGTCGGATGACAATACAATATTATGAAGCCAATGAGCTGTTCTCATAATGGAGCTAAGAGATATTCAACGGAACTCAGTTATAAAACAACATAACCTCATTGAATAGGACTCGTTTGATTTGTCTTAACGAGCAATTCATGGTAGACGATGCCTAGAATCTAATCACGGAGATGGAAAGTGGTCGATGTAACTCAGTAATAAAACGACGCAACTCCATCGAGTTTGGGCTTTTTTTTCATTTGTCTTAATAAGTACATTGGCTTCACAATAAAAGCTAGTTGAAAAAATTTTACTTTAAAAAAAATTGTTTCACCTGTCCCGTTGTGTGTCGTTCTGCATGTAATCAAATCTTGCAAGTTAAAGACCCAATTCCCGGTTTCCGATTGAACTTTAATTTTGCACGCATACGCACATCGCGTGACAATGCGATATTATTGACATGGAGCTGACCTGATGATAGAGCCGGAGGATAAACATAGGAACTCTGGAATGAACCACCGCATTTGGCTCATTTGACTGATTCCATCAAGTTTGGGCTCATTTCACTCGTCTTGACGAGAGTGTTTAAAAAAAGCTTGTTTAAAAAAAATATTTTTTTAAATAATTACTTGTTTATATCTACTGCTCATTTGTTTTAAGTATATGTAAGTGTTGTGTTTTATGGATGGTAATCACTACTTTTAAAATATCGCAATGCATCATTTTTTAATTAATGCATATGGCAATTAACGCGAAACATACCCTTAATATTCATTTTTGCTGAAGTAGGATGATTATCGTTTTGTTTTGTTTATTTTTGAACTATGCAATAATTTTTACTGCTTTACATATGTATTTACGAGTATATAACATTATGATACATAAATTCCTTCTAATGATTTGCGGTTACCATACCGATCATTGGTCGCGGGTCATACACACATGGGTGAAGCTGAAGCACCAAATCACATAAACTAAGTATTTCAAAGGGCCTCGTGATATTGAGATCTGTATTTTCATGCAAGTCTTCTAGAGGCCAGAATGAAAATACTTGTGATACAAAAGCAAATACATACGTGTAGCTGTTGCAAATGTATAAGCTGAGTATACAACGTGGAAGAGACATACCCGTAATAAATCAAACCACGGACTTTACTAGATCACTTTAATACGCACAATAAAATTAAAATAACATTAGAAACCCCAAAAAAATCGACATTCCCATACAAATTGCCCAGGCGACTACACACTTTAGTATGGAAATGCCTACTTTTTTTGTTCTTTGACTTTTAATTCCGCATAAGTATTTGTTTTATACTATAGTGATCTAGTACAGCCCGTGGTTCAATTTATTATGAGTATGTCCTTCTACATTGTATAAAAAGAAAGAAAGTGTACCCGTCTTATATTAAAAAGCAGAATAACTTCAAAACTTGTTTTAAACTATCATTCACCCAATTGAAGTTAACAATGACAAAAGTGAAAGTGCGGGAGGACTTGTTCTGGGTGGATAGTAGTTTTTAAACCAAGTGCTAAAGTAAGTGCGCGTTTTGTAATAAGAAGAAATAGATGTTTACTTACAAAATATTTTAGTAAAATAAATTTTGCAATATTAAGAAATACAAAAATCGACTTTCCCACAACGTCTACATAAATCGCCGAATGTCAACAGGACCAACGCAGAGTTGCACTCACCCAAATTGAAAGTGCAAATCCGTTTGAAATTCAATCATATTTAGCACGGCCATTACGCGAATGGCTGCGACATACGACTGGATCGTGATTCGTGCCCAAAATAACAATGGTTTTGCCGACAAAGGACAGTGTCTTACTGGGACCGAGGAAATGAACTGAAATTGTAATTTATTCTTTATATTCTTTCGTAGCGGCTTTAATTTTTAACCAAAGTAAAAAAGCTTATTTATAAAAAAGAAACCATATTCGGAAAATATCGCTCGTAATAATAAATTTGTAGTTGACTTGGTTGCATTTATATATTAAACAACAATTACGGAACTGATTTTGATTAAAGGGTTTTCAGTTTTTAATCAAAGCAAATTTATATACAAGGATTAGATACTCGTAAGTCATCCTTTGAAAGTATTTATATGTTGAAAAATAAACAGTATTCGCCATCATTTGTCGCAACAAAAAGTAATATAAATAAATAAGCAGAAAGTTATACTCAGATAGTTTTAGAAATATTAAAGTTACAGTTTATTTCGGATTCAATTCAAATAATATACTACAAAGATAACACAGTACGGGTGTCAGTTATTTCATTACATTGTAAATGCGAAAAGGTTCATCGTTTTAATAGTTACTTTATGAAAGCTTTAATAAAACAATATAAGTTATATCCCGCCGACCTTGGGGGTAGTAATTCACCGTATAACGACTTTCCCAAAATGACCGAACTTCTACCGGTGGATTTGGAAGTTACAGCGAAAGAAATTTAGGTCATTAGATGAATTTTATGTCCTTGCCTTAGGTCATTTCGAAAAATTACCATATAATGGGCCAGGTGCTAATAAAACCATGAATGAAAAAGTTTCATATTAAGTTTTTTATATGCGATTTTTTATTAAGTTGATAAAAATTACTTAGAGTCGATAAACTACTATGTGTCAATCTTTAAAATAAAACATTTTTCTATTCCCCCTATTTCCCCCATTGTAGAACGTACTCTATGAATAATAACAAAGTTTTAAGTATAGGTAGGTTCATATTAGCTTATACCCTTTTTCCTCAAATA
Source organism: Acrobasis consociella (assembly GCA_963555685.1). Taxonomy (NCBI): domain Eukaryota; kingdom Metazoa; phylum Arthropoda; class Insecta; order Lepidoptera; family Pyralidae; genus Acrobasis; species Acrobasis consociella. The sequence continues at coordinate 10,258,518 of OY743120.1, forward strand.
TAAAAGTAAAAATATCGATCTTTGCAGCGTGGTTTCCGGTAGAGTAGAATAGGGTCACTTCAAGTCCTTCCGTGGATGTCGTAGAAGGCGACTTAGGAAATACAAGCTGAAAAAAGCTTATAAACATCAATGAGACTTCTCCAACCCGTCTGGCCAGCGTGGAGAGTGTAGGCCAAGTCCTCTGGCTGCTCTGGCCAAGTATGGCTGTGGTAGTACAGAGAGGGTCGTGCTCCTGCAGTGGGGACAAAAAGACCTGATGATGATGATGGTGCTACGAACTAAAACGTTTACTGTTTAATAAACAATATCCTACTAATATTATAAACGCGAAAGTTTGTAAGTATGGATGGATGGATGGATGTTTGTTACGCTTTTACGTAAAAACTACTGAATGGATTTTAATGAAACTTTACAATTATATATATTTATTTACAATAATATATTAGACATCAGAATAACACATAGGCTACGATTTATAAATATACTGCGCAGACGAAGTCGCGGGCACCAGCTACTTTATTAAACTTAACATTTAAATTTGACTATTTATAAATTTTAAAAACTGATAATATTATATAAACATAAGCAGATCATCAACGTCAATCCATTGTCAATCATATGAAGAAAGCTGTAATAGTAACTTTACATGCGTGGGACAAACTTACATGAATACCCAACTCACACAAGGGGCTATAGAAATCAGCGTGCACAATGCGGACATTGGCTAAATTGGCAAATCGTGTAATTTCCACCTGAGACGCCATTATGCATGGTTTAAAAGTTCTTACGCATAACGTATGTGTAAAACAGGGTTCTTTTGTATCGGAATTTAAACCAAATATTTAAGTTACATAACTACGTTCAAAGAATGTAGACATATGAGAAAAATTCTTGTTTTGAAACAAGATTTTCCAAGGTAGATCAGATATGTAATTTACGAACAAGGAATTTTTTTTTTACTTATATTATGAATTTTATGTTTAAGTTTATATATAATTTTTTATTTTGCATTGTTTTTATACAAGTTAAAAAAAATTAGTTAATGTTTGAGATGTAACCGAGCAAAGCTCGGTCACCCAGGTACTTATGATTGTTATATAACGAGCTGTAAATATTTGATTCTTTGATAAAGCAGCTTAAAAAATCTTATACCGGGGTTGACTACTAAAGCAAACACCTATTTTTTACCGTGTAAAACTAGTACACATAAAAAATCAACAGATAACTGTCTTTTTTCTGTGCGACGCAATATAGCTGATCCATTGTAAACGCACAACAAAAGTGTAGTACGAGTAGGTACTATTGGCAACAAAAGTAACAATATCTGAACAAATTCATCCCTCCTTCAAATTTCAATAAAGAGAGTGCTTTCTTTGTAGCCCGTGGTATCGAGAAGAGATTAAAAATACTTATGTCTTAAGATTACCTCTCGTCACAGGGTTTAAAGTCGTGAGATAGAGATATTGACAAATATTATTTCAATATAAGTTGTATTATTTTTATTTCAAAAGGCTAATAACTCGGCTGAGTTTTATCTTAAAAAAAGTCAGAACACCATGTTCGCCACCCATTCTTTGCATGTTTCTCTTCGATAAATTCTATATCTCAATGAATCTCAAATAAAAAAAATCAACAAGAAATTAGTGGCTTGTGTTTTTTATCACGAAAGTCATGTATTCAAAATAAGCTGCTACAACGAGCATACTATGGTGAAAATACACTCATTTGTGCCAAGGCCAGGGTGAGTCAAAGTCAAGGGTGCTTCGTCACTGTTCTCCGCACGCCATCCCCAAATTGAAGAGAGCCGCCTTTCAAATCGACTGCTTGTTCGTACGCCTTTCATTACAACTTGAGATATTATAATAGGTGCACCGAAATAGGTGGCATTTCCATATTTATAAAGTACATAGTTATTATTATAGCTAATGTCTTTCCAAATTATGCAGCAAAGTTCGAGGGTGAATGGAAGGAATGGTAGGCTTGGTACGGGCGAAACTACCCAATGCTCTTTTCATAGGTCCTTTTTGGAGTCATATGAAAAAAAGATTCCAATTATATATGAAACATTTATATATTATATTATTTGTACAGATGAGTAAAAAGTGATTAGTTGATAAGTAAAAAATGTGTTAACAAACTTAGTATCATACTTCAAATCCAAAACGCCCTACATCCTCAAATGGGATTGCAATTTATGTAAGTAATTTAATTATAGTACATGTAATGTACATTCTAACAATATATTTCTAATATAGCAAGGCTTATTCTAACATAAGCCAGCCATCTGATAGAGACTGTTTGTTTTTCGTGTATTGAGTGGCCAATATTGGTGTGAAATTTTTCAAGCTACCTAAAAGCATCTGTCATAGCTTGATTCCTGCCATACCATGATGACAGGCGGGACCACCGGCATAACATGCCTTGTCTACCTTACACATTCAAATCTCGTACAACAGTAGGTATCCATAATACTTATAGGAGATTATCCAATCGATTAATCCCTCCCGGGCTGTCGACTCATATATCAATCATGGAAATAAGGTAAACGAGCTTACTCTCGCATAATATAATAAATTAACAGGATTTTGCTAATTAACTACGTTTTACCTACGCTTAGAAAGACGCATATGTACAAAAGGTACAAAGAAACTGTTTTTATATACTGCTGCAGAGACAGACCTATGCTTAAATCAATGATTGCCTGTCGCCGTGGAGACTTTCTGGCCTTGTGGTGTGGCGTTTTTAAGTACTCTTCACCTCGCTTGATCGACGTTTTTGGGGATCTGAGAGCTGGTGCGCTTTTGGCTAAAGATTAAGTCTGGCCATACAACGAGGCAATGCCGCCCGACACTTACGTTTTCCCTACGACCTTAGCGATTTTGGGTCTTTATCTTATTCTGCGCCACTCGCATATTTTGAACCCTCTTATACAACTGTTGCATAAAATACTATTATGCAACAGTTGTATAAGAGGGTTCAAAATATGCGAGTGGCGCAGGTTACGATGCGAGCTTTAGCGAGCATCGTAAGAAGACGCCATCGAGCATTTTTTGACGTACTTATACAACGTTGCATACAATACTTTTTCTACGACTATATTTACTAAATAAAATACAAAAATAAACAAAGAAAAATATGAAAATGTATGACATCATTTATGTTTGGTAGATAATAGGCATCTATCAGAGCATCTATGGTAAACTTTATTTTTTTTAAATTGACGTCTCCCTAGTGAATATATCACGAATATATTAATAAAACGTTTTTCTTATGTTGGCCGTATGATAGATTCAAAGAAAAAAAAAGGTTCTAAGTCTATGGCTAGGAGTATCGTTTTGGCGAAATAACGATACAAGTGCTGTTATGGGGAATAGACTATAGACTTTCCTGAAGTCATAAATAATCAATGTTCTTATAATAGTGTTCGTGACTATGTAAAAGGCAGATAACAGTAGAGGAGTAGAAAAAATACTATAATATACGAGTTTATATTTTTTAAATTAGATATATTTATATTTTTAAAACATATATGAAGGATTGATGAGTTTAGATGAAGCAAAAGAGGTTTGTCAGGATCGTAGTAAGTGGAGGTCCATTGTCTCTGCCTACTCCTGTGGGAAACAGGCGTGATATTAAGTATTTGATGTATGTGTGTATATTTTTATTTGGGTAGGTTTTATAGTTGTTAGTTCAATTAATTATTTAATTTTTTTCAGTGTTCTTCTTCTTATATATAAGAGCTGGGCTCTTGTCGGTGGAGTGCTTTCCATGTCTCTCTTCCTTCCGCTAAGTTCTTAACCTCTTTATATGTTTTCACGTTTAATTTTTTCTTTTATTTGGTCTATAAATTTTCTTCTGGGTTTTCCTACTCCTCTCTTTCCTTCTATTTTTCCTTCCATTATTATTTTAAAGAACGCATCGTGGCGTAGTAGATGACCGAACATTTTCCCTCTTCTATTTTCTATAATTTGTATTATTTGTCTTTTCTCTCTCACATCCTCTAGTACCTTCTCATTTGTAATTTTTTCTGTCCAACTTATTTTTTTCATTCTCCTCCAGCACCACATTTCAAGTGCTTCTAATTTATCTCTATCTTTTTTGGTCATCGTCCACGTTTCACATCCATACAAAGCAGTGCTCCATATAAATGTTTTAATAAATCTTTTACGTAAACTTTCTTAATACCAGAACAAAATATATATTTTTTACTCTTAAATGTACTTTTTGCAATAGCAATCCTCTTCTTAATATCTTCTGAGCATCTTGCCTCTTCGTTGATAATAGTTCCTAAATATTTAAAACTTTGAACTTGGTCTATTGTTTTATTATTAAGTTGGATATTTTTAATTACTGGACCTGACTTTGAGACAATCAAGGACTTGGTTTTATTTATGTTTATACTCAATTTATGTTCTTTAAAAATATTGTTCATTGCTTCTATTAACTTTTCTAACTGTTGTGAACTGCTTCCAAGGGCTGCTATGTCATCTGCAAATCTTATAAAATGTATCTTTTCTCCATTAATACTAACTCCTCCTATATCTTGGTCTTTGATTTGAGATATTGCTGCTTCTATAAATAGATTGAATATCAGTGGAGAAAGTGGGCAACCCTGCCTCACTCCCTGTCGTATTTTAGCCTGTCTTTTTTCATTATTACTTTCTATTATTGTCTCTTGTTCTTGATACAGTTCTTTGATTATTCTCCTGTCTCTGTAGTCTATGCCAGCATTCTTAAGCGCCTTCATCATTAGTTTCCAATTTACTTTATCGAACGCTTTCTCTAAATCTATAAACGTGTGTGTTTCTAAACCAAGTTCCAATCTTCTTTCTATTATAATTCTAAGTGCTAAAACTGCTTCTCGAGTGCCTTTGTTTTTGCGAAAACCATATTGGTCGTTGCCTACTATATTTTCTACTTTAGGTCGGATTCTATTTTGTATTATTTTTATCAATATTTTTGATGATTGTGTAATTAAACTAATCGTTCTATATTCTTCACATCTTTTCGTATTTGGTTTTTTTGGTATCGCAACGGTTCTATTTATTTTAAAATCATTTGGTATTTTTCCTGTTTTATATATTTCTTGTATTAATTTAAATATCTCGTCTATGAGTGTGTGACATTTAATATATTTAATAAGTTCTATTTGTATTCCATCCACTCCAGCGGCCTTGTTATTTTTTAAACTATTGAGTGCAAATTCAAATTCTTCGCACGTTATTTCAGGCCCAAACTCGTTTTCTTCTAACCTATTTTCATCTTCTATATCCTCATCACACAAACCTTCTCCTTCATAAAGTTTTTCTATATATTTAACCCATCGTTCTACTATTTCTCTATCATCTATTAATATTCTATTGTCTTCATTTAAAATAACTGTACTTTTTGTTTTATGGTTTGTTTTTAATTTTTTTATGATGCTATAAGCTATGTCTGGTTTTCCTTTATTTAAAAATCTTTCTACGTCTTCACAGTCTTTTTCAATGGCTTTCTCTCTTTCTTGTCTGCATTTCAGTGTTATTTTATTAGATAATTGTTTGTATTCTTTCAGTGTTATATTGCCTTTATTTGTGTGAATTAATAAAAAAAAACAAGAAAATTAACTAACACTAAACGAATAACTTAAATTACTTAGTTGTTATTTTATGTATTGTTGTGCATGTTTACAATCAAATATTTCGATATAATTAAAAACGTGTTTAAGTTTTCTATTAATCGATTTTCTAAAAGCTTCTCCTATCAAAGATCTCAAAAAGCATTTCTCGAGCTTCTCAAACTGATTTGAAAAGATCAAGGAAAACGTTTACTCGAACCTCACTACGCGACTTGTACCTATCGCTGTTGTACTCATATGTACGGTCATTTTCAACTACCACCACTTTCTTCCGGTGAAAGAAAACATCGTGGGGAAACATGTGTGTAATATTGACTATAGATAACTAAAATTCTGACTCTAAGACAAGAAGAAACATTCAAAGCTGCACGAGTAGGTGACTTGATATTATGATCTTTTTAAATTATGATTATGTTCAATACATCTAGAGCAGAAAAAGATTAAAGCAAAAGTAGGGAAGGGATGAGGCGCATACCTGACACGGCCAGATTTTACCATGTGCCCCATTTTTGCAGATATTCCAGTATTATACTGCTATTATAATTATGATGCATTCATCTTGCATGCGTCTGATGTATATCTTCTTAATCAAAATGGTAGTCTAAGTATCTGGATTTCAATCAACTGTATTTCTATATTTTATTGAAAACAGATCGCCATGTGGTTCCCGGCACAGTAGAATAGGACCACCAAGTTTTCCCGTGGATGTCGTAGAAGGCGACCTAGAAAATACAAGCCAAACAAAGCTTATAAACATCATGAGACCTCTCCAATCCGTCTGGACAGCTTGGAAAGTTGCTCTGACCAAATATGGCTCTAGTAGTACAGAGAGGGTCGTACTCTTGCAGTGGTGACTAAAAAGACATGATGATGATGACGATGATTATTGAAAACAGACAACATTATAATGATTAAATAAAAGTGAACAAATTGCTTTGGAATCACTTTTTTCGCAATAAAATGAGACAGGTATACAAAATTGTGCTTTACGGTCTTCGACATTCGTTTCAAATTATGCAACGCGTTTAAATCCAATAGGCTACTCGTATTACATGAGGCGAGTTTTACGCTCATTTGGGACAAGAAATGGTTTGCCATTATGCTGGAGTGACTTTCCTAGTTATACGTGTTTTACGGCAAAAGGCAAGTAAAACTGGACGGAAAATGGAAGCGGCGAAATTAGATCTCACCGACATGAAAGGTTTTGGTTTGTGTGTGTGTAAGAAACCTTTTTTCATGATTGAGCAGAAAGTAAATTTATTATACTTACAAGTTTCATTTTAATGAATGCTAGGATTTTTTTTTGTTTTTTTTTTTTATTATTTACGAGTACGTTCATTACCCGTATAAGAAAAGGCAAGTTTGTACTGATTAATTTAAAAATTGATTTTTAAGACTTTTTTAAGACAGCAGTTCAATATGTTACAAATTATTCCAAAAAAGTGGCTGGCGGGTCAAAAGGCACCTGTATATTACTAAATATAATGTCTAAACTAAATAACTTTGCTACAGATACAGATACAGATACATTTTCACGTCTATATCCCTGACAGCGTAAACAGAGCCTAGGGCCGTTAGGCCCAAAGGCTACGCTTAGCGTGGTGGTGGGCGTTAAGATGGAAAATGAATCAAAATAGTGACGGGTTGCTAGCCGCATCGCCTATTACCATGATTCAAATCTCGCCCATTCCCTCGGCTTTTACGATCTGCGCGGGAAGATAAGCAGCTGGTACATTCTACGTTTTTTCTTTTCTTCCAGACCAGCATGGAAGAAGGAACTTTGCTACAAAATGTCAATGAACTCTTTACTATTGATTTAACTAAAGCGGTTCAAACTAATACAATGATCCAATCTAACAAGTTGTCCAAAACAGAGCCGGACTCAATATCGCCTTTGTTTACTATACAATGCCGGGGCCGGCTGGTCATCCACCATTAATATTTCGCGAACTGCCAGATATGAACGGTAACCGTCGTCCATATTTAATGTTTTAAGTGCTTTTTCGTGTATATACTTATTCTAAGCTCCCTCGTTGAATTGGACCTATTTTGGTATCGTTTGTCAGTCGTTTATAGGATTCATGCATTAAATATAGCGTTTTAAGTGGTTTTTTAGAAATAAGAACGGTTATTACACTTTTTCTTCGAAGGAGTGAGGAGATATACGAGTAGTAGTACCTACCTACTCCATTTGACTTGAAGAGGGTTGGTTTATAAAATATCTGTTAGAATATTCCCTCTGATAAACTCTTGGTCAAGCAGTCCAAAGATAAGTTTATTGAGCTTCAAAAAACGATATGTTCAAATTGGGTACTTTTTTATTCCTTATAAATGTGTCATAAGACCGAGTTAAAAAGGGCAATGCGTGCAGTTTTTAGACGTAAATCAATAACGTTATTTTATCATAATAAAACTCATGAGACGGGAAAGAGGGTATTAATGGATGTCAACAGACATGCCATAAGCCAACGTGACAGGAAGAAACTCGATGAGACGCACTGGCCAGGGCGGTGTTTTACGGCCAAATCACTTTTGTCTAAATGAATAGCGCCTGCCAACCAAAACTTATGGTGCCGAGAAATGGACTCTTACAAAAGGAACTATGTAAAAGATTGCGGTTTGGCCAAGACCGAGTCCACAACAGAGATTCGCTGTCGGATGAATGTTTACGACGAACTCTCTAAAATCGCAGCTCTTTTAAGTCGAACTGGGTGAGACACCTGGCTAGAAGGAGCTATGGTAGGTGGAGTAAGGCTGCCTTCTTCTTCTTTTGCCACGCCTTATCCCGTTATTTGGGGTCGGCCCTCCTCGTACCGCGGCGTCAGGACGCTCGGTCCCGGATTGTCTGGATATTTAGTTGTGCCCGCTTGGTATCCCTATTCACGGTTGTCCACCACGTGGAAAATGGTCTCCCTTTGCCCCTCTTCTTGCTGGGAATGGCTAAAGCCATTTGAACGCAATGGTCCTTGTCTCGTCTCATCACATGCCCAAACCACCTCATGCGACTCTCTGTCATCTTTTCTGTTATGAGTGTGATAGGTGGAGTAAGGCTGCCACCGAGTGATATCCCAGAAATGGTAAGCGCAGTGTGTGACTTGTGGCTTGGTGGGTCGATGAAATCAAGCAAGTCGTAAGAAAGAACAAAGGGCGCAGAAAAATTGAGGCTTGCAGAGAAGTGGGTTTTCTAAAAGCTAATAATGAAGTAGACAAGAAAATATGAGCCTTGTATGGAGTTCTGATTTTACACCAGTCGTATACATGAAAAAGTCAAAAATTTTACCGTATTACATGACCATTTTTAGACATCATCAAAAACAGAACTGCGATCTTAACAATAGAATTTTATTACCATTCCCATATATTACACGAATTGGTTTGCTATACTAGTTAATATTATCTTTCAAAGTCAAATTATAACAGCACACGATATGACGAATCTTGTAAGGTATCCTATTTCCAATAACATAACAACCAATTTGTACCGTTACGAGCATTTTGTTGAAAAAAGGCATCTCGGGAATACCGTTATTATTTTTGTAACTACGATTCAACGATTATTACGTTTTGTTGGTAAAATAATAACAATGCTCCATCTTGTTGTATTGAATTTAGTAAGCTTGTTGAGAATTATTATTTTTATTCATATCAATAAATAACATAATCTTAAACTGATAAATAAGTATAAGTTGTTAAAATAAAGCTTGATAAAAATGACAGGTGTCATTAAAACTAACGATGTGACTTTGTACTAGCGTCTACCAGATAATATTTTTTTTTAATAAGAAATTTTTTTTTTTTTATAACTTTAAGTTTTTTATAATTTAGTATTGTATTTATAAATCCAAAAAAGTATTTTTTTTTCGCATAAAACATAACTAAATGACTTACAAGTAATTATTTCAAAAATTGATATTATATGATCGTACGCTCTTACAAAGTCACATGATCTTGAAAGAAAGTTAGGGATGGGTCAAATCGATATATTTAAGTCAATAGTTTTCCATAATCATTATCACAATAGAATTTAAAATATTAATTTTAATTGGAGAAATTATTATTCTCGCGTTTCGTAGTTTTGGTAGATTTTTTTTTAATTCGAACCTACGTCCGTGTTTTACTTGAACACCTACTTTCTCATTTATTTAATTGGCCTCCTTAAAATCAAAAATTAGTAGGTTATTTATAGTTCTAACTAAAATACTCATAAACGTCAAAATTTGTGCAAACAATTTCAATTTGATATTTTCGTCCCATCACTACTTGGCATAGTTTGACAAGTGTCATTTTTATCAAGCTATATTTTAAACATGTTTAAACACTTGTAGGTTATAAGCTTTTAAAATCTGACGTAAAGGGAAATTGTCAAGTAACAGAAAAAGATTCACGTACAGTGCTCTTGACGTCACTGCTATTTGGGTCTCCGGCGTATGTAAGAGATAGTGAGATTATGTCCCCATCACGCTCCCACTCTTATATTTGAAATACTAGTTGCTGCTTCATTGATTAACTAACTAGCTGTTATATAAGTTTGTTTTATTTAAAATATTAACCAAAAACATATACAGCAAAGAGAGGCCTGGTTGTCCAGCAGTAAACATTATGTGGTTGAAATGATGATGATATATTTACAGTAAAATAGCCTATTCAAGGTCTATTTCCAAAACTCGAATTCATTTAATAAATTGACGGCGTCTATTGATATTTGGTCATGGTAGAAACAAAGGAATAACTCATTGGATTTTACGGGGTAAAGATAAAATTTACACGATCCTTCAATCTCCATTAGAAACGTTACATTTGATAGGAACTTTTACGTCTAGTAAACTGCAAAAAAAGTAAACTTTCTAATCATCAATCTGACCAATGTCACTCTGATATATTGACATCAGGCAGCAAGCAAGGCACTATCATTATATTGTAAACCTCATTTTATTGCAGATTTTTTTGAGTTTGTCATTATTTGTATATTGACCATGAAAACTCGTGTCGTTTACATATTTCCCACTAAACTATCACACCATTATTTTTAAAACTTATTAAAAGCTACTAAAGAAATGTCAAACGCTATTCATCGAGTATAATAAGACAAGAAATCCCGCCGGGCCGGGCTAAAGATCATGGAAATATTCTGTAAAAATAATGGCAGCTCCGCAAAAAACGAGACATGATTTATCAATTTACGCGCGCGTTCAGCTTCGCGTATTACTAGGTCACCATTTTTCTTTTACGTTGGTATTTTTATGTCTTTTCGCGATAGGTTGGTACCGTATTTTATTTGCATTTTCACTGAGTTATCTAATGGATTTTTTTTTCATTTTAGTATTTAATATACGTTGTAATAACTCCCTTGCTGGTCTGGGAGAAAAAAAAAACATAGAATGTACCAGCTGCTTCTCTTCCCACGCAGATCGTAAAAGCCGATCGAGGGAATGGGCAAAAATGCAAATCATGTTAACAGGCGATGCGGCTAGCAACCCATCACTGTATTGATTGCTTTTCCATCTTCTCGCCCACCATGACGCTAAAAGTGGCTTTTGGGTCTTGCGGCCCTGGGCTTTGCATAGAACCGCAAGACCCAAAATGCTCTGTCTGCCCCATTAGGGATAAAGACGTTATAGTATGTATGTATGTATGTATGTATTTATACATTTATTATCACACTTCTACCCGTTATGCTCATTTACTATATTCTTTTTAATACTTGGGAGTCTGGATAAGTCACGTAGTAAATATGATTATGGTCTGTATAGTCCTATACTTGTAGAATTGTTTATGTACAAAAAAAAAATATTCAACACTTTACTTTTTTGCATGTATATTTAAAAAAATCAAACAATTATTAGATAAAGCCAAGACGGTTTTGAGAAAGGCCATATTGCCAATAACAATTTATTTTTGACTACTTAGTATTTCTTCGTCGTCCAATTACTGAATAAACATTTGAATTTTGCATTTCTTCAATAAGGCCACCTTGCTCTAGCTGGTATTGAATATAGAATATTCGAGGTAGCGGACTTGCTCTTACAAATTAGAAAAATAATTGGCCAAGTGCGTGTCGGGCCACGCGCAGTGTAGGGTTCCGTAGTTCCGAATGCCAACTTTGAGTTTATGCCACTAAAAACGTTTAAAAACTAATTATCTATTGAATTTGTATGAAATCTCTTTTTCCGAGTACATTTTATAAGTTGATCGCCTATAACTTTTTAATTTGTATACCCTACTAAGCTCTGATAGTTTTCCTTTAAACTACATTATATATACTATAGCTGTGATTTTTTTCACGTGGCCATATATAACCGTTTAGCAGACAGAGGGGGAGGACACTTGCCTCCAACAAAAATTTTCACTTTAAACCCAAATATTTCAGAAACGGAACCCTAAATCCAAAAATGGTGTTAACAAGCTCACAATGTTTTTGAAAGACCTATTCAACGACACCCCACACAATGTGTTTGTCGAGAAAAAAAAAAATTGACTACCTCTTTACTTGTATGGCAGCTAGCCTAAAAAAAATATTTTTCCATATTTTATTTTACGACTTTTTCGCCATGATTAATATACATATCCATGCCAAATTACAGCTTTCTAGTACTTGTAGTTTCTGAGTAGGACCGCGGACAGACTTCGTCATCACATTTTAATATTTATTTCCTACGCATAAAATAAATCAGTACTGAAAAACATGTATATGGTATACATGTTTTTCAGTACTGATTTATTTTATGCGGCTATTTCTCGACAAGAATTTCGATTAGAAATTTAAGAAAATGTATGTATTTTCGCTCGCAATCAATTTCAATAAGTTGCGTGTCTAATAAAACTAGAGAGCTCCCTACAGAGGTATTTGCCTTGCATATAGAACCTATATCCTATCAATTAGTGTAAAGAATTACTGCTTGTACTGCCAATAGCTGAATTTGACCTCATGAATATAATAATGGCAAAAAAAAACCAGTTATTTGAGTTTTGCGGTGTTTGACGGTAACAGATAAAGATGAGTGCCCAGACTAAGGATAGAATATTTGTCTTTTTATAAAACACAGACTTACTTTATTACTTAGTATAGTTAAAACCAATAGCAAACTTTATCGAGTTGACATCTATTAAATGACTCTATGTTAATCTCAACTTAATTTGGGCGGCTAATGGTTTTAAGTTTAAACCAATGGTTAATAAAGTTTTAGTTTTTGTTGTTTAGTTTTAGAGTTTGTCTTGGTACAGTCATGTCAAGACGCGGAATGCCACATGGATGGCCACAGAGTTAGAGGCAGACCTAGAAAGACGTGGGGGGAATGTGTAAAGCGGGATATGGTAGAGAGGGGTTAGTGCAAACATGGTAAATAATGAAAATCTATGGAGGGAGTTGACATACAGAGCCAACCCCAAATAGGAAGAAGACGAGAAAGATGAGGAGAGTTGGAAGCTAGGTGGGTTTTTGAGTTTTTAAAACCATCTGAGACGTAAAAATTGTGTTTTTAAATCTGAATAAAGATATGTCTTAGTTAAGGATCTAATCTACTCAAAGTCACATTCAGTTACAAGATCTTACCTATACACTTCACTTGATGAACAAACATTGATACTGATATACATTTAATTCTAGTGCTAAATTAAAGCCACTATTATTGAGTTTGTCGAACACAAAATATTTATAGACAAATTCCCATATTTTTATCCCTTTTTTAAACAATTAAAAATTAAAAACTGATGAAATCTACATTCCGCGTACATTCTCCGCCGACCACTTCACGGTCACTCGAAATTTGTAAAAGCATGCGGGGTGTCTTGCGGATCGCACCCTCGCACCGCACCTCCTCCTTCGACTGTTGGACGACTGGATCTTAATATAGCTTAGATTTATATAAATAGACCTAGTGAAAGAAAACCAACTGATGATGAGGATGATGTTACTATAAACAATATTTATGAAATATCCTGCTGTTTTGGTTATAATATATGTAAAAACAAACGAAGGGTTTTCCTAATACAATAATTTACAAGCTTGAATACACACGATCTCCAAGACATAAGGACGTGCCTCCAGGGAGAATTTGGATAAATCGGTATTCAATTACCTCGGCGATATGAGGCCTTCTATGCTACGGTTAATTTAGTGAAAACAAAGGAAGCCTTTTCTTTTGTTTGTGGTTTGGTTCGAGAGGAAAGTAAATGATAAATATCTATGGAATAATGATTTAATCATAAACTAAATAAGGTTTTTATTTTCTTCTTCATTATCTTATCGCGTTGCATCCTCAGATGTGCTGCCTCAAACCTGTGGTGTGTTTTCCTCGTTGTTAAATATGTCAATTGTCACCCAAAGATTTTTCCAAATCGGTCCAGGCGTTTTCGAATAATCGGTAAACATACATAAAAAGAAAATCGCGACGAATTGGTAACCTCCTTCTTTTTTGAAAGTCGGTTAAGAAGGTTGATTGCCAAGTCCAGTCTTGCCTGTACGGTGTGCGCCCAGTGGCCATTGCGGCCATGTTCGCACGACGACGAAAGATGAAAGACTAAAGTTTATTTACTGGTCGTTGCAACCACAGGTAGTGGTCATCTAGTCCGGGAGGTGCCTAATATTTTTACAACTTTTTATTTAATTAGAATTAATATCTAAATTACAATCTAAATTAAAAAACTAAATTAAAAATCTAAATCTTGATCATGTGGCATGGTGCCAAGAACAATGGCTGCATTCCCGCGCTGAATAGCTACTGCAATCCTCTGTGCGAGATATGAGCCAGCCCTCTTGTCACCAGCGGCGTCGACAAGCCGAGGGGTTATTTTTTTAATAAATTTTTTAGTACTTGGACCCCACGGACCAAGAGTTTCGACGCCAAGCGGAACAAAAATATATTCATTAGATAAAGAGGAATATTTTCGCCGCTTGGCGTCTTCTGCTGCTTCAGCCGCGGCTCCAGCCCTTGACACCGTCGCCCCGAGGCGAGAAGGGGCAACCGTATCGACGCATGTCGCGTCCCACACGAGTGCCCTCCCCCGCTCCCAAGGGACAAGGGTTAAACCATCTGGACGCTTGCCATCATCGCGAGTTATTCCTACAGGTTCTAACACATTAGGGATATCGATGGTGGCAAGCGCCCTTTTAACGATATTGTTAATGGAGCCGTGGCGTGAAAATCTGCCGGCACTGCGTTGGCAGTGTAGCCCGTGTAGTCCGTTCCTGTCGACGACACTGCCACATAAACATAGATGGCGTTCGACAATGGCAGCACCCAATCTAAGTCCAACGATAATTCGAAAACTGCCATTGTCGAAAAGTGTTCCGAGGTTGGCGGAGGGGAGTGCGTGTAACCAGTGTCCTGATTCATGTTCAGAGACGGCAAGAAGCCTTGCGCGGTCTAAATCTAATTAAATTTTTATTTAATTTGACCTTTCCCGTTGTCTGTCTCAACATCATCATAGCGCATCACTTCAGAGCCCGCTACCTGAGCCTAGATGATTTGACGAGGTTACTGGTTTTTACACAGAGCGACTGCTGTCTGACCTCCGCAACACAAAGGATAGAAAAGAACCAATCCTTGGATATGTTTGAGCAAATGCAAGATGACATTCCGGACCCACAGTTTACACGTGCCTTCCGAAAAACGGAATCATCTTCTTTTCGGTTAAAGTTATTCAATATCCTAAGAATGGAAACAACTTTTCACAACGTATGCTTTCTCAGTGAGATGCGAGCCTACGAGTTCCTATAATCACAAGGCGAAGGCGTCGACCCGTTGTCTTTCTATCTGTATCAATCTTGCAAGTTAAATTTGGCCCACTTTCCGGTTTCCGATGGAGCTGAAGTTTTTTACGCCTTACATCGCATGATACAAAATTGGATGGAATGTGGAAAGGAGTTTATGAGTAGAAAGGAAGTGACGGATGTGTTGACTGCGGAGATAAAACAAAATGTAAAAACTCACATGCTGTGCCGACCTTACACAAATAGTCGGATCAGGATAAGGCAGAAGCAGAAGAAATATACCTGTCGCATGACAATGTAATATTTATGATGACATGGAACTGATCTGATGATGGAGCTAGAAGGTGGCCGCAGGAACTTTGTATTAAAACGACGCAACCCTATCGAATTGTCTTATTATGTGTGAAAAAATGCAATTTTTTAAATATTCGTTCCAACCCGCTATTCAGGCAAAACGTCTCCACAGTGCGGGTCTCATTTGGTTGAAGCATTGATCTTATAGACCTTTGTATTCAAAGACTTGCCCTTTATGCGGAAGTAAAAATATTGAAAATGTCCCTTCCTGTTGGATTTTTGGTAACTTCTGAGTTTTAGCTGCATATTTTAATAAACTTTTTGCTATATTGTATACACCAGTCTTTTTATGGTGAGAATCAGGTTGAAATTTACCCAATTTAGATGCTCAATTTGATGTCATAACTAACAATAAGATGAGTTATAACAAAAAAAAATGATTTTGGTGGATTTCAGGCGCGACGATATTTTCTGAGTGTGTAATTTCTGACGTACGGTAATTTTTTTTATTCATTCATCACTGAATCAACAGCACTTTACAATATTATAATTTTATCTTATGAACTAATAAACTATTATTTACTACGTACCATCACAAACTTGTTCCCAATTAAGGAAAACATCAGTCTCTAGTGTGTATCACTAGTGTGTAATAATGTCACAAGATGACATTGACATGTTATTAAGTTAATTCGAAATATGTGACACCAGTGTAAGATATTATTAGAAATCTTGATATGAACGATCTACAGGTAGGTATTCTAAAATGCCGAGAAATGTTCAGCAAACGCTATTTCAAGCTTTTCACATTAAGAGCTTTCCGTTACCACATTACTTTTCTTAAATAAGCCAGCATATTGCTCATGATTATAAGGCTCATTAATTATAATAAAAAATGCGTGAATGTCATGGAATGGAACACTCGGATGGAACGAAGTTACTTTCGTAGTATAATTATACGCTGTTCCTGTATCCACTGAAATCTTTGAGGGTGCTGGGAAAATCTCGGTCTATATTTTCACACTTTACATCAATGAAGTGTCAGTATACAGTTTGCGCCATCTACCGATTCAATCAGGAATGTAATACAATACAAATCAAAGTAAGAGCATAGGTACACTTGTGTGGTAGCTATACCTGTTAGATGGTGAGGTATCTAATGTGTGTTATTATTAAACATACGCAGTTGTATTTTAGTTAATTAGTTTTAGTTCAGTTTAGTAAGTAGGTGAAATTGTGGTAATCGTTGTTGAATTGTACTCAGGTGTTAGTAGTAAAATATGTACTTAAAATACATACTTACGCGGAAAAATTCGTGATGGAAAAATCTTCGCCAGCCCCCCGTGCGTACCGACCTAAAAGGAACTTCATTTCAAAACTTCGTTCCAATAATAATAATAAATTAAACAATAAAATTTAAAAAACACATAGGCGCGTAATGGGTTTGAACCGAGAACATCGACCATATCGGGCATACGCTCTCCCAACTGAGCTATCGACGAGATAATTTTACTTCATTTCGTGAAATGTTCTACATTTTTATCTCTAGTCCGTAACGTCCTTAAAGGATTTTCGTTCTAAAAAGAAAACCCTGCTTCCTACATATACAAAACCACATATGATTCAAAAATATCCACAGATATTGAGTGTCAAATTAAAGAGAGAGTGATCATCCGAGAAAATTCCCAGCAAATATGATTTACAAAACCTTTACCCGGCTCCATTAGAGACGTGTCGGCTAAATAAAATAAAATATATTGACTTATCATCTCCGTGGTACGTGATGGAATACGGGAGAGTGTGACGATACAGTTCGCCCTAGGACATAAGTATGTAGAAGGTGAAATGCTACTAACCTTGCTAAATGTGGTCACTGGGTTTATAATTTCTGTTTTCCTCGAATCAGCTCGCCTTTCGTTCTATGTTGTAAAATCTCTTAACAGGCAAATTAAGAGCTTAATAAAGTTAAAATAATTAAGTCCTTCCATGAATGTATTATAGGCAAATTTTGATCGATCTTCAAAGTATTTTGCAAAGAAATTAATTATATAGCATCATCATCATATATATATTATATCCTGGTTGTTTAACTTTTTTGTGCAAAACATGCCTAAATCGTACGTGTGGAACTGCGATGGATTCTATGCAATTGCGACAAATTCTTTGTACAGGAAAATATTTGTTTTACGAATAATAGTATTCAATATCACGTCTGTTTTCGCTTCACACAATCCTTGGCCCTGGGACCGCAGCACGTGCAAACTCAGCTTTATTTTGGCGCCAAATCCTCCAATTGATGTCATATCTGAACTAGCGTTGTTTGTTGGAGCGAGGTGGATGTAACCGCCCGAATCGGGAATAATCTGGTTTTCACGATAATACTTAGTGAGGAAACGTATAGGAAAAAAAAACTTTTTTGTGGTAAATAATTCGTACGTTTAATATTTTTATATTTTGTTTAAATAAATAGATTTTTTAAGATTCTAACTGTGTTAAATAATTACAATAATGTGTAAGTAGGTACTTATATTTTTGATTTATATATTTCAAAAAAATATTTTTTACTTATTATTTAGCTAATAACTTGGCTGTATGATTGCATATATATGAATATGTATTTTTTTACAAATTGCATAACCAGTATATTTAATCCTATATATTAAATGTAATTTTCTAGGTCATATCTTATACCTTTAAACGAGCAATTCTTGTATGTATATATATTTATTTATAAATTTCTGTGATCTCGAAAACGGCTCTAACGATTTCGCTGAAAATTTGTAAATGGGGGTTTTCGGGGGTAAACTATCGATCTAGATTAGTTTTATGTTTGGGAAAACGCGTGTTTTCGAGTTTTCATGCGTTTTTCTTTCCACGCAGAATATGGTCGCTAATTTCGGCGCGCTGGCCGCCATCGGCTTAGCTCAGTGGGGATGCTGACCGCTAGAAAGAGTGTTACGGGTTCGAATCCCACTCGGTGACTTACTTTTGTTTTTTTTTTTTATGTTCAAGTTTATATATAATTTTTTATTTTGTACTGTTTTTAGACAAGTTTAAAAAAAAATAGAAAATGTTTGAGATGTAACCGACCGAGCAAAGCTCGGTCACCCAGGTACTAGTACACTAAAGAGGTGAACAAAATTAATGTCCACGATTTATGAAGACATTTTATGGGCACTAAATCTTTTGTAAATATCAATTTTGCGGATATTATGCCGATAATATGCTTAACGAGGTGTTTCTATATTTCAACAATAAAATCATATTACTTAGTATGATGTCAGTAGACAATATTTTTATAAATGTCAATTATTTTTCAGTTTATTTATATTAGTTGAAATTTTTTTTATGTTTCCTCTTTAAATAGTAAATTATAAATACGTAATAATTTTTTTCGTAATATAAAAATGTTAAACAAACCAAACATATGGTTACAAATTAATGAATTCTCCAGTGCATGTAGGCCGACTTAATTATGTAACGTGATTTCCATATAGGTTACCTTTAACCCTCGAAATTAAATTGTGACACCTAAAATATCAAAACTCGTAGTTTTACGCACATAGATGCAAACTCTACAACATCATTTCACACACCCGTATGTACCCTGTTCCCTTTCAGCCTTAATAATAATTTCGCAAACGTAGCGTGAAACTGTTTTTACGCCTACCGTTGCGTGTGGTCATATAAATATGAATGTGTTGCGTAGAGGCGGTAGGGCAAGGTGCAATGGGCTATGCCCTGGGCTGATTAATTCTATCATACTAATATTATAAGTGCGAAAGTGAGTTTGTATATTTGTTTGTTTGTTTGTTACCACTTCACGCTGCCTCCGTGGTGTAGTGGTTAGAGCGTTAGGCTCATACCCGGAGGTCGCGGGTTCGATTCCCAGCGTGGGCAACGACTTTGTGTTGTTGTTCTAGTTTGGTTAGGACATTGTAGGCTGATCACCTGATTGTCTGATAAAGAAGATGATCCGTGCTTCGGAGGGCACGTTAAGCCGTCGGTCCCGGTCACTGTCTTTGACATTGGTCGTTACCTAAAACTATGTCAGAGGCCTTTACGGCGGTTTGAAAACTCTGACACTTGTGTAAGTCACTAACACACACGATAAGAAGAAGACCACTTCACGCTTCAACCACTAAACCTATTGAGGTGAAGTTTGATATGGATATGGTTTGATACCCAAGGAATTCTGGCAACGAGTGGCAGAGGTGCCGGACACCAGTACATTACATATCTACATACATTCAGCAAAACCCAGTTTTTCATTAGAACAATTCTCATTTACTTAAATCTATATTCAGATCACATAACGACGAAAGTCTGATAATAAGGAATGTATGTCTATGATAAGGTAAGGTGTACGGGTGAAGTTCTTTTGTGTACTTTTTATTTAATAAATATTACCGTACATTCAAAAAAATCTTTAAAAAGTTTGCAGTTTTTGCACATATGGGGAGGACAACAGCAAACTTGCCCAGGGACGCGGGTGTCCTCAAACCAGCACTAAATGTGTTTACACCCTACAAGGGATGACGTCATGAGCTTCTCACTGAAAAAGGGAACGTTCCCTATTTAAAAATTAACTACGGAATAAACACAAGGGACGGCTAAATATAATATAATAGGTATATCTATTCGTATATACATGGGTTAGTTCATTGTCTATAAAATGGGAGCTAAAATGTTATAGTTGGGACGTTAGTGCAGAAATATTATCCTCCTTTTGCTACCTAGATAGATAAAATATTTCTTTATTTATTGATGTAAAGAGGTAACGCTGGCATGTGTGGAGGTGGATAAATGTTTTCATAGGTAGATATTAATTTCAAGATATTAGTGGATGTATAATATATAATGCATGATAGTATGGCGATGTTTTATATATTTATGATAGCTCTAGCTTTATCTTCCTCACATTCCTCTCCATCCACTGGTTGTCTGGAAGAGATCGCTGCGATAAGACCGCCCATTGTACTCATTTAATGTAAAATTATTTCTTTGTCATTCTTTTGGTGTACATTAAAGAGTTATCTAACTATCTAGATAGCTTTATAGAAAACCAGTTAAATGCAAAAATATGATTTTAAAAAACAAGTGTGCAAGATATAAGATAAATTGACGATTTACCTCGTATATGCAAAAGAAACGAGTTGTATTTTCCGAACGAGCAGATGAAGACTGCGAGAATGGTAAATACTTACTTTGTTAACATAAAAAGGGATTGTAATAGTTTCCTTTTGTATATTCTAAGGATTGTAGGTACCTAAAATATCTCATTTACATAGCGGGTTAACATAATAAGGATATAAGTTGTAGTGAAAGTTTGTTAACCTACTACTTGGAATTGCGTCATTGATAATCTTATATTAGGTATATTAGTTAAATTACTTATAACAAAAAATCTGCTATACTTCGTTTCGTCAGTGTTTGTCTATTATATTAACATATTCGTATTCGTATATCAATGGATCAATTATAAGTGTAACATAATGACTGCTGTTTGTGCCAAAACAAAAAACATTTACAGCTCTGTTTCGGTTTCGACCCATCACACACTATAGCATTGCTTGTGATGTTGATATACCTATTTTATTGTTAGAAACAAAAATCTCACGGTTTTACTTCATTTAATACATACGTTTTTATCGTGGGCGAGAAAGTGATGGGTTGCTAGCTGAATCGCCTTAGCGCGACAATAGCCTTAGCTGTAAGTAAATGAATTGACGTCAACAACTACCTTTTACGAAATCGAAAGAAAAATTGACCATTTTCAATTGATATAAATATCCAAAGGTAAATCAATGATGTTTTATTCGCATTTTTCGGTTCGCATTTTCGGCCAGCTCGGTGGTCGGACGACCTTAGCAAGGTTGCAGGATAACGCTGGTTGCAGGTCGCTTCCAATCGGTCGTTTTGGAAAACCTTGGGGGAAGCCTATGTCCAGCAGTAAACTTGCTTTCCTTCGCATATTAGATAAAAGTGGACGTTTTTCGCAAATGTTTCAATAAGAGTTATACGTTTTCACTTTAAACTGTATAAAATAGTAGTTCATAAAATAGTTTGATGCGTTATTTAGGGCATACTCGTACTGAAGATAAATTTTTGAATGATATCTCCGTTTTCAGTAAAATATCAATACCTGTTGGTGTTCTTTGAAGGTGCCGAAAATTCAAAATAAAATCTTCTTTTTGTTTGTTCTTTGCAGTAAGTGCATAGACTTCTTTTGCTTAGCCTTAATATATGTAAGAGTATTTTAGTAAAGTTGTACCTAAAGAAAAGCTCGATGGCCCAGCAATGTTTAGTTAGAATACATAATACATCGCTATTGTATCGTATGCATCATATGCTAAGCAACCATAGATTTAGTTCATAATCAAATGGCATAAAAAATTCTCAAGCTCGTCCATCTCACGAAAATTACGCCAAAATCTGAAACCAGTATAAGATCAATACAACACATGAAAAGAAAAAAGTTATATTTATCACCCATTCACTCACAACTAACTCGTACATATACAAATTGCCATTGTTATTACTTTTGACAATGGAATGTATCATCGGAATACACGAGACACCAGATGTTACGCGTTTGAGGTACTCCAGAACTTGCCTCAAGTACATCTCCGTTGGCTGACTCTTAGTTCCCCAACTTTCTTCATTTGACACTTAGATTGTTTCCAACTTGGCGCTACTTGGGGTAGTTAGCGTCGTAGTGTTATCGTATTATCTAATTGTTAGTTTAGTTGTAATACGCCAATATTCTTAAAGTTGGCTTACTACCAACGCAACAAAAATATAAAGAACAACTACTATGATAATGATATTATCTTTAAAATACGCTGATGCTAGGCATTATCACGTTTTTTATCTTAATCCGGTATCAGAGTATTTTGGGTCTTGTGCGGCTCTAAGCAGACAGAGCCTAGGCCCGCAAGGCTCTAAGTCCACTTTTAGCGTGATAATGCATAGCATCAGCATATTTTTAAGATAATATCATTATCATAGTAGTTATTCTTGTTTAGTATTTTTAAGATAATATCATAGTCATAGTAGTTGTGTACCAAAAAATTTGAAAAGAAATAAAAATAGTAATGGGTTGCTAGCTGCATTCCCGCCCATTCCCTGACATGCGCACTAAGAGAAGCAGCTGGTACATTCTAATTTTTTATTTCCTTCCAGACCAGAATGAGAAAACTTTAAAAAAAAAGTATGATAAATAGAAAATATAAAAATATCTCATCTCTGTATGTCACGACACTCACGACGTTCACGATGATTTGTTTCGTGTGCGTTGGGCTACCTGATGGTCATCTTTTCCCTTGCATCTCCTTAACGCATACAACAGATATTCTGTCTTTTTAGGGGATTCATGACAATCTTTAATTTGCCCATAATTCCATTCCATGTGGTTCAGACAGAATGTAAAAACAAATCAACAGAATATTTTTTATACATATTTGCCTCTAAATAAATTTTTGATTGAAATTTTAGGTTTACTGCAAATACGGACGTCGATCTAGCAAATACTAAAGCCTCTACAACTCAATTTGCATGTAAAGTAAGCACAGTACCGTGCATATGTTGTATATAGTGTATACAGAAAACAATGTTACAGTACGGCTTAGAGTGGATAGCAGGGAGCAATCTAGAAGCTATTAAATATATTGAAACTGTAGCGAGCACTAGAACTGTATATCTTTCTGCGGTTATTGTGTTTACTTTGAATTCAATAATATCTGTGGTGGATTTATTATTATATTTAGGTACATGAGACAAAGCAATTTTATACATTTGTATGTTAAAGAGCAAATATACAAAGGCGGACTTATCCCATGTAGGGATCTCTTTCAGTTGTTTGTGATTTATCATATGTAGACAGTATCTTGTAATGTCATATAGTATAAAAGAATATAATGCAATTGTTTTGTCAATATTGAGTATTCGTGTTATAATAATATAAATATAATCTAATGTTATTTTAAATAAACATGTATCTATTGTAAACATTTTTCTTTTTGTTTACTATAGATACATATTTATTTGAAATAAGCTGATATTATTTAACAACAAAAACATCGGATTAAACATAATATGATTACTTACTCGAAGTTCCCTGTTATATATGAATAAATTTAAATATTGGACAAGTACATCTTATTACCACGTGGCAGCGATTTGCCAAGGCTTTTTTATTTATAAGTCAGTTAAGTTATTAGTTCGTTTTTCGTTTATTTTATCAATTTATTTATTGAAAATAGAAATGAAGATTGCAGTTCTAATAAAAAAACACAGAGAAAAGATTAAATAGAATTTTTTTAAGTGGCACTCACTTTAGTAAGACTTTTAAAAATATTAAGCAATAAAGAATTCTCTATCTAACCTAAGTAAATTGCGGCGCGTAAGGATTAGCTAATCACAATTTGTTTTAATATAAATTCAGTAGCAATTTTATGTTAAACTCGGCTCTGAGCACAGAGAAGGATGAATCTTTTCCAATAATCGGCTTAAAATTCAAGGTAAGCTTACTTAATCAATATTTTCCATCAAATTTGTATAATCATGTCCTTTCATTTATTTACTTAAAATTGCGCGTGATTTCCTTAATTTATTTTTGTTTGTTAAAGATTAATCAAAAATATTTTACGTATCTATGTAACAATGTAATACAACATATCAATGTAATCAACATAATCTATAACTTTAATTAGCACTTAAAATAAATTTATGAAATACTATACCTGCGCCCCGCAGTGTAACATACCTATAGGTAGGTTCACTGTTACCTTAAAATGTACCTACTAAGGTAACATGAAAAAAATCTTTTACCTATCTATAACATATATAACAGGGACTCGTTTATAAAATTATACGAGTATATCTCGAAACCGAACATAAGTAATATAAGTAACCATTATTATTATCCCGCGGGCTTCGCTCCTTGCGGGAATTTAAGGATAAATAGAACCCTATGTCCTTGCCCTAGTCTCAAACTATATCCATACCAAATTTCATGCAAATCGGTTTAGTAGTTGAAGCGTGAAGAGGTAACAAACAAACAAATATACAAACTCACTTTCGTACTTATAATAATATCGTATACATATTTAATTATCAAGACCGAACGACCGATTTGGACAAGTACAACTTATATAATGGGAATTTATCGTATACTTATTTAATAATTTGATATGCACACACTACTATCTAGTTAACATGTTAACATTGCCGACACCAGCTGTGTTTACTTCATATTTTGCTGTACAAATGAGGTTTACCTATAGTCAGGTAAGACGTTTAGACGTTTACCCTTTCAGCAACGATTTAATTTTCAAAGCAATCCGCTTACTCGTGTCTGGATTGTCGGTTTATAGTCGTTTAGGGATTCACGATTGGCCAATTCTGAATATTATTAAATATTCCCCTTTTCCCGTTTTTTCCATCCATTAACAGAAAATGCCACCTTTGTTGCCTCATAAATTACGTGCCGAGTTTTATTTTGGAATTTGCATTGCAGAAGTACGCAGTAATTATTTTTCGATTGTTGTGTTTTCGGGCTCCCCATATCAAAGTGTGTTGTCAGAGCGACAAATTTAAATTGGGTCCCAAATGACATAAATTAAGTACAGTATTTTTTAATGATTGTAATGTAAAAGATTTTAATTACATAGCACTTACTTAATGATGAAACAATCATCATGGTAAAAAAATATGTATGTTATTTTTGCAAAAGGTATCATTTAACGTCTATTAAAATACGTGCAAATATGCTTAAATAAAGTTATAATAATGAACAACTTATACCAATACACTTTTATGAAAATAGGTACATTTTATTTCCTATTTTGGTATAGGTAAGTACTATTAAGATTAGGTTGTTCAGAATGATTTAACAAAACTATCGCTTATAACCTGATTTATTTAATTTTTGTATATTCATTGTATATATCTGATGTTTCACTTCACGAGCGCTCCTGAGCTATCGTGTGTTTATATTGAAATAATACAAATTGTACGTCAATTTGAAACTCTTTGTAATTCTCTGATTTGAAAGTCGTCAGAGTGTCGAATTCAAATTAAGTTCAATTGTCAATTCTGCATTGAAATTCTGTACCGTCAGCATGGCAAGAGAAGAGTTTTTGGCAGTGAGGAGCTCAGAGGCCCAGCGAGCCTTTACTAGCTTTCGCAACTAAAGCGACACGAGGCGTGGTACGCACCAAGATGGGTAAGACAGGTGGCATAAAAATGTATCTTCCGTGCTTCGGAAAGGACATATAAGCCTTTGTTCCCGCCTGTCATCGTTGTATGGCAGTCGTCAAGCTATGTCAGATGCCTTTAGGCAGCCTAAAAATCTGATACCAGTATTGGCCACTTACACTCACAAAAAAAACTTTTTTAGGAAATATTTACCTATATATACATATATCTCGTCAACAAAAATAAGTTTTAGTAACCAAAAAAAATGATAGGGAAGTAAAAAGTTTTAGCACTGAGACACCGACTGAGATTCCTCTAATGCACTGTTTATCAAAATGATACAAATGGTGCGCGAAGTTGAATGAATCTTCTTTCTACTCAAAAACCTACCAATGGTCAGTACCACACTCAGATGGCAGGGGGTATCATAAAACGCTGGAAAGAAAAAATAAAAAAATTAAGACTCTAAAATAAGAAAAATATCTACAGTGCTCATATTAGGTTTGAAGAAAAAACTCTGGAGTTAATTTATTAAGAAATTATCTCAATGAACCCTGAGGTTAATTCCGAAGCCGAGCCAATGCTATTAGAAAAATAAAATACAAGTTAGGTATATTCACTTTGATGTAAAATGTTTGCATCGATGTTAATTTGTTTTGAAATCCAATTTCAAGTCTATGTTGATTCGATTTATCTAGTGAACATGCAATAAATATAGGTATTAACGTCTAGCAATGCTACTTTTAAAATAATAAATTCATTTATAAAGTCAGTTGTTTTATTTATTTAGTATGAATTATAAAAAAAAATATTATTTCTTAAATCCAAGACAAGTAAACATTTTTAAGTCACTAGGTGAGCAATCCAAGTATGTATCACGTCTAGTGAAGCTTTACATACGTAATCAGCAATAGTGCGTACACCTACTGAGCCGTCGAGCTTTTTAATAGATTAATTTAGTGGTACTGTTAACAGTTGTTCCAGAGAGGTGAATTAATTTATTCAATTATTTTGAAATCCCTATCTCCAGAGAGCGGGGGTGAACGAAACGGTTCGAAGTTTGAGGTTACTCTCGGGATTGCTCCAGGGATGATGTATATATCTTTGTATAACATATTAAATTACGAGTATATACCTACACACACAAATATAATTTTAAAACTTTTATAAGTTTACATTACACTCAACCTGTTGTGGAATGCAAAGTGATCTTATTCGGATTATAGCAACCATTTCAAAAATTTTAAATTGTCTTGTTTACTTAATCATTTTCAATCAATTTCATACGACAAGACAGTATAATGACTTTTGTTTTTGTTTGGTTTGTTTTAATTATAAAGCTTTATTGTACATAAGAAATAACACAAATACAAATCATGTTTTTACTTTATTGTAATGTACAAATGGTTTTACTTGATTGTAGGTAAAGCAATAAAGTAAAACAAAAGCAAATCAAAGCAACAATTAATAAATACAGGCGAGTTATAGTTCATTTTAATTAAAATTATAGGTACATGACGACATGCCATACGATACGACATGACGTCGACATACAATGAGCGTTTTAGAAGAGTTTGTACGTAGGCTATTTGCGTTTAAGACCATTTGATTCTACTTAACTCCTAATTTTAATCATTATTGTTTAGTTACAAAATATTGGAATTGTATTTGGTTGTATTTAATAAGACTAGCAACAGTAATTTAATTCAGAGTTGCGTAAAATTGCGAAAGTTTTTTTCCATTAAATTCGACCTTTTAATGTACTTTCGATCTTTAGTTAGTATCAAAGTCGATAAGGCTAGACTGAAATTTTCGTGGAATTTGTCGAGATAAATACTTACATTTTTTGAGTTATATTTTTTGTAGTTGTAACATCGATAGGACACACAATGCCAATGAATATTAATTAAACCAATAAAATATTTGTAAGATCGTCTCTAGAATACTTAGGTACAATAATATCCTTTTTTCAGTTATTCCTGCCAAGAATATTTTAATGATATGGAAGCATAATATAGATATGATATGATAAACGTATGACACGTTATATTTTTACAGAACAGCATAATGTTGTGAAAAAATTTGGCATTTTTAGGCTCTAACAGACGAGCGAAGCGAAAGCGAAGTAGCTTGAAAATTATGAGTTGTTCTTTTCTATCAGGCAGAGAAAATAATGAAAATTTGTATGTATGTATAACGATTTAGGATTTTAGCCAGAAATAATAATATTCTTGTGTTATTTTATAAACTAAAATGCATTAAAATCGCTGTGCCATCGGCGTTAATTTTAATTTGGCGAACATTAGCCGGTCGCGGTCGCGGCCGCCCTCACAAACGCAATCAGGGCTTCGTTTGTATGTAAATTGAGATCGAACCGAACATCAAACCTCTCACTTTTACCCGTAATTAGTGCCGTTTAGTGATCTTCGAGCTAGGGCTGATTTATTTTATAGCGCTTTAGATAAGTTGGTACCTTAACTTACTTAAATTTTATGCTGTGTTTCATTACGATAACTACATCGTTTTTATTTTAAACTGATTTCCAAAAAGGAGGAGTCGAATTCATCGCGATTTTTATGTTGTTCACTGATCATTCGAAGACGTCGGGAACTCGGGACCGATTTGAAAGGGTTTACTTTCAATGTGGTTCCATAGTAATTTTATCAAAATCGGTTGTGTAGTTTGGGGGTGAAGTCGGTTTTGAGTTTTGAAAAAATATTGTATATTAGGTACTTACGTATCTTAAGAGAAAATATACCAACTACAATCCTTAATTTAGATTGTAATTTAGATATTAATTTAGATTCTTAAAAATATAAATATCTTCTTCATATTATACTTATATTATGTATAATAATAAATATCCTTTTCCCAGTAAACAATCCCAATAAAAAAAATACCAATCGCATTAATCAAAATGTGTAATTGACAGTCGATGGGCCTCGGGTCACTTCAGCTCGGTTAGATGTGCCCTAAAAACATTTTTTGCTAGATACATTCTTTTTATAAAAAAATATATTTAATTTTTCATATACATTCGGCCACATTACCATTTCCCGATCAACTAAATGTGTCACTGTCAGTCGATAGACCTTAGGTATAGACAGATGAAGGCACTTCAGGCTCGGTTAAATATGCCCTAAAAACATTTTTTGCTAGACACAGTATTTTTTTTATACAGAAAAGAAACTTAATGTTTCATATACATTCGGCCACATTACTAGTGCCCAATGAACTAAATGGATGTAACTAACTGTCAGTCGATGGACTTCAGGGAAAGGCAGACGCAGCCCCTTCACACTCGGTTAGATCCGCCCTAAAAAAATTTGGTTAAAAGGGTTCCCATAAATTCACCGCTTTGAAAAATGTGGCTATTATTTTAGCTGTGTTAATACTGTTTTCATTTGTAGTAATCTGTACTAGTCGACAGATAACGTAGTCATTTATCTACAAGTTTAAATACAAATGTACTTTTAAAAGTACTTATAGATATACTTACGTCACTTTCATATTATAGGGCTATGTAGTATTAACGGTGAGATATTGTTACTAAAGGCCTCTCTTAATCTATACATATAATAAAACAGGATAATTAATGGGTCTTTGTATTGAATATATTTCCAAAAAAATATTTCGGGCGATGGAGACAAAGTAAAATTTTAATAAAAATGTCTGTCTGTTTGTCTGTTTGTTCACGCTAATCTCCAGAAATATTGGACGGATGATATTCATGCTCATTCTAGCGTAAGATAATATTTTCGAGAATATTATCTCTTCCACGGACCCTGCTTGAGAAATTTTTTCATCTTAACTCGTATTTTATCTTAGTACTTAGTCAGTAGTACGATTCTTTCATAGCAAATTATAGAAATATTTGGGCAGCATTTTAAGATTCGCGTGGCTGACTACTCGTAGAGATAAACGAGTAGTCGTAAACCAGGCCGAGACGGATGGTCGGGTTCCGATCTCAATTTTATGGGCCGATTAACGTACGCAGTAATATCGATATCATACCGCCACCGTTGCAACTGAAAACGAGCAGATACGAATTTGGAAAATACACGCTAATCGACTAATAATTTACACGATTGTGACTTCTACGATCGACTTAAAAATATGTGTTTGTTGTAACTTTATTCAGCAGACAAGTACTACGCGGCAGAATAATTTTTTTTCAAGTTTTTTGAACAGTTAAAATTTTTGAGTTGCATTAAACAAGATTTTGCAAGTAAAAACGAGCAGATACAAATTTTGATTTGCATTTTTCTCTTACATGATTGTTCTTTAATGAGTTAACTGTATCTACCTTTGTATTTTTGAAGTGAAAACTTCTTTAGCGGCGTTGTGCACTTTTCTTGGAATGGGTAAAAAATGTAAAACTCGCGTCAGGACACGTGACCTGATCGAAAATTCGTAAGACGGATGGAGAGTAGACAGCTGGCGCGGCGTAGGAGAGGGAGTATCCCCCTCTCTTTCTACGGCGCGGCGAAAATGTATGCCTGCGCCTGCTGTTTCGTTTAGGCGGCGCAGGGCGCTTGCGCGAATGTTCGTGTGTGTTTATGTTACAGCGTGCTACGCGCATCCATGGATGGTGACAGCTGATGGCTCGACCGTCTGTGTAGTGGCCATACTGCTGTGTTTTCACTTCTGCCGGCACTCCCAGAGTGCAACCCGTCGTTTTTTATTTATTACGTGAGGGTCTCATCATACTCTCGACAGTTATAAAATAGATTTTTGCTGCCCCAGAACTTTCAGATGTTTAAGACGTGAGGGCTTTAAAAGTATCTCTGAAAATGTTTGTTCCATATACAAGACTTTTGGAAGAGAGGTACCTATCTAGTCACCATGACTTTAAAATTTATTGAATTTTAATTAAGTAGTAGACAATTATTTAAATTGGACATAACATTTTTTATGTTTTGAAATTATTTTATTTGTAGAAAGGATTCTATGAATTTTGAAAGTAAACAGGAAAGCTATTCAATAACAGAAATAGAAGACTATCTTGAAATTCTTTACTTGGAATGCAGCCCACGACCTTCCTGTCTTTGAGTAAGATGTTTAACTTAGCCTTGTATCTGTACCCTTGTGGATTTATCCTATAAAAGTAAATCGTTACAATATGCAGTTTGCGCCACTTTGTTTTGTACGGATTTAACGTATATCTCTGACATTGCACAATCTATTGTTTTAGTGCTTACTACAATGAGAATTTCTTAAGTTAAATAGATGGATTGTTTATTTATTTGATAACAAGACATGACTACGTAGCAGTCAGCAATAAATTTAAGAAAAACAATCAGTGCTTAAAATGTTTTCACTGGCCGTCAGTACTAATACTTAATTAATAATTATGCTTCTTATAGTTACTGTTATGGTTGCTTTGTTTTAGAAGAAAAATGTCCTGGCACCCGTTTTCAGACGCTCTGTTCCTCCAGATATCACTATTTTATTTGACAGTTATTGTGATGTTTTATTAAAATACATAATATCAAAAGCGTTTTATGGAGCGGCTCTAGGGAGCCACTACCCAAAAAATCTTTTTGCGTTCAAACATAAAACTTTGTGATAATATACTTCCTTAGAAAGAAAATACGGAATTTTCATCGCGGCACTGACTCCGGCCCTGGGGCGATCTGTTGCTTCAGTCGTTGCTCTACGATATTAAAACAGTATTTCGACGTTTATTCTCTACGAGTGGTTATTTGGTTTCACCATTTTATTACAGCAAGATTGACTCACGTCTAATAAAAGATTTTTCAGCAGAACATTAGTAAGACATCTTTAAAAAATCTAAATACTATCTTTTCTACTTACTGTCGCCTCTAATGTAATCTGTTTATTTAGTCATGACTTTGCGTTTTAGTTATTTTTCATTTCATCGTTTATTGTATTGCTGAAGACATTTAAAACTATATGTTACATCAAAGAACAAAGCTATTCCTTTCAGTGTAAGTTTTTTCCATACCATTTCGATTTTTGGCATGAATGGTTTTTCATTGCCTTTTCCATTTTACACGCAAAAAATTTTTTTTTATATTCACTAAAGTACAGGTTTCCGCATGATGTTTTATTCACTGTACGTATTAAAAAGTGACAATATATTAGTTCTTTCTCAGAGGTACAAGTCGCATCTAGTGACTATCAAACTTGGTGCCATAC
The DNA here is from genome assembly GCA_963555685.1 of Acrobasis consociella. Classification (NCBI taxonomy): domain Eukaryota; kingdom Metazoa; phylum Arthropoda; class Insecta; order Lepidoptera; family Pyralidae; genus Acrobasis; species Acrobasis consociella. Next base: position 10,290,500 of record OY743120.1, read on the forward strand.
AGGCGCACAGCCAGTGCCTACACCGCTTGGCCACAAACCACAATAATAAATCAATAGGAAATAAAAAAAAAATTATTGTAGAACACACTAGCAGCTTATTAAGCGTGCGCGTGCGTCTTGATGTTTGGAGATGTTGTTATTGTCTAGTACCTAATGCATGGTATTGTATTTAAGGAAATGCAATTGTAATTTATAACTAAACAATTGTAGTCAATTTTAAATTGATCTTTACCTAAGTTTTTTGTTATATTTTTGGTTTATAATCAGGCTGTGGCTTTCATAAAACATTTTTGTTAAAAAAAAATCTCTCTCCGCGAGCCCTAACTCCGGCCCGGGGCGATCTGTTGCTTCTGTCGTGGGTGTCTGATATTGAGACTGTTATTTCGTCGTTTATTCCCTGCGCCGCCATTAGGCTTTACTGTCCGACTTCTTCTACTTTACTTTCTTTATGGCAGCTTTATTCAATGATTGTTTATGTATGTTAATGTTGAAGGGTGCAAGTAACAACTAAATCTGTCTGTATCAAATATTTAGATTGGTCTAGTAGTGGTCTGTATACAGGTTTATTCTGTACATCCTACTAATCGTACTATCTTACTTCCTACTAATATTATAAACGCGAAAGTGAGTTTGTATATTTGTTTGTTACCTCTTCACGCCTAAACTACTGAACCAATTTGGATGAAATTTGGTATGCATATAGTTTGAGACTCGGGAAAGGACAAAGGGTATTCTTTATGCTGAAATTCTCACGGGGAGAAAAGCTCGCGTGCACAGCTAGTTAATTAAAACTAAACAATTGTAGTCAGTAATAAATAGATCGTTAAATTTTTTGTTATTTTTTTGTGGCACGTTGTTTCTTTCATAAATCATATTTATTAAAAAAAAACTCTCTCGGCGAGCCCTAACTCCGGCCTTGGGCGATCTGCTTCTGTCGTGGGTGTCTGATATTGAGACTGTTATTTCGTCGTTTATTCCCTGCGCCGCCATTAGGATTTGCTGTCCGACTTCTTCTACTTTACTTCCTTTATGGCAACATTTATTGAATGATTGTTTATGTGTCTAAATGTAGAAGGATGCAAGTAACAACTATATCTTTCTGTATCAAAGATTTAGAATACACAAGTAATGGTCTGTATACAGGTTTATTTTGTGCATATTTTATAAAATATAGAAATACAAATAAGTATATAATGAGGACAAATTACTCTGATTTAGTTATATAGCCCGAAACTAAGTTAAAACTTGTATTATAGGACACTATAGATATTAATTGTAAAATATAGTATCATTGAGTTCAATGATACTACTATAGATCAACATCCAACACCACAAATCTTTTATTATATTCAAATAATCACTGTCTTGGCTTTGTTGTTAAAATTGTCATATAGTTCCAATTTTTTTAGTTTATAACATACTCGTAAATGTCATTGAAATAGACTTTCACATTCTCTACGACTACTTTCAATAAAACCTGTAAATCGTATCCAATATGGTAGTTATAAAGTTGGTAATATAAATAAAAAATAAAACAAGAAGATGAAAACCGTTGTTATTTTTATTACACATAATGTGAACCTTTTTTTTTATATACAAGGTAGCAAACTTTTTCTTCGAATACACTAATGGAAACGAGCAAATTGGGGCGGGTCGTGTAGTGCTGGGATGGGCCGACAAGTTGTTTTTACTTAGCGCATCAAATATTTTGCCAGTTCATTATCGGATGTTTTGATGACGTTACTAAACAGTGAATTTATTATTATTTTTTTGAAAAAAATCTATTTTTTGTACATGCTTTGTGAGGCCAAAGTACCTACTAAAACAAATGAAACAAACTCAAACTCGATAGAGTTGAATCGTTTAATACTGAGCTCAATCGACCACCTTCTCTCTCCGCGAACAGACTCTAGGCAGTATCTACCATAAAGTACTTGTCAAAACAAATCAAACGAGTCCTACTCAATGAAGTTATTAATTAAAGTTATTATAACAGCTGCACTCCTCTGGGCCGCTGAGTTGGAGCTAGTCGCGTTGCTTAGACGAAAATCCGCCTTGCGTTGAAGTGACCCGACCCGTGCTATAATCTGCCACGATGGATTTTCTAGTTAAAATAAGACCCATTGCGGCCCGCTCAATAATGCTTTCCTTTAATATCATTTGTTTATTTTCTCAACTCATTTCTCGCAGATCTGTTTACTCTGTTTCTTATGAAACGGAAAAGAGGCGTAATTATTACATTTCTATAAAATAATTAAAAATTACTTTAGGTCAAAGCGTTTGAATGGATATGAATAACATTTCCTATATAGAGTGACCAAAAAAAAAACAAATTTATTTTTGTTTGTGCAAGGTTGACCCTGAACAGGGTCTTTTTATTTTATTTTAATTTTATACATTTATGTCCTAAGTGTCTATAGAATAATGCTCGTTAAAAGATAATGAGTAAAGGGTTTTATTTTAATTCTATTAGTTTTATCTTTATACATACAGTATTCCAAAAAAATAGTTTTTCATTCTTTATAATGAACTATACGTAAATAATAAACTAAACTCAAATAAACTTTTGAACTCATAGCAAATTGTGCAGCAACATTAATGTAATTAAACGGCAATATTAATATTTGGAGACATAAAGTACAGAGAGAAGATCAAAACAGTTCATTAAGGGGCATGCAGCAACTCATTAATAAAGGTGGTTCAAGGAGATTTAACTTGTTCGTGATTTTATTCATTACCCATAGAATGTACTCGTATAATTTTAAATTTTTTACTCATTTATTAGTTTAACGTTTTAGACATACTTTATCTAAGCAATTTGTACCTACATAACGTTCTGCTAATATGGTACCCGAGAGGAAGTTATTTTTATAAATTACAAATTAAAAAATGTATTTAGCAGTTGGCCTACTGCCAAAGACCAAATTGCTTTCAATAAAGTAGGCTTTCCGTTGAGAAAACAGAAAGATATTTTCTCAAAATATAAATAACATCAGAAAAAAAACAGCCGGCCTAAACATACTTTTATTATTATTACTCTTCTATCTTTGCTGAATCAAAATAAACGGAAGCCATTAAAACAACATCGTAAAGTGGGTAAGAGGTCGGAGTAAAAATTTCGATTTGCCCAAAACTGGCGTCCGGCCATCGCATCCTAATTGCTATTGGATTTCGTCGTATCATTCAAATAATCATTATTTTTTACAACTTTTTAACCAGTATTAAAAGGGAATTTAAATGGTCCTATTTTGTTAGGGTGAGGTTTGTGTACCTACTCCTGAGCTACTAGCACCTAGGTATTTTAAGATGAAGAACTTTAAAAATTAAGAAAGCTTTAAAAATCTTGTAAAGACTAGTTTCTTAAGAGAAAAAGAAATTTGAGCTTTTTAAATAATTACTTATTCATTCCTTTTTATACGTAAATATATTTATATAAATATATCTTTTCTAAATATTTTTTTCTTATCTAGGTTAGGTGTTAAGTAGGTACTAATAATTTCAGCATGAGTTAAACATTCCGGTAAATAACTTTATGTTACCGAAAACAGGACCGCCAAATATTACACTTGTATTTTTGTATAAAGTTAAAAAAATAAATAGAAAAAAACTGGTTTGAAAATTTGCGAGTTCTCAGTTGTCGTTGTCAGGCTAGATGAACTCGTTTACCAACTATCATTGAGTTGCAGGACTAAGGAATGGGTCTATTTAGAAGACAGGCCTTGTCCTTGATCAGGCCTATTTTGGTTTTTCAATATCGCTGAGATGACAAGTGGCTCGTGCGAGTTAAAAAACATTGGTTGTCTGAAATCTTGTATTCAGAATCTGATTCAAGTTTCGACTTCCGCGGGGTGCTTTACCCTTACGTTACAGAAGCATGTTATGAGCATCGTAATGTGGAGCTGAAATTCTTAAATCCAGACGCCAACTTGAATTTTAAAATAGATTCAGCCTTCGCGACCAGAATTAAAATAAAAATCACTCTGCTCTTAGTGTCACCCTAGAATAGGTCAAACAACTATGTCAATCAGTGAGTCAGTAAGTGAGTGGTTATGTAGTTTTAGTAATATAATTTTGGCATGTTTATGCCACAGCCATTTTTAAAGTCAAAACTAAGTTTTGTGTTTGTGCAGAAACAATAACAAATTTCACTGCATCATTCTAAGTAAAATTTCCACCCACTAATAAAATATGAAAACCCCACCTGCTGCTCTTAGGGCGTTAACCGCAAAAAGGCGAACTTGTTATTATGCAATGGAGCAGGCAAACCGAATAAAGCTACAAATAAATCTGGAAGGTAAAAAGTATGGACCGTTAAGTCTGGTCACGTGCCAGTAGACCCTGGAGATCGATCCGCTATTGCATTGATTGTTCTCTTTGGTCTGCTGATTTGGTTGAGCAAATACTTTTTTGTAAGTTTCCCTGTTACTGTTTGATTCGGTCCTAACAGACCAGAGGATATTTTTTTTAATGGCCTATACTGTCCCACTGCTGGGCAAAGGCCTCCCCTTTAGTACGCCACTGATCTCTATTATTAATTTTCGACTTCCAGGTCTTGTCAATGGAATGGGTGTCGGTAGGCTGGCGTCGTAAAAGAGGTCGCCCAAGGACAAGGTGGTGTGATGATCTGGCACTTTTTGACAAGACCAGAGGAATAAAATAAAATAAAGAAACATCGATTCCTCAATCATAAAAAAAAACTTTAAAAATCCATGTTCTACAAATGCTAGCAGCATCGACGTTTATATATACGTATAATCGCAAAGGTATGGCATTCCATTCCGGAATTAAAACGAATCATTATGAACGTTCTGGTATTCGCAATCTCTGCGAGCGTCATCAAATATTGAGATCAAAGGTATATAAGTCTTCGTTTATTTGATTGCCAGGTACGCCGATGTGGACAAAGTGCCATGTAGGCATTTATTAGCTGAGAGATGTACGCTGATTATTTCCGATAATCGAATTTGGTAAAACCGCTTTAGTTTTATTGTTTTACACGAGTTTCGGGTTACGTTTTAGACGAATTACTACTGTTATAAATAAAATATTTTTTATATTAGATAGTTAAAATCCGTATTAACATACATTTTAAATAAAAACATTAATTAATAAAAAGTTATGTAGACTACGTTTGCGACCTCTCGATACTAGGTATTTTCTAGTTTTTAATATATTTGCTGAAGTACATTTAAGTAAAAGAAAAGAGAAATGTAATTATGTGAAGCCGGCAAAGAGCAGATAAAAATCCGTGGAATTTGTTGGAAGTCAATTTTGTTATAACATAAAACATAAGTTTGAAACTCTTGCTGCCTCAATTTCACTTTAAGCTCGAATTCCTAGTTTCATAAATGTTTGTTGGTACCAGGAGAAGTAGTTAACGCTTTCTTTAAGAGAGTATAAAGTTTTTTTTTTCAATCAAAGACACATTTTAAGAATCAGAGCTCCAAGAATCAGCCATTAACAAAGTTTAGCCGTTGTATGTGTACAAATGGGACGAGACCCTTACCGTTAATGTGGTTGCAGACGGTAATTCGTGCTCACGATGGATAACAAGGTTTCTCATGAAGCTAATGCGGCCGGAGCGAAATGCCATTAGGACCGGTATTTACGTCCCCGTCACTATTTTCCTAATAGGAGTTACGTGTTATGGTTATAAAGTTTATTTATCAGAATAAGAACACAGCTGTCGATATTTTTTGATGTTCAGTTGATGCGAGTTCATTTGTACAGCCGTACTCACATAAGTTGACAATCAATTTGATTCCAGAAGGAGTTAAGTTTATAGTTTTTAGAAATATCCTATTCTATTAATTAATTACATTGCCGGGTGGTTTCCGGCAGTGTAGAATAGGGTCATTCCAAGTCCTCCCGTGGAAGTCGTAGAAAGCAACTTAGGAAATACAAGCTAAACAAAGCTTATAAACATCAATGAGACCTCTCCAACCCGTCTGGCCAACGAGGAGAGTGTAGGCCAAATCTGGCTGCTCTGGCCAAGTTTGGCCCTGGTAGTACAGAGAGGGTTGTGCTCCTGCAGCGGAGGAAATAAGACCTGGTGATGATGAGAATGATTAATTAATACTATTATAAATGCGAAAGGATGTATAGATGTCTGGATGTCTGAATGTATGGATGTTTTTTCCGTTTTCGTGTTGAACGGATTGGAATAAAAATTTCTTAAAGATGGTTACTTAGGTATGATGATTTAAAATTAAACTTATTAAAATTTTTACTAAAAATATGAAATATACACTAAGAATCAGCATTGACATACTACGTGGCAAAGCTGCCAGCCTTTTGTCCACGCTGCTGTGGGGTAATATTTTAGTAGACTGCACTGAGAATTTGTAATTATAATTTTTGGTTTTGTTCATACTTAGATTAACACATGGGATACTAAATTCAGGGAAATTTTAAGGTTCCCCTGGGATTAGCGAAAATCGACGATATGCATTATATCGTCGATTTTAGCTGATTTCGACTGAAGAATACAGGTCAATTTAGAAAATATGTAAAAATATCTTTATAAACTTACAATTAAATTAGACTAGGTCGACCCTAATAATAAATTAAAGCGAACTGTGGCCTGTGGCACAGTTAGTCTTTTTAGGAACCGCGGCAGACATTAGTTTGTAGTTTCCTTGTTTGTTTGCGTGTTTATTGTCAACCTGTCCCTGGCGATTCTAATGTTATTTTGGTTTAAGTAGGTTTGTTGTACCACAATTCAAAAGACACGAACTTGAAGAAAATATTTTCTCCTAGTCGTAATATGGAAAAATTAACAGACATCTGTCTATGTATTGGGACATCTGTGTAACTTATTGAACGAGCGATCGAAGTGAGCTAAGTTATCCGAGTTTATTTTAAACAATGCGGCGTTTGTATGTACATGTGTATGTAAGAATGTGTGCACGTTTTCATTAAATTTGGTTGACATGGAGAAGCATCCAAAGATGTTTTTTTTTATCGAACATGAGCCAAATCTGGCATGAGATGGTTCAGATGGGGTTCGCAAGTTTATATTTCGGGCCAACTACTAAATAGTTAGGTAGGTATCAAATGTTTATTCTGACATTATTTGTTTTTTTAACTTTATAACAATATATGTAAATGGCGGCCTTTTCTACCAATCAACCAACAGGTGATGCTAAAAAGCAATATTTTTGGGGAAGTACAGCAAACAAAAATAAAATTAAGAAAATATATTGTTATATATATAAATATATACATATATAATGTTAACATACATGTTTATCAATTATAATAAACCTACACAAAAATATACGTATAGAAATTGTTTCCTTACATTAATGTTTGTTGAGCCAAATAAACCTGTATAGTATCGGAATAAATATTTGATACCGCGAATATTTCATATCAAATATAAGAACCCCATCCAAGTGCATGCACTTGATTCCAAACAGGAGATCCAAGCGGAAGGCACAATATTTCGCACTGAAAAGTTATAATACGATCAAAGCCTTGTAATACGATAAAGTTATCAACGACAACAAAATAAACACAAAGAATAGAGAAAGCTTACTGATTAAGTCATTATATTGCGGATAATTGCTCTTTTTAACAACTCGAGGAAAAATCAGAGCAACATAAACGCTTGAGTCACCTTCCTGCTCACTAATTAAGCCAGAATTTCCTCAAGGCTCTGTCCATTGTGAAAAAGCCTTACAAGTCAAGACTATTGTAAGGAAAACCTTTGTCATCTCAGTGGCGGAATTAAAATAATATGGAAGCTCGTAATTTATTTATACTAATGTAATGACATTTCCTTATAATGTTCTTGCTAAGAGATGTTTTTGGGACACCAGTTTTCTTGTGACTTTATATTAAGATTAAATAATGTGTAGGTACTCTTATAGAGTAAACAGAGATATGAGTCGCGGGATATAATTTACAAAAAGGTGGAACAGAATACAGAAAACAGGATTGCTATGACCATGCTTTGGTAAATTCTTAGTTTGGGATATAGTATCTAATCTAATTCTATATCTTTTCTCCGAAACTAGACCGTATCTTTATCTTAGGAAAAAGCTCTTTACTAGTTAGATGAATAAATAATAAACTAAGTTAATAAACTAGACATTTTTTATTTCTTAAATATTAAAAAATAAGTTAAAAAACTACAAAAGTTACGTTTGGTTAGCAATTTAACAGCATTTGAAATTAATAGATATAGGCTACAATAACATTACCTATCTGAAATTCAAAAGTTTACTTTTCAGCTGTACCTACAATTATCTTATATAGTGACGCAAAGAGAGGGACTCTGTTCGTTTTAATTAAATCAATCAATTTGGGCCTGCCTAAATATTGTCGCAGTATAATAAATTAGAAAATTGCTTACGCTGTGTTTGACTTTGCGAAGTCTATGGGACGAAGCTTGTTGACAAACATTTTACTGGTTAATGAGAATTGTTTTCAGATGACCATTTATAAATAAAGGGTATTTTATTAAGATAAAGATTAGTCCACAATAAAAAAACAAAGTTCATGAAATACATAAAATACACACTCTTTTTATATTTATCTCATATAGAATACAGTACCTGGGCGACCGAGCCTTGCTCGGTTACATCTCAAACAATTACTAATTTTTTTTAAACTTGTCTAAAAACAATACAAAATAAAAAAATATATATGAATTTGAACATAAAAAAAAACAAAAGTAAGTCACCGAGTGGGATTCAAACCCATAACACTCTTTCTAGCGGTCTGCATCATAAACCGCTGAGCCAAAAAGGATGACGGCCGGCGCGACGAAATTAGCGATCACATTCTGCCTGGAAAGAAAAACGCATGAAAACTCGAAGACACGTGTTTTTTCAAACATAAGACTAATTTAGATCGATTGTTTACCCCCGAAAACCCCCATATACCAATTTTCAGCGAAATCGTTAGAGCCGTTTTCGAGATCACAGAAATTTATGAATATATAAATAAATATACAAGAATTACTCGTTTAGAGGTATAAGATACAAAACAACAAGGGTAGCAAAACCCAAAACTAACCTTTTAGACGGTGAAAGACGCTGGGCCTAAGATGGAAAAGGAGAATTTAATGTATTGATATAGTAACTAACCCATTGTTTATTCATATGCTAACTCATCTGATTTACGTCTAAGATCTGTGCAGCAAGATATGCAGTGTTTTAAACAAATTTTTAGTGCCAGATCAGCACAGAAAGTCTAAGACTTTCCTTTCATTTTCCTACAAATATAGCGTCACAAGGAACGTTGTTTAGTTTGAAAACGTGTTCCAATTTTGAGCACTGAAAAAAGCTTTTGTTTTTATACAAGAGAAACCACAACTTCTCAACTTTAATCGTTTGCTGTGAAAAAGAAAAGATAACTTAGAGAAAACTACTCCGGTTTATTTAGAAGTTTATTTATTAAGTTTAGTAAACATTTACAATGACTATAAAAACCTAACTAATTAGTTCTCAAAGTATTTGCTTACGCTCTGATATATTGTACTGAAAAATGCCGAACAACCATTTCAGCAAAACTCTCAACCCTCGGAAAAACTCCGAAAAATTCCGGCATTTCCTCCCAAACAACCCTGCGAGATATTTTGAGATTGCGTAACTTAATTGTACTCGCGAGTTTGTCGATTTAACGGCATCTACCTCCGAGGATACACGTCGTTGATGTTTTTGTATCTTTATTATTCATAACTCGTGTCGTACGAGTTTAGGATTCTGTGCGACCATGAAATTGTAACGTGCTGAATTGCTGATGTACAAGCGTGAGCAGTTACAAAACATTATGTACTTATTTAGGAAATACAGAAGGAAAGAAGATTTAAAAAATTCCTTACCCTAAACTTTTCCATACAAACGTAGTCTACCTTTTATTTTAAAACCACATGTCAGATTTAGGTAAAAATTTGTAATTCGAAAGTGTATAGCCACGCCCCTTTATTTGCATGTTTTTGTAATGTTTCGTAAAAACAGTAGCAGGAGACCCGCCTTTACAGAGTTCTTATGGCCACCTTTCTGCCATATCCCATTAGATCAGCTCAGTCGGATACCGAGTAGTGGGTCAAATTTAACTTATAAGATTTGTAAAATATTATTATGCATATTATTTTACTTAGGCTGTATGTAGGCGTAGAATAAACCACGAATTTCGTACACTTGAGGTTATTACAGTACGTCGCTAGTTTATACAAGTTCGCAAGCGAGAATGAAGTCCTCGCATTCAAAACCCGACAGTACAACGCGGCAACGATACATGGAGAGGGCATAAGAGCTAATTAAGGCCCGACCCTCTGTAGGGTTGGTAACAGTGTCGCGAGTTCAATGGTTTTATTCCCACCTCAAAAAATGCTTTCCGTGCAACTACAAAAAGTCAGTACACTACTTTTCTGCTGGCGTATTTTATGTCTTAAACAGATTAAAAATCACAAGAACAAGATGACGGTAAAACCAAGCCAATACATAATAGACCTTGATATTTTTTACCAAAGAAAGGAAATTATATTACCCTCTTGTAGGGCTTACATCGATTTCTTATTAAGGTTGAAATACACCAGCGAAAACAAACGTTTACAAAAGCTACAGATCTTTTGGAACAATGATAGCAGTGTGCTCGGAAAGTTTGCAAAGAAATTAGTATTTCTAACATTGTTAATTTTTTTTTATAAATCTAGTTGTTTTCTTTAAAATATGCTTATTTATTTAAACACGAACCTTTATTTCATTATAATTAAAGACTGCTTGCTGATCATACTTTTGTAAAACATCTTTTGGCCCTTTCGCATTTTTAATATTTGACATAGTAAGAACGAGACAAAACAAATTTTTAATAAAAGAGGTCTAGAAAACGTTTGTTAATTTTATGAATATGGAAGTGAGTATCAATTAAGTAATCAAATACCCTGTTTTGTAACTTCTTATAATTAGCATGTTCTCTGCTGCGTCATTGGTTGTAGAGCTTTCAAGGCTTTTCGCCTTTCAACTTTGCAAAATTCTCAGTAACCGTACATGATCTTTAGTAACGTCAAGCTGGCATTTTTAGGGTTCCGTACCCAAAGGGTAAAAATGGGACCCTATTACTGAGACTTCGCTGTCTGTCCGTCTTTCCGTATATCCGTCTGTCCGTCTATCGGTCTGTCTACTATTATTATCATAATAGTGCAGAGTAAGGTACGCGCCAACGTGTACCGTTATCGTTTGTAAATTGTAAAGAACAACTTAGTGCGACTTGAACTTGGATAAGTGTGCAGTTACTGAGTACGAGAGCAGGTTGCCGAGTAATGGTCATAGCAGGCTTATTAACTCGTAAACAGATCGACACTGTATCACCTTTCGCCGCGCCGTCTACCAGGCGTCAACCTGACGAACTCGTACGCACGTAACCAAACCGGATCAGCTCCGGAACGTTGACTCTGCTACAAATAAGCGACGGAAATACGTAAGCGCAGCGAAAGCGCGTGGACGACGAGCCGTAAGCGCGGCGACCGTAAGTTGACCGACCCGCAAATAAAATAAAAGCGGATCGTGAGCATAGGGACTTTTTTCCCAATGAGTAGCAGTGTTACTAATATTGGTGCATGTGACTGAACGGGAACAAACGGCAGATACGGGCAAGCCTAGGCATTGGTATGAGTCAAGTTCAAAAAATATTACACACGAACATTATTTAGGCGTCAGGAAGCTTTGTACCAGATGGATTACCCATACTTTAACCGACGACCAGAAAACAACAACAAAGGATCGGCCAACTAAGGTAAAGATAGGAAGAAGTCAAGGAAAAAAGATGATTGACTCATTCTTTGGTCGGAAAGGTCATTTCGCGATAGTTGTGCAAGATGGAAGGGCAGTTACTGCAGACTGGTATATCAATCGCTGTTTGCCTGTTGTCTTTAAAAAACTACTATTGAATATTTGACTACGGCACGTGTCAAGATATTGAGTCATCCGCCATACAGTCCTAACCTGGCGTCCTGCGACTTTTATATAATCCCAAGAACTAAAGATAAAATTCGAGGTATTCGCTTAACGAGCCCTGAAGATGTGGTGAAAGTGTACGAAAATGTCATAGAAGAAACCCCTAAGGAAAAATGGACCCACTGCTTTTCTCAGTGGTTCCATCGAATGCGACGATGTGTAGAGACGAACGGAGATGACTTCGAAGAACAATAAAAGTATTGGCAACTTTCTACATTAAGCCGTTTCTCATTTTTTAAACATTTTCAGTGTTACCTAGGTATCATAGACAACTTTCAGCAACCCTGCTGGATACATGCGCCATTGTATTTTTCTACTTAAATATGTACCAAATCAAATAAATTTAATCAGTAATTAGGCCTTGTTGCAAGTACGTACATGTTGATCTCACCCAATGTGTTACTATCCTATAAATTTCACCTCATTTTTTCCAGTTTATGTATAAAATGAAGAGGAAAGATTGTCGATCTGGCTCGTCAGCAGAATGGTTTATATTTAAGTAGGTTGATGGAATTACGATTTCATTCCTGTTTCCTTCTATACTGAAGCCTTAAGTCAGGTTATTATTTCAACTTTCTCTTTTCTAATATGTAGTACAGCATTCATCTTTTTAAATATTAGGTCATGATTTTTGGCTCAGTCTCTACCTACGTCGCAAAAAATAGAAACGTGATAATTTACCTAAAGACAAGGCTAATAATACAGTAGATATTATTTTAGCGTACTTATTACCATATGAATATGATCTACTGTCTATGTTTGTCATTCCTTGTAGAACAAAAAAAACAAAACCGGTCCAGACAGCTGGCCGACAGACAATGGTAGCTAAGTAAAAGGCGCTCTTTGGGTACTGAACTCTATAAAATCGAAAAAACACATAAACAAAAGGAATAAACACAATTAAAATAATAAGGGATCCTTAATAAATCACTTTTTAGCGAAAGGCTTCAAATATTCACTTAGAATGTCTCGAATTATCGCATATATAATCTCCATATTCAATGATCTGGAAAATTAACCCACATGTGCCTAAAATTAGCGCCAACAGCGCTCTGAGTAACTACGCATACTAATTTAGTCAGTGAAGTGTGAATTTTGCAAAGTAAGAAGTATGTATTAGTTACAAGAGTTTGACGGCGGATTAATATCTATGATAACGCAAATAACAGAATTTGATTACAAAAGATTCCTCAAATATTAGATAAAATATATCGTCTACTAGCCAAAGCCCGCGACTTCGTTCGCGTGGACTTTATGTCTCTGGAAAATGCTCATCAGGCTGAACAATTTTTGCTAAGGCTTCATTTTTATATATTTCTTATAGTTTAGCTGGACCATTATAGTTCTGCATCAGATGTTCCATTTTCCTTTGTTTGAGTGAGTGAGTTTTGTTTAAACTGAGCATTTATTGTAGTGTGTCCGAAATTCAGGATAGGCATATTCAGGTGTTTCCCTTGTATTCCTCTAGATTCCCTCAAGATTCCCCGTAGAAACAGAAACAATACTATTTAACTTTAAAACATAAACTAAAAAAACTGTAGGCAAAATATCAAAGTCGCTACTTTATATGTCATGTTGAAACTTTTAGAATATAATGTACTCGAATAAGAATAAGCTCCACAGGTATTACACCATCGAGTGACCGACAAAATCCAGTTCATCTCTCGTCGAATCGCAGCTCCTTCGACAGCCGCAAATCCCTTAAGAGCATATCAGCGGGGATTCCGGGAAGAATGGATGTTTCTGAAACTACGATCCCATACTTTGTACTTGAATGAGAGCCGTGTTATGGGAAATAGGGATGACAGAAACTAATACTTGCATGCATTTATCCTGCAAGCGTGGTATTTTTCACCATATATAATAAAAAAATTGGCGTAGGTAAGTACGTGGTTACGAATATTTGTTCGACCATAAGGGCTCTTACAGACCAGCAAGAGTATGCCCGCGATGGTCGTCGACTGTCGCAAACTGTCGCGTAATCGGTCTAGGGGTTGCCGAGATTTTGTGTCTGAGTTCACAGTCCGTAGTAACTTAATAGTTTATTTAGGTTATATTTGGCCTTTGCCCAGCAGTGGGACACGTGATGGCTCGTATTATTATTATTAGGTTATATACGAATATCATAGAACAGCCATGAATAGGTACTTTACAATCTATTAAAAAATAGGTTGTTTAGTTGCTAAATTGAGTTAAGTTTTTTTTAATTATATAAACTAATTCCTTTAACCTAATTATAATAAAAAAATAATAATAATTATACAAATAATAAAAATAAAAATTGCCATGTGCATGCATATAAAATTATCTACAACTTGAGTTGCATACGCTATCGCGTGTACTGTAAAATTCAACGATACCCATATCAACAGATTCACTACCATTTGCAATAGGCACAGTAGTAGACATATGTCACTTACGGTGACTAGATTTAGTATTAAGAAGCTTAACACTCCAAAAACATATGTGGTGCTAAAAGCATATTTAATTGGCGTCCATTTGGAGCGAGCACGTTCGTCAAACAAGCTCTGCACATCTATTCTCGGCTAGGCTCCCCATACCACGTCTCTTACCAAAGTTCACACACAAATCAACAAATTTCTATTTCGAAGTGGAGGCGATTTACTTCACCGTCTATTGAAAATCAAACTTGATTGTGACTTCATGCTAAATTTTAATTAGCTTATAACGACGAAGATACAGCCTTCATCATTATTAGGTAATAGAAAAAGAATAAGCGATAATGAGCTCACGCCATTAAAAACGTCTAAAATGAAATTTTTGCTTTTGCGCATACATTTTATATTAGTGTGGCTACCTCTATGCCACTTCTAGAAACTACACCCATACACAAATAAGTTCCCCTCACAATATTTGAGTTGCTTTAAATCCCACCTCATCGCTCAGAGGCGTCACATTGTCACTTGCCGTGTCCTTTACACAAACATATCACTTTCCATACAACGCAAACAAAGACACCTACTTCCAATGTATTATTTGATTAAAAAAACCCCAAAGAAAAAGAACCACATATGTTTTTCAATTTATTATAACATAGCTTGGCTTCGATATGATTGTAATGCAATTGATACATCATGATAATAAAATTACTTTAAACATGCCAAAAAGCGCCGTACCTAAATTCTCCTTTATGAATGTGGCCAAAACCTTAATGATATCTATTTGGAGCGAGCACGTTCGTCAAACAAGCTCTCCACACAATATTTGAGTAGCTCTAATTCCCGCGTCATCACGGCGAGGCGTCCTTCACGCAAACAGACAACTTTACACACAACGTAAACACAGACACTTAATTTACATCTTCTGTTCGATTAGCAATGACTAAGAGAACGCCAGGCCACGGGCCAGGCTCTTGCTAATGTTCATTGCAGTTTTTTTTAATACTGCGCACAGTTTGGACTTTATTGTTATTATACTTATAAGACAAGGCAAAACCAATGCGTAGCTTCAGTTTGATAATAATGTGGTTACAATTAATACCATATTGATAAAGTTATTAAAATTATGACAAAATCGCTGCGAATTCGCGGATTCGTGCTTTTATTAATTGAAGTTCAGTTAAATCATACTATCGACATAATCAGACGCACTAGTAGCATATCTATATGTAAAGGTAGTTGTTAATTTAGTGACTAAGAAGATTGCAAACCTATATGATAACCTTTTGGAACGAACACGTTCTTCAAACAAGGCCTCCTCACAATATTTGAGTTGCTCTAATTCCTGCGTCGTCTCGACGAGGCTTCCCACATCGTCCTTTACACAAACAGACAACTTCACACTTTACACTCAACGCAAATATAGACACCTACTTTGTTTCGTTTTAATTTACTCATTAGCCACCGCCAAGAAAAAAGCTTATTACAGTATTATAAGTTCAAGGATATAATTTAACTTTATTATGAAAATAATTGTTTCAAATGATTAAAGTGTTATTTTGAGTTATTTTCATAATGTAAACTATTATGAAAATAACTCTTTATATTAAGTTTTATTGCCAAATTAAGAGCCATGATACTCAAACATGGCCGTTAAATGCTACCAATATTCGGATCTTTAAGCCTTCTTAAAGATTTAAATGATTAATCGAAAGCGAATTGCATCAATTTTTGTTTTGTAATACTTTGGTTAGATCGTCGACTACCTATCCAACCTATAAAAGTGAATAAATCAAACCACGGGCTATAATAGATTTGTTTATAGCACGTAGTGATCACTACAGCTTCCTAGCAAGTAACCCTAAACAATTATGATTTTTACTTGAATTAAGTACTGAAAATCAAACAAGGTAAAAACAAGGTAAAAGGCTGATATCTTAAGTTGCAGTTTCTTGAGATGAGATTGTAAATGATAACTTAATGTTTAGAGATCGTATTTTTTTTTAAAATACAATGATCAGTGTGGATCTGTAATGGACTCTCTTTGCGTCTTTATAGTTATCTATGTAAATTAGAATAGTTGCTTGTCTTCCTAATAAAATAAAATAAAATATTATCGAATCATTAAGGTTCTTTATACTGAATCTTGTCACCAAGAGTGACACGTGCTATGCCTATTGCAAATGGTAGTAAAACTGTTGATGTGGGTATCGTTTAATTTTACAGCACTTACGATAGTGTATGCCACTCAATAAGTTGAGATACAGCTAGTTTCTAACACGTTGGACACTTTTTCTAAATGCCTAATGACAGGAGGCTAGACTACGAAAGTTTGACGCTAAAGTCTGTCTGTCTGTGGCATCGTAGCACTCGCACGGATGGATTGTTGCGGTGTTTCTTAGCTATATTTGATTGATTGAAAATCGGTTTAGCCGTTTATAAGTTACTAGCTGTACCCGCGGGCTTCGCTCCCCGTGGGAATTTCGGGATAAATTATACCCTATGTCCTTCCCCGAGTCTCAAACTATATCCATACCAAATTTCATCCTAATCAGTTTAGTAGTTTAAGCGTGAAGAGGTAACAAACAAACAAACAAATATACAAACTCACTTTCGCATTTATAATATTAGTAGGATAGGATAGTAGGATTGGGAGTTAACGCTTGAAAGTCTGGGCTTTCTCTAGCGAATTATAGAGGCGCTACACATATCAAGTAGAATCGGTAATTCCGCTACTCTAGATGACGTTCATGGTCGGGGATCTTTTAATTCGCCTAGCAAATAATCTTGTTTAGGTATTAGTTACTTTATAAGCTGTTGTTATACCCACATTGTATTCAGCAGTAATTCTGACCAACCATTTAGTCTCGCCAAAGTTTTTACATAATTTTGCACGTCGCTTACCACTTTGATACGTATGTTTTTCTATGGAAGGACTTCAATTACTTTATGCAAATGAGACTGTGAAGACCTTACTTGGTGAATAGTATTCACAAATCGTTACATAGAAGAACTAGAAAAACTGGTACTATACGTGTACTTAAAGTTTACTTTTTATTATTTACAACATGAAAATAACATTGAGAGTTTCAACAAATATGTTTTCTTTTCTTTATACTATTGTAATATAATACTGGGTCACGAAGAATATAATCCAAAACAAGAGCTTAATAGGCTATCAAGATATATATGTCGTATGCCCAATAGGCTTATTGGGCATACGACATAGTAGTACTTATGCAAGGTAAGCTGCCCCTTATACCTTGAAGGCAGCATAAAGAATATGACCCCGGGTTCATTACAAACACGAGCAAAATAGATATGACATAATATTTCACTTCTCTTATGAAATATTTAATATAATATAAACTTTATTGTACAAAAAATAATATGATTCATTAAGTAGATGCAAAAAAAGTTACAACTTACAACGGGCATGACGAATTTTGACCCATCGGTTAAATTATTAGAAAAATATTGTACACGTATTTTTTCTTTTCTCTGAGAAACAAAAATTACAAAGATACAGCACATTTCAATTTCGCATATCGTCCCGGCTAGATACGATTTCGACTCCGGAACTTTGATGCTCCGTATCTTTGTGAATTACTACGGACGCACTAATAATTTTCTGACGCTGTCGTCACCGGATTTATCTCTCTAGACATTAATGATGATTTGGATAATCTAAAAGACGGACTAATTACAATCATACTTTTGTGACTCTATCGTGGGCAATATACGACAGGGTTATTTAGACATTAATGATAATGTTTTAAAACTACTAGGTATTCTAACTGAACTTAACTACATGTCACGAGAAGCAACTCCACTGCAAACATACATATTGTAGTAACATAAAACCTTTGACCGCAAAATGCGCAATGAAACATCAACTTAACAACCCAGAATCACGCCCTTTGATCTTGCTCTGCAAACTTTAATAAATGATTAAAGTTTTTGCTTAAATCTGAATTACTTTGAAATACGTAAAGTTGTTTTACTTAATAGGGTGTAAGGTTCTATTATTACATCAGAGTTTCATTTAAACAATAAGTAATATAAATTATATCTGAAATACTGAGATATCTCTATATCTTAATAGGCTTTAGTTTTAGTGGCAACGTTCTGGAAAACCAAAATTGAGCCAATGAAACTATAAAAAGAGGATTTTTACCCAAAGCGTGCATTTTTTTTTTAGAAATTCTTCAATGATTTAAATAATAAATAAACTAATTATATAAAAATAATTATAATATTTTGCTAAGCTTATCCTCCCAGAAATAATATTATGTACCTACAAGTTTCAATTTGTGTTTATGTACGGTCATTATAGGACAAACAAATTTGGAAAAATGTTTAAATTCTTAAATACATAGGTACTTTTACGAAATAAATTAGTAATAAGGTACATTTATCTCATTCTAGTTATCTTGAGCAAAACATCAAAACTTCAGCTAAGTCGTGTTTTGAAGATATTTGTATTTTAGGTAATCTTTGTTCCTGAGAAAATTACAGCAAAAGACAACAAACCCGGGCTTATTGAAGTTTCCGTATTATCTGGGAGATAAAGTTTGCCCACCCTTTTAGCTGTCATCACCTCGATATTGGGATCAATCGATTTACCATAAACACGCCAGGATCACGGATCTTGAATTTGTTAGTGAGAGTAGTGAAACTTTAATTTTTTATCCTTTTTGATCAATAGGTAGAAAGATCAACATTGTGATAATTATACCAGATGGTCAGTCAACTTCAATGAGATCGCAGAAAGATATTAAACAGAAACTCCTTGGATAAAAATATCTTGAGTAGACAGAAATTGTATCCAATCCGAACGTTGTATGTAGTATATTTATAATAATGGACTATTAATATTGCTCTTGCATATTGACAATATTGCTCCAAGCACAGTACCAATGTGGTCATGAGGACCAGACTATACATTCTCTTATTCGTTTAACTTTATTACAAATGTAATTGGCGGACTTAAAGCCATAGGCTTTATCTACCAGTCAACCCACTGGTGATGTCTGGTCTTATGTTTCCAGCCAAGATTTTTAGCACCTGACGAGTCTTTTGCCTTCGAATTTGCCCATTATAATAAGTTGAGGCAGCTGATATCAATCATGTCACAGAAGGGGCCTTAATGGTTTGCAACATTTTTCGCTGCATTGGGACACGTGGATCACTTTTTCATTGCTGCCATTCTTTGTCCAGCTAATATGAAGCATGCGACAGTAACACCACATCTTTGAGCTTCGAGCCGTCGTCTCACGTCTTCTATAATAGTACATGTTTCGCTGCTATAGAGGACAACAGGCCAAATATAGCATTGGAGAATTCTTACACGGAATCGTATCTTAATTCGTCAGCAGCACAACATTTTTCATCTTATTAAATGAAGCTCGAGCGATTTCAATCCGTGACTTTAATTATTGATCTAAGTCCCATACTTCATTTACCCAAGCGCCGAGATATTTGTACTGTCGAACTTGCTCCAAATACGAGTACCTACTGCCATCTACCGCTCTAGGTTTGGCATTAAGTCAGCGTTTCGGGACACTACCTTATATGAGCTCACAACAATAGACCGAAATAACCTTGGTCTAGTAACTGTTTAACACAAAACCGTTTTTTATTTTGTCTTCGAGATGTTAACAGAAAGACCAGCCCTTTCGCTACTTATATGCACTCTGTCTAAAATCTTTTTCAGGTGACTTTCTAAAGAGACAATATATATTGTACATCTCGCTTAATGTGGTTTTCATGACTACAATGGTACAAAAATTGGACTTAAGAGTCCTTACCCTAGACCAAAATAAAACTTTCCATACAAACGTAGTCTACGTTTTATTTCAAAACGACAAGCTCGATTTCCGCAAAATTTTGTAATTTTAAAGATATTGCAAATGTCTAGGGTAATAACTGGTTTCCGACGGTAAAAATATGAACTTGAAATAGAATATAGTGTGTTATATCATTTTTGACCATCAGTATGGGAAAGTTCTAAATCGTTATATTTTTTTTCCAGTTCATAATTTTAGTGTAGGAACCAGTTAATACCATAGATAATTGCAATTTCTTTAAAATTATCAATTCTTACCGAAATTTGACATGTGGTTTCAAAATTAAACGTAGACTACGTTTGAAAAGTCTATGGTAAACTCTTAATGCTAATTAACCTTTAGTTCAGCGATCTCTTCCTCCATCTATCCCCAAAAGAGAATGATGTGATACTGTATCTGTATACGTACAAACTGTAGGTAAAACCGTAGGATACCAAGTATCCGTAAGCCAGCAAGCGAAACAATTAGTCAAATAGAGATCTCCAACTAATCGAAAGTTCCCAGCGCTGAATGTTTGTTGGTTCTGTAACTAAACGCTGGTTTTGATAAAGTTTCAAGACTATCACAACTGTAACGCTATTGCCTCAAAATGGTGACATTGCAGAAGTACAATTTGGGAATATTTTGACTTACGAACGAAACTAACTGAAGTCTACGGCCTTGCCCGCATGGTAAAATTTTTGACAATGCTCAAATTTACCCGCTGTTGACTATTTCTAGCTGTGTTTCATACAAAATTTCACCCCCTATTTTACCCCTTAGAAAACGATTTTTTGAAAATAATGATACAGTAAACTTTTCTTTTGAACTGTGAGCTCATAAGAATTTTTTTACATTTCTAACCCTTAAACCCCTTATGAAATGAGTTTCCAAAAATTCTTTCTTAGTGCACACTTGCGTTGTTAAAGAAACGTCTGTGCAAAATCTCATGCTTTAGCGGTTTCAGCTGTACGTTGATTGACCAGTCAATATATATGTCAGCCTGTCAATTTCTTGTTTTATATGTTTATTATATAGTACCTGGGCGACCGAGCTTTGCTCGGTTACATCTCAAACAATAACTACATTTTTTTAAACTTGTCTAAAAACAATACAATATAAAAAATTATATATAAATTTAAACATAAAAAAAACAAAATAAGTCACCGAGTGGGAGTCGAACCCGTAACACTTTTTCTAGCGGTCAGTATCATAAACCGCTGAGTCAAAATGAATGCCGGCCGGCGCGACGAAATTAGCGATCATATTCTGCGTGGGAAAAAAACGCATGAAAACTCGAAAACACGCGTTTTCCCAAATATAAGACTTATCTAGATCGATTGTTTACCCCAAAAACCTCCATATACCAATTTTCAGCGAAATCGTTAGAGCCGTTTTCGAGATCACAGAAATTTATAAATATATAAATAAATATACAAGAATTGCTCGTTTAAAGGTATAAGATATATTTGACACAGCGCGACGAACCGATGGCCGATTGGGCAAAAAGGTTCTCGAATGGCGACCACGTACTGGCAAGCAAAGCATAGGGCACTATCTACAAGGTGTCAGATGACCTGACCAGGGTCGCTGGAAGGCGCTGGATGCAGGACGCTTTTGGTCGATCATTTTAGAAAGCTTTGGTTGAGGCCTGTGTCCAGCAGTGGATGTTATGCGGCTGAAATTATGATCATGATATATGTAATATGGGTGAGAACTGTTTAGTATAGTAGTCAGTTTCCTGTCATTAGTAGAAACCCACATTTAGCATATGAGCATAAATTAAAGTTTCCTCGAAACTCTTATATTTATCTATTCGTTCAAATCACAGAAACTAAGTCAGAGATACTTAGGCGATATTGCTGCAAGTTTCATTTACATGTCGGACATTTTCCAGGACAACACACATGACCATACCACAAATGGCATAAAAAAATCTCGAGTTCCTCCGTGCTTGGAAAAGATCGTAAAACCGTTGGTCCCGACTGTCATCATTGTATGGCAGTTATCAAGCTATATCAGATGCCTAGAGACAGCTCGAAAAATTTTACACTAGTTTCGGACAACTTACACAAGTATTTGACCACTTTAGTATACCCAGTGAGAGTATGTTCATACCTCTATTGAATTTATTGTATTAAATTGTATAAAAAAATTCTTTTGCGAGTACATTTTATAAGTTGATCGCCTAATGTAAACCCTACTTAGCTGATTGTTTTCTTTTAATCTTTGTTATATAGCTGTGATTTTTTTCACGTGTCTATTTATAACCGTTTAGCAGATAGATAGAGGGAGGGGAGGGACACATGAAGGAGTCTATTCTGTACTATCTCTACTCGACGCCATTACTATCCCTCGGGGCTATTTGAAACTAATCTTGGCAAATACCTGAGGATCTCGAGTCTACCTGACTCGCTTTTACGACGTCATCGGACACTTGCGAATGACTATAATTATGAGCTTTTGCTTCATTTCAGATTCCTTAGCCACAATAATTTTAATACTATCTGGCATTTACATACATTCATACATACATATTATCAGTTATTAAGCCTGTTGCTCACTGGGTAAAGCAGAGATTATGGACCTCCACTTGCTACATCCTGACCTGACATCTTTCGCTTCATCTACATTCATCACTCTCTTCATGCATGCCTGTCGGTCAGGGTACTACTGACCTTTCCTTTCTAGGGTTCCGCACCCAAAGGGTAAAAACCTTTTTACTAACCTTATTACGGACCTTATTACTTAGTTTCTACTTTCCATCGTCCGTCTGTCTGTATGTCTATCTGTTGGTTTGTCTGTCGTTACCAGGCTATATCTCATGAACCGTAATAGCTAGACCGTTGAAATTTTCACACATGATGTATTTCGGTTGCCTATGTAACAACAAACCAACATACTTCTTCTTATCGTGTGTGTTACTAAAAACAGAATAAAATAAGTATTTAAGTAGGGAAAATGGTACGGAACCCTTCGTGCTCGAGTCCGACTCGCACTTGGCCGGATATTTAAGAACGTCTGCAATTTTGGCCGCGGTACGTTCTTTAAGGATGACCCTCACATTTGCTTTGTAGACCCTTTTATTAAATCACCTTTCATCTATCTACATGATTCATTTGATTGAAGAAAAAATATTTTGTCTAATGTCATATTTTCAAATCAACTGAAGCTTATTGGTGTCAATAAAACAAGTAATTTAAAAGCGCGGTTCACTCCCAGATCGAGCGTCAAGTTTTTCCATATAAACTTTTTTCATCATATTTTACGTGGCCTGATTTTTGTCCTACTTTTGTCAAGGGCTACCTACTCTCCCTATTAATTTTCTATTTAACTCGTTACTTTGTAATTGTACCCATTACGTAAATGGCTTTTAGAGTTTCATAGTACAAATGCTAAAAAATAATTAGTTTTTAAAGTATATCCTTATTGAATTGTAAGTATATTATTTGTGTTGTAATTTTAATGCTTTTATTTTTGCGCCGCAAATATTTATCTTTTTAACCCTATGGTTGACTGAGAGAGAACGCTTTTAGCGTTAAGTCCGCTTAAAGTAAACATTTCTTAATTATTGTGGATTAATAAAGTTTTAATGAATAAAATCCTTGCACTTATGTTTATATCTGGCTACTCGTACATCCTGTTGGTATAATTATGCTTTAAAAATGTAGAAAAGACAAACCGAGTTACTAAGTATTTAAAACTACTACAGTTATATGAGACTTGCGGCTTTGCGTTAGAATAATCCATGCTAGTCCTCCCATAGATATCGTACAAGGCGACCAAGGAAATACAAACTAAACTAAGCTTATTAACATCAATAAGACCTCACCAACCCGCCTGGCCAGCGTAGGCTGTTGCCTTTGGTTGCTCTAGCCAAGTATGGCTTTGGTAGTTAGTACAGAGAGGGTCGTGCTCCTGCAATGGAGACAAAAAGACCTGATGATGATGAATCCATGCAAAGTAAATATTAAAAATGTCAAATGACAAAGTCAATAATGGCAATGTTATACGCAAGTTATTGTTTTTATTACAATATTTATTTATTTATTTTATCAAACTTTATTGTTCTAAAGTAAAAAAATATACTTTTAATAAACAGCGGACTTTTGGCGGACTAAGAGCATTTTCTCCCAGTCAACCATAGGGATAAACAGAGAAAATTATGCAGCACAAAAAGCAATACAATATAGTTACAAATATTATAAGGTTACATTCCAAATACGTACCGGAATTACTCCTGGTAAAAAACTAGCTAGGTTAAATGTTGAGATTCTTATTAATCAATACCAGGATTTTCTACAGAACTTAGCGGCCTTTCTTAATTCTTTTGTCGAATATTAAAATTGGCTCCGATTTTCACATTTTTTTTTTTCTTTTGTAGTTTTTACTGTGTAGTTCTATGAACTCATCTTTTCTAACTTTTATAAAACAACACAGTGTAAACAATGGACAACAAATTAATTTTAAAAAAGCAGTGAGCCTGTAAGCATTAATTTAATTAAATATAAAAATAATCTTGCATTTCGTTTTTATATGCCATTTTAAAATAGCTTGTTACATATCTATATATTTTTGGGTACAAATATACAGATATTACACAGACAACATTATGATAGCTACTTAATGTCCTGCAAATAGGCATTCATATTTTATAAATATTAAGTTAATATTTGCAATAAACAACATTATAAAACAACAATTTTATAACTTGAATGGTAAAATATGTATGTTTGGAAAATCGACTAGCATTGGTGCTTGGAAATTATTCGAAAAAATTAGATAGCTCTTACACTCCACCAGTCGGTTTTTAAATATTCTGATGAAAAAATAATAACATAGATGTAAGAGTCCGAAAATGACGGCCACGCTTAAGTTTGTGATTAGGTTTTAGCTTCTGTTTGAGAAAGACAAAGCAAATAAGTTAGTACACCATAAAACATCGTGTGATATGTACCTATTACTTTTGTATCCGATACAAGTAATTATATCCCATCTTTACTTACCTTTTCTCCGTTCTGATCGAATTTGCCCCTTTTAAAGTAAAAACTTGTTAGAAGTGAAAACAATCCGCTATTTTCCGATAACTTAAATCGGATCCTTTTTTCTAAACAAACATTTTCTATGGAATTTGTATGAAATACAGGCAGATGAAGCCACAGTTTCATAGAGTTGAAGCATAGTCTCTTAATATCATATTTGTATATTATTATATATATTGTTTTTCTGGAATAATAGGTATCTAAAATCACGTTGAAAATGGATATGATCAAAATAAGTGAGAATATTTCGTGACGTTTTATTTTCGAAAGAGATTTAAATAATTTAGTACAAAGTACCGAATACTTAAATTTACCATTACTTTACTAGAGTGAAAGAACCTATTGGATACTCGTAGAAGTAAGTAGATTAAATCGCAATCTGTCCATACGTAACTAATAAAATAAATTCAAACCGAAAGATAGGTCGCTCTTTCTTCAATTGACGAAAGGAAATAAGGGTTTGCGTCAAACCCGATGGACGTCAAAAGAACAGGGATTGGAATATTGAATTGCTTCTAATAGGCTATTAACAAAGCATGACGTCAGTAGAATAGACTTCGGTCAAAAGTGCCTTCCAAGGGAAAAGGAAGGCGGTTGATTGACTTTCTCATAATATGAGTTAAAACCCGGCCGGTTGTAAAGCGAAGTTTAATTAGGGAATTTTTGCCATAAATTCCCAAGTCCGGGAGTTTGGAAAAACGGAATTCTTTCAATTTGTAGCTGTGCATTTTTTGCTATTAAATTTGTGAGATTAATGTCTCTCGTAAAGTATATGTGCTCCATTATGATCATTGCAATTTTTTAATATTTTGTATGCTTAAGCTATTTATTAACCGACTTTTTTTGCCTGGACCGATTTAGAAGATTTTGTTTGAAATGGCATACTTTTGATGTAGTCCCATAGAAATTTTATCAAAATCGGTTGTGAAGTTGGGGGCTGAAGTCGGATTTTACTTTTAATAAATTAATTATTTAAACTACGTAAATTTTCGTTCACTCGTATGTTCTCATTAAATAATTTTTTTTATTTTGTTACAGATTTTAACTTCAGAATATCTACAAGTTTGGTAAGTAAATGATCGTTGATATAAGTTTTCTTTCAATTAACTACTCTTTTATCTATTATTTTATGTATAACAATTCGGATGCTGGTTTTGAACAGTTTGTAAAAAAAGTCAGTAAAAAAGTATATAAGAATTTGTAGATTCTTTTATAAACTATGGGAAGCAAAGTGCAAGCAAGCAACAAGCAAATAGAGAACATCCACCAAAATGATGGTCAGATGATCTGGCTAAGGTTATTTATTTATTGAAATCTTCATAGACCGCAATGGTACAAAAGATGAACTTTATGCTAATGCGTTCTCTACTAGTCAACCTGTAGCAAAACAGAAAAAATAATTTAATTGCTATAGGCGCTTAGAAATGTTACTAGAAAACTTGGTCAAAAAGTCAGCAATGATTATTAATTTTGGAAATCTTAATGAAGTATACGTCCGGACGACATTCTGTTAAACGAAACTAGAATCGAAAGGGAAATTGAAAATGTATTCTACTTCCCTACATACAAGAACGTAGAAACCAGTGTCCCGTAGTATCCGTTTGACGTAGTTACGAACACGTCTACGAAATACTACGCCATTCCGTAGCAGCGTAGCGACTTCGTAGCAATGTCGCTACGCTCTGTTACCCACAGTAATTAATTTATACAAACAAAATGTGCGTGTATTAAAATTAATAAGAAACTACTACAAACTGTAAAAATGTGAAACTGAAATAAATAAGTACGAGGATACTTTATTTACAAAACAGTAGGTTGTGTAGTCGTACTAACAGAACACAGATTATATTTTTGTATTGCATTTTTTTCAGGTAAAATAATTATGAAATGAGAACAAATTGATACTTTAAAGACTTCCATATTACCTAGTATATAAATATGATTTTAAAAAATACTGTTACTTGCATCTTCTTCTTTTCCTATAAAACAACTTCTCGACTTTTCCTAAAGGTAAACTGGTAGACAATGCATTAAATAAAGGTGTGGATGTGTGCAACAAATTTAAATATAGGAACACACGCGCTAAATAATGCAAGTAGACTCGAGATAAATTAGTTTTCTTATTCAATTAATATAAACAATTTGGGTCATGATCATGGTGCTTTAAATCTGAATACGAATTGGGTTGGAATGAAGGGGGCCAGGGAACACCGCAGGTATTTTTGGTCCTTTGATGTTTCTAGGGCAAGGCCATGGCTTCAAAATAGGATGGCACGGGTAGTAACTTTGGTAATCAAAAGAAGGAAATCACACTTATATTATGAAGATAAAAGTTTGTGAGTATGTGTGTGTATGTTTGATCCTTTTTCACGCGCAAACGGCTGGACCAATTTTAGTAAAATTTGGCATGCAGGAAGCTGACACCCTGGATTAACATAGGGCTACTTTAACCATAGGTAACATCACGGAGCGCAGCTCGTTTAAAATAATTGCAAAGTACATGAATAAAGAATTTTTACAATAGAGATGTGGACTAGGTCCATAAAATATTATTTTCATTAGTCCGCCAATTAGATTACCCAAATATAATAAAAAAGTAGTATAGTACCCACACAACAACACCAACATGGGTTCCAACCGACAGATTGAGGTCCAAAAGAAGACCTAGAATGAGATGGAGGGACTAGTTGTCCGCTTTTTACAGAGAATGGAGTGAAACAGCTAAAGATAGAAGTAATCGAAAAGAAAAAGGAGAGGCTTTTGCCCCACTATAGGACTTAGATGGCTTAAAAAAACGTAGTAAAGATTCAGAAAGATACAGCGCATCTCCGAGTTTCGGGTGAGAGCCACTTACGTCACCTTACCATGAAAATTGCAGTTTCAATTCAAATCATCATCGTCAGGTCATCCTCTCTGTACTACCAGTACCATATTTGGCCCGAGCAGAAAGAGGACTTTGACCTACACTCTTCTCGCTGGCCAGACGAGTTGGAGAGGTCTCATTGATGTTTATAAGCTTTGTCTAATATTTCCTAAGTCGCCTTCTACGACATCCACGAGAGGATTTGAAGTGGCCCTATTCTACTCTACCGGAAACCACACGGCTTCAATCCACATACGAATTCAATTGGAAGCTTTAATTAACAGAAAAGAATGCGAGGCCTACGAATCGCGATCGTATTATAGAAATTCTACCTTATGGAACAAGACATAAAACTCACACTTCAAGACTCTGACTCCAGACGGAGTGGTATCGACGTCGAATTGGTGTAATGGGCGAAAGCATTTATCGTTTACCTCCAGGCACTTGCTTTGCTTACACGTCGCTCCCAACAAGCAAAACAAACAATTTCATTAACCAGGGAAATACTCACGGGAAAATCGCTCTTAAGGATGCAAATCGTATGCCTGAGTCCAATACAGAGAATATTAGATGCAATTAAGGTCATACCGAGCTCTCCCGGCGACTATTTATAGCGCAAGCAAGGACAAAACGGAATCAATACATAGATGTATATTGATACTGTTATGTTTTGCCTTGATCTCGGCCAATTTAAGGGACTTGTATCAGAGATTAGGCTGTTTGAAGTGGCAATATTCTCATAATTGCTTATCAATTTATTTTGATTAGTTTATACGCTTAAGTTAAGTCGATATTATCGTTCAACAAGCATACTCCGCATTTGTCGATCGATTATTGTATGATTTGATATACAAGTAGGACCCTCAGGTTGTTTCTTACATTGTAGAGCTCTTCAAAAGCTTAAGCTCTTAAAATTCTGACACCACTATTAGCTGACACTGGCGTCTAATTTTCCCGCTGCTTGAAGACATTAAATAAAGGTCAATCTGTCATCTCTGTGACAGCAATAATTAATAACACACTAATAATAGTTTAATAGTGTTAATAGTAAATTGTGTGGGTGTTGTGATATCATCATCATCATCATCAGGTCTTTTTGTCTCCACTGCAGGAGCACGACCTTCTCTGTACTACCAGAGCCATACTTGGCCAGAGCAGCCAAAGCCAAAGGAAAGCTGTGTTGTGTCAGCTGTGTCCCTCCATCTTTTCCTGGGCCTTCCTCTACGCCGGCCTGCTCCTGCAACCCATAACGTCGCTTTTCTGCCCATTTTTGCGGTCTCAAGTGTTATATGTGGGCGATATAGATATACAAAAAACAAATTGTATTTAGCTAACCACATTAAAGACTAAATCAAGAAATGGCACCCAAAAAGCAACTAATAGAACTTAACGTAAATAGCACCAACAATCTTCTCTCCATTACGGCAATTAGAACCTTTTACCACATTCTTGATCGTAAGTTTGCTCGCGTCGGATACTTTATAGAGCAAGTTCTTTCTAATGAGGTCATATGTTGCTTGGAGAACACGTCTATTATATTTTTAAAAATAGAATTGATATAATATTTGACAGTGTAAACATCTCACGAAGGAATTGTGCGATCGTTGATGACCTGTCTGCTGACTTTGCATATACAAACACTTCGCATTACAAATACAAAGTGAAATTTTGTGTACAGATCCGATAATAACATGGAAATATTTTGACAATTCAATTTTTGGTAAATTTTCATAACAATTTTTGGTAAATGTTACTTAAATTTAAAATATTATACTTTAGCAGTTTCGCGTTAGCTCCCATGCTGGTCTGGGAGAAATGAAGAGGCTTAGAATGTACCAGCTGCTTCTCTTCCCGCGCAGATCGTAAAAGCCGATCGAGGGAATGGGCAAAAATGCGAATCATGTTAACAGGCGATGCGGCTAGCAACCCATCACTGTATTGATTGATTTTCCATCTTCTCGCCCCCCATGACGCTAAAAGTGGCTTTTGGGTCTTGCGGCCCTGGGTTCTGCATAGAGCCGCAAGACCCAAAATGCTCTGTCTGCCCCATTAGGGATAAAGACGTGATAGTATGTATGTATGTAGAAGTTTCGAAAAATAATTCATAATGAAAAATTCAAAAACTTTGTTCTTACCCTTATTAAAAGCACTTTTTTTAAACTACTTTTTATCCGATAAACTTAGGGTCATGGGTGTGATAGTTATGCAAAGACAGACTAGCGAAAACTAAAGTTCACAGATCCTCGAAAGTTTAGTGAGACCCTGCACAATTACAAATATATTGTAAAATCACAGCAGTATATACGCACAAAAACTACTGTGATTTTACCACAATAAGTTACCGTCAGAAAAGCAAAAAACAGACAAACTGTCCATCAATCATTGTTTTGAATTCAGTTGATAACAAAAAAAAAAGGAGCAAATCCAATTGATTCGAGGTAAAGCGGTTATTGAATATTTTTATTTCGCTCGCAGTCCTGGAATAATTGGTTTAGTTTTATTTTTAAGTCTCGTGTTTCTCGGCGAAGCCTTTGTGAGGATCTGACATTTGAGAATTTAATAACAACTACAGAAAGAGCATAAAAATAGGACTTATTAACGTCTAGAATAACATTACTGAGTAAATAATATCAGTAATTTACAGTTGTATCAGTTGCTTAGGAAAAAGGTTATAGTATTTATTTACGTATAGTCCTAAACCAACAACAAGTTGTTTGTACATACATTTTAATAAGTTACAAAAGTTGCCAGCGTTATATCGCTTTTTTATTTATCTTCATTAAAAAACTTACGCCATCAACGCTATTAACATAAAGTTGGCGTAATAAAGTATTTATAAATCTCTGCTTCAATAATGTTAATAAATTCAGAAGGGGAAGTTGTAGGAGGAACTCTCAATATAAAACCACTTGAGGAAGCCACGACCGAGCCCTGCTTATTAAGGGATCGTAAGGGTGTATGTTAACATACACATTATTAAATATCGAGACTGCTTTACATGGCTGCCTTATATTGATATTAACATTGACAAGAACATTTTCGATTGCAGTTAACATAAATACGAAGAGGTGTTTATAACCTTACAAAGACATTTTGGGTGTTTGGGGCTATTATGTTCTACATAAAATGGGGGTAATTATTTATTAATAATACAAAAAAAAAAGGAACAGATAATTTTCAATTTATATTTTTTATGTGTTTTATTTATAATAAAAATATTCCCACTTTCCAAAAGATTATTAGATTTATACGAATTTTAACTGACTTCGAAGGAAGAGGTTATCAATTCATCAGAATTTTTATTCGTATGCATGTTCCCCGATTATTGGAAGACGCCTGGGCCGAAGATTTTTTGAGCGGGTATCGAACCCAGATCCTCTGAGTGGTGGACTAGCATGATGACCACTTTGCCACGGAGGTCGTCAAAAGAGCATAAACAAATTCTGTTGCAGCCAAATTCGTATCATGATGCTATAAACCAGAGTTTATATTAGTTTAGTGATATGAATTTGGATACGAATTTGAATTTGAAGATACAAGTATGTAGTAAATGAATAATGTAAGTAAGTACCTTCTGAGGTACTTACTTACATTATTCATTTACTACATACATGTATCTTCAAATAAAACCACTCAAATTAGTACATCGATCGACGTCAACATGTTTAATTGCATGTATATTTTATGTTAAAACTAACAACTGCCTTAATATAAGTAAATGTCTAATAAAAAGATCAAATAAATTAAGCGCCGAATCTTGAGTGTCGGCAATGAATTGTGGAAACAATTATTCCCTATCCGCCCTTCGTTCATTAAGGCTAGAAATAAAAAATCCGTAATCTGAAAATTACAATGCTCAATAAATTTAAAAAAGATAAAATTTGGGATTTATGTTCTTAGGAAATTAATATTAAACGTAAAAACTTATAAGGAGGTTTAAAACTTAGCGGAAGAAAGAGAGTCATGGAAAGCACGCTTATGTGTGCTTTCCATGACTCTTCCGCTGAGTTCTAAACCTCCTTATAAGTTGTCTCTTTCTTCCGCCCAGCTATAATAATTTAATATCGATGAGGCTTAGTACCAGGGGCTCTCACAGCTGAGGTAAGCCCTAAACAGTCGACGACCCTCGCGCGACAGTTTGTGACTGGAGTAAAGACTGACATGTGTCGCCGACGGTCACGCGAGTCAGTCGGCGACAGTCACCGTCAGGTGTCTCGTACATACTGTCGTCGCTGGTCTGTAAGAGCCCTAATAGAGTAACAGTGAACTTCCAATGGCTTAAATGTGTAATGATTAAAAAGTAATATTTACAAATTTACATAAAAAAATTACAAAATAAATACCAGACCTAAGTGATAACCGCTTCTTCTTTATGCTTTTTGTCGGTTGTTAAATAAGATTTTTGAAAAAATATATTTTTTTGTACAAGCTTTTAATGAAATAAGCTCAAACATTATGAAGTTGCTTCGTTTTATTACTGAGTTCAATCGATCACCTTCCTTCTTCGTGACTAGCTAGACCCAAGGCATCGTCTACCATAAAGTGCTTGTCAAGACAAATCAAAGATGTCCTACACAATGAGGTAGGGTATGTTGTTTTTTATTAGAGTTCCGTCGAATATCTCCCGGCTCAATAATCAGAAAAGCTCATGACTTGTATTGTCATCCGACTTACACAAATATGCAAAATTTCAGCTAAATCGGTTGAGGATGACAGGTTGAAAATTAAGTTGCAAGATTTGACCTAAACAAACATTCATACATACATACAAGATACATTGCAAGTTAAAAAATAATAATAATAAAAAGCTTGTAAAAAAAGACATCCATCTTGCATAACTAACTTGTCCTTGTTGTCAAATTACGGGTCGTCAGAGTTATTTTATGATACTCGGCAGCGGCGTTAGGCTAGGGTGCGGCTTCACGACTTCCTCCCTAAGACCAAAGGCATCGGGCTGCAAAAATTTAAACCTAGTAAACTTTGTATGAAGTAATGAAATTCTAACTCTATATCTAATTCATGTGGAGCAGATAATTTACTCCAACAAAGCGCGATTAAATTTCTTGTTTAATTAATCTTCTTATCCTTAAATATAGTCAAAAAAATGGATATGGTTATGGGACTTATCATCTTTTTTAAATTGATAGTCAGATATGTCGTGGAACACTTTGTGTGAAAACACGTATATTGTATTTATCGTTTATTTCTTTATTTTCTATGTACTATTTTTATCTTGCAACCCACATCTAGACTGTATAATCCAAAGGTTGACTGGTAGACAACGCTTCTAGCGTTCGTCTATTTTTCTGTATAATTTGTATTTGAGGAACAATAAAAATTAAATAAACACGTGTTATAATCTTCCACACAACTAACTTAAATATATATAAACTTTTAGTTTATTACTGGCATATTTTCTTAAATAAAGTTTTAATTAAAGAATTTACATTACATATACAATAAGTGGCGCCCGTGCGCTGTACGACAAGAGCAATGGGTCAAGGTGGCGCATAAACTGGTTATTGGAAGGTAATGCAATTCCTGGGTCTATCTAGTATGTGTATATTAGGTCAAGAGCACTCAACGGTTAGTTCGCGTGTCCCAGTTACACCGGTTTCATTGCTCGTTTAGTCTACGGCCCTATCCTTGGAATATGAAGAAAAACATCGATGTTCATTGTTGTGCGAGGTATCTTTCTGCGCGTTTATAGAGGTATATTATCCAATTAACAATACAAGCTAAACTGATGAATGTGGGCAGTTGGGTATTTATGTTCTTGTATGTTCAGATGTTCTAGTAGATACGTATACGTTTCTACGTACTATATGTATGTCTAACAAATGTATGTTCTATTACGATTTCATCTATAGATAACTTATCTAAGCCTAAATCAAAATTCCAATTTACTTCAATCCTTTTGAGCTGACA
Organism: Acrobasis consociella; assembly: GCA_963555685.1. Taxonomy (NCBI): domain Eukaryota; kingdom Metazoa; phylum Arthropoda; class Insecta; order Lepidoptera; family Pyralidae; genus Acrobasis; species Acrobasis consociella. Next base: position 10,324,526 of record OY743120.1, read on the forward strand.
AATTTCACTGAAAAGGAAAAGCCAAGTCAATGTTTAACTTCATTACGCTTATTGAATTGTAACAATGTTGTAACTCATTCATTGCCCGGAAGGCCAATTAAGATTTTACGGTGGCTCATAAAAAAATTCCCCGCAGTGTTGACTTTGATCGTTTTCAAGAACTTATTCTTTTTTAGGGAGAACAAGAATACTCCTGTTCAAGTAGCTAAAAAAACGGGTAAGTGCAAATCAGACTCTCACTTAAGGCGTTCCGTACCACCGCGTTATTTTATTGTGATATAGAAAAAAATATAGGTGTACTGCAAATGGCACATTACTAATGTTTTAGGGAATGTCATACATCTTGCTACTCACGATGACCTAGAACTGGATTGGAATGAATTTTACTACGCCCTTGCAGTTAAGTTGTTTCACTCGCTTGATACAATGTAGGGTTTTTGTACAGGCCGCCGGGATTCGAGAGGGACTCTCGAACCCTGGTATACATTGGTAGATGTTACTACGGCCCAACGCAGACGTTAGTCTATCCGTGACGCACTTTTTGTGCCATCATTTGAATGTACAAAGTACCTATATACTAGTAGTTGGCTGTGAACTTGGACCTCGCGATTATTATTCGCGTTTTTATTGTAAAACCGCTTGCTTACAGTTATCGCGGTACAAACATACATACAATTTTCGCCCCCAACTCGATTTAGAGACTTTGCTTGCTTCACTCGCTCGGTCAATAATAAACATTTAGTTAACATAAAATAATGGTGTGCAAAAAGTCTGGCGCGCGTCGAGTGCGTTACTGCATTTTATTGCATGGGTTCTATTTTCACAGACTAACTAGTAGTTCGCCGCGAACTTAGACCCCGCGATTATTATTCGGCTAACTACTAATTTACAAATAATCTTAAGGGGACGCACCGTGAAAATGGGCATTATCTATTTCTTATTTCTCAGCGAATATCAGAAATTTAAAACTGATACTTGCTAATAGCATACTAGAACGCTTTTCTAGCATAATTGTGGTTGTGGATACACGATTAGCTAATTTTTGTAACACAAACTTGCTCATCAAAAACACCTCTACCAAAACATATACGGTCTAATTTCTCACAAACAAGAGGGACTTTAGGTTTGAAACTTTTAATGCAGATTAGTAATTATGTAATCTTCAAAATTGTGGTACAAATTTTTTTTTGATGCTTTAGTTTTAATTTTAGAGCCATTTTTCTATAATTTATCAGTTTTGCGTGGCATTAGATTTCAGTCATATAAGCCCTTTTGCCTTCCTGAAAAATATTGTACTTGCCGTCTCGCTTTTTCGTGAGTATATTTAAATAAACTGTTCTCGTTGCACAGATTTTTTACAGTTATACATCTAATTGTCAGATGGCCGATGGGCCTCACGAAGCAAGGACGCGTCGCTCTTCACAAAAAAAAATGACATTTGATTTCGTAAAATTATTGTCACAGTGTAGAATAATATCACAAATATATATGGGTCGAACAGTCTGTAAACAAACGTGCGAGTAACTTTCTTACACTGTGTCACTTGTCATAATGTCAAAGGAAGTGTCAAAGCATAGCGTGGCATAGATTAATTACCTGACAGACATGGTCGGCATAAATTTTTTTTTCATACAAGTAATGTACATACAATATCGATTAATAATATTTTATTTTTATTTAATTACCAGTTTTGTGGCAATAAATGATTTTATAATAGCCAAATAAACTTATCTATAAATAATACTCTTCAGATTTATGTAACCCATCGTGTAGGGTATCGTTAAATAGGTCTTTCAAAATATTTTGAGCTTGTGAACAACATTTTTTGATTTAGGGATCCGTTTCTGATATATTTGGTTTTTATTAAAAGTTAAAAGAAAACTATCAATCCTAATTAGGGTACACCAATTAAAATAAGTTTTTAAGACTTTCTTATCGATATGGATAGTTGTATCGATATTGTGAAGGTTTTTCGAGATCAATTATCGAATTATCAAATTAAAGATAGAGTTATACTATATAACACTTGTAGAAATATTTTTAATAGACACATCTTCCTAGGAAATGATTTCAACTGTCTGTCTATCACAGTTCTCGAGAAAAAGCCTGGTGACGCAGATAGACAGTGAAATCTTAGTAATAGGGTATCGATTTTACCATTTGAGTACGGAACCCTAAAATGATTAAAGATCTAGTTTAAATTTCAAAGAGTGGGTAAAAATAAAGGACTGAATTACCCTTTCTTGGCACTTGTTTTAAATTTTGCCCATTGTTTACTGTAGCATAACAGCCAAATAAACGTGTATTAAGCGACAAATCTGAATATATAATATTGCTCTCCTAGCATTTACAGTACATAGACGCTCCGCAAATTCGACGTCAGTTTAGAATAAATGTAGAGCCCACAGTAGTGGGGCATACCCGTAATAAATCGAATCACGGGCTACACTAGACCACTTATTATAGTATAATGACAGTCAAAAACTTAAAAAAAATATTCGGCACTTCCATACAAAAGGGTGCAGCCGCCCGGCCGATTTGTATGGGAATGTCGAATTTATTTTTGTTTTTTGAATGTTATTTTAATATCATTATAATACAGTGATCTAGTATAGCCTGTGGTTCGGTTTATTACAGGTATGTCCCTTCCATGTTGTTTTTTTAACATACTTGCTCGTAAAGTGGATCTCATTGAATTTCATCGGCTTTAGACATATATAAAGTAGCTCATAAAACACGCTTGCGTTATAAACGCATATAAAGTATAAAGTTATATTATGCAACAGCAATAATTTTTTTTCTCAAATTCCGAACACGCCCACTGCCTTGTGGCACCAGCTAGCAATGATTGGCCAGCCGCGCTGATTTTAATAAGTATTACGGTGAGAAAGCAGCCGTGTGCTTCACAGTTTTATGGTTGAGTTTATTTAACCGTTCCTTTACCGCTAATACCGGACACAATAGTAAGACAATGAACGTGGACATTTATAAATATCGTGCGGGTCTTTACCGGTTAAAATAAAAATTAGTTTAGATATACGTGTGTTGAAAAACGTGCGATATACGTGCGTATATTAGTTAAACACTCTCGGCTCTATCACGCCCTCGCTTTCCGCTCGGGCACGAAAATTCCGCCTCCTGTGTTATAACCACTATAACGCACATATACGGTAATATACACAACTATTTTTCAATTTAAAAAATATTACTTATTTTAATATAAAGAATTGAATAATCCAGCTCTTTTTTATATAGTTACGTATTTAGCCCTTACTTATTTTGTACAACATGCTGACTTTTTATTGGTTTTCGAAAAAAAATCGTATTGTGAATAAATTCCTCGCTCCATATACGTAATCCAAATTTGTGTATGACATAAGATAAACAAATCGAGACCACGTAGTTATGTCCGACTAAAACTACCGCATGATCTCGATGAACTCCGGCCGGCCGGATGGAGGCGGTACCCGACAGTAGCACTAATTGATCTCACGATTTTACTTTGTTTTTGAATTTTTATTTTGACTAGCTAATTAAATTTTACTAACGATCCTTATAAAGTGGCCCTTGGTCCAAAAAATAATGAGAAATTACAGTGTATATTTTAAAATTTAAATAAATTATTTCTGTTTTAAACCGGTAGACAATGCGTTAGCATTAAGTCCACCTTTTGTACCATTATGGTCATTTAAGATTTAATAAATAAATTAATTTTCCCATTGCGATCTTTTTCTGCACGTGTCGTTGGCTCAAACTAATAAATATTGATCTTTCATTATGAATTTCGAACATTCTAGACTTCCCTCCAGAATGTTAGTCATTGCTCAGATTTCTTATTGATAGCCAATACCTCCGGTTCATTGATCTAGTAGGCTTGATAAGTCTCAGTTTCAAAAATATAACCTTTTTTAATTCTTTACAAAAAAATAACATGTTACAAAAAAAGTAAACATACTAGAGATACTTTTCATTAAGTCAAGTTTTTCATACTGTAACCTCTATATATTTTTAACTCTATTTGCATTGCGTTTAGACATTACTACAAACCTAGCGGAAAAGAACGAACAACTTTTGAATCAATTTTGACAGATTTTGAAAAATAAAAACGTAGAGACAAGCCTTAAATATGATTTTGACATTTCTAACACAATTCAGTTTCCTAAGTCACACCTAGATGGCGCTATACTAAAAGTTAGAACGCGTTATGGTTTCGTTTGCTACATAATCGCGGAAATTTTTATTAATATTTCAAAATCTACTGAACCGATTTTGTTGCCTAACGAACTTGAAAGTTCTATTGATATTTCCTACATGCCTACGTTCGGCAGTTATCGCGGTCCAAACATATATACATACATACAAACATATATACATACATTATAATGTGTCTGCGTTGGGCCTACTTGTTATCTAATTTTTTTTACATTAATTACCTAAGTTATGTACGATACTCAATATTCCATTCTTTCATGTTAACTTAATGTTTATTATATACTTTGTACATTCAAACGATGGCACCCAAGTCAACAAAATGGAACATTCCTCATCAAATGGATCAAAGTAACCCTGGGCGTACCATTGAAACATTTAAGCGAAAAGATAAGGTTACGAAATATTATTGAAGAACCGCTTGAGGCGTATTTTTACAAGATTTTAAAGAGTTTCGTTTCGAATCCCTTAAAAGATTTACGAGGTATTTCGTCAAATCGAAAACCATCTGCGGAAACGGCCCGAGGATCATTTTTCAATAATCTTCGGAATCCTCGGATTCAGGTGTTATATTGAAAGAACCATCTTATTTCTTTGGTTTTAAAATAAGATTCTGTTTTGTTATGTTAGGCTCTTACAGACCATACAGTACAGTATGGTCTGTAAGGGCCGTAGAGAGGGCCTGTAGGCGACGGATTGCCGACAGTTGCAAAAGGTCGCGTTACACATGTCAAACTGTCAAATACTGCCGTGCGACCATCGGTGACCGTCGCCGAAAAATAAAGATTGTGAGTGTATGTGTGTGTGTGTGTGTTTTGTTAGTTCTTCATGTGCAAACGGCTGAACCAATTTAATAAAAATGGTATGCATAAAGCTGACACCTTGGATTTACACATAGGCACAGGTATGGCACTTCATAGAAACGGAGTAACTAATATACTTAGTACTACTACAAACGAAACAATATAGGTATCTGTGCACACGTCAGATATGTGAGTTAAACAATCAGGGTCGCCAAACCAAAATTTTTTGCTTTGCGTATCTGTTTTCATCATTCGGAAATCTATAAAATTTTCGTTCTTTATTATTTTCCGAGAATAAACAATGATGATGTGCGCAGTTTATCACCATTATGATTAAATAATCCTAAGTGACTCGCGTAACGTCATTGTGCGATTAGCAACAACCCTGTTTTACAGGGCCAAAAAGGCCTAAAAGCGGGGGAGGGGTTGCTGGGACGCCAGATTGCGGGGGACAGTGCGAGTTTCCATTCTGTATGTAATACTATTACTAGTGGCTCTGTGATCTGTAGACCTTGCAAGCTTGAAGAATTTGCAGAGATATGTTTTCAGCCTTCTTTCCTCCTCTGTTCTTAACACAAGGAGTTTCATAGACCTGATTCTTGTCAAACGATCAAAATCGAAAGGCTCCAAGATGACATCAGTAAGTCTTTGAGCCCGAGAAAGTGCGACTAGACCCTAGGCCGACCACTAACCTGGGTAAAATCAATACCCGTTATTGATTTTTAGTTTAGTAATGAAAATAAATTCTTATAAAATTTTGGTAAACTGATAATTTTGGTAAAGTAGACTATAACTACTGTAAGCATCTAAAAAAAATGTTTCGTGTAGCTACATAAGTCCCAAGAATACAAATAAGTACCTATACTTTTTAAAAAACTTCAAAATACATCGCATTAAAAAGAGAACACCTACTGGTGAGATTCGAACTCTAGACGCTGAAGTTAATCAGATTAAAAACAAATTAGACTATTCATCCTTTGACAATGCTGGTGAAAAAATCCGTCTATTGTGCATGTCATAATAGAAAATGAAATTCCTTTGTTATTTAGTTGTCACTACAAACACAAAATGGTCGTAAGAGCCATATAATCCAAAGGCGCTTATGCTCTTTGTGTCAACACCGCTTTTTTTAAATATTTAAAAAAAATGGCTCGTCTATCGATTTTCATATGTTTGTCGAACCTGCTTCCAAAATTTCACGGGAAACGGTTGAGAAATGCGACCTGTAGAGGAGAACACACAGACATACGAAAGCATTTTTAGGTAAGCTTAAACCGAGACCTCTCTCGCTTCGCTCGCTCGGTCAATTAATTCTGTGACATAGGCTACTTTAGGCGCGGGTAACACCGTAGGGCGCAGCTACCTACAATTATTTCACAAATAGTTCAGATGACAGACATAATTCAGTGTTAATTACAGAAGGAGATTTCAATCCTTATGTGGGTGTGTAGGTACATAAAATGAAAACTAAACGTTGCACAGTGCATTTAATATAATGCCACCCGTATTTTAATTAATAAAATGCAAGTCTGTTCCGATCGCATTTCTTAACTCAAATATCATGAATAGAAACAATATTGTTCATAGCTCGTTTTGAGCAAAGTTTATTACAATAAAATACTTCAAGAGTTTTCAAATATTTCGGTGATGTGAAATTCTACTTTTGTCTCAGTTTCCTCGAATATTTTGCAAAATTAACTTTCATTTTAAACTTGAAACTGCGTAAATAAGTAAATGTTTGAATCCGAAGAACTTGCAACTTATCTTGAATACTGAAGATATATTGTTATTCATGAAAAACGTTTATAAAGACAGGGACTTTTTGTTACACATTAAGATAACGATACACAATATTTCGTCCTAAGCTCACAACAATAGATCGGAATAACCTTGGCCGATTAACTGTTTACCAAAAACCGTGCTTCATAACTTATTTGTTGCTATTATACGATCAAGAATCCCTTATGAGTAAACCATACCCTAATTTGGCCTATCATCTATTACATCGATGTCATATTCATTGGCCTCATTTCGACTATTATTACGCTCGATCCATCTGATTCCCAATTCGTGTACCCGTCGCGCCGAAAATAATCCGTTTACAAGGAAAGCGGCGCGGAGGTCTTAATAAAGGCCTGCGCAAACGAGGTACTTCTGTTCGCGGAAGACAAAAATCCCTGGATCGTTAAAAAAGTCCGCCGAAGATTTGCCGCAGACTCAAACTCACACGGCGTACATTTGTCTCCGTAAAAAATGTAAAACACCGAAGTCCTGTTGCATCGCTTAGTCACGTAAATTTTTTCGGTGAACTTTTTCCTCTATTATTCGTTTTAATCAGGGGTAGTTTCAGTTCTTCGTGTTCGTTTTTTAATGCTTATTTTATACGGGATCTATATTATAGGTCAAAAAAGTACCTCGCGGACAGTTATCTGCGCAGGCCTTAAACGACACGGTAACGGTCCAAATGTACAGAAAAACCGGGAATTTCTAAAGAGCAGGGTACCCTTGTCAACGTAAAAGAAAATGACAAAGACTTCCCTTCCCACCTGCTTTCACTTCTAAAGGAAACCTTAAATATACATTACAAGCTTTGAGAACAACTGCCACCCACTTTTTAATCTTACAACTCACTTATATTCAGAGCACTTACATCGTCACACTAATGAAAACGCTACAAATTTAATGATTTTTTTATTATTTTAACCGACAATCATATTAAGTAGTACTTTAGTTCGGGCCTTAGCTATTAGCTATAGGTAGAGTGATCTAAGTTGGTGTACTAAGATCACTGTACCTAAACCAATTCAAAGATTCAAGGTTCTTTTTAAGCTATAAACATAAATCTTTATTTATATTTCGCCTAAGCTATACTTATGATCCTATTCATTCTTTTTGTGAAACTTCAAAATCGATTTATTTTTATTATAGTTATCCCTAAGGTAAAATTAATACAATTACTTATACGAAATAATTTTTAGCAGTTACCTAGACGAAAGGTAAATAAAATTTATGAAAAATATTTCCCCGAAAACAACGCAGACAAATTGGAATTTCTAAAAATGTAACATATTATAACATTCCAGGGTTCGAGATAAACAAGTATTCGTAAACAGAAGGTATTTTCTAACATGCGGGAATAAAATACTCCGAAATTTCGATAAGCATTCATTTGTTTATAAGAACACGATACCGTATACGGACATGTTTTCCTTTGGCATTTTGTAATAATGGTTGTCTAGTTTAATATTGTTAAAATAGTCCAAATAATATTTCAGGCTTCAAAGTGTGCCTTTTTAGGCGATGCAATGATAAGACTATAAATATGATTTAAAAAACAACACAGTCTTTTGATTTTCATTAAGTCAAGATGAAAAATTATCTTTTTCTGATTGCCCTGGGTTTTAGATGTTTATCTAAATTGGTATATTTGTAATAAAATAAAAGTATCCCATGTCACAAGTCTCAACTTACTTTGGGGCTAACTTTATCTGTGATTTGTCCCTATTTATTTATTTATCAACCAAGTAGAACTCATCTGTCAGTACGGAATGGAATCCTTTTCTGTCGCGTTACCTAATGACGGTTCTGAGCGACAGAAAAGATCCGATGATGTTCGGCTCAGACACTAGCTCTTCTATCTCCCAATTGTACCTACGCCTCCATGCCCCATCATATCCTTTTGTTGATCCCAGTATCTTCCGTAATATTTTTCGTTCCGCCGACTAAGAGTTTGTTCTCCTTCTTCAAAGTTAGCGTATAAGTTTCGCAACCTTAAGATCGGCCTAACGACTGTTTTATAGATCCGAATTTTAGTAGTTCTGCTTATCAACTTAGACACTAACACCTTGTAAAGAGCTGCTGTACTGTACATCTTAGGGCTTTAACCATGCGGATGTCGATTTCATTCTCCCTCAGATTTGTATCAGTAATCGTACACCCGAGATATTTGACACCCTTGTAGGTTATGCTATTCATATGAAAATCTTTTTTCCTGGCTCTGGGGTCTTTGTACCGTTCCATCTGAAGATATTCAGTCTTCTCACGGCTGATTCTGAGACCCACATGCTTTCCCTCTGCCTCTAGTATCTCCGTTATTTCGATTACCTCCTGTTCACATTGCCCAAGGATCGCAAGGTCATCGGCATATTGAATTAAACAACTTTTTTCAAAACTAGACGGACTAACGAAATTAATTTTGACAAGTGTTAATATAATCATCGAAATGCCTGATGATTAGCAATAGATTTGGGACACAAGAACTAACTCACCTATTTTTAAGTACCTCTTTGTAGAGACACCTATAGTGTTTTATACACATATCCATATATTCTTAGCATTTGTAAGATTGTTGAAATAAAAATGTATAGAACAAGGTGTATTCAGTCCAAAATTTGTTTCAATGGCTTATGACTCTGGACTATGACGAGGGTCAACGAAATTTGGGATGCCCAGAGCAAATTATTTAGGATCCGTCCGTTATTAAATAATGTGTTGTGGTTTCAGTTCCGTAATAATTCATAGCCGCGGCCTGGCCATTGTTCGTAGAACATAAAGAGTGTGATAGCATAGGGCGAAACCCGCACTATTGTGTTACAAGTACCCTCTTTCAGGTGCATTATTTCTGTTCTATTAATGTAGTTTTTGGCGGAATGTTTAACTAAGAGATTAGGTATGATAAATATATAAAACTGGGCTCTGTCTACCTTGCTAAGGATGAACTTACTCGTAATAGGAATGTTCATAGTCAGTGACACCCGTGTGAAATGTTAGGATTGGGACTCATTTGGCAGCCGTTCCTGATTTTCTTCTCGTCACTAAACATGAACAGACTTCCGAAAGAGCTAGCTCTTTCGGAAGTCTGTTCATGTTTAGTGTCTGAGCCGAATATCATCGGAAAACTAAAATCTTCCCGACTTCCCGACTTCCCGACTTCTGGCTAGGACATGTGAGGAGGATAGGAGAGGATCGAGCCGCAAAGAAAGCTTATTATGGTCAACCGTCCGGTGGGGCGTCCAAGATATCGCTGGAAGGATGAAGTCGCCAAAGACCTGAAAGAGCTGGAAGTGTCCGACGAGTCAGATTTGGCACAGAATAGGGAAGAATGGTACACTTTAATGTCTGAGGCCAAGATCAAGAGAGAAGTAAGTAAGTAAGTCTAGTTTTTAAACGTGTTTTCGCCAAACGTGACCACATTTTTTTCTGCATGGTACGCCATAGCATTTTTCTCTGAGCCTAGAATGGACTATGCTACCCTACCCTAACAGGTACTAAGACGTAATAATGTATCTTTAGATTAAAATTTTCTTCGTTCTTGATGTATGAATTGATAAATTAAAACTCATTTCGTTCTATGCATCTAACACGGACCCAAAAAAGTGTAATTAATGAAAGGTCTGATTTTTGAAGCTGATTGAGAAGTAGGTAAATATATTTTTTGTTTAAAATGATTTCATGTGATCTTTCAAATTAATGTTCCCTTTTTTTTTAATTTAAGAAAAAATAGTACTATATACTGATTTATCTCTGAAACTACAGTCAAAGGGTATGTAAAAGTAAATACTAAATTAATATTCTTCTTAGCGAGTCCAAATTTATTATGTCTTAATATGAATTTAAAATGAATATTAAGTTTAACTTATGTATGATTCACATGAAAACATACGGGAAAGTCATAAAATTTTAATTGTACGAGTACCTAATGCGGTTCTTAAGTGAATTGGCTTGCGAACCTTAAAAGCCGTTAGTAGATTACAATAACCTACCTATTCTGTTCAGAATACGGCTCTGAACAAAAAAGGCACATTTATTTAACAAACAACCAAAAAAGGATTCGAATATTAATTAAACGGTTCACAGCTTATCTTTATCCATACCATTCCGTTTTGTTTGTCGTACTGGTCTCCTAATTAAATTTACTTTTGTGCTTTTGATAATAAAATTTAAGGGTAATGGAAATAATATTTGTTCTCTAATATACTTTTAGCCCAGAATTATTATTTTTTATCTTATTTTTGCAGGTATGACATTGATAATAATTATCATAATAACCGAGCAACAATCAAGTATTACCTACATAATGTTATACACGACTATTCAACAATTGAGTAGGTAAGCTTCGTTAGCATAAAAGCTGTTTATTTTCTTTAAATTTGGTATAAGTTTACATAAATAATATATAAAGAGGTGTTACTAGTGAGATTAATCACTAAGTATTTTAAATAGTATTGATAATGCTTCTTCTATTTTTTTAAATATTTAAGTGTTTTCTCATACGACTGTGAGATTCCCTAACAAATCAAAAGCGTAGAAAGAAGAACTACGCGTTTCATTTCGGTTTTCGTGTATGAAAGGAAACAAATGAAACTAAACATGTGGAAAGTACAATACTTTCTTTTCGTGGAGACATTTAATAATGTTTTAGATCCATTCGAGTTTTAAATCTTTCCAAATTAGAACAAGTCTTTATTTACGGGAATTCCATCAGTCTAATCAGTTTTGTCTAAATTATTTAAAGTAGGAACGTGTTTCAATATATTTAAGTCTCGTAAATCACGACCGAAACTTTGCTCGCCTTCGAATTATTGAGATCTATACGCACAAACTTTTGGGAATTATTGTTCCCGGATTCTTACGTGACAAAGACGGAATGTGCCAAACAAAATACAAAGTCGACTCTAAAACTTTGTTATTCTTATTTCAGACGACGTCAGGTTTTTAGGATAGCTGTGTATGTAGAAGAGGTGGCGTATTTTAAAATTCAACACTCGGTGCCTATCAAACTTAAAACGTATCATGTTATTAAAATTACAAAAGTAAAATGTTGTAATATGGTTGTAGTACTTACCTATTTTCAACTAGTGAAAGCCCGCGACTTCGTTTGCGTGGACTTTATATCTCAGTTTCATTCGAATGCGTCCAGTATTTCCAGAGATCAATCTATTACTATTTCTTTTGGAAATATATTCAATGTGCAGACACATTTTTTTTTTACTGTTTTATTATATGTATAGATTAAAATATTTAAGAATTGTCAAAGCCGCACCAAATTTTTCAAAATTATTTTAAAATTATGCTCTGAATCTCACACCTTCACACATCCTGTACGTGTAAAGTACCATTCGAACAATACCTTTACCCGCTACCGCAACTCCTGTCTCCACTATTCCAGCTTTTAGTATATGAAACTGCAGCTGGACATCCTTATAGCGTAGAACACTCACCTGCTACCTACTGCTACTTAGTCAGGCGACCTGAACCAGGTTGCAGGAAATCGCTGGATGCATTCCGCTTTTGATCAGTCGTTCTGAAAATTCTTAGGGACGGCCTATGTCCAGCAGTGGACTTCTTGTGACTGATATTAAGATGATGATATTATAAAAGCACCTGATTAGCTCTCTTCAAGATGATAAGACTAAAAGGTGAATTCTGCGCTTAACGTTTTGGGCGCCTGTTTTACTAATACTAACCGCAGCCCTGGGCAACGGCTCTTTTGGCCATACGCCCCTCTCTGGGATATGCTAATGAAAATGTCGTATTGTGAAAAGACTGCTGAAAGACGGATTAACGACTATGTGTACGAACCTAACACACTCGTTAGATAGGTACTGCTGTACCCATCAAAATTCCTTTAGGCGATTTTGCTTCTTATTTCCGTAGAGTTAAGAACCATTAAATTTCATCGTTACACGGCATATTAACACCGATCAATTTAATAGCGCTATAAGTTAAGGATAGGTCTATACCATAAAGTTACTTTGTCTTACGTTGGACTTCATAAAAAGTTTTCGGCAGTCATGAAATTAAAATTGTTTTATAAGGTTCTAAGTGATTTCAGTGGGTGTTTTTTGAAGTTGTGTCGTTAATTCGCATAATTTTTAAGTTTCCTACAATATGCTTCTTTTTTAAAGAACACCATTCTCCCCCTAAGATTTCTTTATAAATAATCTGTACAAAGATATGTAATTAAGTGTATGTTACAACCATTGACATAGAATATACTACCAGCTAACTCAAACATTGGCCTCTGCTCTATTCTTGAATATTTAACGGTGTGAATTTTATCATACGTATTAAATTTCCAATGAAAGCTGGTACTTACCGATATAAAGCTATTTCTTTACACTTTTATGTATGCTTTGAATTATGCACAAGTTCTTTAATTAACACTTTGATTTTTTAATTATTCATACGAAACCTTAACACACATCAAGACATTTTTAATACTGTTTAGCATGTTCTAGCATAATTTTCACTTATAAAACTGTCAAAAATACGTACGTAAATGATATAATAGCTCTTTGCACACACCGCACTTTTCACGAACAAAATCACACTTCAAATATACTTACATCGACTATACTTTACTAGTAGTTCGCGAATTTCTCGGCAATCGCTGGACCAATTTGGCTCATGATCGAACTTAAAAATTCTTTTGGCCATATCTAAACGTCTACCCATGATTCTTCCAACAAAGAAAGATAATCAATTATCGGCGAAAAAACATACATGCATACAAACGTCGGATTGTTGAAGTACCTACACTCGGAGGACTTAGTTTGCTCGTTCAATTATTCATTAGGTAGGTAGTTCCGATGCCATCATATTTATCACAAACAGAATAAAATTGTCATTTCTGGAAAAAAGAGTCACGGTAATCGAATATTAAAATTCCGAGTTTCATATTTTCATCAAACAAATAATATTTTAAAATGTGCCGAACATTCTGCCGCATTCGCTATTAAAAATGTACATCAAAGAGACTTGGCGGGTTCATTAAGGCACCGACAAAGCTGACAGCCCGTCGGTAAACAGCCCAGTTATGGCTAAGATTTTTACTTTAGGAAAATGTTACTAAATTTAGATGTTCGTTTTATTTATAATATTTGGGCCACAGAGCTTTGCTCCATAAAAAAACCAACTAAAGTAGTTTCTCTAAAAATTAAAACCTTGTAAAATGACTTTGTACACATCAACCCCCAGAAAACAAAATCTAACGTCTCATTTTTTTACAATTTCAAGCACCTAATATGTCTAAATAAAGAATACGTGCTATGAATAGTAAGAATTGGGCAGAAGAATGTAAAAAAAGATATTAAAATAGCGCTATTCAACTTTAAAAAAGTAAGAGGTCACATTGTAATTTTCATACAAATACAATAGAAAATGTTTGTTTTGCCATTTAAAAAGTGTCTGATATGACTTATCATCTAGAGGATTACTAGCGAAGAAATTCTCTGTGCGCCAAAAACAACTTTAAGCCTGTCTGTCCTCATTAGAAGATACCTTATTTCAAATGTCTCGCTTAAACAATCTGGATTCCTGTTTAAATATATTTTTTCTAAAGTAAAAACCTACTTCACCCCCAAACTACACAACCGCTTTTGATAAAAATTAAATGGGACCATTTCGAAAGTATATCTTTTCTGACAATAAAAAAAATTCTAATCGGTCTAGATGTTTTCGAATAATGGGTGAACGTGGGAGTCGGTTTCAAATGTTATTCATTTTACATTTCAATTAACACAAACACTCCGATTTCTTATTTGAAACAAAAGTGCAGTCTGAAAATACCTAAGCTAAATAATATTTAATTGTTAATTTCAGCACTACTCGTAAAATTAATTGTCTGTATTTGATTACCTGCTATTTTGCTGAAATGAAGTCGAAACAAAAGGGTATTTCATCGGAAAATATCTCGCAAACCAACAGTGGAGCGAAATTTATGGAATTGCACCCACTCGCCAATCTGAATGGAATTACAGCTTTGCAGTAAAGGCTGGTGTACACTTTGAGAAACGTTGAAAAGGTAAAATAGCATGTAGTTTTCGGTTCGGTTTCAAATTTTTTATAATAATAAATATGGTGTAAGATCCACTATCTTCTCATTAATAAATACCATTAATTAACCATATTGCGGAAAAAAGGACGTATATTACTAGTGAGCAATTAGGTAATTATATTGAGAAATTTTTATCCGATTCTACAGAAAAAATATTCAATTTTTTACCAGTATATATCCGTTTTATCAAGAACTAGCTGTGCTTCGTTCTTCTTGGGAATTCGGATTAAAACTATCCTATGTCCTAATCTGGGTATCAAACTATATCCATATCAAATTTCATCTAAATAGATTCAGTGGTTGAAGCGTGAAGAGGTAACAAACAAACTAACTTTCGCATTTATATTAGTAAGGAGTAAGGATGGTTACAGTTAATCGTACGTGGCGGGCGTAATTTTAATTTGCAACGCTAAAATGATTAAAAGAAAATTTAAAAAAATTATATTCTAGAGAATCTGTGTGTGACAGAAAACTAAGGCTATACACAAAGAGCTAGAGTATAATGTACTATGTCGATAACTGTACAGGTATTTGCTTGTTCGACGAATCGGAACCAGCATTATTAGTACGAAACACAAAATTATTATTATTTTGTGAATGCATTTCACTGGAAATTAATATTGCATTGAATTGAAGCACCGAATATTTCAATAGATAGGGATCGGGAATTCTCTACGTCAAACGATATAAAGCGAAATTGAATGCTTTTTATATTATTATCCGCCACCGCAATTATAAAAATGTCTGACCTTTACTATCGACTTTTTAAGAAATTCACGAAACATCTGCGAGTGCAGATTTATACGTATTTGATATTATGGCTGTAATATGCATAGAATATAAATTAAATATTTATTCATTTTATCAATTTTTGTAATTTTTAGGTTTAATTTTAGTTTTAATTTAAATTTTGCTAAGTTTGTATAGTTCGAATATAGATAAATCCGTAATAAAGATATTTTAATAAAAACATACTATTTTAATATGCAAAGTATTTTTTTTATTGTTTCCGTAGCCAATCAATGAACGCCACGTTTTCAAATTACTTTTTTCGTAAACAAAACGCAGGCTCGTTTAGAATTTGCATCGTTTTAGATGTACAAAAAATACTAATGACTACAACTACTTTTAACCGACTTCTCAAAAAGGAGGAAGTTATCAATTCGTCGCGATCTTTTATTTTTTTATGTCGTTGACAATTATTTGAAGACCTTTTTTTTAAATTTCTATGGGACTGCGTGGACTTTAGGACTCCGGCATATAAGTTTGGTCATCAGGCTGAAAAACTTTTGCTAATGCGTCATTAATGTATATTTCTAACAGTTTAGCTAGACCATTATATTTTTGCATCAGGTGTTCCATATCTTCAAGTTTTATATCTCAACAATAAAAGTTCATCAGGCTGAATAACTTTTGCTAAGACTTCATTTTTATGTTTCTTATTATAGTTTAGCTGGACCATTATGGTACTGTATCATGTGTTCCATTTTCCAAAATCAATTATAGCCTATATGTTGATAAAAAAGTTTCATTCAAATCCGTCCAATATTTCCGGAGATTAGCGTGTACAAACAGACAGATTTTTTATTTTATTTTTTACTATATTACAGTCTCCATCGCCCCATTTTTTTAAATATATTCAATGTACGGATACATTTTTTTACTGTTTTATTATACGTAGAGACCATTATGTTTCTGAATCAAGTGTTCCAGACTTCGATTTTTATACCTCAACAAAAAATGCTCATCAGGCTAAACTACTTTGCCTAAGGCGTCATTTTATATTTATTATAGTTTAGCTGGACCATTATGGTTCTGCATCAGGTGATCCAGGTCTTCGATTTTTATAATTCAACAAAAAATGCTCAGCAGGCTAAACAACTTTTGCTGAGGCGTCCTTTTTATATTTCTAATAATTTAGCTGGACCATTATGGTCCTACATCATGTGTTCCAGATCTTCGATTTTTATATCTCATCAAAAAATGCTCGTCAGGCTGATCTACTTTGGCTAAGGCGTCATTTTATATTTCTTATAGTTTAGCTGGACCATTATGGTTCTGCATCAGGCGTTCCAGATCTTTGATTTTTATAACTCAACAAAAAGTGCTCAGCGGGCTAAACAACTTTTGCTAAGGCGTTATTTTTATATTTCTTGTCGTTTGACTGGACCATTAAGGCTCTGCATCAGGTGTTCCATTTTCCAAAATTAATTATAGCCTATATGTTGCTCAGGCTTAACAGCTACATAACAAAAAAAGTTTCATTCGAATCCGTCCAGTATTTCCTGAGATTGGCGTGTACTAACAGACAAACAATCGCCCATAGAAAAATTATCTTTAAACTTTAAATGATGATAACTTTTTTATCTGACAGCAGATTTCGATGAAAAAAAGCCTATATGTTGCTCAGGGATAAGCTTAATCTTTTAGGGAAAACCGCGTAAAAATCTGTTCAGTAGTTTTAAAGATTAGCGAGTACATACAGACAGACAGACAGACAAAAACATCCAAAAAATCTTTTTTGTGTTCTGTTACTCTTTTCTTATCGCCCACATCCATTTTTTGTAATTTTTATTAAATGTACAGACACGCAGTTCCTACTGTTTTATTATATGTATTGATAGTTACGAGGTGGTCCCATATTTTTTTTTATCAAAATCAGTTGTGTAGTTTATAAATGAAGTCAGTTTATAGTTTTGAAAAATTATACTTACTTATAAGATTTTTTTTAATAATTCAGTGACCTGTTTTTATATTATTAAATATAAGACGTGCGCGACTTTATGGCTTTACATTTTCTTACACTGAGGATTAGCCTCTGATCCTGAGTAAGACAGAGGATTATAAATTCGGTTTAATTATTCTCATCTTGCTTAATAATATCGTTCGTGTGGTATCGTGTTGTTAAGTACCTACACAGCTTGTTTTGACAAAGATGAAACGTTATACACTGAGGGCAATGAAAGAAGTCTCAGATCACGGCATACCTGCTATTTAAGCTTAAGGGATAAAAATGAGATTAAAATGTCGTACGTAGGGTATATAAGATATAGCAAATTAATCAAGTTAATTTATGATATTTAGGTAAACAAAAATGTTTTCAAAGACCTGCTAGGGCTTTGAAAACATTTTTGTTTACCTAACCAGTAGGACCAAAATATGATAAAATATCTATCTACAAGGCAACTTCTGATGATGCCAAAACATTTATACTTTCCTTTCCAGTAATATATATTTACAATATATGTCTTATTACCTTTAAAAATCTTTTTGTGTTCACGGAGAGTTCGTAATTACAGGGCTTCTTAACTTATTTGCAAATGGCGGCTTGCTAAGTATTTAAAAACATATACAAGTTTATTCTCACTTTAAAGGAGTTATTTTTGGGCCAAGTTATACATTTCACAGCATTTTCGTGTAGGCGGAAATTACAATTTTCGGAAGACAGGGTGTTCCTATAAAACAAATCTACTTATGCTATTACACGCTAATATAAAATTCCAAGGCTAACAAACCGAGCCATCAAAACCGAGAATACCTATAAGTAAAATGAGAAGAGAAACTCATCAGGTCAAAGTCATAGGTACTACTTATTGTTATAACATGCATTGCGTTGATTTCACCATTATCGGTTAAACAATTGTAAAAGCGAGGGAAACCTATTATTGGCTTTGCTACTGTTAAATAAGATTGTAATTTAGTGTTGTTATGCTGTTGGTTTTATTAATAAATAAAATAAAAAACTATTCTCTTATTATCATTACCAAACTTCCTGGTAGCATTCGCTGTCGTAAGACAAATTAGATAATGCTGGAAAAATATAAACCAATAAAAATACGATGTCCAAAGTACACTTTATAGTTTCTGGTTGATCGATAGTATACACCTATATCAATAAATTGTTGTTAAAAACATAGATAAAAAAATCTACTTCTATGGGTAAAAATCTTATACCTTTAAACGAGCAATTCTTGTATTTATATATATATATATTTATAAATTTCTGTGATCTCGAAAACGGCTCTAACGATTTCGCTGAAAATTTGTATATGGGGGTTTTCGGGGGTAAACAATCGATCTAGATTAATTTTATGTTTGGGAAAACGCGTGTTTTCGAGTTTTCATGCGTTTTTCTTTCCACGCAGAATATGGTCGCTAATTTCGTCGCACCGACCGCCTTGTTTTTAGCTCAGCGGTTAAGGATACCGACCGCTAGAAAGAGTGTTACGGGTTCGAATCCCACTCGGTGACTTACTTTTGTTTTTTTTTTATGTTTAAGTTTATATAATTTTTTTTATTTTGCATTGTTTTTAGACAAGTTTAAAAAAAATAGTTAATGTTTGAGATGTAACCGAGCAAAGCTCGGTCGCCCAGGTACTATAATTTATTTAAGATACGTTTCACTACATACAAATATTCTAAATAAAACTAAATATAACTATTAATAAAACTAAACTAAATCTAAATACTTAATTAAAAATAGAATTAAATAATATTAAAAATGGACCCCAAATCACTGCGCTCGTAGGGTAGGGTGCTCAAGAGGCTGGCGGCATTAAATATTAAATTCTAACCTATAATAATTCCCGTTTCCTCGTATTCTAACCTAGGCCGGTATTTACGAGGTTCGTGAAAGGCACGTTGTTTCACGGAGCTGGCTCTGAGCTAAAGCTTATATTCTGCTATATTGCAGGAGCACTAAGGAATTGACAGGTTTCGCAATGTTCACTGATCTAGCCAACTATTGGCGCACTCGCTTTGTATGATTTAGTCGTATAAGACCTCTTTTGTATCCATCAGTGTTCTAATATCTACCTAAGATTAACTTCTTCTACTTTCAGTGCCATCTTCAATGAAGGCATTCATCATTGCGATCTGCACTTTTGAGACGGCCGCTCGGAAAAGGGATCGAGTACTTTTCTTGTACCACTGGCGTAGATTTTTCAGCCGCGATGTTCTCCTCCGTCTAGGCCTCCTTCTGCCTTGGATCTTGCCTTGTATGATAAGTTGAAGGATTTCATATTTGTCGCTACGCATTATGTGGCCTAGGTATTCAAGTTTCCTTATCTTTATACGTTTGAGGATCTCAAGATTCTTGCCCATTAAGATTAACTAATTTCTATTATCGATTTATAAGATATTATTATGAGCTGGAAGAGGTCAAAGGAGACATATAAAGATTTAGTTCTGTTTTAAAATTTCTAAAGAAACAAAATAATAAATGTTAAAACTGAGCTTATCATACTTGTATTGAAACTATGCTTCTACATTCCTACGGTCTATTTAAGATCATAAAAGGCACGTTGATTTACTATACTAAAGTTTATATTCTGCTATAGTGCGGGAGATACAAAAGCGTTGACAGGTTTCGCAATGTTCAATAATTTCGACTATTGGTGTATTTTGCTTTGTGTGATTTGGACATGTAATACCCTTTGAGGCACGTTGGTGGAGATATTGATACTCTATTATATTAATCCATTGTGTTACTTCACGTGCGTTAATCAGTTTCAATATAATTTTGATTTAATTTCAAATTTTATTATTTTCTTAGATAAAAGAATCTTCATACGAGGTAAATAGACATAAGCATTCTGAAATAAGGAAATTTGACAAGTATTTAATTGAAATTCACAATGCATTTACAAGGGCAACTAGAAAAAATAATGGAAAACAACATCAGTATTTTCGGTAATAGCTTATGACTGTTTTATGGCATTTCTGGTATGAAAATCACTTATCACTTCCATGTGAGTCTATTCGCCTACTTGGTTGGATATAAAAAAGCAATAAAAAGGTTTATTAAAAAATCCTGCTAGGCTGTCCTGTCGTAATGAGCGCACAGACGCACTGACCTGTCGTCACCGATTTCACGGTGTTTCAACTTTGAAACGTCCATCCAATATGAAGAGAGGCCATACACACATCAAAGCGAGTCTTTGGGACACATTGTTCTGCTATGAATGCTTAATATAAAAGTCGTAATATGTAGTTGGGGACAAATTCCGCAGGTAACTGATAAAAATTTGTTGAAGCATTATTAAGTAGGTATTTGGAAACAAATATACAAGATGTAGTAAAAGAGTAAAAACATAAACGTATCTTTTTTTCTAAATGTAGGTCGGAATTTATAAACTTATCCTACAGCTTATAAACAGAAAAAAATATTGTTAGTTATTTACGTATTCAGAATAAAATTCAGATAAGTAAAGCCTTTGAATAACTTGAGATTACGGTGTCGTGCCGTGTGGTTTCCGGCACAGAAGAATAGGGCCACTCGAAGTCCTCCATTGGACGTCATAGAAGGTGACTTGGGAAATACAAGCTAATCAAAACTTATAAATATCAAGGAGACCTCTTCTATCCGTCTGGCCAGCGTGGAGAGTGTAGCCCAAAGTCCACTGACTGCTCTAGCTTAGTATGGTTCTAGTAGTACAGAGAGGGTCGTGCTCCAGCAGTGGAGACAATAAAACCGGATGATGAACTTGAGATTGTTATTTCAAAACTATCGCAAGAACGACAAAGGAACTTTATCAGTGTAATAAAAGACTATGCAAAAGGAAAACGAATGTCGTTCACCAAAAGAGAGTGTCAAAATATTTAATTTACATCTACCGTTCACGACGGTGCGCATATTGTTTGAAGGTATCATCCTAAGTACACCGTGGAAGCGATACGCGACCCGTTTACGTAAAAGCAACAATGCCTTCGGAAGTTTTAACGCCAAGTCACGGTTTCACAACGGTCCTTGAAATTGTATTATTACAATGTGACAATGGTTGAGTAATGTATAATAGCAAAAAGGAAGCACTTTTTTTAATAGTATAGATGTATTTTTGCAAAATATTTCTTTAAACGTCTTAATTGTGGCTTTTCCGCGGAGTCAAAGAATCTGTTTTGACAATTCCACGAGAATTCACATTTTGCGAGGTTAATATAAAGGAACAATATAATTCTCAAACCCTTCGAAGCCGGGGGTCAGCCACATTCGTCAATGGATAGAAGTCTTGACGAGTATGTCCTACTTATACTGATCCTGATTTGGTTGCATCAGTTTGTTAATTATCTTTATCGTAACTATCGTCAAGTAAAATAAATATACAAATAACACGATTTTCGTTGTCGTATCCTCGTTGTTATTATCGTTCCTAATGAAGTAATACGATAACTTACAGGTATATGGATTTCTTTCATTGCATAACAACAAAACATTGAACGCGAGTTACAGTAATTAGCTAATAAGGCACTCATGCGGTGTCGATATCAAGCTATTGTATACATCGCGACTATTCATTATGGTTCAACAATGATTCGTTGGCGTGATTGATTCATATTGATCAAACTAATTCGTGGATATACGGCATGTAATTCCGAAATCCATAGATTATATCCTTATCATCGTTAAGAGAAAATGGGAAATCAATCGTGAGATCTACTTTGGGAAATGGATTATGTTATGTCATATACCTAGTACTCACATATATAGTAAATATAAGAGATCATCTAGGTACCTATATTGGCTATCGCTTATACGCGGTATGAGCAAATGAACGCCGCCCATTATTATTTCTAGTTGGTGACCTTAGTTCTTCTACAGATATCAGACACACTAGTTAAACAATGCATTCTCACGTAGTTCTACGCAACGGCATACGAGAGGTTAAACACCAGACAAACTTTATCTACTCCAAAGCTCGTTGAACGACCTTGAGCCTTTATACAAATTACAGTGATATTTTTACATTCTTTTAATGTTTTTTCCCTTTTTATTTCTAGCAACAAGCCTAACATTTGATTTAAATGCAACTTACCTAGGCGAACAAGGCAAATTGAGTAATAATACTATTCACAGGATCTTGTTATACGCCGATCATTTTTCATGCTACTATCGAAGATTGATTATCTGATTCTACAGCCAATTTTGAACTTTTAACCACTAGGCATAAGATCCTCACTGAAATTTCAGAATACATAGGGGTCACGTATTCAAATTTTTTGTTGAAATTTTACCTTTACGGCTTACGGAATAGGGTTTTTACACCTGGCTTTGGTGCGTAGGTGGGTATTCTAAATTTTTATGCGTACATTATCGGTCGGTTTGTCCAAGGGTGTCGTCCGGATCCTTGGAGCTAGCAAACCAGAATTGAATTTCCATGCGATCCCACAAAGTGCTCGATTATGCCGCGATATTTGTACCCAAACCTTTTGTAAGACCGTTCTTTATTATGCAAATTCATCTCTTGGGATTGACTCTTTTCTATCCTATGGGTTTTTTATTGTTTGTCGTTTTCTAAATGTAATTTTGATGAATCTATATGTAACTATCTCGATGTAAAATCATTATAAAACTGTAGTTAAATCTATAGTAAGTTTAGGTTTAATCTTATAACCGACCAAGTGCGAGTCGGCCTCGCACACGAAGGGTTGTACAGATACTACCAGAATCACTGCCTACCTATATAGACAATAATAAATAAAATCCATAGCTCCCTTGTTTGTTCAGCTAACTAGTACTATTTCATTTCACTCACCAAAATTAATAGCCTAAAAGCATGTAATGGCGAACCTCAGATTTTAATGTTCCCTAATAGCACACTTTGCAAGGGTGGAAACAATGATTAATTAGTTATTTTTGTTATGTTAATATTTCCATTTTTAGCCGACTTTAAAATAGTGTGGGAATCAGAAGTGATATTATGTATGTATTTATGTTAAAATAGTAGGAGGTTATCAATTCGAATGATTGTTTTACCCCAATTACTCAAAGACACCAATTAATTTGGAATTTTCTTTTTTTGTTTGAAAGTGCGGGCAAATTTTTCAACTAGTCCCATAGAAATTTTATTAAAACCTGTTGAGTAGGTTGGTGTTAAAGCTTTTAGTTTTGAAAAATTATAACTTTACAAGCTATTGAGAAACTAACACAGCAGCAAATATATTAGATTCGGCCAAGTGCGTGCCGAGCAATGCGCATTATAGGGTTTCGTAGTTGCTAATGCCGACTTTTGAGTTCACACCACTAAAAACTTCTAAAACGTAATATCTATTGAATTTGTACTGTGTGAGAACTGTGCATTTTATAAGTTGATCGCCTATATTTTTTTAATTTGTTAACCCTACTTAGCTCTTATAAATTTTCTTTAAACTTTATATATACGACTGCTGTGAATTATTTCGTGTCTATATAGGTATAACCGGTTAGCAAATAGAGGGGGGGACTTGACACTAACACAAAATTGCACTATAAAACCGAATATTTTAGAAAAGGATCCCTAAATTGAAAAATGATGTTCACAGACATTGCAAAACTAGGATTTCTTCTTTACTACAGAACCAAACAAAAATTCATGTAGCGTCCTCTAGCAAGACTTTTATGTATATAAAAAGCCACTTCACTATACCGCAGAGATTCTGTTCATATATTTTAAATTTCATCTCTCGACCAAGCTCCTCTGCTTCCGGCGTATGTCAACAGTCAATATCAGTTTCGTATTGACCGAGACTCTATTTCGTGGTCAATTCGGAAGGAAATTGCTTCAGGTCCTGATTCTAAATAACATGTTTGCAACACAGTGTAAATCTGTTATGTCAGCAATGTTTCAATAAACTTACTTTTTTAGACTATTACGTTATTGCATAAAAATACAGAAAAATAAATTCCGCGCTGGTACGGTAGAAAAGAAAAAAACCGCAATAGCTGCTTCTCTTTTACGCAGAATGTTAAAAGCCGATTAAGGAAATAGGCAAGAATCTGAGTCATATTAATAGGCAATGCCACTAGCAAGCCATCACTGTTTTGACTTATTTTTTCCATCGTCGCGCCCAATATCGCGCTCTTAAGACTGAAAGTCCTTATATAGGTCTGAAAGATCTTAAGGCCCTAAACTCTGTCTACCCTCTTAGGGCTAAAGACGTGCTAATGTATCTGTATCTGTATGTAAGAAAATTTGACCGTCACTTAAGTATTAAAAATAAACTTAGAATTTCACATTAGCAAACCATTCAAAATTTATACTTTATTAATTTTGCTTGCTCTATGAGTATTTTTAAAAAAGGACGTACTTTAGACTATTTTTAGCAAAAAGAAATATGTTCAAAGTGAAATATTCAAATGCTACTTCTCATTCAAATAAAGCAATTCGTATCAGCCAAGAGGAAATAAACTCTGTATTGAAGGTATGTATATTTGTACTGAAACTGGAACTAGCAGAAACATTTTCAATTTGAAACTGAAATTGAATGGAGAGCTTTCAACGAGTTTCGGTTAAACCCACAGAGGTAATTCATACGTGGTCAAAAAGACAATAGTCGTGTTCCGGTATTTGCCTTTCAGTTTCCTCGCGCTACTGGTAGAATTACTCAAACGCTCTCAAAAAACTAGTTGGTCCCCCATTACGGCTATCCCATGACCGGATTTGGCTTTATGTTCAAATCTAAACATTGCTACAAGTATGTGTCATAGGCCAAGAGATGTCTTTGCCTACCAAATCTGTATGCAAATTTCACCCTAATTGAATATTGAATACCATTGTAATTAAATACAAATGTATGTTAGGAACGTGATACGTGAACGATGTAATGTAACAGCTATAATATATTTACATAAATTGTAAGTATATAAGCTGACTAAGTAAATCACTCAATACTCGATTCGAGTACCAAATATATAAAAAAGAGATTTCGAATATATGGTGTTCGCGAGTTCAAAGTTCGAGGCAAACTACGATTTTATTTGGAAACAAAACTACTGAATCGACTTTGATGAAGGGCCAAGCTAAAAGTTTATATATCCTTCAAATCTCAAATTCTCAAATTCAATCAAAAAAAGATTTTTCCAAATATATAAATGTGACCGAATCGAGTGCCACGCGACGAACCGATGGCCGATGGGGCAATAAGATTCCCGAATGGCGACCGCGTACTGGCAAGCGAAGCGTAGGACACTCACCCACAAGGTGGTCTGACGACCTGACCAAGATCGATGGAAGACGCTGAATGCAAGCCGCTTTAGATCGGTCATTTTGGAAATCCTTAGGGGAGGCCTATGTCCAGGCCTTTTTTTAAGTCTGTTAAAATGATAGAAAAAATCGTTGGAGCCGTCAAAGGTTTCCATCAATTGTATGCAATAGCTCAGTAGCCATAAGCCGTAAATAATCCTGGCTGCCCATTCATTGGAAAGCGAGCTAATTAGTCAGCCACCGATCGCCTGCACAAAGCAGTGGACACCCGATATATATGTTTAATGTTCAGATACTAATTATACTTACCAGATAGCATTATGCTAAGATAATTAATTATTGATTTTAATTTAGCTAAGATTATTGGGTATTATGTACCCATAGCAAAGATAATATAATTACTAACGTAACAGATACCCAACGCCATAGAAACGATTGGAGAGCCCGTAAGCACGCAAAACGGGAGTTGCAGGGTGGCCTCTCAGAGATGGCAGCACACACGACTAGCCAAAAAGATGACGAAGAAAGTGTTGAATATACTTTTAAAAAATATATTGCACTTCATTTAAGTCTTATTTAACTAATTAGAGTACTTCTTAATTTAAATAATGGTTATAAAAGATTTTTATGTTTTAATTTTTACATTAAAGCGCCATCTAGTTACAAGAAAAAGAAATAATAATGTTTATATGACGATGGGTATGCATGCCCATAGCATAAATTACCCAAATTCATTACAAACCTGGATAAGATAAGTAGGAAGAATTCCTACTTCAAACACAACTATTCAAACCATTTACATTTTGACAAAATGTTTATTATTTTTAATGTTTTTTTATTGTAATAGTAGTTCGTAAGAGTGACTGACATGTGTATTATTGTGTATACTGGTTAATAATATTATAGGTCCTTCTAACCTGAAATTTTTTTTTTTATTAAAACAAGGAATATTCAATAGAAAGAGACGTTTTTCTTCTTCTAAACGCACGATCTTCGACATCCAAAAAAGAAAATGTGTTAAGAAGTATGTAGAATGTAGCAATGAATTCTCAAAAGAAAAGGCGAGAAATACTTCACCGAGTGTCACACATGGCTGCAAAAGACGTGAAACGCTGTGAACTGCAGCTTCTAGTTACTGCTCCATAACGCTACTGCGACTGCCGCCGATGCGACAACTTCCGCCTCAATATTTAATCAGCCAAAGAGTCGTCGTCTGTGCGCATTTACTTTCACGTAATAAGTTTCCAACAACTCGAATAAGTTTTTTTCTAAACGTCAAAACAAACAGTTTCCATGGGATTTGTATGAACCAAAGACTTATGACGTCATTTTTTCTCGGAGTCAAATAGTGCTCCTAATATCAGTTTTTCCGCAATAATAAATCTAAAATCTCGTTGAAAATGGATATGATCGATGACAAGTGACATTAGTTTGTAACGTTTTATTTTAATAACAGTACCAAATAATTTATTTATCCAAGAAACTTCATAATTATACCGGAATATGAGAGAACGTCAAAACATTTTTATTGCGGACCTCAGAACAAGAATCAAAAGATCTGTTTAGCTAACCTTTTAGTACATACAATTCCATGGATCTACCTGTGTATGTTAGAATATTATTTAATAAAAGTGCACTTACCAGAGATACAATTATCAAAACCAGCAAAAACGATGCTTTTTATTGCTTTTGTTTGTTTTCACTGGTAAAAGGGAAAGCAAAATCGGCATTGAAACGTCGAAAACACACGAGGAACCACGAGTGGCTCGCAGCTACCTCATCCGTTATCTATTCCGATATTAACTCAGCTTTTCCACGAATGGGCGAGAAAACCAGTTGGTTTACAATTTTCAAAAATAGCAATGTATACATAACTTAATATTTTTGAACGAGCGACCCAAGCGAGCAAAGTTCTCGCGAACTCGAACGTTTGTTCGATGATTACTTGAGTATCTTTGATCGGAGCTTCATGAAAATTTAAGTTTGTACATGAGCCAAATTGGTCAAGCGTTGGCCGAGATAAGGAGACAAATACTAGTTAAAAAAAATTGGACTTTGACTTAATGAGCTGCTACAAAAGGACAATATTTATTCAGTGCTAATTTTGTGGCAAGAAAACATACTGGACTTGTGAATCAATAACTCCAATGCTTTATATTGGTTCTGTATATTTTCACTGCTAAAAAAGTGAAAGCAAAAAGCGGCATTGGGACGTCCAAACAAACACACGAGAGAGCCGCTATATTCGATATCTACTCCCGCAATGGACTCAGCTTTTCTACTAATGGACGTGGATTTCTGTTTTAAAATTCTAAGCGCGTATTTTCGTAAAAGCCTCAATAATGCTAAAAGTTGATAATATAGAATACATGTAAAATACTGCATCTATGGTACCGCTATGGTAGTATAAGGAGGGTCGTGCTCCTGCAGTGGCGACCAAAAAACCTGATGATGATTATGATGATGATAATATGCATCTTGAATTCCTAAAAACATTATAAAATATTGCTATAGAATATAATAAGTAGGTAGTATAATAGTATATAATACACACAAACTAATTATTTATGTTAATAATAAATTATTCGCATAATAAAAATATAATAATAATAAGTACTTATATACCAATTACACACATACTTTAAATATTGTTTCACAAAATATACAAATCGCGTTTCCGTTCTTTCTTCAACAATATATTTCTAAAAGCCTCGTTACGTAGGTTACATATGTTTATGCCGTTTCAATACCAGAATTTAAAAGCCTACTCGTAAATATTGTAATAAACTATATATTTTAACTTTTGAAAATTTAAGTCATTATTTTTGTTACAGATACACAGCACTGGAACATAATATTATTGGTAAGTAATTAAGAAGCTAAACATAGTTTAAAAAAAAGTTTAGTGTTACAAATAATAATTACAGGAGTTCCGCCGCTCTGTACCAATGATGTTAGGATAGGTGACATTAGGGGATTAGTTTCATCTCTTTCTTACCTTTTGGAATTTAAGCCTGCACAGTAAGGAAAATAAGTATAAAACCCGGTTTGATCCCTCTTCAAAATTTTTTTGGTTCTTTACATTTTACATATTTGCATTTTCCGAACCCAACGACACACTTACATCTCCTCAAGAAAGGTAGAGGTCGCGATTTTTTAAGATTCTTCCGAGAACTGTTATTATTATGATACGGGTACTAAAACCTTAGGAATAATTTATATTAATACTTACACGACTATACACTACAGTGTCATAAGGAGAATTCATTGGTTAAAACGTAGATAATTTCTCTTCTTTTTTGTTCCTTACTAGGAATTGGTTTCATAATCTATCCAAAATATATACATATAATAAAATAGTAAAGAAATGTGTCCGCAAATTGAATATATTTCCAAAAAATATATTTGGGGCGATGGAGAGAGTAATAGAGTAAGAATTTAAAAAAATGGTTGTCTGTTTGTCTATTTGTACACGCTAGTCTCCGGAAATACTGGACGGATTCAAATTAATCTTTTTATTATATAGCTGTTAATGTACATTCATTTATTTGCTGCTTTCTTTAGATACCTATTTATTTATTTAACTTTATTACAAAAATTGTAACAGGCGGACTTAAAGCCCAGGGTCTTTTCTACCAGTCAACCTACAGGTGATGCCGAAAAAAGCTAATTTTGGACGACAAGACACATTCTAATTTTACTTTAATCTTTAAAATTGTATCGAGAACAATCCTTACTATAATTTTATTTATATATATATACCTTTATGTATTTATAAACATACATGTAAATAATACACAAATATGACATAAAACATAAAGTCTACATAGACTACATAAATATTTATAATACTCTATGACAGTTGGTGAAGATAATGAGCGCGCACAGCACTCTTAAACGCTTGGCGACTAGGGGTTTCAGAATGTATTGTATTTATTTATCGTTGCAATTAGTAAATTTTCCATGTTATTAAAATAAAAATCCAAGATAGATTGATAATTACAATATCGTTATAAATCAAAATAAGTATCCTACAAAACATCATAAGTCAAACTTGCAACATTTCTTGCACAATCATCTCGCCACATACAGATTACCTACTTAGATTATCTACATTACCAGGGAGATCCGTACAACAACGATTATTATTAATTAAGGTACATAAAAGTAAAGAATACAAAAGAAAAAAACTTTCTAAATCCGAATTTTAATTCTATATATTATTTAAGCGTTACTTTAAAGAAAATGCCCGAAGGTATTGCCTAAATAATCCCCAATTTACGTCAGTAACATTCAAATTTCCGTTTCTATGATCCTTTTTATATTAGAAGCATTTTAACGCAGGATCCTTTTTCACATTGGGATTTAAAACCACACCTGAAAATGTAACTGTACTCATTTATCATTCAGCACCTAGGTGATTTGTTTCAGCTGTGTTTAGGTACACTAACCATACTTAGAATATTGTGTACAGGTATCGGGTAAAATAAAAACAATACATCCTTTAAAACAGATTGTTTAATGTTTATATGTATCTTAACAGTTAAAATTACCGATTTTAATTTATTTTGATATTATTTCTAAGTATAAGTCTACAAATTTCTCGTACCTTTGGACGGACAGGACAATACCAATATCACAAACGGAGAATACCAACATAATTTTTGGTATTTCGAGAAAATTAGGTATAAACCTAGGTACTAAAATTAGTTGCGGCTATAAACCTCCGTAGAAATTTAGCAATCATAACTGAAAACCCGGCCAAGTGCAAGTCGAACTCATGCATTAGTTGAGAGTTTCTTTAACTACATAAACAATTCACAAGCTTTTATTTGCAGATAAATTTACATACCTACCTGAATGAACTTGACTACATGAACACATTTGTGCTTTAGTATTTCGACAACAGACTTCTCATAGATTTTCCTGTAATAATTGATAGGTTTGTCAAATATTAATAAAAACTATTTATTTTAAAATCATAAGAAAAGAAATATTTCTAATTAAAAAATATATATAACTAATTACACGATGTACCTAGTAAGTATGCAATGAATTTTTCTTATTTCCTAATTTACCCTTTCCGTCATTGGGTCACCACACCACATCACTAGTGTTCCAAATTTCAACGCTATCGGTCTAGGAGTTTCGAAATAAATTGACTATGTTAAATGGACATACCATATGCAAATATGGGTACCATTTTGTGCGTTATCAAGTACGGAACCCTGAAAATCATCATCATCATCATCATCATTCCAGCCGCATAACGTCCACTGGCCTATGTCCAGAGGCCTCTGCCAAGTTTTTTCAAAATGACCGATTTCCAAAATCCTAAAAATAATCATAAGTAACCAGGAAAAAACAAAATACATTCGGTGCTTGTGATAAATCAGTCCCGGAAGATAAATCATTGCCGCAGACAATAACTTTGACGTAGTGAGCAATACCGGCGTCTCGCTCATCGGACAATTTGTACGCACGCACCTGCTGCCCACAGCTGATCCGGAATCAAGAGGACTTTCAAAATTATTAAAAGTAAATTTCGGTGTATTTAAACATGAACAGCTTAATTGAAGATTAACATTTGAAGAGGTCCTTTATAAGTACCCAATATTAAGTAAAATTAATTTATGAAGCAAATGCTGTAAGTATAACCTTGTGCTCAAGTTGATTATAAAGATGTACAATGCAAATACGAATCAAATATTTATTCAGTCTGCTAAATCACCTCAGCAGACGTCTGTTGCGGTGATTTAGTAGACAGAATAAATATTTGACTATGACTTTGAGCGAGACGTGGATATTGCTCACTACGTCAACATCATTGTACGATAATGAAATTAACAAGATATTGCCGGAAGGTAATCAATTATACTCGTATTTATATCACTCAATTCAATTGCAGCAGCAGTCAATAATTTTGACATAGCAATCTATTTTTTTAAGCCCGAGAAAAAAGAGGGTATTAGTTTAATGCTAATATGTCTGTCTATAGGTCTATATGTCTATCTATCTGTCTTTCTGTGTGTCTGTCTGTGTGTCTACCTGTTTGTTTGTTTTTTCGGGACCGGTATATATTTTTTCATCGTTTTTTGTTAGTTGTTTTTATGGAAAGTAGTTCAGTATCATTGACAGAATTTGCTTCAAAAATTTGGCTAGTGGTTAAAAAGTCACCATGTACGCTATGCGTAATTCTTTACTAACCATTATAAATTTAGTTGTGTGGTATTCAACTTAATTCGTAATAGAAGTACCTAATAAAAGTGAAGATATTATTACAATACTCGAAAATATCACTGGTATTTCTTTCTTACAAAAGCATAATACAAAGTGGACAATGAATCTTAACTTTGTTTATAAATATAAAACCAAAAATCAAATAAGTAACTCCTGCTATCAACAGACTTGGATTTGTCAAAGCGCAAGTAAAAATAAAAAGAGCCCTATTTGGTCGAATCATAAAAAGAATATGAAATAAAAGCTTCGCGATCATAAAACCATGTGGAGCAAAGTGACCACTCCAATTGCCTTTCAGGGCGATTGATGTTGGGGTTTTATTTATGTATGGTACCTCATGACGTGAAATTGTACATTTAAATATATTTTATTTCTATGAGGGTATATTAAAATCGAAATAAATTAGAATGCATTAGGGATGTAAACTGGATAAAAAATAAATTATTTTATTTAGTCCGTCAACTAGATTATATTTTTTCGTTTAGCAAAGTAGTAAAGAAGGTACACGCTTTGAAGTTTCGGAGTGGGGGTGTTTATGTCATGTTTGGTTAAAAATCGTAGCTGATCGTGACTTCACACGAAATTTAAATGCGCTGTATCTTCGTCCTTATTTGCTAATCAGAGAAAATAAAAAATACGTATACCATAATTATTTTACATTACTCTGAGCAAAAAAAAATTCGTCCACAGCTGCTATTGCTTCCGCACAGGTCGTAAAAAGCCAACCAAAATAATGAGAATCGTTAGTAGTGTCTATCGACCCTTCAGAAAACTCATAAACATATTTAAATGATAGATAATCTCAATGTTATATTTTTTTTTACTAAAATAAAACTGATTCGCGAAAACTTTGCGACTGAAAATAAACGAAAGCACTTTAAAAAAATACATACCTAGTTTTGAACTACCAACTATTTATGTCTTTCAGTTTACACCATAATAGTTTACTTACAAATGAATGCCTCCAATTTATGTCGAGTAATTAATCCGAGTAATTATTCTTTTTTCGGACGAAACAGTCTTGGAGATTAGTGAAGGTGCGCCACAAGGAGTCTTTTAAACTTAATGGAGCAATATTTTTTCCATTTACTCCGTCAACTATGATTTATTGCGCGGGGACGACGTCAATATAGGTAAGTAGCGAGATGAAATTTTTGCGGTTGACGAGAATCTGTTTGGGTCGACGGGAAAATAATTTCAGATTTCAATTCAACTTTCTCTATTCATTCAGTCACAAATTAACAAATCTATTTGGCGAGTCACAACTTAGAATTGCTAATGTTTTTAATTCCTTCCATCAATAGCTTTTCGAAAGAAATCTCGCAATGTGTACATTAGTAGGTATTTTTTTAAATGCTTGTGTTAATTTAAACTAAATTCATAATGACATTCTTCCTTTGAAGCATATTACTTACCTACGAATTTTTAGGTCGTGTTGTGTCCGCAATATGATATGGATATGGATTTTTATACCAAATTGTGTGAATTATATTTTGTTGGACTGGTAAAGAGCTCGGTGGCGCATTATAGTGCACTTTGGCAACAAAAGAACAACAGATTGGATGGGTGACAAATGGCATAAAAAATTCGTGAGTTCTTCTGTGCGTATCACGCTATCATCATTGTATGGCAGGCATCGAGTTATGTCAGATCAAAAACACAGGTTATGATCTAGGGTTTCTTCTTGTCAGTGATGGCATGTAAACACGAGCTATCAGTTTTTTACATGGATTCGAAGTATTTACCCAGTACTGCATATTCTAATTAATTTCCTTTAATGGTAGTAATTAATTAATGACTCTCTAATAGAAGCAACATTATTTTGTGCAAAGCTTTTGAATTTGTAATAACTCTCTAATCGGACTAACGTTGTTAGCGACTTTCGGAGTTGATGGAAAATTGAACAAAGTTATTATTATACAGGCCGAATTTGAAGAAATGTTATTATATATAAGTACTGTCAACTCCTGTTATAACTACAGGTTCCCTAATAGCAAAGCTTAGTGAATCGAAGCTTTTTAGGTATCAAGCTTCAGCAAATGTTAGGTACTACTATTGACTTCGTATCAGACCAACACTTTCCAAGAACCCGTTAAATTAGTCCATTTGATATTCAAAGTACGTCTCTATGTGATATTTACTTGATGCTCTGGGTATGAGTTTGTATATACCTTACTAAGAATAGTAAAAAGTAAACAGCCATTGAGTTTTGTAGAATTTAGATTATATAAATAAATTTATTTATCTAGGTACTTGTAAATTTTATTTTATATTATCATGATGTGCGTTATTATTGGAACAGATGAAGTTGATCTCGGTAAAATTCACAAATGGAAAAAATATTTTATTAATTTTTAGAGTTTTGTACCCGAAGGGTAAAAACGAGTCTAAGTTACTTGACTCCACTGTCCGTCTGTCCGTCAGTCTACCTATCTGTCTATCTGTATGTCTGTCTGTTGTCAGGCTGTATCTCTTGGACCATGATAGCTAGAGTTGACATTTTAACAGATGATTTATGTGCTTCTGTTGCCGCTGTAACAAACACCAAAAAGAAATTGAGTAGGGCTCTTACAACAAACGTGATTTTTATGATAGATAATAGCACAGAACTCTTCGTGCGCGAGTCCGACTCACAGTTGGCTAGTTTTTTTATTAAGCTTGGCTAAACATGTTCCAGATAAATACGAGAAGGTAGCCGCAACTCAAA
This sequence comes from Acrobasis consociella, assembly GCA_963555685.1. Taxonomy (NCBI): domain Eukaryota; kingdom Metazoa; phylum Arthropoda; class Insecta; order Lepidoptera; family Pyralidae; genus Acrobasis; species Acrobasis consociella. The sequence continues at coordinate 10,359,281 of OY743120.1, forward strand.
TTTATCATAAAGTTGTTTTGAAAAGCTTATGGTTAATATTTGGCGACGAGTTGCAAAGCCAATTCCACCAAAGTTAAATGATGTCGGAAGTTTAAAGAAGGCATCGAAATATTCTCAAAAGGAATGTCTTAATTAATTTGTTTGGTTTTGTCCTAAAGAAAAAAATATGACAAATAATATTCTAAACTTAAATATCTTCCCATTTATAAATGGGAGCCTAACGATAGGTATTAGGACTGGCAATCTTTTACTTGTATTAGTTTTTTTTACCGTAGAACTAGTTTTTTTTAATCTATGTTTTATGCAATATTTCGTGTCTTTTTTATTCCTGTGTAATATAATTTGGCTACTTTTTTTCATTTCGTTCATTTAATACTCATACTTACAACGAAATTTCGTTCAATCTCTTGATTTATCGAAATAGTACATAGTTAAAATGAAAGAACGTTATCGGGAAATCCGCTCTCTTTTACATAAAGACTCAAAAATGAGTAAAACTTCATCCAGGTCAATGCAAATGAACATAGCTTGTCCCGACAAATTCTTTCATTTCATATATTCATGAAGCATTTAACATTTATGAATGCTTTCCACCGAGGTTTTCTGTTTCACTTACTTCTACGTATGCCTTTGTGAGCTACATTCTGTACCTTACCCTTTTTAATTTATTCCACGTACGAGTAATAAGGCTCGTAGTTATTTTTGAAAGAAAAGTAAAATTTATATGTTAAATATTTATTTATTTGTTTAAACTTTACTACACAGTTAAAATAAATTTACAAGTGGCGGATCTAATGCCTCTGGGATTCTCTTCTAGTCAGACCAAGCAGAAAATATATTGTCTTTGAAATTTAAATAAACAAACATAAATATTAAAAAAGATTTTCAATATCTTCACTTATTTACTTTGCACTTTTTCTTTAAAATATTTATATTTAAAGGGTGCAGTACCTAAAGGCTAAGTTTCAAGCTATTATCAGTAAATTAATAAAGCTTAGTGAGAATAAGCAGTGTTTGGACAATCAATATCAATTAGTGTGATTCGTCCCTATATATTAAGTATTAATTTATTAATAATAGGTTCCTACGTCCCTAGATTGTAGCCGAAGCTTTCTTGAAGTAATCAAAGGATTAACCTTCGAGGCTTGTTAGCAATAAATAAACGAAAAACTATAAATACGGTCTTAAGGACTCGTATCCAAAGCCGTAAAATATTACTTAAAAAAATACGCCACTAGACAGATATATACTATTTCTATTGCTATTGATGTATCACTAACCAATTTAAATAGCTGATAGCTAACAGCACAACCTCGTTCATCTTTAATAGAGTCGTTTGACGACCTCCGTGGCGTAGTGATCACCATGCTAGTCCGCCATCCAGAGGTTCCGGGTTCGATTCCCGGTCAGGGCAAGTTAGAAAAATGGCCTTTTACAAATTGTCCTGGGTCTTGGATGTTTATCTATTTATGTATTTGTAGTAAAAAATAGTATTGTTGAGTTAATATACACAAGTCTTGGCTTACTCTGGGGCTAGCTCAATCAGTGTAATTTGTCCCTATGTATTTATTATTATTATTTATTAGTCTCGGCCTAAGATAGTTACCTATTTGGAACACAGTGATCACAAATAGTAATTCCCTATTTAGAAAGATTCCCAGGTAAACGCCGCGCCCACTCGCAAAGATGAAGAAGGGGTTCTTCTTCTTAACGAGTTGGAATGGCTTTAATAATTACACATCTCGGAGAAAACATAGTAACGGTTTGAATTAGTAGGTAATTTGAGCAGGCATTTGCCACAGCGTTTAATTAACTATGCTTACCGCAATTACGCACTCAAAGGGGAAACCCCAAAAGATGTTCATATATGAGCTATCACTCCTTAGACCCGTGGCACACTGCGTCTTACAGTACTCGTTAGCTATGTTTAGTGAAAATAGATTTCGTTTTAGAACAGTCATTTCTCATAATAAGATTACATTGTTCACTTGAATGAGAATTTAAAATTTTGCATTTGCAAATGAAGTGGAATAAATGATGGCTTATGAAATTTCTGACGTTTTATATTTATTAGCTTTAACTAAAAACATGGTATGAAATTATGTAACTTTTACATTTATCGAAATATGTGGATGAAAAGTTCTATAAAGGGATATTTGGTCTTATTTTCATAATCAGTCGTTCTTCTTTTTCAAAGAATTTGGTATATTTGACTCGGTAACGGACTTCGACAGGCACATTAGGTCGGTTGTTCGTGGCTGTCGTCATTAGATAACTTTTCGAATGGGAACTGAATAGGCCTTATTACCAAAGTACGTTTTAAAAATTTCATTCTATAACTCGTTTTTAACCGACTTCCAAAAAAGGAGGAGGTAATAATTACGTCACGATCTTTTTTGTATGTATTTTCACTGATTCGACGACGCCAAAATCGATTGAAAAATTGTTTTTGTTTAAAATAGTATACTTGCAAATCAAAGTTTCAAAATCGGTTGTGTAGTATAGAGGTGAAGACTTTTTTTAAAAATTATATGTTTAAAAAATGCATTAGTCACATAAGTAAGTTTGAGCTCGCCTTGGAACACGTAATTACATATTGTTGCAAATATTGCAAGAGTAATTGAATGTAGATTTACAAGGGAAGCTCCCAGATTGTCTCTGCGTGAGGCGCAATTCCATTTCCAATAGTGGGAGAATTCTGTAATTTGCAACTATGGCAGGTGCTCGATCGATAGTGATGTGCTGGAGATTAATTAATTGTACAATTAATATGGATATAATTTGTGGTATATAATTTGCTTCAAATAATGCGGCGAATAATGCGGTGAACTATGTATTTCATTTTATAGTTTTATTACTATGTTAGTGCCTCTTAAATGCTGGTATGGAAAAAAAGAAAAAACTTAGAATGTGCCATCTGCCACTTTTCTGAATGTAAAAACCGATCGACGAAATGTTATATGTATGTTGTTATGGTGACGCAGGTAACAATGCGAGCTAGAAAACGCCATCGAGCTGAACACAGAATGTTCTAATGTAAATTAGTATTCGTGACTTTTTTTAGACCGAACAGTACAGGTGTAAAGAAAAAACGATAGAATATGCATGCTTATAATATAATAAAGTATTAAAGTGACGTATTTATACTTGGACAGGCTTCAGACAAGACAGAAAGCAACACTTGTTTTAAAACAAAGACGTCTACAGTCTACACGTGGCACTTTAAATGATATTCTGTTTTAGGATACGCGTGTCAGCTCAGCATAAGTAATTAAAATAGTCGTATTTTCTCGGTCTCGTAACTTTGCCGCAAACGATATTTAAATAGGATTCAGCGCGAATATATATATATATATATATATATTAACTGTATACATTTAAAATAGGTAACTAATTAATGTTTTAACAATTAAATTATTGCTTTTCCTTTTTAATAGGCGTATTTTTGTATCACGTATAATTTGTATCTATGTAATAAATGTTATACATAAATACTCACTCGATAAGCAATATCTTAAGTGATCCTAAAACTAAGCGAAAAACATAAAACTGCTTTATCAATAGATATTATAACTAATTTAACTAATAATAACTCACTTTGAAAGAAAACGGAGAGAAAAATATATGTGAACATATTACGCAAAAAATAATAATAAAGAAACACTTATATAGTTTAAATAAAGTTCTTTTCAACTTTGTGAAACAAATAAAAAGTAACTTAAACAGTAGTACGAGCGTTAAAACTTATTGCACTGATCTTCTTTAGTCGTCAAGAGTTCTTAGCATAATCCTAAAAATGCGAAGCTTCCAAAGCTTTTCCTTAATCCGACAGAGAAATGAGAACCTATTTAGTGTGACTAAACAACTTGCAATTGCAGTTGCCAACTTTTAAGATAACTGTTGTTTTTAATTTCTTTTTTACTTCTGAGGGAAGTAAAATCTTAGTGTTTTATATTTTCTTATGCTATTAAAAAGTCTCAACTATTTTTTTTTTTCGATAGGAATTTTAAAGACATATCTATATATGTAATCATATATACACAATTAATTACGCCCTGGCATATAAGTTACATAAAAATCCATTATTAAGGGTAGGTCCTGATACCTGTTCTCACAGCTTCAGAAACAGTATTCGTAACACTTTGCCAATTAAGAAAGAAAAACAAACACATACGTAAAAGCTGATTGCCAGAAAAGTTATCGAAGAAACTTCCCGCGAGTTTCAGATCCAATAAGTTATTGATGCCAATTTGCAGTATTAATACTTCCGAAGAGATTTTGGGAATCTTTCGAAGAATGTGATCGGCGTCATAGATTACAGTCATTTAGCGAAAATATTGAGGCGATAAATGTCTTTTTCCCTTATAACTCAATTTTCGGCTTACTACGAATTGTAAAAATAGTTTTGAAATGAAAACTACGATGTTGAGATAATCCTGTCCGTTCACAAGGATTTTTATTTTGGACGTGTTTTTAAGTCTTAAGTCAAACCTCGAGGCTTGCCGTGCGTTCAATTTTAATAAATACTTTGTATAAGATTGATATTAAGTTTATGTCTATAATTATTGATATCCTATTATCGCCTTTTAATGTAAAAATATGATATTCAGTTGCAGAATTGTTTAGGTATTTCACCAATTTTAGAATTAAATTAAAAAGTTTGGATTTCAGTACTTCTAAAGTGATTCCATCTTGACCTGGACTCTTGTTAAATTTCAAACTTCGAATAACTGTTTGAACTTCATTGTCTGTTATTGGTGGAATAGAATCGGGACAGTGGTATTCTTTTGGTAGGTCCAAAGAGGATGATTGACCATTGGTATAGAAATCTTTGTAAAATTCAGTGCATAAATCTAATATTATATTTTAACTGTGTTGTTTCTTGATGCTAGTAATTCGTAATTTACTTTTTAATAATTCCATCTTTTAATACTTGTATTTATTTTAGATGAAATATTTTTCCTCAATCAGAAGAAATACTTAATTTCATAAATTGTAAACAGTTTAAAAATAATGTTTACCAAATGAATACTCACAGCAACAATAAAATTTTAATAAAACAGTAATATTCGGACAAACGAAAGTAACTTATATGAAAATCCGTGCCTTTGCAAGTGCAAACAAAAGGCAGACGTGACAAAAGCGAGCTTAGAGCAAAACGGAACGCTGGAGGCTTTAGTGGAGGCCAAATTATGCATACGAAGGCTTATTATTACTAACATAGTGTGCGGACATTCTCTATCATAACGCTTATTGCTCTAATTGATAATATCTGTTGTAACTCGTCCCTTTCCTTTCTTTACTGATGCTACGTTGGTAACTAAATATTAAAATTATTAAACCAGTTCTGATCAATATTAAAATTTCATTTACCATATTTCTCAAAACGAAATTGTTTTCCGGAAACTCTTTGTTTTCGACAGGTCATCAAAAATGACAATGAATTTTCACCTCCAAAAAATAAAATATACATAAATTGAGACTAAAGTAAATGTCACGATAACATTATCGCGGAGCTCTTATTTCAGCGGAAATACGTGCAAAAGCGTTTTCCCGCAACCGAGGAAATTGGAAAGCCTATTTCAATTGTTCCGCCGACGGTGTCACGTCGCTCAACAGTCGCCGCAACGACCTATTTCGCACGAGACTAGATGTGAACCGGTAACCAGTGAGTCAGTGACGATTTACCGGATTCACTGGTGATAATTTATTTCACTTTCATAGTGGTCTGATAGAACAAAATCCAGACCAGTGATTCAGTAAAGAATATACGCTTACGTTTTGAACTTCCGTGCTGATTTGAGGAAATTATCCTAGAATTTGTTTGCTTGCTCTTCCCGTATGGATCAAGAGTCGACCAACGGAATGGGCGTAAATCTCGAGGAATCATTATCAGTTGCTTCTGCTCCCGCGCAGATTGTAAGAACCGATTAACATGTCAATAGATGACGCACCTAGCAATCCATCACTACTTAAATTCCTTTTAAACAGTTACATATTACATCCTAAAATATCCTAAAATCTGTCTTAACCACAAGGGATAAAGATGTAAACAGCACGAACAAATCGGAAACCTTTTTTGAAATGTTCCGCTGATCGTATCACTTCAATTATTCGTTCAGTGACTATTGAGGGAAGTTTGAGTAAAAGTTTACTTTTACGCACAGCGCAGCATCGTCATTCAGCGGTAAAATGCTGCCCGTATTTTGGGTACGTTACCTCGATGTGGTGCTTTTAACGAAGTGTTTTATCTGTAGGTAGATGAATTGTGTTTGTGTTTTCAAAAAATAACAGTAGGTATTGTAGTGTAAATACATATGAACTTTGACTGTGTGCTATTGAAGACATCTGTATATGAAAATATAACATCTGAAGTCGACGTTGCCGTACCTATATCACTTCTATAGACGTAAGTGTCTCGGAAAAACCCTTTCCAAATACTTAGCTGCATTCATCCATTATTTATTCAAAGAGACCTAAATCCATTAGATAAAAACATCGGAACTCCGGAAAGTACAAAGATTTCTTACTATGATAAACATTATGTCTCCATTATCCTGAGCATACAGTCGAATAAAACTCCTTGTAACAGACTCCAATCTTGTTCAGTAAGAAACCGAAGAAGTCGAACTAAATTATTCTGACAACAGTATTCTTTACTGTAGGATCACTCAATCCATGGACCTTCTTTTGTCAAGTCTCTTATGCCCGACTCCTTTTACAGATGGCCAACGAGATACCTGGGCCGACCCCTTACCTATATCATGGATTTTCTCTTAAACTCAAAATAATATGAAATGAAAATGTATATTCAGAAAATTTCAATAAAGTCATTCTAAAAATACATTCTTGTCATTATTATTGAAAAAACTCAAGATATAGGCAGGCCTGTGTCACTCCTCGTTTAGGTATCGAAAATATACCTGCATTATTACTATGCGCGCAGCGACCACTCCTTAGTGGTAAATTCAGTGACATGAATCGTATGTCTAGGATAATAATAGAAAATAGTTATCTACGCGAAAAGGTACCGAGTTCTGATGCAAACTAAATTAAACCTTATCCCTACTGCAATGAGTACATATTTCTTTGAATTCCTTTGCTAAGTAAGACTTCTGTACGTGAGAACTAGGACTTATTCTGTGATATAGGTAGAGGGATGGCCAAGGTATCAAAGTCAAAGTCAAAGTCAAAAAATTTTATTCAATGTAGGATAAATTTATCTCTTATTGAAGGTCATTTTTTCTATGTATCTCGTGGCTCACTGTATTTACTAACGACAGGGAGGTCGTCGTCGTCGTGGCAAGGCACATGTCTAAAAAGATATAATTTAAGCCACTTTCGACTCGATAAAAAGAAGGGTACGGTTTGCCAATGTCTTATATTTACTCTATAAACGAATATTTTTCATTACAATAAAATTTGAATACCTCTATAAACCACCAATTACGACGACTGCAAATATGACCAAAAGCGGTAAATATTTGGAGCATCATGTGACCTAAATATTTTAGTTGGAAGATGAATAAACATCCAATTGGCTGTCAAATAGACTGCATGTTCACGTTCATATTTAATGCTGAATATGTGTATGTTTTTGTATTTAGGCTGTGGTTAATTTATACAGTTTTATGAAACACTGTGGTACGAATACAACTTTTATTAGTTTTTATATTATAGCTTATTAAATGACCGAGCAGAATAAATCAGGTCTCCGAGTCGAATACATTTTTAAGTATGTTCATTTACAATAACTTTATAATACTGTGACTATATGATAATCTTTGGCGTTTTCTACGGGTCACACCACACTAAGCACTAATCTTGTTGTATCGTGAGTCTAATTCAAACCTCCTCAGAACTACGACGGCATCCACTAGCAGTAGTGGCTATAAAACGCGTCTAGCATGGAAAACGAATCAGGAAGTTGTATACTACGTACAACCGTTAGTACCTCACAAGCATAACTTAATTCGAATAAATACATAGATTAGATACTATCCGTAATTGGGTGCCTTTACCCGTTTTGGGTAGAGAGCATTTACAATCTTGCGGCTCTAAGCAGACAGAACCCAGGGCCACAAGATTCAGCGTGAGGGCAAGAAGATGGAAAGGGCAGTAATTGAAAAGTGCATTGCTAATAAACATGATTCTAAAGATGATTGACGACCTCCGTGGCGTAGTGGTCACCATTCTAGTCCACCACCCAGAGGTACCGGGTTCTTTTCCCGGTCAGGGCAAGTTGGAAAATGGCCTTTTTCAAATTGTCCTGGGTCTTGGATGTTTATCTATATATGTATTTGTTATAAAATATAGTATCGTTGAGTTAGTATCCCATAACACAAGTCTCGAACTTACTTTGGGGCTAACTCAATCAGTGTAATTTGTCCCTATATATTTATATTTATTATGATTCGCATTTCGCTCATTCTCTCGATCGGCTTCTACGATCTGCGAAGCAACAGAAGCACCTGGAATATTCTAAGTTTATTATTTTTGCCCAAACTACACTGAAAGATTCAAATATTTAAACAGATTAAAACATTAGACAGGTTACATTTGATCAGTGAATGTTAAATAAGCACTCGTAACTTTGAGACGCGCAGTTGTACTCGTATGTACGGATGCAATTAAAGTTGTAGATTAACCCCAGTTCACAACAGTTTTCTGAACGTTCTGATAAAATTGCTAGCTTTCTGTGACGTCGTAAATTAAACTCAAATACGGACATGTTAATCTCTTCAAAAAGTACCCGGAGTTTTAATACACTAACGGTAGAGATTTTTTGCATCTTTAGATAGCTCACTCACACAATATACTTTTTTTTACCAAAGACCCAATCAAGCGGCAGGTTGTAAAACGACAGCCAAATAATTGTTACTGTTTCGACTATTTGTTCAACACTTATAAAGATTTTTGGCTTCCTAAGGTAGCCATTGATATGTATATTATGTTTGGAGAAGAAGAGAAGGGAGCACACACCCCCCTCCCTCGGATCCGAAGCAAGACAGCTGAGGATACAACGATAAGATGAAAAAGATAGCTTACTCTTAACACAAACATCATCGTCATCATCTTTGATACTCCCACTGCTGGGAATAGGCCTCTCTAAATGAATGCCATTTACCACGGTCCTAGAGCTACTCTGAATTCACCTAAAACCAAAACGTCTTATCTACTCAAAAATATATATCAAGTGTAATAGCTTTTTGAAGCGCTGTTTCTGTTTTCCTTTTATGCCGAAATAGGCCTTAAGTTGGCAACAAATTAATTAAACTAAAATTGACTTTGATGAATCGGATCGTGATGCTTAGCGATGGTACTCTCAAATTAATGATTCCTCTACGGAGCAGGTGCCTAATTTATTAAGAGCTTTTAGTTTGCCAAAGCTCACTTCACCCTTTTACCCTCTTGGATATTAAGAAATATCTGCATAACATATCTTAGGTTGGCATAAAGTTTACCTCAGCTATGGCTAAGTTTAGAGCCACAAATTATTTGTGTAGTAGCTGACACGTAGTCCAACAAGCTATATTTGTCACTACATAATTATTATATTTGTTGATATAAAAGGTAATCAAAATAATATCAATCGCGGTAAGTTCCGTTATATTAATAAATAGGTATATGGATGTTATAAAAATATATTGTAGGAAGGAAAGGCATAAGAAGTCTTAGAGACAGTTTTAATGCGTAAGTAAAAGTTTAAATTAATGTTTCACATGTATGAAAAAACAGAGGATTTCGGTTAGCTGACATGTCATTGTGCATAAAGGAAGATATTTTTTAAGTCATGTGTTTTTTCTGCAAATAATTTTTAGGCAATGCTGTTCTGTCAAGAGTTATCGTTACCTTTCTTTTTTTTAATTTGTGTGATACTGATGATCTTTTTAGGTCTCAGCATTGCTTACACATTAAAAGTTGCTCATATTGACGCGCTGCGTTGGCCGTTTACATGACGTAAATGCCCTCCTTGTTAGTAAACATACGCTCTTGTCGGTGGAATCCTTTCTTCTCTATCTTCAGCCAGACTTTCCACATCTTGGTACGACACCACTCCTTCCCCTTCTTCCTTAAACATACTCGTAGGTACTGTTTAATTATGTTTCTCCGAATAGTATCGTGCTATAACTTTCCTCAAAGCAGTCCTCGCTCCGTATTCAATTACCTGACGACAAACAGAGTGACACATGTCACGTAACTTAGTAAGGTGTAACGTATCGCGGTCCAATACAAAGTTACGGCAAATTACAATCGATTTGTAGGGAGGCGAGTTGTATAAGTAGGTAGATGCTGTAATTGTATTGTTTGAAGCTACAACCTATAACATTACAATTGAACGAGAGAACTAAACATTACATTTTATTTTCCTTACAGATAAAGCCTAAGGCATTAGATCCTAAGGAATGTAATGTTTTTATTTGTAACGTTATCAACCAAACCAGACGCATGGATTATAAAACATTAGCTAAGTAATAAGTGGTCATATTTCAAATTACGTAAGAAATATTCGATTACTATGTTTTTCAATTAATCTCTATCAAATAAATATTAATTGTAACACTAGCTTGCTTGTTTTCCCAACATTACCGTGTCTACAGAGCGAGTATCAACGCCAAAATAACCTGGGAGTGTGTAATGCTTTAAGACTGCCATAAGTGTAGCGTGGGCTGACCTAAGTAGCAAGGAGATTGTTGATTGTTTGTTGATTGTTATCCTACGACCCAGAATACATGTATGTGGGACGAAATCGCATCAAGTAATAGATGGATTGGATATAGCATTTCTGAAAAGGACATACTGCAGGGAAACGCAATACAAGTTTCAAGTGGTTGTGGGTGGGTCTGAAATATTTGAATCTAAAAATATCTTAAGTCTGATTTCGAATATAGTGACAGATAAATTGTATTGTAATGAAAAATGGAAAAAATAAAGTTTCTTTCATGACGACCCCCTTTAATTTTAAACTTTAAATCTTATTTTTATTGTTATAGCAGCTACAGTAATACATAATCAGTGAAAATATCAAGTGGGTAGCTATTACGGTTCAAGAGATAGAGCCTTGTGACAGGCGGACAGACAGCGAAGTCACAGTAATAAGGTTCCGTTGGTACCTTTTGGGAACGCAACCCTAAAAGCTTGTTATCATGTTCATTTACTTATGTAGTGATATCGCGGATTTCAAAACATGAAATTCATATTTTAATGTACTAACTATCAACTAACAACATTTAGTATGTTGTTAGTTGATAGTTTTTTTTTTTTTTTTTTTACTTTTTTATTTATTTTATTACACTACAAACTAATTTATTTAAGGAAGTAAGAAGGATAAAAAAAAAAAAATATACATATTTACAAATATACATACAGAAAAGTACATTCTCAGAATTTTCCTTGAAAATTAAACTGAATATGCGAGTCGGACTCGTGACGTATGTGTAGGTATTTATAGTCACGTCACTTGTTGAAGTTGTTGAAACTCGTTAGTTTTGGTAACTCTACCATATAGCATTGCCACGTTAGATAAATTTGTTAGAAATTTAAATGAAAAGTATTGCTTTTAAGAAAAAATAAAATTTGAGTAATCTCTGCTGGTGCTGGTCTGGGAGAAAAGAAAATCTTAGAATGTACCAGCTGCTTCTCCTCCCTCGCAGACCGCAAAAGCCGTTCGAGGGAGTAAACGTAAATTGAATCGTGTTAATAGGCAATGGGAAGCGAAGACGCTCACTATTACGTCTTTATCCCTAATGGGTAAACAGAGCAATTTGACTTTTGTTGCTCTTAGGCCTAAGCAGACCGTCTTAAGCCGGAGACCTAAACCCAACTTTCTGCGTGATGCTGGGTAAGTAAGTGAAAAAGAAAACAAAGTGTTGACAGGTTTTTAGCCGGATCGCATTTTCACCTTTTTCTTCGATCGACTTTTACGCGTAAGCAACGTGTACATTCTTTGTTTTTATTTTTAATTTGTTTTTCTTTTCGTTCGGACCAGGATAAAGAAAAGAATGTAACATCAAACAACGACAAGCTTTAAAAACGGAAGTACCTATCTAATAACCCATGACCCTAAATGAGCTAACAGTCGTCCTATAAATACACGCTACAGTCGCATTGGCCGGCTAAATTTGTTTGTCCTGTTCGATCCAGTAGCTTTCCCGGATTTAGACTGTATTCACGGTAAGCTTTTTTAAATATGCAGTATTTCAACCAGTTTAGTTAGGTACTCTTACGTCTTATTATTAAACGTGGACTCACTTAAGTATTTCGTTTTAAAAACAACACAAAATATCGTCCTTCCTGAACCGTAAATATTAAAAAGTAAATATTCTCTTTGGCATGGCGTTGCTGCCTCTATATAAAAATGTGTGGCCCTGTGTCGCTCTCTCTCTCTCTTCTCGCAGTCACCCGTGATTGTATGACGTCTTCACTAATAAATAGCAAGTAAGAATATTTGTATAGTGCTCATTTTTGGACCTGAAACACAAGTTGTTGCAGTACTTAAATCCTATTTCTAGCCCCCTGCAGGCTTCCCACCTTCTCCAGAACCTAAACCACAATCCACTAGGAAATATCGCATGGACAAAGCGCACGCGGCGTTTAGATCACCTTCTTTTATGTCACTGTCAATCAGAGTAAAAAATGGTTCAAACTTACCCTCTAACTTCATGGTTTAGACCAAGTCATAAAGTAAGTTTTCAATTTTTTTTAAGACGGAGTTTAAAATAGCTCAGAATTAATGTAAACAGGAACTGTATTAATTTACTCGTACCGAAATACGTTTTACTTTACTTTTATACAATATTTTATATGAAATAAATTTTAAAAACTTGAAGGTCTGACAAAGTATCTGTATTGACATACTCTTAAGTGATGCAATGCAGCGATGACAATATATAAAAAAGACGTTTGTAAGGTTGGCCTTTCACGTTTGCAAACTTACTTTTTAAAACATATACAAATTATTCCTAAAAAACTGTTAGCAAGCTCACGATAAAAGTTAAAAAGATATTTGTATCATTAACATATTTTCTGTAACGTCAGACAAAATGAGATAAACACCTGAGATATTGTAGATTGGTTTATTTCAGAGCTCTTTTTTAGCTTTAGTGTCCTAAGCATAATATAAATTAAAATCTAATTATTGCACCAATAGAAAAAAAAAACAATAAAAAATAGTTTTACAAAATATGCATTAGGTACAATCGACGGATGGAGAGGAATGATGGCACATCAGAATAACGGTGGTACAAAGAAAATTATAAGTTGAATAGATAGTTAAGGATACATTTAATTTACATAATACCCTACATGTCTATAATGGGGTATACTTAAATTCTCTCTTCAATCCTTTCTTTCCTAATTACCTTCGTGATAAATTTTCCTTTCGACAAATTGACAGCCGCCTACGCTGATAATATTCTTCTATATATACCTACCTCCTCATTCTTCGCAGTCTGCTGTTAAAAAGAAAAAGTTACTTTGATTTACCTAATTACTTTTTTGTTTTATTCAGTTTATATTATATATAGTAGCTGAAACCCGCGACTTCGTTCACGTGGACTTTATGTCTCTGGTAAGCTCATCAGGCTAAACAACTTTTGCTAATTCGTTATTTTTATATTTCTTATAGTTCAGCTGGACCATTATAGTTCTGCATCATATGTTCCATTTTCCAAAATAATTTATGGCCTGTATGTTGCTCAGACTTAACAGCTATATTACAAAAAAGTTTCATTCGAATCCGTCCAGTAATTCCGGAGATTAGCGTGCACAAACAGGCAAACAGACGCACAGACAGACATACATTTATTTTAATTCTTACTCTATTACTAATCTCCTTCGCCCCCAATTTTTGTTTTGGAAATATATTTAATGTACAGACTAATAGGCTTATTATATGTATAGACTATGTATATTATTTATTCGGTATATTTATTGCATTTGTGTAGTTTTCATTTATATATTAATTGTACAGTATCTTTCTGTAATTTTATTTTGTACCACTTCTACCCCAAACGCATAATAATAAGTAAATATTCCTCTCAATTACTGGCCGGTTGACTGGAAGAGATGGCAATACTATAAGGGATAAGTCCGCCGTTGTGTGTTTACTTTCCTGATTTGTATCTGTGTTCTTTCTTATGTATAATAAAGCTGTATAAACAAACACACAAACTTTCACAAAAAAACTCCAAATATTCAATACATCTACTTATGTAAGTTTAATAGTATTGTAAGTATAATAGTATAGTAAGTATAATCTCACTCAGGTCAATCCCATCGACTACTAGTACTTACTTCCACTCAAGGAAAATAATTAAGGAAAGTTAAGGAAGCCTGCATACAGATGACAATCATTCATTAGGCTACCTCAGATGCCTTTAGGCAGCTCAAAATTTCTGCCACCAGTGTTATTAGAAGTTATGGCATACATACATATGTCATCCACGTTATTCTCAAAAGGTTACGCGTTGCTTAGTACTTTATTAATATTTCTAACAAACTCAATTACGATGACGTCAGCAAAAATGAGAAGTACTGAAAAGGAGCTCGTTTCGAACTTGACGGCAATACGTACCGCTATACAAGTATACATCATATTTTTTCTCTGTAAATGAAATCCTCGCAGGGACAACAAAGACCCAAGGGCGGCGTAATCTTAAGAGGGTCTTGTAATTTTGCCGCCGGGGGCCCTGCAATTAGTACCCCGGTATTTCGACCTATTTTGTTAGTCAACACCTACTTTTAATAGCTATGGACGATTTTCACCGCGAAAGACTTCCAATTTATCTGAAAATCAGTTTTCAAAGAGATGTTATAAATAAATGTCAATTTAAAGCGGAATTTTTAGGTTGTTATGCTACAAACTCAATGTTGTTATACGATACAAAACTTTGGTACCCAATGTGACGACCTATTTGTCTGTGTTTCTAGATGTTTGTTGCAAGCAATGAGGGTCTGTGTTCATTGGATTGACGATATCAGTGTTTAATTTGGGCTGTTAGCCGAAAAAATTTGGGCTGTTTCAAAAAAATTCAGATGACCCCCGAGTGGCCTAAGTTTTGTTTTACTATGCCCCACATACTGTATGTAAGAATTCAGACATGTCTAACATTCGCTAAGTATTGGTCTACTCTAAACACCATTATTATCGTCACAGACAAAAAAAAACCGTATAAGTCATATCACTTATATCATTTTAGTTCGCATATCCAACTTTTATCTCCAGTATATCTTTCAGACAGTAAACATGTAATAGATTATGATAGCCATCATGTAAAATTACGAAGGCATTTTGTCAAGAGACCTATAAACCAGCGGCTCTTGGCACTCAAGCAAAATAAGGCTTTCATGATATTAAATACAAGATGGCTTTTAGAGTGACAACGTCGACGTGAACGTCATCCGGTTCAATAAACACAAACGTAAAAGAAATCTATTGGAAAAACAGATTCATGTAAAAGCTTTCTACTTTTTCAGTCGAATTCACACGTTTTCAATGTAAAACAATGAAAAATGCGTTTGTTTTAATGAATATTTTTATCTCCTGTCCTGCCTTAAAAAAATTGGTATTTGATCAGATTCATCTAACTTAGATGAACTTTGCAGCCAGTGTTCTTGGCACTATTAAACCACATAGAGACTTTTTTTAGATTAAATTTGTAGCAAGTATTTAACTTTTTTATTGTAAATATGTACAGTCTTATTAATAAAGGTTTTTTTTTCTTCGTTTGTCTTTTTAGGGAACCGCAGTTAACAAGTAACCTTTAAAGTTTCGCCATGTCTGTCTCGTCTATCCGTCCGCGGTTCTAATCAGAGACTATAAGTTCTTAAAAGCTGTAATTTGTTTGTATATTAGTCATGACTGTCTTTAAAGTCAACTGTGCTACGAATATGGATGTTATAATAGAGTTATTTCGAAGCTTTTCCTAAATACGTTTACACTTACAAAGTGTACATGTTTGATCCCTACCTCGTAGGGAACATTTAAGTGGATTTAACATATCTACAATATTTATTGTTATTTACTTACTTTTTGTTGTTTACTACTTGTATAGGACTTTTAATGTCTTGCCAAACATAAGTAATAATATTGTTACTTACCCGCTCATTACTAAGTAGTGTTATGTATCTGTGTTAAAAATTACTTATATATTCTAAAAATGCAAGTTTGTTTTTCGAACTGGTAACTTCGATATGACTTGACAGTTTTACAATATTTTCATTTATTTTTTTGATTTTGATTCTATAAGTCCGGTTACTTTTGCACTCTTACAATATTTTTATTGTTTTTTTTTGAAGTGAAAACTTCTTTAGCGGCGTTGTGCCCTTTTTTTGGAATGGGTAAAAAATATTAAACTCGCGTCAGGACACGTGGCCTGATCGAAAATTCGTAAGACGGCGCAGGGCGCTTGCGCGAATGTTCGTGTGTGTTTATGTTACAGCGTGCTACGCGCATCCATGGATGGTGACAGCTGATGGCTCGACCGTCTGTGTAGTGGCCATACTGCTGTGTATTTGAAAATGATTATGTTGAAAATGAATTTGGTCATGCTTGTGACATTTGTGACAGACTGTGGTTCAGAAAAGATTTGAAATATTTTATACTGATAATTAGAGCAATTCGTGCAAAATTATTCCCTAACCATTCCAAAATATCAAAAATGCACAACGTTCATATTCAAGTTTTCACTTCTACCGGCACTCCCAGAGTGCAACCCGTCGTTTTTTTTAATTCCATAAATCCCTTTTTGATAGCATGTATTAATTATATTTCTATTTATCTATTTTACAATAATCATATGTTGAGGTTTTCTTTTAAATTTCCAGTTTAATTTTGGAACTGATTTCATTATGAAGGAAAAGCTATTAAATGTCGAGGTAAATGGATGTCCGCTGTGTATAGCGGTTTGCAATATGAAACTTTAATGAAGTCCACGTATGAAGTTTACTGGCTGGTCGTAGTTGAGTGTACTCACTCGAAGATATACTTACTGTGATTTTTTATTGATGTTGGAGCCGAAGGCCACTTCATAAGTATCGTTAGTAAGACTTTATTAGCTAGTCAAAATAAAAATTCGACAACAAAAACTGTTGAATTGAACCCAAAAGTAAAATCGTGAGATCAATTAGTAATAGTACCAACGCCGCCGGCCGGCCCGAGTTCATCGAGGTCACTTGGTAGTTTTGGACGGGCGTTACTACGTGATCTTGATCGAAAATCACTTTCGCAACTTTATATAATATGTCATACACAAATTTAGATTACGTATATGAATAGAAGAATTTATTTACTATACCTACGATTTTTTTTCCAAAACCAATAAAAAGTCAGCATCATGCAATTAAAGTACCTGACTATCTGTTTATGAACAGTGTGACAGAAAGGTTCTTGGTACGAATATAGGTAGATTCTAAATTCGGAAGGTACCTATTATTTCGGATTTATTAAGTAATTTATTGCATAAAAACGGATCACTATCTATATGCATACAAATTTAAGCTATAATATCACATAGCATACTGGTTCATTGCACAATCGTTTTTAAGCATAACGTCCTTTCGCATAATGGAGTATGCATAATAATTTTAAGCATAATCATTATTTAGCCCTAACATTTTAAAGTATAAAAGGATGTAAGCATAATGTCATCAAACCATAATTTATCAAGACATAACATTACTTTAAGCATAACCTCTCATCTGGCAACAGAGCAGAATCTGTCTGACATGCATTGTTTTACTATTGTGTCTGGTATTTTGCGCAGACGACAGGATAATATTTTTATTCATTGTATATTAATTGTTTAATGCTCTGTCTGCCCCATTAGGGATAAAGACGTGATAGTATGTATGTATGTATGTATTAATTGTTTATTAATTGCTAATAAGTTGAATCTAACTTCCTTTCTGGTCTCACAGTTGTTACAGGTGGTCATAAAAAAAAACATAAACCTAACTTCCCGATTGCCCTCACATTTGTTCTGGGTGGTCATATTTTTTTTTTGCATGATAATTAAAAATAAACACTTAAATAACTTAATTTTGTTTCTGTTATTTTTAAAAATATTATGCCTAAATACTATTAGTCTTATAGTTATTACGCCTAAAGAGATTATGCGAATTAACATTATGCCGTAACAAATTAGCCTAAAATATAATTATGCCCAACTTATGCCTAAAAACTATTATGACAAAATATTTTATGACAAACCCAGTATGCCAAAGCATATAAGGACAAAAAAATTATGCAAAAAAAAAAGGGGTCCCCATAAAAACACGTGTAAAATAGTAGGTACCTATTCAAAAATATGCACAGTCATCATCATCATCCGAGCACATTTTCTCGGTTGCATCCTCAGCAGTAATGCTTCAGAGCTCGGGGTCCACTACCTTACCAAGGAGATATGACGAGGTTACTGATTTTTACACAGAGCGACTGCCGTCTGACCTCCGCAACCCAAAGGGTAAACCAGAACCAATCCTTGGGTACTTTGATAATCAAACGCCAGATGGCGTTCGGGACCCACAGTTTATACGTGCCGAAACACGGAATCATCTTTCTTTTCAGTTAATCAGTTGATTCAAGCCTGCAATATCCAACTGGACTGGAAACAACTTTTCACAAAGTATGTTTCCCAGTGGGATTCGAACCCATGACCTTCGATCACAAGGCGAACGCCTTGTCCACTGGGTCACGGAGGCAGTCAAACATATGTACAGTATAGGTAAATATTATAATATTCGGCCTTACACAAAGCGATCGCCAGCGATAGCATTGTGCTGAAAAATAAAAGGTCTTATGCGATGAAGAGAATAATGTGAAACAATAATTTACAGTTAAATGTGGAGGTGAAGTTAAATAATTTAGGTATACTTTTATTTTTTGATGTACCTAACTAAAAACAGAAATGTCAGTCATCTTTTATCATCAAAAGCAAGGGCAAAGCCTCTCCATTTCTTTACGTATATATCTGTCTGTCCTTTACTTCCTTTCTCTACAACATGCCAACTTCACTTATGTGTCGGTATTGCTCTTTTTAGGTTTCCGTAGTAAACAAAAAACACTTAAATATAGTTTCTCCATATCTGTATTTGTCTATCTGTCTGTCTATTTGTCTGTCTGCCCGCCCGCGGTTTTACTCAGAGACTAAGTACTTGAAAGCTGTAAATCTCAATCACCGATCATTTACTAATTTATTTTATTCCAACGATGTTTTAATATTTCCTGGAAATACTATACAACTAGTAAATAATAGTTAACAAACGATGTAAGTAAATAACAATAAACATTGTAGATATGTTAATTCAACTAAAATGTCGCGAGACCAACTTTATCTAACCTACTGTGTAACTTCCCTATGAGGTAGGGATCAAATATGTTCAATACATATGCAAGACACATTTAGGGAAAGCTTTGAAATAACACTAATCTTATACCTTTAAACGAGCAATTCTTGTATGTATGTATATATATTTATTTATAAATTTCTGTGATCTCGAAAACGGCTCTAACGATTTCGCTGAAAATTTATATATGGGGTTTTTCGGGGGTAAACTATCGATCTAGATTAATTTTATGTTTGGGAAAACGCGTGTTTTCGAGTTTTCATGCGTTTTTCCTTCCACGCAGAATATGGTCGCTAATTTCGGCGCGCGGGCCGCCATCGGCTTAGCTCAGTGGTTAAGGATGCTGACCGCTAGAAAGAGTGTTACGGGTTCGAATCCCACTCGGTGACTTACTTTTGTTTTTTTTTATGTTCAAGTTTATATATAATTTTTTATTTTGTACAGTTTTTAGACAAGTTTAAAAAAAATAGTTAATGTTTAAGATGTAACCGACCTAGCAAAGCTCGGTCACCCAGGTACTATAACATATATATTCGTAGCACAGTTGAAGAAAAGACCAGAAAGCAATCTATTAATGTTTAGTTAGCTTTAGAAAAAATACTCCAAATCGTTCAAAACCATTGTTCCATTAACATATTCTAGACATTAGTATAAGGTTCTTAAAAAAAGGGCACGATAAGATTTCTTAAGGATCTGCGAAACGGCTTTAGCCCCCTGGTTCTTCAGGCGTCCAAGGCTACGGTTTCCATCAAGTGGGCTCTTACCCTTGCCTATATAAGGTGTAGTATAATGAACTTTTTTATACACTACTAGCTGTGCCTGCGGGCTTCACTCCCCGTAAGAATTTCGGGATAAATAGTACCTTATGTCTTTCCTCGAGTCTCAAACTATATCCATACAAAATTTCATCCAAATCAGTTCAGTAGTTGAAGCTTGAAGAGGTAACAAACAAACAAATATACAAAACTCACTTTCGCATTTATAATATTATAGTAGGAAGTAGGATATAGTAGCATAATCACCGAGTGTAACGATGTACGTAATTGAATGTTCATTTAACATTGTTTGCGTTAAAATACAAGCAACTTTTTGGTGAAAAGTAAACTCTTAACCCTAAAAAGGGCACTTAATGTTCAGCTCATTGAACACCAAATGAACCCTTCTGTCACGTACGACTTTAACTACCTGTGCAAACTGTAATCTGGGACTCTGGCCATTCTAAGGCAACCAGCCCACTAAATTGTTTACATTTCTGTGGATTGCGCGCAGTGTTACTTACATTATTATTTTTTTGTAGGTGTCTGCGAAATAATGAAACTATAATTTTGTTTTTTTTTTTTGTTTAATCATTTACTGTTTTTTTTTCTCCTCGGCCAGTTTTTGGCATGCTTAGATGATATTGAAATAAATATCAACATTAGAAAAAATAATTCGCCAAATGCGTGACGGGCCACGCGCTGCGTTTCCGTTCCGTTGTGGTTCCGTAGTTGCAAATGACCGACTTTTAGTTCATTCCACGGAAAACTTTTAAAAATTGATTTTTATTAAATCTTTTTAATAGGCAAACCCCACTTATCTCTGATAGTTTTCCTTTTAACTTCATTATTTATACTACAGTTGTGAGTTTTTTTACATGTCCATATATACCATATTTATACCTTTAAACGAGCAATTCTTGTATATTTATTTATATATTTCTGTGATCTCAAAAACGGCTCTAACGATTTCGCAGAAAATTGGTATATGGGGGTTTTCGGGGGTAAACAATCGATCTAGATTAGTCTTATATTTGGGAAAACGCGTGTTTTCGAGTTTTCGTGCGTTTTTCTTTCCAGAAATGTAACCGAGCAATGCTCGGTCGCCCAGGTACTCTTATACCTTTAAACGAGCAATTCTTGTATGTATATATATATATATATATATATATATATATTTATAAATTTCTGTGATCTCGAAAACGGCTCTAACGATTTCGCTGAAAATTTGTATATGGGGGTTTTCGGGGGTAAATAATCCATCTAGATTAGTCTTATGTTTGGGAAAACGCGTGTTTTCGAGTTTTCATGCGTTTTTCTTTCCACGCAGAATATGGTCGCTAATTTCAGCGCGCCGACCGCCTTGATTTTAGCTCAGTGGTTAAGGATATCGACCGCTAGAAAAAGTGTTACGGGTTCGAATCCCACTCGGTGACTTACTTTTTTTTATTTTATGTTTAAGTTTATATATAATTTTTTATTTTGCATTGTTTTTAGAAAAGTTTAAAAAAATTGTTAATGTTTGAGATGTAACCGAGCAAAGCTCGGTCGCCCAGGTACTATAACCCTGCTATACGCGAATCTAAAACGATTTCTGTGTTTAAAAGACGAGTAAAAGATCATTATTTATTGGAATCATCTTAGGCTGGAGTTCACCGACTTTGTCTAAAGAGTCGATTACGTAAACGGACCATCAAATGACAACGCCTGTTTAAACGGCCGTTATGAAAACGAGTGTTCACCAGGCAAAATAAAACTTCGATTACGTAATTGAACCTTTTTTGCGAAAAAATGAACATTAAACTAAAGATTTTTTGTATGGAAAAACCATTCGTTTAGATAACTCCGCGTTTCAAAAATAGCACCTCTGTACTGATAACATAATTCGAAAATTACATAAAATGGATGCCAAGAATAAAGACAACAATTTCATCCCTGATGAGAAAAGGATATAATGCCATGTGGTTCTCGCTCCAAGTCTTCCCGTGTATGACGTAAAAGGCGATTTGGAAATACAAGCTGAACAAAGCTTATAAACATGAAACCGTTCCAACCCGTCTGGTCAGCGAGGAGAGAGTAGGCCAAATCATCTGGCTACTTTGACCAAATATGCCTGTAGTAGTACAGAGAGGGTCGTGCTCCTGCAGTGGGGACAAAAAAGATCTGATGATGAGAAAAGGATACTATCGGAACTGGTGTTCAAATATAGGAATACAGTGGAAAATGAGAAAACTGATGCTGCAACTGGAGACGCATAAATTGCATGCGTGGATTCATTCGTTTTAGTGGATGCCTGTGGAAACATGTATCTCGATGACAGTATGAGGCTACTGCTGCAGTAACTTTATGAATTATACGATGAGCAGTAGAAACATGAAACCACTGAAGTCTCCCATAGATATTTGGTGATCACTATAGGCATAAAATCTCAGTGCTAAAAGCAATTGATTTATTGGTGATAATGTATTATGAAGTATTTGATTACTTGTAGTTGTATTATAATATTTTTATTTCTAGACTTGTGTTTTTATTGCTTTGAATTCCAATAAAATAAGGGTTTTCCCAATTTCCATCCACCACACCCAATGCAAATCTTTCAGCATCCCATCCTATGCTACTAATCCTACTAATATTATAAATGCGAAAGTGAGTTCTCTATATCCCGAAATTCCCACGGGGAGTGAAATCCGCGGGTACAGCTAGTATTTAGATAATCGCTTCCGAAAATGAAGTCAACTGCGGTGTTCATTATAAAAGATTTATTTGATAAGATACTGTATGTGCAAGCTCCGATCTAACCTATATTCTCGTGACTACTGACAACGGCACTGTCAAATCAGACGTAATCAAGAGATAATCGACGAATTAAAGCTCCATTAACTTAACGGCTGATTAACCGAACGTTATCGCCGTTTTGGTGTTGGTGAACACTGTTATACTATAACGGACTGTTAAATCACTTTGACGGCCCGTCAACAGTTAACAAACTGTTGGTGAACTCCAGCCTTAATTGTTACCTATATTTTTAATGTTAAAGTATATATATAATTTAATTCTAGATATACATATGTATTTATTTAAGTATAATATGTGTAATATATGTATAAGTATGTGTATTGTAGTTTGTGTAGTTTTATGTAATTTTAATTTTCTTCTTTCTCAATCCTATGTATGAACACGCCTGTATGCCTCTCTTACATAAACATCTCCTCTCACAGACCTACTGGAAGAGATCTCTTTTGAGATAAGTAGTGCCTTTGTACAACTTTTATTTTATGAATTCTTTGTATACATTTTGCGTGTGCATAAATTGGTAAATAAATAAATAAAAATAAATAACCGTTCAGCAAATACACACACTCTAACAAAAATTTGCAATCCAGAAACGAATCCTTAAATCGAAAAATTGTGTTCCCAAGCTCACAATATTTTTAAGAGACCTATTCAATGATACCCAACACGATGGGTTAGTCGAGAACACTCCCATTTTACTTGTATGGGATGGGAGTTACTCTAAAAAAAAATTTTTTTTAAGATTTTATTTACCACTTTTTCAGCATGATTAATATACATACTCATGCCAAATTATAGATTTCTAGTACTGATAGTCTCTGAGTAAAACCGACAGACAAACAGACAGACAGACAGATAGACAGACATGGCGAAACTATAAGGGTTCCTTGTTTACAATGGAAAATAACCGAACAGCATACTCCGCGGGCTTAAAGAAAGTAACCAAAAAAGAAGAGTACTAAATTTCTTATTTTATACACCGCAAGGAGTGCCTTGTGGTGTATAAAATAGAAAATTCGCCTTACCATCACGTTAGCGAAATATAAGTACTCTCCTAAATAAATAATGGGACCACAACCAAGCAAAGAATGAAAACGCGAAGTACGAAAATGATATTTTTTCTCATTTGTTACAGATGCCGTTTCAGACAATACGCTCTAAAGAGGAAGGGATATTGGTGATATTTTATATGCAAAATGTAAGTACAAATGACCCAATTCCATCGCGACCCGATTAACCCTCAAATGGAAAAAGACATGCTATATAATGTATTTTTTATGTTTTGGTGTACGTGGACCATTTCTAAATAATTGAATTTTATCTCATCCCTATCAGATACGGAAATTTTATCTCGCTTTTTTGTATTGATGGTTTTTAAATGAACATGTTTGAAAGTAAATCACAGGTCATGGCTGAAAAGTTTGTATTATAGGTATGTTATTTATGTCTATCTGTGATATCGATGAACCGAAATTGAGTTAGGTTTAATTGTTTAAATGGTGACTTGGCTGAGAGTTTTTATGCTAATAAAAGGGTTGTTAAAAAAATATGAAGGTTTTCTTGAATTAATCACGATAACAGTTGCAACGCGCAAAAGAGAAGGGAACTAACATTAGTGTAAGTTATTATTAACAACTGACAAAAAATTAAACTAAAGGTTTTTTTGAAAAGAATGTTATAATTTATAAAATGTTACTGATATTGCTGTAAACATTTTAGGGCTACACCGGGTATGTCAGCTTCGGCACTTTGATAATTTTGTAGGTATATTACAAACATTTCAGGCCTAGTGAAATAAAACGGTTCTCATTAATAATTTTTACACATTACTGAACCGCGTACACCAAACTCTATGTTATCATAAGAATACTCATACTACCAACAAACATATCTAATAAAATTCCCCAAAATTGTAACGTTAAAACACGACTGAGTGAGTTAAATTATTATTATTTCCGTTCAGCAGTCATTAGGAGGAATAAATTAGCATGAAATTCAATTAGCAACGTACTTAGAGGGAGACGTTTAAGAAAGTTCACGCTATTTCCTTGGAGTTGTTGAAAACAAACAAAAACTAGACTGCGGCCTTGTTCCGTTAAGTTGGCAACACTTTATGTGTGGCGTGTCCTTTTGCTAATTAGCGTTCTATGCGTGACACTGGTGATACCTTCTCGTAGGTACCTTTTACACGTATTATTTATTTAAATAAAGATTTTTAAATGTCAGCTTTAGCTTTAAAAGTGTACGTGACGAACCGTACACTGGTTGCGCTGGTGTCGAACCTACGTACTTTCGGACTGTAGGACCCACACGTTGGTCTCTCTCCTATATATATGCGGGCTGCTGTCTGTCTGCTGTGCGCGACGCGGTTGATCGCGGGCGCTCAAGCCGTACCACTTTGACACAGATAATCGTAAGAAACGGGATGTATCAAAAGAAACGGGGGAATCAATGAAACGAAATAAAACACGATGTTATCGTGTATATACCCAGCGGTACGGCGAGCGTGGACGAAACGAACGTACGGGCGGACAGAGTGGCGTTCTATTTCCTGTATTTCCACTGTGTCTTGCTGTTTCTTCATAACCCGTTGTCCGATCTTGAAGTGCTGAAGTCGTGCAGGCAGTCTGTAGCGAAGTCGGCCAGGCAGTAGTAGCGAAGTCGGCCAGGCAGTATTCTGTAGCGAAGTCGATCTGTAGTAGCGAAGTCGGCCAGTGCGGAACGCCGATATGGCCGTATATATATCCTATAATTTTCTGTATCGATCTATTGCGATACCGCCTATTGAACACGCCAATAAGAAGCTGCGGTATGCTTCCCCCCGCGCGCGCCCCTCTGTCCGTGTATCGTTCACGCTCTCTGTACATAGGCTTTTATTTCTATAAATTGCTATAAAATCTTTATCTATTATATAAGTTAATACAATTCTAGCAAGTTACATAATAATATTCTAATAAGAAATAGGAACTATAAACCTATGACTATGTATTTGTAACGAAAACCTATTTTCTTATCAGAGTTTCCTATATCTGTTATCGGATCTATTACCTATCGCTATCTAGTTATCTGGGGAATAAAAAGACAAGAGAAAAATCTATTTATTTACAATGATTACAACATAAGTGTATCTATTATTACCTATGCATACACCTATTTGCCTATGTATTACTATTAACTTACTAACTAAGGGAGAATAAAACCACTATAAAAATATATTTTAATTGCGACCTATTACAACTATGTACAAACTATAAGCTATATACTATTTCTATGTTGCTGTATGTCGGCTGTCCCGTACATCCTCCCGCCGTGCGTCGTCCGCCAGGTCGTCGCATTCTTGATTTTCCTGGAGGGCAGCCGACGCCGTAGGCAGGATCACCAGCTTCTTCGTGGGTCGCCGCAGGATTCCGCCCTTGGTCCTCACGTCGACTGCTCTGGTGACTCCATCTGGTCCGGGGTGCGTGGCGATGACGATACCACGCGGCCATGTGTTGCGTGGCAGTGTCCCATCAGCGACTAGGACGACGTCGCCGGCTCGGATTGCGGGGCCCTTAGCATGGGGCTCCCGCCTGTGTTGTAAGTCAGGCAGGTACTCGCGCAGCCATCTTGCCCAAAATAGGTCGGCAAGACGTTGTGAGGCGCGCCAGTGGGGGCGCCCGATGAGGTCGCTGTCGTCGAAGGTGCCGGGGCTCGGAGTTCGCGCTGAACCACCCAGGAGGAAGTGGTTTGGGGTGATGGCCTCGGGATCTTCAGGGTTGACCGAGACGTGTGTGAGTGGCCGACTGTTGACTGTATATTCGGCCTCGGCGAGAAGCGTGACGAGCGTCTCTTCTGAGGGATGACGCTCGTGCAGGACGGTGTTTAGCGCTGTCTTTACGCTACGGACGAGTCGCTCCCATGCACCCCCCATGAAGGGAGATCCGGGGGGTATGAACCTCCAGCTGATTGACCTCTTGTTAGCCTCTTCTTCTGTTGCCTTGGCTGCTTCGCGGAGTTCTGATGCTGTACCTCGGAGATTGGTACCGTTGTCTGACCACATTTCTGTAGGGCATCCTCTTCTTGCTATGAACCTTCGGAAGGCCAGTACTGCGGAATCTGTGCTTAGCGATGCGGCGACTTCTAAGTGTACGGCGCGCGTTGTTAGGCATGTAAACAACGCCACGTAGCGCTTCTGTGTGCTTCGCCCGACTGTTACTGTATATGGCCCGAAGTAGTCCCATCCAGAGTAGGTGAAGGGTCGTCTGTGATGCGCGAGTCGACAATGTGGTAGGTCACCGGTGGGTGGGGATGGCGGCGTAGCTCTTCTTATACGACACGGAATGCAGCTATGAATGATAGCCCGCGCTGTCGGTCGCAGGCGTAAAATCCAATATTTCTGTCGACACTCGTTGATTGTTGTCTCTACGCCGGCGTGATGTAATTTTCTATGTACATATTCTATGTAGAGTCGCGTAGCATAATTATCCCCGTCCAAAACCGCCGGTCTCTTCATACTATCTTCGACATTGATAACGGCGGCTATTCTTGATCTTATCGTTATCACTCCGTTGACAAGTTCGACCGCTAGGGGGCGTAGTCGGCTGTTGTTGCTAGTTTCCTTCCCGCCTGCGAGTGCTGTGATGTCGTTCGCGAAACTTTCTTGCTGGCTCGCTCGTACTATTAATTCTTCGGCGGCACGTAGTGTTGTGGCGGGGATCTGTATGTACTGTCGCTGTTGATTTTCACTATTATGTACTGCGATTTTCTTTTGCGAGTTGCGTTTTTCGATGTTGCGCCACGTCGGATCCTTTTCTATATTTTTTCGCGTGCGCTTGTAATGCACGGATTCTGTCTTCTTTTTTCTTGTTATATCGATGAACTGTAGGACCCGCGCAGTGGAGCGTAGGTACCGCTTCCACCGGGAAAATCTGTGGACGTCTGGAGTGCATTCCCGTAGGGCGGCCGATGACTTCTGTACTGTGACGTGACATGTTTTTTCTTCCCCTGTTTTTTCTATAGGCGCAGGGCTGTCGGACGGCCTCGTAGACGGATCTTGGCGTAGAAACGCGGGATCTGGCGCGCGCTCGGCATAACCACTCGTGATGAGCGCGTCCGTCTGTTGTTCGTACTTCATCTCGCGTTGGGGGTCCCTGTCGATTTTTCTTTCTGTAGATAACGATCTTCTGTAGGCGTTGTCGTAATTGTTCGGCATTACAACGTCTGTCGACTTCCAAAGGAGCGCTGTTTCGTAGTGCCCGTCATCTCGTTGCTGTGTATTTTCTTCTAACATGACGAGTGCTCGCTGTTCGGGGTCGCTGCGTGGTTGTCTCGGTGCTATGGTGAGGGACTCCAACGCGAAGTGATTTTTCAGCTGTTCGTCCATTCTGTTGTCGACGTCGATTTCTTCTGTGTTTCTCGGCTCGACGATGTGGTTGATAAAGTGTACGCGCTGTCCTAGTGTACGCGTGTGCGCGCCGTGTAGGACCCATCCCAGTGACGTAAGCGATGCCACCGGCTGATCGCGTCGACCTCTTCGTACTTCTGTGGCGAGTAACAAGTGCCAGTTGTCTTGCCCAATGAGTAGCTTCGGCGTCGCAGCTTGATACTTGAGGTCGTTGGCGATATCTGTGAGGTAATCGCAGCCGGCTATGTCCTTGTCGGTGACGCGTTGCGGCGATAGATGCAGGCCGTTGAGCGTGCGTGCTTGCATTCTGTGACTGTTGCTCGCACCGTGGATGGTGAATGATACACGTCGTGACTGCGTAGCGTCCACTTGTGTCTTCCCGATGGCTTCTATATGTAGAGGGTCAATCGGTCCTCTTGCGCCAATCTTCTGTGCTATTTGTTCGTCGAGCAGAGATATTGTCGAACCGTCGTCCAACAGAGCGTAGGTTGAAATTTCGCCTTTCGGGCCGCTCAGACGAACCGGAACTATTTTCAGGAAGGCGTGCGCGCACTTCCTCGATGACCACGTTGAGGCGACAACTTCACTGGGTTCTTCTTTCTTCTTTTCGAAGTGAAGTAGGCTATGATGAGTGCGGGTGCACCCGTCGACGTCACAGGATTTTTTCTCGCACGTGTGACCTCGGTGGCGGTAGGTGAGGCAGCGGAAACACAACCTTTTCGATTTTGCGATGTTCCACCTTCCGTTCGGATCCGCTTCTGTTAACTGTTGACACGCGGAGGGATGGTGGCCGGGTTTGACGCAGACCGCACACTCCTTTTTCTGTGTAGTAGGTTTCGGCGGCTCCGTCGCGGTGAATGTTTTCTGTTGACGCTCCCGCCGCTGTTGCGTCTGCCTCGTATCTGTGTATGCAGGTATCGCCTCAGGTAGAGCATGTCGGCCGCATCTGTCTGCCTCGCGCTGTAGGAATCGCGATAGCTTGACTAAATCCGCTTCATCTTCACTCTGTTCCGCTTCGAAGTCGTACCAGCGGTATTTCAGCGTCGTAGGAAGCTTGTCGACTATCTTCGTTGTGACTTCTGGGTTGTATACGTAGTAAATCTTGCCGAGAGCTTGAAGCGCGGTTACGATGTTGACCACTCGAGTAGCGAAGATACAGATGTCCTTAGGCGTGTCGTTGGGGCGCGGCAGTGAACGCAGGCGCTCCAACTCGGAGATTGCTATGGCGTCCGGACGACCGAAGCGGGACTCGAGCGTCTTCATGATGACATCGGGTCTTCCTGTGTGTATGAGTAGCGTCTCGACGGCTTCTTTGGCTTTCCCACGTACGCTGCGACGAAGGCGGGCCATGTTGTCGATATCGGAGTAATGCGGAGCTGTTTCTTGATATGCGGCACGGAACGATAACCATTCTTGATACGATCCGTAGTACGGAGGCAATTCTTGCACGTGACGAGATCCCGATCGGGCGGCGAGGGCGAATGCATTCGCGAGCTCGGTGATGTCGATGGTTTGAGGCTGGCGAACGGCTACTGTGGTGTTTTCTCCCGCCGGTGGCGGAACGGGCATCGGAGGGGCGCGCGGGGTCGGTGGGGGTGCCGCGCGCTGAACTGTAGGCTGCAACACTGGCTGTACGATGACGGGCGGCGCGACTGTGGCTTGAGCTGTTGGCGCCGTGACGTCTTGATGCGTTGCAGGTGACGGGTTATGAGCTTGATCTGTGATGGCAAGCTGCGGTTGACTGGTGTCCAGCCAGTCGGTGACTCGACGCGCCGTTTCTTGTTCACTGATGAGT
Source organism: Acrobasis consociella (assembly GCA_963555685.1). Taxonomy (NCBI): domain Eukaryota; kingdom Metazoa; phylum Arthropoda; class Insecta; order Lepidoptera; family Pyralidae; genus Acrobasis; species Acrobasis consociella. Next base: position 10,389,354 of record OY743120.1, read on the forward strand.
GTGTCGTCATCTTCTGTGTCTGTTTCCTCTTCTAAGGCGGCGACGCGGGCGGCGGCGAGTTCGACCTGTAGGCGCAGCAGCTCCTCCCTAGCCTTGATGAGACGAAGTGACTTCTTGCTCTTCTGGCTGCTTCGACGATGAGACGGGCGAGGAGAGGCTACGCGTTCTGTGGGTTGCGAGAGAGCGGTTCCCGCGGCGACGACGGAGGCGGAGGGGCGCGGCGGGGCTTCTCTCACGGCGGTGCTGTGTGACTGTGACGACTTCGCTTCTGTAGCTGTAGTTCCGTGAGACCAAGTGTGGGTTTCTTCTGTAGTCGTGGTGCCGTGCGACGACGACGCTATTATCTCCGACGATAGCTCGGAGTCTCGTGGCGGCGACACGGCGGATGCTGTAGCGACGGCAGGTTGTTCCGATGACGGCTGTACGGGCGCGGCAGCCTCTGGCGCTGCCCTCGGTGTGCGCTCGCCCCGACCGGACCTCGACCTGGTGACTGGCATCTTCTATTTTCCACGACGCGACGGCTGTACGTAGATCCCACGCTGTCTTCTATCCGGCTCCGAAGGACCAGCAATGTACGTGACGAACCGTACACTGGTTGCGCTGGTGTCGAACCTACGTACTTTCGGACTGTAGGACCCACACGTTGGTCTCTCTCCTATATATATGCGGGCTGCTGTCTGTCTGCTGTGCGCGACGCGGTTGATCGCGGGCGCTCAAGCCGTACCACTTTGACACAGATAATCGTAAGAAACGGGATGTATCAAAAGAAACGGGGGAATCAATGAAACGAAATAAAACACGATGTTATCGTGTATATACCCAGCGGTACGGCGAGCGTGGACGAAACGAACGTACGGGCGGACAGAGTGGCGTTCTATTTCCTGTATTTCCACTGTGTCTTGCTGTTTCTTCATAACCCGTTGTCCGATCTTGAAGTGCTGAAGTCGTGCAGGCAGTCTGTAGCGAAGTCGGCCAGGCAGTAGTAGCGAAGTCGGCCAGGCAGTATTCTGTAGCGAAGTCGATCTGTAGTAGCGAAGTCGGCCAGTGCGGAACGCCGATATGGCCGTATATATATCCTATAATTTTCTGTATCGATCTATTGCGATACCGCCTATTGAACGCGCCAATAAGAAGCTGCGGTGTGCTTCCCCCCGCGCGCGCCCCTCTGTCCGTGTATCGTTCACGCTCTCTGTACATAGGCTTTTATTTCTATAAATTGCTATAAAATCTTTATCTATTATATAAGTTAATACAATTCTAGCAAGTTACATAATAATATTCTAATAAGAAATAGGAACTATAAACCTATGACTATGTATTTGTAACGAAAACCTATTTTCTTATCAGAGTTTCCTATATCTGTTATCGGATCTATTACCTATCGCTATCTAGTTATCTGGGGAATAAAAAGACAAGAGAAAAATCTATTTATTTACAATGATTACAACATAAGTGTATCTATTATTACCTATGCATACACCTATTTGCCTATGTATTACTATTAACTTACTAACTAAGGGAGAATAAAACCACTATAAAAATATATTTTAATTGCGACCTATTACAACTATGTACAAACTATAAGCTATATACTATTTCTATGTTGCTGTATGTCGGCTGTCCCGTACAAAAAGTGTATACATAAAAGCGTTACTAAAAAAGTATTTAAGTAGGTAGAGTTTAAAAAAAATGTAACTTATTAATATTTTAACAGCTTCAAAGGCCACTTCGTGTAGTGTTCCGTGCCACCGTGTTAAAATAATATAATAATCAGCCAAGTGCGTGTCGGACCACGCGCATTGTACCTAAGGTTCCGTAGCTGCAAATACCGATTTGAATTCACGGGACGAAAAAGTTAAAAAAATATCTTTTAAATTTGTATGAATTTTGACATTGGAAATGTCTTTTTGTCAGTCCAGTTTATTTGGGAGAGTTTTGAAGATATGATATTCAAAAAATGCTCAAAAGACGCGTATTCACGATAGCTCTAAGGTACAAACATAATTATTCGAGAAGATAAAAACAAAAAAGTTATGACCGAAATAGTGACAAAAATCATTTTTTTTGGTTTTTGGTTCTCTATATTTCGGAAGCGAACAATGATAGGTATAAAATTTTAAAAAGATATCCTCTAGACAATATAATCAGCTACAATTTGAGCTTAAAGCAAAGACGATCGTGTTTAGGGTTTAACTAACTTAACCTTTTTGAAACAAGTCAAAAAGTCTGTTTCTTATCCCGACTTTCTCATCGCTCAGCGACAATATTTTTTCGAACTCCGTAGATTCATTTCCAATGTGGTCGATAGTCTGTGATTTTTGTCACCAGTAACGCTTTAATTTGTAAACCGTATACTTAGATTTGATAGCTTTCGTTATATATACTACTGCCGTGAATTTTTTCACGTATCCATATACAACATTTAGTAGATAGAAGGAAGGGGGGGACACTTAACTCGTACAAATATTTGCACTATAAAACCATATATATTTCAGAAACGGACCCCTAAATCGAAAAATGGTGTTTACAATGTCATAATATTTTTTGAATAAGCTATTTATAGATACCCCACAAGATGGGTTAGTCGAGAAAAAATGACTCCCATCTAACCCTAAATAATAAAAAAATTGAAATTTTATTTTACCACTTTTTTGGCATGAATAATTTACATACGAGTACCCATGCCAAACTACAGCTTTCTAGTACTTATAGTATCTGCGTATAACTGCGGATAGACAGACAGATGGATAGAGAGACATAGCGAAACTAAAAGAGTTCTTTATCCACTAAGGAACCCTTAAAACTCATGTAAAATCTTTAATGTGCACACATTTATACTAAGATATTTACTTTAAAAAAGCTGTCTACTTTCTAATAAAAAAAAGGTAATTTAAATCCGAATTGCTTAGGAACGCAAATAATGAAGCCATGATATCCCTTATGTAACCGACATTACGTATGTCAGTTGCCATAAAATCCGGTAAGGGTCTTTATGGCCCCATTGCCGACTTTCTTGTCTTAATGCCTCTGGTTATTCATTAGTGGTTTCAACTAGGGATTGCCGTACATATCGGATCCCGCAATCCCTCTATTATAAAAATTCTTAGACTTTTAAAATTAAACAGCATTTAATCTTTTATTTTTGTCCTATATTATTCGTAGTCCTACACGCAAAAACAATAAAACTCTTTCAAACTGTACCCAAGTCTAAAATATTGTTAGTTATAATCGTCTTGAAGAGATATGTTCATAAGATTAAGAGTTCGCCTTTCTCAAAATAACAGCAAGATTCTATAAAAAATTGCTAATTTGAACGTAATGTGTTGATTACTTAAAATAAGTATACTTATTCGGTTATAAACGATAAAAATGTATTTTCGCTATCATTTTTACATTTCTCATATCAGTGTGAAATCCCTCAGGACACCGCGAGATAACAAATCCCGCAAATTTCCCTCGAGATTGAAAACACTGGGGATTGCAGTCCCTAATTCCAACATTATCTGTTCCGAGTAACTTTAAATGGACCACTGTTAGCAGAGTATCCCTTTTTAAATGCTTTCGAGACGATTTACGAGAAATATATTCGTGCCATTAGCAGAAAAAGTAAAAAGCTAGGTACTCATGATTTATCACTACGCTTTTTGTCGAAATCAACTTCTAGGAAGCCGAATATCAATTAATTCACTCTACTGAGCAAATTTTATAAAAAACTTTTTACATTTCTTTACAATTTATTTCTTCGAAACAAGCTTCAAACTCGTCAGAAAAAGTTTACTCACAAAAAACCTTTTAGTTTAAAATGAAGCAAAAAATAAGAACTTGAAAAACATAAAACAGGTTTCATTGATTTTAACAATTCAAGCTTACTATTATTTCGTACTAATCTGATTACTCTTACATATTTTTATTAATGTAATTTTAAAATGAGCCAGGTTTTTATGCCTAACTTACGTATTCAGGTGAACAATATTCAATAATGTCTTTAAAAACCTCTAAGGAATTATTCGTATTTCAATGTATTAGCAAATTTAAACAAAAAATTGTAAAAGAATGAAGACTAATACATAATTATTATAAGTTATTATTTATACTTTCTGTTACCTACCCATTTATTAGTCGTAGCTTTTACTCAGATCAACATCCTATAACAAGTACCTATTACGAAATCGAAAGAAATATTGACTATTATCAAGTGATACATATATCCGAATATAAATAAATTTTCGTTCAGAATAGAACGGCAAAAAAATACCACATAAACACTGAGATGTTCTCGTATCTTTTACCGATCGCATTCTATTTTATCAATATACTAGGTATACTTTACATTTTGTTAATTTAATTTCCGTCCAATCCGGCTTTTGTGTCTATTGAAAGGGTCCTCCATTCTTATACATATTCAGGTGCACGCTCCTGAATGGTGCTTCGAAGTCAAACAGCGTTTCAAAATTATTTGCGTATTCAGCGAAAAGGACGTCGTTACGGCTACTGCGTATTCCCTTTTTGGTCCCTTGATAGTTTTTAAATAACAGTATGGTTCCCAATCGGGCTTTATTGAAACTAAGATACCTGCCTATTTTTTGCAATAAACCAAATATTACTTTGACCTACTAGATTTTGCATTCGAACTTAATAAACTATACTTTTTTATTATTTACAATAAATAAAATTAAATATATACAATTAAATTGAACTATAGTAACAAACATAAAAAAATGAAATTAAAATACTTAAATTAATTAAATCTAAATTAAAAAATTAAAACAAAAGAAACTAAATATGAAAAATCTCCTCAAATGCATCTGATCGAGGCAACGTACCCAGGACACTGGCAGCGTTGCCTCGCTGAATAGCAAGGCTAATTCTTTGGGCAAGAAAGCTGCCAGCTCTGAAGTCTCCTGTTGCCTCGACCAGACGTGCAGACAAGACTTTTATAAATATTTTGGCTTCAGGGCCCCATGGGCCTAATGTCTCAACCGACACCGGTATAAAAATATGGGAATTAGAAATGTTGGAATATTTTCTCTTTAACCATACTTATATCTATCAAGATAACTTAGAAATGTTCTTCTAAGGTACATACAAGTCTTATAATACTCGTTCTGATTTTTTAGCTAAGAGCCAACTCTTTTGACTAAGAAAAAAGGTAATCAGCAATGGGCGGTAAAGGGAAAGGGAGCTGAGATGATGATGATATCTGATAGACCTAATATATGGCATATTTACATAAATCCATTGACATTGTAATGTACAAATAAGCTGATCTGAAGGCAGCCCTGGATGAAAATTACTTAATTTGTTTAAAACAATAAAAGAAATAATATTTTTAGGAAAAATAAATATAAGAATAAACAAAAATATATTGTCTTATTGATTAATTTAATTGGACACTAAAACCAATATCAAATAGTTTCCAACGTTTATGGTAAACTAAAAGAGCTTAAATTATATACGTCGTCGAGAGCACACTATTCAATTAAAATGTTACTGGCATAAGGTTAATAGTTCTGAAGGACTCGGGGTTTATCGAAATTGGAAATTCTAAACTTTAGCATAAGTTTTAACAAGCAACTGACCGACCGAGGGTTTAAAGTCGATATATGCCCAATTCTGGCATTTGCTCATAAGCTCAGTTCTTAGTTGGGTAAATTGTTAATTAAACTGAGAGGTTAAAACCTCTCAGTTTACAGACACTGTAGACAATATATAATGATATTATCACGTCTTTGTCCCTGACGAGGTAGACAGAGCCCAGAGCTGTAAGATCTTCATTGTTTAGAGCAATGGAAGACAATATCTGGTATATAATGAAGATAAGTAAAACAGTCCAAAATTATACGCTAAATAACTCTTTTGGTAATTATAAATATTTCGAAAACCGTGTTATTGCGTGTAATGTGAAAAGAGTGACGACAAAAAGACAATATATTTTAGCGTTACGTTTGTACAGCGGTTAAGCAGAAAAAAAAGTTACCTACCAATTTTCGCGTAGCCTTTTCCCCGCCTCCAAAATTCTACGTTCAATATCCATAACAGAGACTGACAGGTAAAAAGGCGTTCCCAATCGATTGACCGAATTATATTGAAATAATGACTTGCAAGGGGCAACGGTTGTTTCGTTTTCATTTTAAACGTCAACGTTTATCTCGGAATTCTGAAACGTCGCGTCTACGTGTTTTATTCATCCAAGAGAATATGCTAATTCGTGTAGGTACATACCTAAATATCTAATACTAGCTGATTCCCGCGACTTCGTTCGCATTAGTTCAGTGTTGCTACTATAAATTGACATGTAAGCTATCCTATCTTTCAAGTTGGATCAACTTGCACACGGTGTTAAAATCAAATTTAAAGTCGGTTCAGTAGTTTAGGAGTCCATCGTGGACAAACAACGTGACACGTAATTTTATATATAAAGATTTGTAGGATAACGAGTTTTGATTGCAAATCGTCGAGTTCTTGCAAATAGAACATGTTTTTGATTGTAAAATCTCGGCTTCATTGCATAATGTTCATAAAATATCAGAGAATGTCTTTTTCTTCTTTTTTTTTATCTGGGATAAAATCTCTTCATATAAGTTTATAAGCGTCTAAGATCTTCAGTAATTCTACATGCGATCAACTAAAAGGGAAAATACTGGTTTTATAACTTTCTGATATAATTCCACTTAGTGATGTGAGCCATAAACTAAAAAGGTCGACGATATACAGGCTCTAAAACTTGTAATTTTCAATAAATATTCATTGTCCAAACATCACCCCGAATTTGATATCCAAGGGATATTGCCGTCTGCGAAGTTATAAGTCCCTAGCTTATTTCTAAAGCAATGAAATTTATTTGATCAGGTACATATTCAACTACAATGAAACTGATACATAGAATAATTGAGCAAGTGCGTGTCAGGCTACGCGCAGTTAAGGGTTCCGTAGTTGCGAATGCCGACTTTGAGTTTATGCCACTAGAATGTCCAAAAACAAATTTTCCATTGAATTTGTATGAAAGTTTCATTTTCCGAGTACATTTAATAAGATGATTGCCTATAACTTTTTAATTTGTTAACCCTACTTAGCCTAGATAGTTTTCCTTTAAACTTTGCCATAATATGTACTACAGTTGTAAGTTTTTTTACGTGTCCATGTATCAGAAATGGATCCCGAAATCTTATAATGGTGTAACAATATTTTGTAAAGACATATTCAATGGTACGATGCGTTATCGAAAAAAAAATCTTTATTTCGATTCTTTACTCTAAAAATTCATTACAATATACGTATTAACGTACCTTCTAAAGAAATGACATAAATTGAAGATAGGGTAGTTTTTGACTAGTAAAAAATTACTGAAAGATTGTGTCACTAACCAAAATTTTTCACTGCCTAATTTGTACATAAAACAACTCACTATAGCAGAGAATACCACAAGTATACTATAGCAGAGAGTACCACAAAACCATGCATCTTTTGAAAACAAAGTGAAGAATAATAAAAAATAAAGTGAATGTTTGAAATTGGCAGCGCAGCTAACAAGCTACTAAAGTTACAGTTCTTGTTCGATCACCCGATATTTCACATGGAGAACAAAATTGGCTTGTTAATATGTTCCTTTATTATTTATTGCGAAAATATGAGCTTTCCCGACATATTGGAAGCAAATAATGAACAAATCCATGTAAAGAATTCGTTTACAAAATCTATTATCTGAAATATTATTTCATTAGTGTTACTGTTGTGTCAAACCAAACACAGAAAAATGTATAAAATTAAAGCACTACCTAATCTTAAAGTACAATTTATGGAACTTAACATTTGTAATAGAAAATTTGTTATTTTTTTGTTTACATAGGTACAGTACACAAATTAGTACCGGACTAGGGACATTTGACATATCTTTACAAATTTACAGAAAGTTTTTTTTTCATTTTTACTGAATAAAAAAAACCTTTGAATTTTCTTATATTCAAAGTTATTTAATTAGCTGCATTTCTCACGTTTAGTAGGTTAAATATAAATGGGTAAATTACTGAAGATATTAATGTCCATTTCTTGGTATTCTTAAGTTGCTTTCTAGTTTTATTACGCCCCAGGGATACAATAAGTATTCTTATTCTGTACAACACTAGTATCTATTCTAATAATTTAAAAAAAAAAAATTAAATCTAAAAATGACCGAGATCTAAACATTTAAACAATCTAAAATCCACTTGCTTTTAGATTCCTTATAAATCATTTGATATACGAAACCACGAATAGAGAAAACGTTACGTATATTTTACTTAGCTACCCTGAAATGTGTCACTAAAGGCCGAGTATTATTTACTGAAGTCTAATTGAATAAACCGGGAGCGAGGGCCACGAAATTAATTTTAAACTTTACCCATGCCCATCAATCAAAAGACAATCTAAATTGGACAACATTCTGGTTCATTCGCAGACTACGAGTAGGTATGTACGAGTATTTAAAAAAGCTTTTATATAAAAAAGCTTTGTTTGATTGGTGTGATAAAAGGCATAATGGAATTAAATTTTATACTTTTGCAAACACATTTAAATTTTGGACTTGAACAAATCTTTATCACGCATTCCATTAAAAAATTAAACTAAAATTTTAGAAAATAAATAAACACTGAAATTTAATTTAAGTATAAGTATTTACAAGCTTGTTACTTATTACCTTTAGGAAACAAATTAGTTAGTATAACTTCTATCTATACTTCTTTATAAACTTTTTATAGATCACAGATAGATGACTGGGTCTAAAATAATTTATTAGGTACAATTTAAAAAAATAAAACGTAACAAAATAGTATCACTTTTCATTTATCATATCCATTTTCAACATAAATGCTTTTGAATGCTGCAATTGAAAAGCGCTATGTGACTCCAAAAAAGCACGACGCCATACTTTAGTATTTCATACAACTTCCATAGAAAATGCTTGTTTTGACATTTAGAGAAAAGTGTCTGATTTGACTTGTTGTCAGCTAGCGGGTTATTTCTATCACTGCCGTCAAAAAGTACCTCTCCTCTCTTCTTTTTGGAACTACGTGTAGTTTTTGAGGCAATAGAGCAAAGGGAAGCCAAAGTCAGATTATACGAACGTTAATTGAGAAAATACCTGTGAAGCACGTTCATGACTGTTGTAAATTCCCTAATTGGTTCTCTACGTTCCCGGGACAACGAAGCCTCTTTAACTAGGATTTATATTTCCGCTTCAAAATTGTTATTGTTATATAGAGAATTTTGACTTCAAGCATTGTTTGCGAGAACTTGTTGTTATTTCATTTGTAAAAAAAAAAACTGAATACCAATTTATGTTGCTATCTTTGGAAATATACAGAATATGCGAAAGTGATAAATTAGGTTGTAACTAAGGTGTAACGTTACATTATAAAACGACGTTCATACTCGCACTCAAGTGAATAATTAACGTATTTTATGAAGGTATATTATTTCCAGTTTGTATTTTTTTTAAAGATTTTTAATTAAAACAAGGTTTATCTTTTTCAACTATTAGATGGCCATCGTAAAACTATATATATTAGATGTAGAAACTGAAATAAAATCGGGAGGAATTTCGAAAGTAAGGATAAACAAGAAGATAATTATTTTACATAACGAGTGTGAACAAACAAATTGCAATCGTTCTGACTTTTTGACTTTTTTCAAAAAGGTTAGGCTACAGGGCAAACCTTAACACGATCGTCTTTGTTTTAGGCTTAAGTTGTAGCTGACTAAATTGTCTAGAGAAATTTTTCCCAAATTTTTGATATCATTCTCTGCTACTAAAATATCGAATAATTAATTTTGAATATCTACGAAATATAAGGAGATCGCACTTTTCCGTTAAAGTGGAGCCTTCACGGGAACAAACGAAAAGACATTTCCAATGTCAAAACGTAAAAATAAATAAGATACGTGTGTCTTCATGACGTTAGAGGGTCTTATTTTTATCAAGCAATATTATTACGGATGGTAAAAAAAAATATTTCGTCCCGTTCTTACAGTACCATACATAGGTCGATTTAGATTGAGTTATGGTAAAAATGCAAAGCATGGCTGGCTAGAACTTGAATTATCTACTTACTTAAATGTTTTTTTTTTTCAGAACAGACAGACACAACATTTAAATAAAGATTAATAATTTTGCAGTAAATTTTTGGGAGCCAAGCGAAAAATCTAATCCATTTCCTAAATTAAGTTCTCTAAATCGATTGTAACAGCTTGAAAAAGTACTAGAAATATTTATATATTTAGATATTTATTAGCGCGAAGACAATATTTTAACTTAACTTTTTCGGACTTCAAGCGCCATCTGTGGCTCACCAAAAACATTTTCGCAGTTTGCTTCCAGCAACCATCGTTAGAATCACCGGAATTTCGCAGTTCAGTCGACGCCCTCTAACGGAAAATAGAGGCACCGCGACGGAAAAGCGTAGTTACGGGAATTTCTTCAACGTCCAGTGTTGTTGCCTTCTTCGTTTCCGCTAGATTTCTCTTTTTGACTGCTGTTTATGAAACATTTGGTATTTGACATGTAGGTAGGTACATAACCATCTTTGTGCGGCTCTGTCGAAATAACCGAAATATAATAATAAGTCTTCAGTAATATTTGCAAGTGAATTTTTACATAAATGACTAACCATCATAATTTCAGTAAACATTTTGAAAATCAGAAATGAAATTGACACTGAATGAGTATAACTTTACATGACAAAAAGTTATACAGCTTTAATATCAAAAGAACTTTTTGACATTTCACCTACAATTTCTGTGTTTCTCTTCTAAAATATTGTTGCTATGTTATAATCGAATACCTATCAACTCTACACTTTAACTTAATAGAATGCTATTTCACCGAAAATATAATATCATGCGACAGTTGTGTCTGTGTTATTCAATTACATTTTCGTTTTTGAATACTTTAAGTGTGAAATAACACTCTTTTCAGAAGTTACCTTCATTTGGAAATTGGCTGTGACATTGAACACCATCAAAATTTATTTTTATGTATCTATGACGGTACCTTCTATAAACGCTAGAAACAAGCTACTCATAGTTAAAAAAGTTGAAAATACATAAATACTAATTACACACGTTGACTTTTTGCCAAATAATACTATGTTTTTTTTTCTTATCAGTACTCTAATGAGAGCGAAGAAATAACGCAAGCACCATCGACTGATTTTTAAGATTGTAACGAAATTCAAGTTAAGAAATAAAGCTACAATTCCTTAAGTTTGTTTCTAGCGCGACACTAATGTTTACCGTATTGTTTCAGATGTACAAACTATTTGATGTGATATTGTATTTGGGATTTATCCTCAGTTAGCCCTGCCCCAATGCCCCGGCTTCCGACATGCCTCAGTCCCCCTCACCCCGACTGCGCCATTACAGGTCCCTAAAACTGCCCTGCGTGCATGCTTCGCTTTTAGCACCTCCTTATGCAAATGTAGAAGATAATTTAAATTACAAAATATAAAAAATTGGTGACTTTACTCATGATCCTTTGGTTAAGGACATCTATGGGGCGAATAAGGTAAGGTAAGACACATTTAAAAATACACAGTGTTAAGAACCTACTTTCTTTTCAACGAAACTGTATTGAAATATGAAATAAATTTGTGGTTAGTTGCAATTGCTTTGCAAAGGATCTCATGTAAACTTAAGTCAAAAAATTAAGTGCTTAAGTATGAAAAATGTCGTATTTGGTATAATTTTGTTAATACGATTAATTTAAGATAAATAAAATGAGTTATAAAATCTAACATTCAGATAGTAAAAAAATATATATATTATTGATATTTCCGTTTTTAAAGATGTAAGGTGGTCTTTGCTTACTCTTTGCATGCCCTAAACCTAAACCTTCTATCTTTTTCTGCACGATTTCTATTTTATACTCTTATAAACACTTCACACTTTATTGGCTATTACAGCACCAAAAAACCAGCACACTTCACAATAAGAAGACAATATTTATGAATCATAAAATTGCACTGTAGACTAGGCTAGATAGCTAATAGTTTTAGAGCAAAATTAGATTTCCAAGAACATAAAAAGTCCAGGTAAATATAAAAAAAGTAGTTATAATTATGTAGTTTTAATTATTACAAACATATCGATAAGAATTCTAATGCACGGTAATTCTGATTTCTTAAAGCTAATAGTTAAGTAAGGAATTAGGTAGATGTTTATTCCACCCCACGTACCACGGTTAACTTATCTCGAGTTGGGTGACATTACATGTGATTTCGAATAGACGAGCACATTCATAGTTTTCGCTTCAGCAAACATTCGAGATTCACATGCCGAATTCTCAGACCTGAAGGGTGCAATTCGTTCATCCGAATAGCCGGTTGATAAGATAACAAAATATCATGTATGGCACAATAACGCCGCATATAATATCATAATTCCCTTCCAGATAAATGAACTAATAATAAAACGAAAATTATTGTCCGTTATATATTAAGCCAGGAATCAACTCATTTAGGTTAACATTAATATTATTACAAGATAGACTTTACACAAAAATTATTGAAATGAGTACTTAAAAAGACATCAAACTAATAAGTGGGCTCAAATTACTGTAAATTTTTCATAAAAAATTCTGGATTTCTAGTATGAGTATGACATCGATACATCTAACTCATAGGTATTGAATATACCTATGATGTCATTTTGGTTACTATATTTTTTTAAAATCTTCTTTATAGTTGATTGGGTTTTTTGGCCATGGTCCTAGCTGTTGCGACTTTTTTCCCATATCTCTGTCTGCGGCTTTTTTTAAGCATTCCGTTACTGCAAGCTTCATAAAGAGCTTCATAAAGTCAAAGATTGACTTTCTGAACCGAGACCACAATATGGATTGCTTTGAAAATTCTAAATTTATAAATCCGATTAGTTTTTTCTTCACTTTTTGTGTTCAATACTTATTATAAAGTGATATAAAGGTATATCGGTGACATACTGGTAACCATTTTCGATTAATACCGGAGCATTAATGTCAAATTTGAGTCCATTTAAAGTAGGTACAGCATATATTCTCTCGTCTTTATAACTCGAGTCTTGTAATAAGTGTTGAGCTCTAAAAGGCAGATTCCCAGACTCAAATCTTCAACAAAACTATTCACAACGCTCGTCTAAAATGTAATATCCAGATGAATTGCTTATTGATAATGTAATACGTGTCGACAAGCATGGGAGCGGTTATTAGTTATTACTTAATATCGCGTTGGTTCGGTTATCAGGCCGCTGAAGCGAGCATAAGGGCGCGATATGTGGCTTCACGCTTATTCACAGTTGAGACCGCGAAACGCCATGTATCCCCATACGCATTTTCGCAATAATAAAGCGTGAGTTTTTATATCCTTTGCATCTTCGTTTGTGTGAATACCAATGTGCGATATAGATGTAGAACTTTACAATAAAGATGCTCACTGCTGAAGTGTCAGTACAAATAGAATTTGACAGATGTTTAGGAATAACTTTTTCCGATCTATTGAGGGTTGAATTTGGAAAAATTTGAAAAGTTAATAGATACGATTTAAACCAACAGGCAACTACTATCTGCCTATTTGTTTCTTGCAATTATAATAAATCATGTTAAAAATGGAAGAAACTCACGTGCTGTGCCGACCACACATAAATATTGGGACAAGGATAAGGCAGAAAGGAAAATATAACGAATCAATTGCAGACAAAAAATATGTGAAAAGTGTAACACATTGTTGTTGTTCTACAGGACTATGACGGCAATATGTTTCGTTTGCAACCTGCCAATACTGTCTCATCAAGTGGGGCTGGTGTGGGCCGGCGGCAACGGCTGGGACGAGCTGACGCGGTCCACGCTCGAGGAGTCTACTCTTCGGCAGAGGCTGGGCAGTCGGAGGGACTCGGCCGCACAGGTGTCGTGTCTCTCGCCACCGGAACCCGACGTCTCCGATCAACCCAGAGGTATTTTTTTCTCACAATTTCCATTAAAGGAAGGAGATATCAGTTGGCATATTTTTAGCCGTCTTCCCAAAAAAGGAGGAGGTTATCAATTCGTCGCGATCTTTTATTTTTATGTATGATTATCAATTATTCCAAGGTGCCTGGACCGATTTGGAAAACTCTTTTTTTGTTTGAAAGAGCATACTTGTAAAAAAAGGGCATATAAATCGGTTGTGTAATTTGGGGGTAAAGTCGGTTTTGAAAGATTATTATGGTACTTAATTAGTTGAATCATTGTAACACAATTACCATATGTCCCATAAATTGTTTTTTTTTCCTTTTATATATTTGTATAATGATAGTACCTACGTATAAACTTTCGGCATAAATCTCCTAAATTCTCACTGGTAAAGTGATATATTTCCATGTTGTTTCTATTTTCAGACTATACTGTCCCACTGTAGTGCAAAGGCACTGAGTATAGTTTATTTATAATTTTGCTCCTTTTTTCATAGGAGGACCACGCCGGCGTCGTTCATCCTTGGCTCAGCTCACAGATATCCTGCGCGAGTGGGGCGGCGGCAGCAGCCAGCCCCGTCGGCAACGAGCCCCGCTCTCGCGAAGAGAAACCCTGGCAGACTTGGCCCGCTCCCTACCGTGGGCTCGCCACGAGCCGCCTCCGAGACGCAGACGCGACTCATCAGCCGACTCCGGCATAAAATCTATGGCATCCAAACGAAGGGACTCCAAAGCTGCCCCATCCGACTTTCGGGCCGATTTCCCAAACTATTGGGATCGCAAAGACTCGACCACCATAATGCCAACCCGCGAAAGACGCATTAAGAGACGTGGCTCTGGTGACGACAATAAAGAACGAAGAGATTCGGTAGATGGACATCGTCATCGCCGCGATTCTGTAGCAGCTCCTCCGAGAATAGTAGCGACACATAGAAAACGAAGGGCTTCGCCTCCTTCTCCCGCTCCACCCTCATTTGTTGATGCATCCTCTGATCCTGGGCCATCAACTCAGCCACCATGCGTCACAATAGTAGCCGTTCATGAACCAAGTCGATCCGACGGCGAATGTCAGCCAATGACTATGCCAACCATTATTACTTCCGCTGTCACACCATCACCGACGTCTCCGACAATACCCAACAGTAATGCTACACAAACCGCTCAAACCTCCCAGGCAAGTCAGTCGGTACAAGCATCACAGGCTGTGCCAGGAGGTCGAACGCCGCCTAACTTAGGTGGTCGACGGGACTCTACGACGCAATGTGGTCGAGCTAGGAGAGACTCTCGAGCTGGTGTCAGTCCTGATCGGAGACTGGGAAGATTACAAAGACAAGCCACTGCATTTGATGATCCTAATGGACCTCCTGGAACAAGGCGTAGAGACTCAGGTCCTTCTTTAGGGCCTGATGATGAAGGACGAGCAAGGAGAGACTCCTTAAGTCCAGATTCAGCAGCTCGTCCAAGACGTGATCGATCACAACTAAGCCCGGATCGAGCAGGTGGTGGGGAGCTTAGTCCTTCAGCAGCAAGAAGACGTAGTCGTTTGAGGAGGCAAGCGTCATGTGCCAGAGTCGGTCGAGCGAGGAGTCCGGAGTCAAGTTCATGCTCAAGTCGTGATCCTAGCCCTTGCGCACGACCTCCAGAGCGCACAATCATTAGACGTCAATCCACAACTGAAGAAATTCTGATAGCACGTGGTTTTAGGAGGCAATCAACCACAGAGGAGATGATCCGATGCCGTAATTTCCGTCGTCAAAGTTCCCAGAGTGACGACGCCTGCATGCGCGCCCGCGGGCGCCGGGACTCTTCAACGCAGATCCTTGACGGCACCATTGGCACCATGACTGTTGAAACAACCAGCACGTTCTTTGATTCCAGCACACAAACAGGTCGGTATCTTTTATTATTATTTTTTTATGTTATGAGTAGCTTTGCTTTTATCATTTCGAAATAACTAAACTAACTTGCCTAATATTTTGCATTGGGCCATATTAACATGGCATTAATTACGGTTGACAACTATTTTCTATAAGACTACTTTTGGAATATCGAAAATAGTTGGATCGTTTTCTTAGTTTAAGCTAAAAAAATCACACTTATAATCAATCATATAAATCCTGATTGCCATCTCTGTAATGGGTTTTAAAAGTAACTTTCTAAAAGTAGGTAGGTAGATATGTTTAAAGTTTATTTTGCCTTTATATTTGGTACAGTAGTAAACAATCGGAAAATATTTCATAGCCCAAACTACCAATAATCATAAAAGTAACATACGACGCTTTCCATAATCTCTATATTGTTATCACGTCGCACTCGTATCTTCAATCATGACATATCGAGAGCTTAAAGTTTGCGAGTGCTGTGAACTTTCATAGGGTCGCGCCAAGCTTTCGCGGGACGGTGAAAGCTTAAACCGACTACTACTATACGGCAGTAGTGACACCAGCCATTGCCACGTGCTCGCTCAGCCCCCGCCTGTTTTCGCTAGCCAATCGATTTACACGCAGCTTCGTCGTCTCCCTCTCGCGGATGAACTGCTTTATCGACGGAAGGGAGAGGGCCGGGAAGAGTTCCTCTTTCTGAGGGTGTGTAGACAGTGGCGCCGCGGCAGAGTGGAGGCTACTTTCGGCAGCGCGATCGCGCCGTCCACGCGAGATGCCAGCGCAGGCCCGCCCGCCCGCGCCCTGTCATCTGTTGCGAGCGCTGCCATGTTTACCAGAACAAAAGTGACGTGCCGTACACAACGAATAACCTCAACATCGCACGGTCAACGCGAAATTCTTAACAAATTCCAACGTAGAAACGACAACGAATATTAGTCCGCGAATTAAAAAATCAGTGCAATCCATTTGCACAATTTTATAGTGATTTTTTTGTTTATAGTTATTGAGTATTAAAATTTTGTATAGTTTTTGGACCTATATTTTGTATTGTGGCACAAACATTTTGTGGTACACCTGTAATTGTGAGTGACAGCATTGAGAACAATCGTTACGTGAAAAAACAATCCTTGATTAGTGGCCTAAATCTACTCGTAACACCAATTTTTATTTTAGTAAAGTTTACATTAAAGTTTAACGTAAATATTACGTATAAAATAATAAAGTTTTAGGTCTAGATTAGTTTATTTTAAAAATGTAAAGTTACGGCTACGTTGTTCATCTGATCGCAAGAATGGTGAGTAAATATATTGTTTTTGTAAGTAGATTCGTAAAAAACAAGCATTCCCGTTTTCAGAAACTAAATTTAATTTATAAATAACATCGCTTTGGACAATAGAGTCTTAATAAACTTCTAAGTGTACTGAAAAATGAAATAGTTCATTCCGTCGTAATTTCAAGTTTAGCATCAATAAGTTCTTGTAAACTTTTGGACCTTGAACATATAAATAATATACGTATTTATAAATTGATCAACCTTTAAAAAAATCCAACAGTGTAACTATTTTCATCAATTACCAAGAAGATCTGTTAAATACATTTTGTTTAAAACAAGTAAAACGATAAAGTAGAGTATTTGTTTTTCGTGTGTGTAAGTGGCCAATACGGGTGTCACATACAATGATAGCAGCCGGGACCAACTGCTTTACGTCCTTTCCCAAGCACGGAGGAACTCGAAAAATATTAATGCCACTTGTGGTCATCCATCCAAGTGCGGACACATATAACCCAATAACGTTCGATATTAATCAATTATTCTATAGGCCTACAAAACCGATAAAAGCGAGAAGATTGTACCAAACATGTTTCCAAGGCACATAACATTAATATTATCGCGCGAAATACACTTCCCGCCGCTATAAAAATGATGAAAATACGTATTTACTGCCCACTTTACGGCTCCTTCTACGAAAGCATTAATTATGCTCACTTTTCTACATCTTGCTTTAAATATAACAGTTATCTCATCTCAAATCAAAGTTTATGAAAACTCATACCAAGTCCTCGAAAAGTTTAAAAAGGTTCTCGAATGGCGACCATGTACAGGCAAGCGAAGCGTACGACATTCACATACAAGGTGGTCTGACGACCTGACCAAGGTCGCTGGAAGACGCTGGATGCAAGCCGCTCTAGATCGGTCATTTTGGATATCTTTGGGAGAGGCCTATGTCCAGCAGTGGACGTTGTGCGGCTGAAATGATGAAGATGATGATAATACCAAGTCCCTGCATTATAATTAGAAAAAAACGGGTTGACAAAAATGTCGCCTTACATAAAACTTTCACCCCCATACGTAACAAGTTTTAGCAAAAAAGGGATCTACTTTAGTTTCTTTACGAACACGGATTAAGCTTTTATTGTGACGTCATTTAAATATCCGGATAAAGATTTTTTCTTTTTTTATCGGACGATGTACGAGTATGTATATAAAAAGGATATACTGATACAGATACATTATCACATCTCTATCTCTAACGGAGTAAGAGCAGTGAGACCCAAAGGCCACATTTAGCGTGATCGTAGGCGTCAAGATAGAAAAAAAAGAAAACAAAATTGTGACGGGTTGCTAGCTGCATTGGATATTAACTTGATTTAGATTCTAACCGATTCCCTTGAAAGGCTCCTACCACCCGCGCGGAAAGATAAGCAGCCGGTATATTCTACGTATTTTTCTTATCTCCCAAACCAGCATGTAAGGATGGAAAAAATGGACAAAATTAAAGACATAAATATTTTGACCCTCCCTTCGCAATTCATCTGCGAACATAATGTACGTGCGTCAGAATATACATAACTTATATAAGAGAAATTGTGATATTCATAGTATTAACACGAGAAATAAAAATAAATTAGCAATCTCAGCTTTGCGGTTAGAGAAAACAAAAAAATCTTTTGTGGGTCTCGGCTTGCGCCTCTATAATAAAATTCCAGATAATATAGCAGCATTACCATTATCTAAGTTTAAGACAGCCGTTAAAAATCATTTATTAAAAAATGCGTATTATCATGTAAATGACTATTTGTCATCATCTGAGAAAAATTCTTGGAAATAGTTGGCTGCAAATTGTAATTGTCTAATTTAAATGTATAGCTTAAGTGTAAATCTGTATTTGTAACATAGCCCATAAGGCTGGGTAGGGACCAATACTGAACTGGGTTTCTTTCGGCGTAATCTTCCCAGCAGTGGTCGTTCCGAAACGCTAGTAGTTTTTAGCTTTTGAACGAAAATAATATTTATTTTAAAAAATGACCTTCAATAAGAGATAAATTTATCCTACATTGATTAAAAAAAATTGACTCTGACTTTGACTTTGACTTTGACATACTATCAATTAATATTCTTTCCGTAAAGTTTAAAATCAATATTGAGAAAGTACCTACCCCAAAACAGAGTTGCAAACTTCTGTCTTAGCTTTGTTAGGCAAAGAATAACTATTTAATACGAGTAAATATTCACAAACTTTACGTAAGCAAATGTCTATTACATCTTGAGTTTCCTTATGGGTTTCTAAGCTTATTTTTTTTACTTACTATTTCATGGGGCTCTCGTTATAATAGATTATGCTACAAGGGGTAAAGGTTATATATTTTTAAGGCGAGGGCGCTACTTTGAATCCTGAGTGGAGCGAGGGATTCGTGTAAATAAAAATATTATTGTACCCGAGTAGCACACTCTACTTTTCATCTCCATCTATGAGAAAAACTATTATAGAATACCTACAATACCTAATCAAAGATCAACCAACAGATACTCTTTTTTTTTGGTGTCTTTTTTATTTTCAAAGAAGAGAAGAATATTAAATTGTTTACCTACATTCATTCATGTTAGTATGTACATACGTTAGTATACATAACGTGACCCAAATTAAAAAATTATGACTGTATTATTATTATTTTTGCTGGACTGCCGACATTATTTTTGATTCTACTTTATATTATCCCTAGAGATTTCTTTTTTTAAATTTTCAGTCCCGAGAGAATCAGCGGTTACTTTTAATCATCATTTTTTGAGTAGATAACATGAAAAATATATTTACATCTTTATTTCCGTTTAGTCGAAACAATGGAGGCCATTATATGTACTTTAAATTAAATAGGTAAAGTGATCAAAATTTATATTTTTGTTTTATCAGGAAGACATCATCTAAGTATATGGTTAAGGTCAAATAAAGAATGCCTCAGATCAAAGAAATCAAACGTCATGAGTATATTTACAATTTTATACTTGCGATGTAGTAATATTTTCGAGCGCATTACGGGCGTAAATTGCCAGTTGCGGCCCGTAAGTACTCGTATAATAATTTCATTACTAGCTCATCAGTGCACGCACACTCTTCTTCAATGACTATCCCTCGGGACATTTCTGCACAATTTCTGGAAAATATGGCCTTTGCAGTACGGTGCTCTAAATAGCTTCATGCAATAAACCAGGAAACAAATTTCCTTTGAAATTTGTATTAATAAATGTAAGAGTTATGATAAGATTTACTTTTATTAATTTTCAATGTGTGATCTCGATCATTGATATAGTTTAACAAAAGTAAAAATGTATTTAGTCCTACTAATAGTATAAATGCGAAAGTGATTTTGTATATTTGTATGTTACCACTTCACGCTTTAATCACTGAACCTACTTAGGTGAAATTTGATATGGATATAGTTTGATACCCTGTGAAGGACATATGACAGTTTTAATCCCGAAATTCCCACGGAGAGTGAAGCCCACGGGCACAGCAAGTATAATACAAAAATATATAGAATAAAAAAATTACAAATAAACGCACACAACATAATCTATCATGTAAGTAGGTACGATGTTTTTATCTTGTATATTTTTTATTATACTGATGCTAACTTATGCAGCGTGTCGGACTTAAAATTTCACACGTAACAAGTTCTTGGCAACTCTCCCGAGCCACATTTGGCCGACGTCCAGGAGAAAGAACTTTTACTTTTGTTGAACCCCGTAACTCCAAAATGACTTTCTACCAAATCAGCTGTTTTATACATTTTATTCCAGTAGATATTTCTAACTGTTTAGTTTTCCTAAAGGTCGACAGGAAGACTATTGTAGCTTTGACTCAATAAAGTTTTATCGTTTTAACTTTAATCGTAATTTGTGGATACCAAAATCACATTAAGGATAAGGTAAAGTTTTTAATTCAATATATCAAATACACATGCCATCGAAATAAATAAATAAATGACAAAATAGGGCACAATAATATAATTATTTTACAGATTCTGTTGAAATGAATATTGGCCATGTGTTGAGCAAAGTTTGCAATATATTTTCTTAAACTGGTTTATTCCTAGAAACCCAATCTAGATTATGACCATCCCTTGATTGCTTGATCCCTTGATTCCATAGGAAGCTATGGATCTCGTTACGGTAGACTAAAAGATTAGCACAAAACATTTATTTAAAGACAGTTGACGTCAATCAGGCAGCTGATCAAAAAATTACTACAGCTGAATTATTTTATTAGGAATTTGTTCCATCGGAGAAGCGGATTCCAAGCTCCCATGCAGCATTTAAGGATACAACCAAAATCTTGGTTAGATGAGGAGGTTATTTATCTATTTAACTAGAGTTCGCCCTTAACTGTGAACTAACGAAACCCATATCTCGACAACCCCTTGACTGATTTGGCTCATGTTCAAACTTAATATTCTATTATATATGGGTATATATAATAGAAATTTTGGTTGGAGCTTCATAAAATTTGTTAGACGGGTGTTTAACAAATTTTATGAAGCTCTAACCAAAATAACTTGAGTTATCGTCAAACATACACACATATAAACGCCGGAATGTCTAAAATTGTATTTTCTATGTAAATACGGCGTGGTTAAAGCAAATGAAGTTTTAACAAGTTTATCAACGCTACTTTGTCGAAATTGAAATCGATCGATGTAAAAGTTAGTGACTAACGCAATTACTTAATTTCGTTGATCCAAGTGGAGACCTAATTGAATAACAGCTGATAATATGCTTAAGTCAGTTTGGGAATAAATTCTAAAACGTTAAATGAAGCAAAATTTTACATGCATGGTACATAGCATTACAAAAAGATGAAAACATTCCTTGCACGTCTATTACCTATCAAGTAACTTATATTTAAAAAAAAAAACATATTAATTTTGTTCTAATAAACCTTTGTAAGTACCCATTTTGTATTTTACGAGTTTATAATAATAAATTATTTTAACTTAGAACGTACTTTATTAATATGAGGTACTATAAAGGAAGAGCAATAAAATCATCCTTTATGTTCTTCATTTAACCATTTAGCAATGTGCATTTTGCAATAACCATGATATGATACCAAAACCATTAACCATTCGGAACAATACTTTTGCAATACAAAATAGGTTTTTTGATAAAAGAAATACTTCTTCTTAGCGAGTCGGAATGGCGATTTTATATAGCTGTGGACCAGTGTTTGGCGACACTTACTCCTCTGTCATTTGCAGAGTTTAAGTCCTCTATTGTACAGGATATTGGGCAGTTGGGGCACGAGAGTAGGTGGGCCATGGTTTGAACATCTCCACAGTCACAACGGTCGTTATTTGAGAAACCCCACCTGACCCGGTTTTCATGGCACCTTCCAACACCAGCCCGGAGCCTATTTAAGGACTTCCAGACTGTCCAGGGGAGGTCACCACCCGGTGGGAGTTTCTCAGCAACTGGGAGATTTGATGGTAGCGGGGGATATTTGCTATTCCACAATGCCAACCTAGTATCTGGGGCTTCACAAATTGGGATATTTGGTTGCCTGAGAAAACTTTTCCGGCTTTTCAGACGTGGGGGTGGTGGAACCTGACCGTATAGTTGGTGTTTCTTATGGTACAACTGTCTGGATTTCTCCACCGCACAAGCCACGTTACGTCGTACGCTTGGCGGAGCTATTCCAGACAGTGTATAGACATGGTGTAACGGAGTTGGTTTCAGGGTACCGGTAACTATGCGGCAGGAGGCGTTTAGAGCAACATCTACCTTTTTGGCGTGCGCTGAGCGAGACCATACTGGACACGCGTATTCGCCAGCTGAATAACACAATGCTAGGCTACTCGTTCGCAGTACATGTGGTGATGCCCCCCAGTGAGAAGTCGTGAGACGGCGCAAGATATTATTACGGGAACTAACCTTAGATTTTAGATTTTCGCAGTTTTCCCTGTAGGTTAGAGAACGATCCAGGGTTACGCCCAGGTATGTTGGTGTTGGATTGTGTATAATATCAACGCCGTCCCAAGAAATCTTTAGCCTCCTATTTGCCTCCTGGTTGTACAGGTGGAAGGCACAGGACTCTGTCTTTGAAGGGTTAGGTCGCAGGGAATTTTTTCTGTAGTAAACTGTAAGCTGGTCCAGGGCAGTTGACAGGTTTGCTTCTATGTCTTCAAAAATTTTGGATTGTGATGTGAGGGCCAGGTCATCTGCGTAAATGAAACGGTTAGTGGCTGAAATACTGTAAGTACAAGACGAGTGAAAGAAATACTGTAAGTACAAGACTTTACTATGGGACCAAAGTATTTGTCACAATAAATCTTGTTTTAGTCATTTCATTACTAAGTCTCTATGGCAACCTCCCAACTCCATCGTAAGACCGGCTCTATGACGTCATTATATTGTATTGTCATCCTATTTACATATGTATGCGAAATTTAAGCTCAATTTGTTGAGAATAACTGATTCAAAACGTGGTTAAAATATTTATACCGAACATAGGTAAAATACAGATAGGTACATGCAAACAGACATGCAAGTTAAATAAAAGCTTATAATAAGCCCTTTCCCGTTCGAAATGTATAAAAATAAAAATGTAAAACAACATTCTGCACACATTTCCCTCTACTTTACTATATGAAAGGCAGAAGAAAATCCCTCTAAAGGTTATTTCACGCGAAAGCTTTCAAAGTAAAATGGCCACTTTTGGACCTTTGTGCAGGTGCTGGGGTTAAGCTTCGGCCAATAGCTGCATTGATTTACAGGGATTTGCTTACGGGAATTTATTTGGAGCAATCAGTAAAACTTACCTTCGTTATTGACTGGTGAACCTTTCAGTCGAAAGCCTTTGCGTCGGATTAAATAAGCACTTTCAGAAAGTTGATTTTTCAATGTACTTTCCCGAAAAACATTAGCTATTTCTTGCCATAAATATCGAATTTATACTGAAGAACGTGATGAATTTGCCGTTCTCTGAAGGATACGGGTTCGACTCAGACCAAATTTTATTTATTTTATCTAAGTGGTTCAATAACATTTTCGGTTGTATGAATGTTTATGTCTTTGTCTATCAGAGTTACAATAAATACAACTTACTATTTATCGTGGTTCATTAAGTATTCTATTTGAATTTAGTTTGTCTCATAGAACACATAATTACTAATCTTTCCTAACTTTCCCAATGCAATTAAAGGTAATTTGTAAAAGAAAAATATGGACGAAAAAGGTGTTTAAAACTAATTGAAGAAAAACAAGAATGCGACAAGAATCATTACTAAAATGTAATTATGAGGCAATAAAAGCTCTTCTCAGGGTACAGATAGTATAGATTTATAGATAGTAGTTTTTTGCAATGACAACCCTTTCATTATTTATAAATTTTTTGTTCGAGGACCACTGGGAAGTACCTCATATTAAAAATTTTGCACTTAAATGGAAATAATTTATCAAACATGTAACGGAAAAATTTATTTTACAAGCAGATTAATTTTCAACCGTTAGAACACAAATTAATATTAATTAATATTTATTTGGGTCTTAATTAAAACAGCTTTGTTCTGTTGCTGGCATTCTTTCCAATTGAATTAATCGAGGATTCTGTTATTCATTACCGACTGTAATATCAGGTGTATGAGGCATTTAAAACAGGTACCTAATGTCTACCACTATTTTATCAGTCCTAATATAGCTTTTCCCATGGGCTTTTTCTAATAAAGCATAATAAAACTAATATATGAGCTTACGCCAGAAATAATGTGATAATAAAAGCTTGTTCGTAATCATCATTCTAGCAATCAACGAATGTCGGTATGGAAAATTTAAGAATTGTGTACATTTGTTTCTACCTTATAATCTACTGAATAAAATATTTACACTCACTAAAACTAAGTAGATAACCTAGTTTATATATTTTTTGCGAGTTGCATGTCGTACATTATAAATAGTCGTTTGCTTATCCCATTTGGATGTAACTTATGTTTTATAAATAAATAAATAAAATACATACCTATATACAAAGTAAGCAAACAGGATTATAAACGGCCAATACAATGTTTTGTTTTTTGATATTCTTGGGGGAAGCCTATTTCCAGCATTGTATTTCCTGTTGCTGATATGATGATGATGATGATGAATACAAGTTTTAGGTGAAATCTTATGACGATGAAGTAGGTTGTCACCAAGTTTTAACGTGTGAGTATGAGAGTCATACAACAAATAACATATATTTTGTATTGCAGAACCATCCCCGCTGTACGACAACAATCACTACCACGAGGAATGCCTCCGCTGCAATTCCTGCGGGCTGAACCTCACTGGACCCAATCAGGTAATGTTTATAATATGGTTAAAATCTAGGTGATACTTTATAGAATTACGCTACTAATTAATTCAAGCAAACTGTAGTCCTATTGATGCTTTATCATGCACACAATTCAATTCTTATATTTTACGATTTAAGCTCCCTCTAGTCACATACAATAACCGTTATTCGTTTCGTGCAATATATTTTTAAAATAAATAAAAGCCTCTCTGACCACTTGACTACTATCCAAAATTTATATATTCATTGTCGACTAATGAAACTACTTAAATTATATGTTTTTGAGACCTGTAAACATATAGGAAAATCTACAAACACATTGTATCTGCATCCGACCCTAGAAATTTACTTTACATCGTCAATCTATTTCTTTTGGCCGTAACTTTGTTTTGTAACTAGTTACAAAAGAAGAAAAAGTTCTCTTTAATTGTTACCAGTTACAAACTAAAATCTTTTTAGCCGATTTTGTAAATATGTATTGTAACCGCTGCGAGGTTACAAACAACGAACGCTTTTTCTTTTTTCGATACCAGTTAAAAGTTAAGAGTTTTATTTATAATACTCCAACTATCCCATCATATAAGTATAACAAAACTGTAAATACTATCAGTCTCCTTTTAAGAACGTTTCGTGTCGTGTCACGTCTAAAACCTTTATGGAATCTAGAAAGGTCTCTGATTTTGTAATATTGTCAACCCTCGTTTACCTGTCCGAGCAGATGGGCTTGTTCCTCACAAAGGCGATACGTTTACGTAAGTGAATAAACATGCTTTACGTGCCACGAAGGACATGAATGTTTGAATTATTTCAATGATACATATTGAGAAATCTACTTGTACCACGTACGGATTGCAGACCCACAATTCTCTCTCTGCTTCATTAGGGATAAAGACGTGATAGGAGGTATGTGGGATGAGTTGTTTTACTGTTTAGATACATTTCCATTGTCAGATGTTCCTCAGCCATGACATATTGCGACGTCCCACCTTGCGCTTTCCAACAATTTTACCCATCATTATGTTCTGGAGTAGATAATGTTGTAGGTTTCTCAACACGTGACCAAGATACATATTTTTCTTATTTTAATGGTTCGAACGAGCTCTACTCTTTTTTCTATGCGCTCCAGAAGTTCAACATTAGTAATGTTATCTACTGTACATTATACGGTAAGACCATACTGTAGGTTATTAGTGACTTGAAAAAAAATATTTTCTATGATAAAAGATATATATGCAAACATGTCCCGACAAAAATAAATTTAGGATTTTAATAGCAAAATGTTTGCTCTCTAAATTCCTACATATATTTAGATTATATTAAAGTAATCAACTTTTTATCTCAGCACCTTTGAGTAAAAATTATCACTGTTATCAATTTAAATATGCATCTTTCAATAATATTCCAAAGTACCTACTACCAAGCCGAACACAATTTCGGCGTGTTCAAAGTATCTCTAAACTTTTCATTGCTCAATAAGCATTTAACGACACATAAAGTCGCTATTCAATCTGCTTTATTGCAGTTAAAATGTTAAAAATATATCTACCGAGTAATGATGTTTACTCAGTCGGAATTTATGGTTTTATTTCGTAAAATACTGTAATAATATTCGTTTAAACAGGTACATAAAACTTGTAGGTATACTGTAACTTTTTAGCGAGTCGAATTTTCATTCAATTCAGTTTCCTGGGTTAAAGATAATTTTTTGGTACTATTAATAGAATAAAACGTTACAAATAAATCATTTGTAGCTCACAAATAATGTCTCTTGTCATTTTGATCTCTTGATCATATCCATTTTCAACGTGATTTTAGATTTATCTCCTGCAAAAAAAAAAGTTTTTTTTTATCACGTAATCAACAGCACTTTACTATATTATTGATATTAAGAGCGTTATTTGACTCCAATACGAGTAAACTATGTAATGACGTCAATAGTTTTTTTTTTTTTTACAAATCCCGTAGAAATTTCCAACAAATCAGATACTTTTAGAAAAATGTATCTGATTAGTTGGAAACTGCCTTATTGGCTTTCTTGCGACTTTTTTTTACTTTAACTGAGAACTACCAAATAATTTAAATTATACTTTTTACGATATGCGGTAACATATTACCGAGAAATAAAAATACTATCATACACATACGCCGTGTGGTTTCCGGCAATGTAGAATAGGACCACTCTAAGACTTCCCATGGATGTAGTAAAAGGCGACTTAGGAAAAACAAGTTAAGCAAAGAATATAAACATCAATAAAACCTCTCCAATACGTCTGGCCAGCGTGGAGAGTGTAGGCCAAATCCACTGGTTCTGGCCAAGTATGGCTCTAGTAGTACAGAGAGGGTCGTGCTCCTACAGTGGAGACTAAAAAGACCTGATGATGAAAAATACCATAAATGTTCGAAATTTACTATCACATAACTACATACTGGTCTGGGAAAAGAGAAAAAACAAAACGTACCTGCTGCTTCTCTTCCCGCTCAGATCGGAAGAGTCGATTGTGGGAATGGGATAGAGTCTGAACTACATATCAAACTATACTAACAACCACTATTTTGATTTCTTTTTTTTATGTTGACTCCTATTACTCTAAACGTGGCTTTTGGGTCTGATAGCCTTAGGCTCCGT
The DNA here is from genome assembly GCA_963555685.1 of Acrobasis consociella. Taxonomy (NCBI): domain Eukaryota; kingdom Metazoa; phylum Arthropoda; class Insecta; order Lepidoptera; family Pyralidae; genus Acrobasis; species Acrobasis consociella. The sequence goes on from OY743120.1 coordinate 10,417,421, forward strand.
CTACTCCGTTAGGGATAAAGACGTAATAGAGTATCTGTACCGTCAACATGGTAAGCAAGGACATATTTAACGTGGTTAAATATGTATTGGCCACTTAAACTCACGAAAAACAAACAAACATCGTCAAACAATACTCACATACAAACATACAAACGCAGGATTGTTCAAGTAGAATTTCGCTCGCTTCCGTCGCTTGTTCTTGTATTTGATTCTTTGATTCAGTGTAGGTTTGATGAGTCTAATGAATAACATCCTTGACATAAAACATCTTCCTTATTGAGGCGCGATAATACCGAGATATCATTCTTATGCTTGGTGTTTCGGAGTTACAGCGTTGTAAGGTCCAATGTATGTCTTAAGTTTTACAACCGAACGCCGCCCAGCGTCAGTCCTCCCTAGAAATGCAGTTGTTATACGGAATTTTTGTACCAAGTGCTTCAGTCGCAATACTTACGACATCCATGGACAGAGGTCGACTAGTCCACTTCTAGGCCAATAATGTCCCCTTTGTTTTAACATTAATACAGACATAAAATATAGTTGTACTCCGGGAGTGCCGACAGAAGTGAAAACTTGGTGTCGGTAACAGTGTCGCGAGTTCAATGATTTTTTCTCATCGCAAAAAATGCTTTCTGTGCATGCCCAACGCACCTAAAGAAGTTTTCACTTCAACAAACAAAGACTTTGGCGTTTATTCTATTTGTATATGGATATTCATATAGCTTCGTCGAGCTATATAATTCCATCAAGGATTTAGTAAAACAGCAAACCTACTTTAGATCTCTACATCAAACACACTAAACGTTTTTCTGCGAATAATTCTCAGTTCACGTAATTTTGTATTTTCTTTGGCGGTATTTACTTTCTTAGATGTAGATATAAAGTGACGGTTATATTGGAGGGTTACTTTATTCTACCAAGGTACGGGAAATCATTTATGTACGTACCGTTCGTTTTTCAAAAACAAACACAAAAATTACTATGAGTTTGCCTCAAACTGTGAACTTGCGATTGCCTATTTATATTAGTTTTTAAGGAAGTTTTCCCGTGAACTCAAAGCTGACAATCGTAATTAGGGAACCCTACTCTGTTCGTAGTCCGACACACAATTTGGCTGGTTATTAACTCATAATGTACGATATTTAAAAACAAATACTTTGTTCATTGTTTTTCAATAAATATAACGAAGACATAGGTAGTCGAGAAATTAACAATAATAAAAGTTAAAAAAAAAACCTCATGGTAAGTAATGGTTTACACTTTTTTTAGCCCTATTTATAACATACTAGAACTACCACGAACTAATGTTCTCACAGAAAGGGCAAATGTAGTAATTATTTCATCGGGCAGTCGGACCCTCTTCAATGTGTCGGTACAAAAGAAGTTGTTTATTTGATTGACATTTCGACAATATACCTACGCACATAAGTAATGTCGGGCTTTTCTATTTTATTCACTTACTAGCTTTTACCACTATCACATTCACGCCATTTTATGTAATCTCAGTCCATGATACAGGTAAATAACATTTCCCAAGGCATACGATAACATATGGCAGAATTCGGCATAAGTGGTGAACCACTGAGTATTCATTACTTCTGTATAATATCATCTTACTTGTCAACAGGAAAATATTAATTGTTTGTTTATCTCCATTTTTATCTCATATCTCTGACCTATTGTTTTTCATTGATAGCTGAAAGGACTAGAGCATTTTTCTATTGAGTAAAATGTTAATGTCGTGTCTAGTATTTCTTTACGTCTGTCCTGAAACATTAGTTTAACCGATGAAAATAGGCTATTAGCGCGATGGTCGGACCGGGTTCGGCTCATCCTATATTGATTATTGTCTAATAAAGGTGGGTCTTTACCGCCATTAAAGTGTTCTAAATACCGCCCTTCTAATCGTGAATGGTTGTTTATAGCCGTGCGACAGTCAAGGTTTTTCCGTGTTATATCAAAGTTATATTTTACTTGTCGATAATTAGATTTTCTGTTCTATAGTATGCAAGTGAGCAACTAACAAATTGTTATTGTTAAAAACATAAGCAATTGTAACTTAAATTATATGTATTCTTAACCGGTGTTTGTCATGATAAGGTTAGTTCTGAGTCGGAGAAAATTAGTTGCGCAATTTACGTTCTACAGAAATTGACAACTTATTTTCTGTAGCCGCCGTATGGTAGGTACAAACATGAGTTTCATTTAAAACCTAATGCAGTAAAAATTTCCTACGCGACCAATTTTCTGCGACTAATAACTTAAAAAAATCTGTAAATATTTACATGTATTTAGCTGATTACTAACAAATACAATTAAGAACTACTAGGGACTACTAGGGCAAATAACGAACACAAAGGCAATTCAAAGAAAATCATTGTTATTATTGTTTTTTGTTTTTCTATTATTCCCCATATTTTCTTAATTTGCAACGGTCCCAACTTGGAAAGTCAGGCACAAATTGGGACAGTTAGGAAGCAATTTAAATAAATTAACGACATTTATTATTCTATCAGAAGAAGGATTAAGTGAAATGGCACGGGCGAGGCCGGCCTTGGGATCGGAAAGTTCGGGTCGTAAACATTATCAGGACTTCTTCAAAATCTGGGAAAGATTCCTGGGAAGTTTGGTGCTGCTCTGGGTATCAATCACTGAATTATGTTCAAATGAAGAGAGCATTTTCCGTTATCGGTCGAAATCTAAGCCCCTTATATCTTGTAATGGATGGATTTGTTACGACAGAGTATATCTACATAAGTTTTGTTGGCGATATTCATTATCATCATCAGGTCTTTTTAGTCTCCACTGCAGAGGAGCACGACCCTCTCTGTACTATTGGAACCATATTTGGCCAGAGCAGCCAGAGGATTTGGCCTACACTCTCCACGCTGACCAGACGTGTTGAATAGGTTTCATGATATTTATAAGCTTTGTTTAGCTATGACATCCACGGCAAGACTTGTAGTGGTCCAATTCTACTCTGCCAGAAACCACACGGTATATTGGCGATATCAGACGATAAATAACACTTTATGAAAATTTTACGAACTCTTTGGCTACAACACGAGGCCAGCAATGATCCATGTGTATCACAAGCAAATTAATACCTATATTTTATTCAACAAAAAAATTAAATTAATAAGTGAGATATGTAGGTCACTGTTTGACGTAAACTCTCGAATACAATCCTACGTAACAAAGTAACAACGCAAATTCAACATTGACTCAAATTAATTAAAATCAAATTAATACACTTTATTAAACAAAAGCTTGAAATTAATAAGTGAGGTATGTATGTCACTGTTTAGACGTAAACTCTGTAATATAATTCTACGTAACAAAACAAAAGCAAAATAAGGCAACAACGCAAGGTCAGCATTGATCCAAATTAATCACAGGCAAATTGCGGAGGAAGCCTTAGCCGAGTTATTACGGCGCAACCGAATCAATCATGCCGACGGAAAGACTGGAACAAACACAGAAATCTCACGCGGGAGAGACCTGATCAGGGCTGCCAGTTCAACAGTGCCGGTTCTTCTACACTTTTTTTTTAAAGGCGATAGTTATCCAAATTAAAACGGTAGCACAATTGGTAGTGCACTCAAGGTATTAACGTGAGGGTCGTGGGTTCGAATCCCACACGTGGCGAAATTTTTTATGTTTTAATCAATATCCAAAATCACATGTTCAGCAATAATTAAAATATCGTTAATAAATCATACATGCCGTAGTAATGATCAAGTTGACGAATATGCGTTATGTGTTTATAACCACCACCGCCTTTTGGATGATAATCCGAGCATTGTAATGCTGTTAAAAATCAATAAAAGACGATAGTGTTTCTTCTACACTATCGCCTAAAAATAAATACATATATTACATGTTCAGTAAGTAGGCTAAATCACAGATTTAGATTTTTCATTGTGTTAAAGGCTAAACATATATGTAAACCATAAGTATGTATAAATGATTAAACTTTCCTACTAACAACACATTGATTTTTCTCACAAATTTGACTATATTACAAATCAGTATATAAATAAGAAAGTAAGTTAGTACTTTAAAAAATCTGAAATGACTGATAGTAGAATACCATACATAATTAATAACCGTGCAATTTTGTCACTACATTTTATTTTTTTAAGATTTCTTTCAAAATATTGTTTAATTTCTTAAAAGCCCAGCTAGATAATCTAATAACAGAGCGAACTCTCCAAATCTCCATTCATCTCAAATGCCGATTAATGGAATTTTTCGAATGTTTTATCGAGATCCACTACAATGCGCAATCAGAAAGAATAGGATGAAAAGTCATAAAATCATCCCCTGACATCCAATCGAGACAGATGATTTCAAATCGAGCGCTATCTTTTATTTTTATCGGTGAGTCTTGGTACTCTTGGTGTAATATTTGTAATGAGATTTTTTTATATTTACATAGGGACATAAAAAGGAAATTAAAAGGAAGTACGAATGTTATGTCAAATTCAATTCGTTTTTATGGATCGGACCAGTCGCACCCTGCGATTTTACTAAAATTGCGATTGCTAATCAAATGGACAGAAGATATAATTTTATATTTAAAATGTTACCTACTTGTCAGTTTTTGTGTAAGCGTAAGTATTGCTCAAATATACAATAAATTAAATTATTATATAAAAAGACATACCGCTTCTGAATGGCAGGAGCTTTTTTGATTATGTTTTCGTGATTGGCAAGTCATCATTAGATATCTAAACTATATCAATGAATGTATATGTATAATCTATATGCTACGTACAAGTATAAATCAATACAATTTATCTAGTCTAGAGTCGTTACAAATACGTTTTTTTAACCGTGCGTGTTTCACAACAATACTTCTAGTTTAAAAAGTCTTTGCATTTTAATCATAATGAACTAATTGTATAGAGTGGTAACCCTTATTTATCGGAGTGTGTTCGCCGATAGCAAACTTGTTATACACGAGTTTTGTTCAGAACTTTATACTCGTAGATTCGACCCGCGCGCACCCTTGCGTGACGCCTAAGTAGGAACCCTACCTGTTTTAACACCACAAAATGTAAGGATAACCTTTACTGCTCTATATAAAGCTGTCTTTTAAATAGAACACGCTCTGTTTCAATCTCATGAAGTCTGTAGTTTAAGTTCTAGGCATAAAGCCGTAATGAAGAAGACTTACAGGGCAACTTGCTCACCTATTTCTTTGCCATCCCATAAAGAGAGACTCTCTTGGAAGTTTAATTAGAATAACTAGCTGGTAGTACCATCCATGTACGTACATTTTACAGGTAAAATAACCCTTAATGATGGTTAAAATCTAGATATTGAAAAAAATGTTATGCACGAATAACAAATTCATAAATTTAAAAAAAAATTACATAGTGGGTAGTTAAATAAAGAATGCCTCAAATGTGGCACTAAAATAAAATAATTTTCACAGAATGTATAATACATTCTGGGAAAATTTAAACTAGGTCTATAAAGAGTGATCAATGATGCACCACTCTCACAGACGGATGAACGGGTAAAGGAAGCTTTAGCTTACCTTGTGCACTAAATCCTAAAAATTTAAGTCTAAAAAAATCAACAAAATTAAACTCAAAGGCAAACAAATAAATAAAAACGGGTCAAGCAGCGGCGCATACACTAAAAGATACTAGACAGACAGCTGAAGTCAAAATAAAAAACAATATCCGCCCGAGTAGCATCAGCATTGTTCAAATTTTCAAACAAACGTTGCATTGCGAATCGTTTGAGTTAGAATCTCTTTTTTTCACTTTTTTTAAATAAAAGTTGTGTTGCATGCACGTGGACATTAAGTTATAAAGAGAGATTTATTAATCCTTATTAATATTATTGTCCTTACTTCCTTACTCTATTACTTTTTTTCTTACTTTATTACTCATAACTTACTTTATTATAAATGCGAAGTGAGTTTGTATATTTGTTTGTATGTTTGTTTCACTTCACGTCACGCTTCAACCACTGAACCTATTTAGATGAAATCTGATATGGATATAGTTTGATGCCCAGGGAAAGACATAGGATAGTTTTTTTCCCAAAATTGCCACGGGCAGCGAAGGCCTCGGGCACAGCTAGTTTCTTATAAATATTAGACATGCAATAACTTTTCCATGTTTTAGGTTTTTAAATCATTTTATTTGATTTGGAAATATATAAAATTATTATTATAACTATAAACAGTAAACAACAAGAATCAAAAACAGTTTCTAGCTCATCTCTTATGCAATTAACTAACGTAGTTGAACGAGAGAGCGAAGTTCATTTAGTCTTTTATTTAATACAGTCCAGCGTTTACATATGTACCTATATGTATGTAGACTAAGTATAATCTCGACAAGAGACTACAGTTTCATAAATGACCGAATGGGAACCTATGTATGTTTGTTTGTTAAATAAAAACTGGATTAATTTTGTCAGGAATGTCACAAAATTTGATAAACTAGTTGTTAGCACAAAAAGAACTTCGAAATTTTAATATAATAAGAAGAGTTGTATTAATTCGGGACAAACTACTAGCGAAATAAATAAAACGTACTCGAACGCAATAGTAATTTAAACTGTGCCACAGATAGATATCTTTACATAAAATAAAACATTAAAAAAGTGTCTGTACATTGAATATATTTCCAAAAAAAAATTGGATGCGGTGAAGATAGTGATGAAGTAAGAAATAAAAAAAGTATCTGTTTGTACACGCTAATCTCCGGAAATACTGGACGGATTCGAATAAAACTTTTGTTATATAGTTGTTAAGCCTGGGCAACATATAGGTTATTAATGATTTTGGAAAATGGAACACCTGATGTTGAACTATAATGGTCCAGCTAAACTATAAGAGATATAAAAATGGCGCCTTATTAATACTTGTTCAGCCTGATGATCATTTTCCAAAGACATAAAGTCCACGTGAACGAAGTCGCGGATTACGGCTAGAATATTCTAAATTGGAATTCTTAAGAAACGATTAAAAGAGTATTAATTACATAACCGCTCGTCAGGTTAATCATGCCATCGCGATAAGGCGCCTTTGCCTCTGTCCAGGCTTATCCGAACCGATCTAAATTAAATCTTGCTTAAAACCGTTGAAGTGGTGTCGCTCTGAACTACCATCGTGACGATACGTGACGATAACGAGGTTAACGTTGACGATACCATGTCAACGTATTTAACTTTTCAACATTACTATTATATTAAGCGTAGATCTGGAGAAAAGTGTGTTTGAATATATTACACACCGAGGGAAGTAAAATATTAAACGTCTTACACTGCACAGCACACACAAGGTGATAAATAAGCAACCCAAGGCTTTCTTTTTTACCGTCTGTATCAGCCAGGAAGTAGCATTTTTTGCATGCGTATAGGTCGTAAAATGTTTCTTGCGAACCCAGGGCAGGTAAATTTATAATCAAAATTAAGCTTCAAATTGTTCTCGTACTTCCCATAAAGATAAAAAGATTGTGACACAGAATTCAGTTTTTTAACTAAAAATAAAGTGCGTGTCGGGCCACGAGTAGTGTAAAGTTCCTTACAAATGCAAACTTTGAGTTCATTCGACTAAAAACGACAAAAAACTAATACTTAATTTTCTATTGAATTTGTATGAAATTTTCCTTTACCTTGTACATTTTTTTACAATTACAACTTGGTCGCCAATAACCTTTTAATTTGTTAACCCTACTTAACTCCGTATATTTGCCAAATAAATATTTCAAAAACGAATTCCTAAATCAAATAATAAATGGTTCACGAGCTCGCGATATTTTCGAAAAACCTATCCAACGACAAACCACACGTCATGGGTTAGTCGAAAAAAAATTTACTCCCACTTTACAATTTCATAATGAAAGTTTATTGAGAAAAAAGTAATAACAACAAAAAAAACATGTAAGTAAAAATACACAAGTTTTTTTTTCCAATATTTTATTTTACTACTTTATAGGTATGAGTAATACACATTCATATCCCTGCAAAATTACAGGTTTCTAGGAAACCGCGGACAGAACGACAGACAGAGAGACATGGCAAAACTAATGGTTCCTTATTTACTACAGAACCGCGTTAGGCGTTAATCTTCTTTTTATCGAGTCGAATGTTTGATGAATAGGATTCATTCACCTTCACAATCTAATAGATACAAGTAAGTTAAACTTCATCATATCAAAGAGTAGAATCAGCTCTATTGGATAAAAGAGGTGAAGCGTAAAACTTTGCATAAAAAGGCAAACTCAACATGTTGAAACACGTACGATAAATAAAGAACCACGAAAGGGGGATTCAAAAGACTACATTTAGTCCCGGGCGGGCAAACAAAAGAGTATTTACAGTATATCTCTGCTGCCTAAATGGCTTTATGAAGAATTTCCTTTGGCAAATTTCAGGTGTAAAACAACTTAATTCATTAAGTGCGTATTAAAAGTTTTTTAATAATAGTTAGTAGACCTTTACAACAATTGGTATTGTTTTCCAAGTATAATTATAGTAAAATGTCATTATGAAGTTCGCAATTCGCTTCAGATTATAATAAAATTGTTAGGATTACAATCCTAAACGTGAAATTTATCGTTTTAAGCGGTGTCTGCGGCGACAAGTCACCTGATTTAGGCTTTAGGTACATTTTACAATACTAAAGATAGGTACAATGAACTTTCTCTCATTTCTATCCTTAACGGGGTAAACAGAGCTAGACCATTAAATCACCTAGGCAAGACTGTGTGCCTAGATAGAGGTGGAAAACAGAAATTAAAAATCGTTAGCTCTCCAAATTGCTGGAATTCAGATTGGAAAAGTACACCGAGTTGACGTGCCCACACCGGAACCCACGACCCTTCACATCTGTACCGCAAGTGTTCAACTACCTCATCTTTTGCAATATCGAATTACAGTTATGATATTCCCGATCACATGTATTCAAAACCTGCTTACTTATTTGCTACTGTGAGGCTACATAAAAAGCTATAAAACAGTATCTATCCATTAATTAACTTTTGATCATACAAAGTGAGGGCAAAACTAATTTTTCTTCGCTGTGTTGTGAATATTTGCGTCCTTTCATAAACTGTTTCTAGCTTGCCGACATATGGGTCATGGCTGAATCTGAGTAGTTCGATTTTTCAATACTGTTTGAGAGCGGAAATCGAATCTGTTGCTGTGAAGATCTGATGTATTCGTCGTAGTTTGTTATGGAAAACTTGTTTAAGTTTTCCAAGAATGAGTAAAGAGATACAATTTAATGTGCCCATGGTCTCTCCAGACCGTCTTTTTTAATTCGTTAAGATGACATTTTTTTTGCCCATATTCAGTGTTTGTATACGTTTTGTAAAACGATATAAAAGAACTCTCTTTAAAAATATTTAAGTTTCCTTATCGCGTTAAGTTTTGTTTAAAAAATAATTTTTAACATGATAAAAAATACATTAGCGTTCTGAAATTAGTACTTATAATTTATTATTTTAGTTTCTTTTTAGTTTAGTTTTAATTTCAGCTTGTATTTTATTTAGTTATTATTATAATAGTTTAATAGTTACTTCAATTTTAGAGAAAATATTCGTTACATGAGCTCTGCGATTGCTCAAAAAATTGTGGTGTCTGAACTGGCTAAACTGAATGAAAAAAATATAATATATGCACATTAGTGAGCTGCAAGTATATGTGTCAAAATGTACAAAGTAATTGCAAACAACTTTATTAAAGCTCCTAAGTTTTCATATTTTTGTTGAATAACAAAAAGTATCCTAACTATACCACTGACTGCAAAAAAATTAAGAAAGTCGTCAAGCTGAGGTTTTCGACCTGTAAGCTCGAATATAAATTTCGAAAGAAAATATATTGCTTACGATTTCAAGATATAGGTAGAGTCACGTACGAAGTCTGAATTTCACCCTTTGATATAAGGTATTCCTCGCGATGTCGTGGACCAATTCAAAAGCGATAGCGATCTTTAGATGGTTGACTGTGTGTGTTTTATTTTGCAGATTTTAAAGCATTATTTATAGGTATATCTACTTTTATTTACAGTCACATGTATCTGTTGGTTTTATGCCTTCGAAAAAAAAAAAGGTTTTATGCCATAGAATGTACCAGCTGCATTTCTCCTCCTGCGCAGAGAAGATTCACTGAGTACATGCTATGATGTCTTTATTAAAACGCCTGTACAAAGATAAATTAAAGGAATTTTATCTTTATTGCACGCCTCTTGAAAATAATGATGAAAAAGTTTTTGTGTAGTTACGGAGTTTTCTTGGCTCTTAACGATTGGTACAATTTGGCTCTTGGCTTTACTTTAGTCTACTTTGTGAAGGGTAAAAACATACTAGATTAGACTTCAACGCGGAAATGCCGCCAGCCTCTTACAATATTAGCGCAGCGATTCAGGGTTATTTTTTCTATAATTTGATGTTTTTTTGTATTTATTTCTAGTTTAGTTTCTCATTAAAAGTTATATTTAGTTTTTAGTTATGTTGTTTGATTTTAGTATATCTCTTCAAGCTGCGCCAATACCAGACACAATAGTTAAACAATGAAAGTCGAGAGGAATTCCTCCCAGTGCCGGCTTAGAGGATAATACTTTTTGTAATATTTACGTTATATTTATGTTTAATAATAAAGATTCTGAACCTTCCAATTCAATTCTTTCTTATAACCTGTACCACCAAATGGGTACTCATGGATAAACTCGCTAGACGGTCTTTTGGCACGCGACGCAATCTCAGAGTGACGCAGCCTAGTTGAACAGCCAAAGAAGGTTGGAGTGATTCTCGTTTTTTTTACATGCAAAACCATTTATTTTAGCACAAATAATTGACTGCTACTGACGGGTCTTCCTAAAACCTTTTGAACATTTTAGGAATCATGTCGACTTTGAATTTATGCTTATACATTAATTTATGCTTATATAATTAACTTTTTCGATCATCTGCAGCATTCATTTCCGTTCTAATTAAATTAATTAATTTATATTCTTACTAAACAATATAATATTGAGGTTTCCAAAACATGTGTATTAATTAAATTCCGAACAAACACCGCGGTTATTCTGAACACAAATAAATTATTTACAAATACGTATTTGGATAACATTAGGAATTTCATGTGTTCCACGAATTTCCAATAATTTGATGATGCATGCCAGTTAGTCCCGTAAATTAGTTTGTACAACTTCATGAGCATTCCAAGCCGACTGTTTCGAATGTTCTGCAAATTGAAGTGATAGTTCAACTCAATGGCCCGCTCAGTATAAATTGGAAGACGTTGTAAACAAAACCATTTTGTTTTTGATCACAACCCGTTTAATGCGACATTGCTCTTAATTAAAAGACGTTCGTGTCAGTTCACTTGTATTATTTACCTACCACAATTTTTTATACAATAGATCGATATTATACTAATTTTAATATAAATTGTACCTAGTAGTTTTTGTTCTGAAAATGAGATCAGCTTTCACAACTAAGACAGTCTTCTGCTTCGGTTTTCTACGTTACTAAATGAATGTGGTTAAACGTAGTGTGAACTACTCGTACTTTGAATTCCAATGATAGTTTCTGTTAACTAGTAACTTGCAGATCGTCCCAAACTGTGAACTCGCAACCCTTCTCACTACCTCTCTCTATATTATCTATTCTTCTCTATACTATCTCTATATTATATTATATCTCTCGGCAAGCAACCACCTTCACTGATTTGAACTTTAAAAACGTTTTTGTCCCAATCTCTCGCTACATCAATACTTACCATACAGGAGTGCAAATATAATTATAGTGGATAACGAGTGTTTGTATTGAATTACTTACTTGTTGTCTCATTTGCCTATATATACGATACGGCTGGCCTTTGTATCATCATCATCATCATCATCAGGTCTTTCTGTCTCTACTGCAGGAGCAAAACCCTCTTTGTACTACCAGAGCCATACTTGGCCAAAGCATCCTGTAAACTTGGCCTACACTCTCGACGCTGGCCAGACGGGTTGGAGACGTCTAATTGATGTTTATAAGCTTTGTTTATCTTGTTATTCCTAAATCATCTTTTGCGACATCAACGGGAAGACTTGGAGTGGTGCTATTCTACTCAGCCGGAAACTACATGGCATTTGTGTGTGTCACATCTTTACCTTTACATGCGATACATACGAGTGTTTGTATAATTTTACATATTAACACCTTTTGTTGCTTCTAGACACAAAGCAGCGTGTCAGAGCCAAGTTTTATTTTGCACAATTATTAAACAACATCGTATTCCCCAGAAACGAGCTCGTCGCTTCAAGAACCAGATCCTGTGCGACCTGCACTTCGCGGACGTGGCGCTCATGGAGTGCAGCGACTTCATGCAGCAGCTACGCAGTTTCAAACCCCAGTCCCTGGGCTGCGCCGTCGCCAGGCGCAAGTCTTCCACGACTCTCATCTTCCCGCTGCCGCCTCAGGCCTGTTCAGGTACGAGATACACCCAGTACTTTATGCTAACCACGTGATACTTTAGTCAGCTTCAACATAATTCTTAATATTGGATCCTCATCAGAGCGTATTTACCTGGTTGCATCCTCAGCAGTAATGCTTCATAGAGCCTCTCATCTGGGTTCTTCGTCTCTCATCTAAGCGTATTCCTTCAAAGTAAAAGTTAAGGTCAAAATATTCTTATTTAATGTAGGATTAATTTGACTCTTATTGAAGGTAATTTTTATAAATTATTTTAACCGACTTCCAAAAAAAGAAGGTTATCAATTCGTCGCGATATTTTTTTATGTTTGTTCACCGATTATTCAAAGATGCCAGGTCCAATTATTTTTTTTGTTTGAAAGGGTATACTTGTCAGATGGTCCCATAGAAATATCATCAAAGTCGGTTGTTTAGCTTGGAGGCGAAATTGATTATTAGTTTAAAAAAAATTATTAGTGCAAAAGCACACAGCAGCTTCAGAGCCCAGGGACCGCTTTTAGCCTTAAGGACAGCTTCTTTCACGTTACACGGTCATCGGTAAACTTAGCCGTGAGACCATTGGCAATGATAAATTCCTATGTTATCTTACTATTTTACTGACCCAGAGAACGTGGCGGAACGTTCTCTGGATTCAATCTTAGATGTTTTTAAACACGTTGAATACGTTCTTTGTTCAAAACCTACTAATAAAATTACAGTGAAAATAGCAACACATAGGAAAATATACTAGAACTATATTAAGCTTCACATTCTCATATTCGTTCGTCTCATCTTACGAACTCATAATACGAGTAATTTCGTTTAGTTTCCATTCGAATAAACCCTACATGAGGCATTTGTGAACAGTTAACAAGATTATCACAAAATTCGCGCTTCTATACAGACTTGATGGTACTATGTAGTAATCTTGTGGCACAATATCTGTTTGAAATGAACAAGTTATTAAAGTCAAAGTCAGATAATAAGAAATACGATAACCCGGGCTAAAAGTTTTAAAACGTAATTGGCATTCCGTGAATTTCCATCAACAGCTCTCTTTCTCAATAATATTTTCTTTGAGCAAGACCTGAAATAAATTTGCTTTCTCGTCTCAATATAAAAATAGTTCCATGTAGAGCTGTTTCGAAAATTTGCTATTTTATTGCTCATTATAAATTTTTATCATATTGAAGAAGTTGAGTAGTTCTTTTTTAACAAATTTTGGTTATTTCAATTGCACAAAATAAATCAACCTACCAACCAACCAAAAACCTACCAACATTTAAATAATATAACTAAAAATTGAAATAATCTTATTAAAAATAAAACATTATATTTAATAAAAAATAGACCTAAGATCGCTACGGTCGCAGGGCAGGGTACCTAAGAGACTGTATCGACTCGTATGGCCGGACTTAACCTTTGGCCAAAATGAATTATTTAAAATTAATAACTACATACAATTAAAACAATAAAATCATCAATAAATAAATAAATAACTTAGCTATATAAAAATAAAACATTCTATTTACTCGAAAAACCATTCCAGTCCCTTGTTGAGGTTGACGCTGAAGCCGGTATCTCCAGTGACTGCCAGTGTCGACATCCGACGCTCGTCACTCAGTGAACGTCCAGGGAAATGGGGTATTCATGTTTCGTGGCAAGATATGGCATTCACTTGTCAATACCAAAATTTATTAATGCACTAGCTGCCCCGGCCAACTCTGCTCTGCCCGTACCCGTTTCCGTAAGGAGATAAAAATAAATAACAACCAATTCACAGACTAACAAGTTTACATATACAATTTCGACAAAATCGTTTAAGCCATTTCGGAGGAGTATGGCAATTAACAGTCTGGCACGAACATTTTATACATAAGATTTTCTTCCATGCTGGTCGATAGGAGAAAAGAAAAGACTTAACATAAACTAACTGGTTCTATTCATTTGCTTATTGTAAAAACTGGTCGAGGGAATGGATGAAACTACGAATTAGCTACCCATCACTATTATGATTCCTTGTTCCCACCGTCACCCTTAACGTAACCAGTGGGTCTAACGTAAATTTTATTGAAACAAACATACATAGTAATATAACAAAAATGATTTTAAAAGTATAATTATTAAAATAAAACTAGTAACTAAATTAAATATAAGTACAAAACTAAAAAATAAAATAAATCACACCAATATTGGTGTAATCATTTCGAAATGGTCCCATTCTAAGGTCGACACTAATGCTGAATAGCTGACATTTCAATCTGCGGCCGTCCGGCTGTCTACACCCGTCACTCCATAAACGTCAGAGCAAATGAAGACGTTGCAAAATGTCGAGGGGCTAAATTTGCCGATGCAGATTTTTCACAACTAGGCACATTTACAATTTACATCGGAAATTAGATTATCTCCTTTACTGTAAAATTTAGAAAAGCTCAAGGTAGGCTAAATTTTATACTCACCTCTCTGCTTCTCGGTAATAATAAGGCACATGTCAGTCTTCAATAGCAGAAAGTTGTGTACGTAACATACTATAATCACGTATTTATCCCTAATGGGGCAGACAAAGCATTTTGGGTCTTGCGACTCTAATCAGACAGAGCCTAGGGCCGCAAGACTTAAAGGCCATTTTTAGCTTGATGTGGGCAAGAAGGTTGATGAAGTAATTAAACTGTTTATTCCCAGTAGTTCCTTTTGACAGTTCCTTTAAAGAGACTATTATTACTTCTTCTTTACAATGAATAAAAAGTCTCATTATAGTCCCTTTAAAAGAACTACTGAGAATAAACGATTAAAATAGCGATGGGTTGCTAGCCGCTGAAAGAAAGCTACAGTAATACTACATAATATTTTACCTTTTCCTATTATTTTTACGCGTATTTTGCAATAACTCCTTTCTTTACCACCAATAACTTTATTATTTTTATATCACCGTGTCGCGACATGACGTGAACGTGACGTGACGAGAAGTTTCTTTTATCCTTCACCTTGTAAGTCAATCGATATTTTACTTCATATTACCAAATCTGCCTCGACAATACCGCCCTTTCCAACCGTGAAATGAAATGCACACAAACGTAATTTTCCTCCTTGAGGGTTCCCGTACTGTACATAGATCAAAATTTCCCAGATAAAAACTTTTATAATGTAGTCCACCGCAGCGTAAGAGGAGTTTGTAAACACATAAATAATCGGAAGTATACAGAATTGGAGCAGATCGTGAACTTAAATTAATTTATTGTAATAATAATAAAAGTATACGATCACTTCCGATAAATAAAGACATCGTAAGGAAACCTGGAAGCACTGTTAAAATTAAGTACATAATTTAACATAACATACAAGTTTATACACTATAAGTGTAAAGATATTGCTATTAATAGTATTAATAATTGGTGTATCATCATCATCATCAGGTCTTTTTGTCTCCACTACAGAAGCACGACCCTCTCTGAACTACCAGAGCCAAACTTGGCCAGGGCAGCCAAAGGACTTTGGCCTACACTCTCCTCGCTGGCTGGACGGGTTGGAGAGGTCACATTTATGTTTGTAAGCTAGTTTAACTTGTATTTCCTAGGTCGCCTTCTACGACATCCTTCGGAGGACTTGAAGTGGGCCTATTTTACTCTGCCGGAAGTCACACGACGTCAATCACGTTTTATCAATTCATTAGCCCTTTCCGGGACACATACAACACGTATTTGGTTGTAAACTACGCTTTGAACACATGGTTTATGTATGTAAACGGGATTTAGCTCAAAACTTTTTTGTTGGGTCTTTTAGTGGTTGCGGACAGACGGTGTAGCGGGGTCTTCTTATTGATAGTGAAGGACTTTGATGTCACTACCCACATTGTCTATAATTTTAATGCATTACCTTACACAAAAACACATAACACTAACTGTCGAAACGTTAGAACAAACAAAAAAGGTTTGTGCTAAGTCCCGTTTACATATTGTACATTGGGACTTACAACTATAAATATAAAATCATTGTCATTTTATTGTATCTCGTTGAGTATGAAAAGTGTTTAAACTTTACTGAGGGAGTTAATAGCCTTCTTTTATTATTGATTGTGTCCAAAGTCAGCAGCAGTGTCGTATGATGTATATTATATATGTTACTTAAATATGAATGACAACTATAACCAATAACTGAAATGTATATTTACAATATTAAACAGTTTTGTATTTATATATCTGAGAGACTAACAACCTGTTGCACAGGTTGATAAATTATTAATTAAAATAGTATCAAAATGAAAAAATAACAGAGGAAATAATATTATCATATGATTTATTGATGTTCTACATTATTTTATTAAAAATAAGTTATAAAATTCATACTAGTCATGGATAAAACACGGCAACGACAGTGCTGAAACTGTACTACGTACCGTCGTAGTACAGTTGCAGCACTGTCGTTGCCGTGGATATCATACATTAATGGGACTTTGTCAAAAATATATTATTTTATTTAGTCCGTCAACTAGATTATCCAAAAACAAAGGACTCACTTTTTTTTGGTTAACACAGTAGTCAAAATTCACGAAGGGGATGATTTACGTCACCGTTGGTTAAAAATCGTAGCCAATTGTGACGTCACGTGAAATTTAAATGCGCTGTATCTTCGTCATTATTTCCTAATGAGAGAAAAGAAAAAATACTGATACTATAATTTTTAATAATCTATCCTAATATGCCAAAAAAACATGTTGTCCACCTCCCATATTGCATATACTGAAGTCCACACGCACACGTCTAGCATACCCCATACGCTCGCCTCGTTACCTCGCGCCCGCCTCGCGCTCGTCGGGCAAGGATGCAAGGCGAGCGCGTTTGCGGGTCCTACGTGTGGTCAGCGCGGGTCGTAATACGCCCTAATTGTGCTACTAGTGCTACGCGTGCTACAAAATTTGCTACAAGCTTTCTAAGGCGTAGCTACTCGTATGAGTCGTATCGTTTTGATCATTATTGTATGTACTCGAATAGTTACTATTGCTGCATTGTATATAGGGTTTATTAAAATATACTGAAACTATTTCAAGACTGAATTTATTTCATGATTCTTACCAACTTTCCTTAAGGAAGATGTATTGGAAATTGAAAAATAATTTTTGACCTCGATATAAGTTGACCGATTAGCTGAACCAAATTTCTATACCTAGCAACTAAAATTTTTGATAAATGTTCTGTGGGAAAGTTGTTCAGTATCACGGACTGACTCCATCCTTGCAATAGTTTTAGTACATTTTGTTAGACGTTAGATTAGTTGTAAATAGTATTACGGGACTTACCGCGACTAATATCGTTTTTTGCCAGATATTCTATTATTTAATCGCGGTAAGTCCCGTAATACTAAATGCCGTAAAAATAATAGTAATTGTGACCGTAAAACTCTAAAATCATATGTTAGATTAGTTCAAAATGTTGTCTAGCAACAATGTAACGAAATCCAAATGAAAAACTAATCCGGCGAAACTGCCGGATAACTAACAGCGGCCGCACATTAGCAAGGGCCGCGTGTCCTCAAATTGTGTTTGCGAGGTTCGTGTTCGGAGGTAATACATTTGCGGCGGCCGGGCAAAACTTTCCTGTTTATCTCCTGCGTAAGGTAACACAGTGGACTGATTTAAATACTTTGTTTATTAGATACCTTCATTTTTCTCATTATATTACAGTGTAGTACGAATTAAGAAAAGAAAGGCGATTATCGAACTCATCGAGGTCATGAACTTTTAAAATTAGACTGATCTTGCTATTGAGAAAAATAATTACAAAATAAAAATCATTTGAACTTTATTCTCCCTCGCAAACAATTTTTCAAAACATATGAAGCTAATACTAATACTGCTGGTACTCTAAAGGCTGCAAAGTGATAAAGAATATCTCTAGGGATATATAAAACAAGTTAAAAACTAAACACGAATGTAATCTATGTATAATTAAAAAATATTCCAGCAAAAAATAATAAGAATTAGTTTGAAGACAATAAATGATCAGCACAGGCGTCTTAATTTTTTAATTTTATGATCTTAAACTTTTTTATGATCAGTTCGTAGTTTAGTTTTTTTAAGTAAAATAATTTAACCAGAACTGAAAAGACATATTTGTTTTCTTTTCAAAGAAAAGTAATCATCGGCATTATGAGGTACTCTAAAAAGCAAACAAACATTTTAAATTGTTAAAACGAACACATATTTGTGTAGATACTTTGTTATTAACAGTCATTCAAAATGTAATTTAATTAAAATCATGACAAGACAAACAATAAAATGGACAGCGAAATTAAAACCAGCACACCGGCTCAGATAAGGCATTAGCTCCACATTCACTGAAAGCCAAACAAACTGGCGAATATTAATTAACCTTTCACGCGATGATAGCACACGGGTAGTTCAAAAAACGGAGATTTAATATGGACCTCGGCTTTGGAGCGCTGGTATTTTAATTGCATTGTTTATTGTTTTTAAATTCCCTAGTTTTGTGACCAGACTTTAGAAGTTTGCCTTCTACAATCCCTCCTTACAGATTTACGGTCAGCCCTGAATCTTTTCCCATAAGTCTGTAAAATGGGACACGAAACGCGGCTCTGTCACGCCTTGTTTGCGCCGCGCTGTTTGCAATGCAAACACCCTTTATATCGGTCTTAACCCGTGCCTGGATTCCGCCGTTGCCGTATAATGGCTATAGACCTATATGCTTTAGTTGCCTGTAAGTTGTATAGGTAAAGATAGTTTTTTCTATGTATCTAATGTTGCTACTAGACGTAAACCCAGCAAGATGAACAAGAAATAGAAGGAAAGCAATATATCCTTAGCGGTAATATTTGGAGATCGCTCCGCAATATTACCGCTATTGATGTAACCGGGAAGACACAAAGCTTGAGACAGAGATGTACTTAGTTATTGCTAGGTAAAAAAAGGCAAAACAAGGAAAATTTAGATAAGAAAAAAACCTGTTTCATTTTCATTAGTCTTATTTTTCACACGTTTTGTACAAATGGTTAAAATCAACATTTTACAAATTTACAAATCATGTTTATGTAAAGAATTATTACTGCAGCTCGTCCTAAAATTTTTCTATCCAGTCTGACAAACTTCCGACAAGCTTTTGTGCCTAGACTCAAAGTAGGAACCCTTCCCGTGAGGCGGAAATTAATATTTCTTTTGTACGCTGATAAAGGAGATGATAAGTGGGTCACAGGGGTTGTGTTGTGAACTGAAATATAATATTATTTCAGTACAATAGACGGCCGATAAAGTAAATCATTTGTAATTATTAACATGATTCGTGTAACAAGTCCCATAACAATACCAACAACTTGTGTTAAATAAAAAAATGATTATTTTGTAAACAGAAAAATTGTATTTACAAACATAATTGTGAGGACTGCCTATTAAACAAATAGACAGACCTTAACTAAGAACATTTGAAAATAGAAGATTTAAATGACACAGTTGTGTTTATTTACACATTTTTATGCTCTGAGCTATTTTTGAATCGATTTTTTTTTTTGTTATTCGGACAATAGTTATGTATTACCCCATGGGAGTTGTCACTATGGAGTGACGGCCCCTCTGATTAATCTTGCTCCATACAGAAGTCGCTGAAATAGTTGTCTTAGATCCAATTTATATCATAACTGCGAAATTTTGTATGGATGTCGGGATGTATGTTCCACTTTTATGTCAAAACGGCTGAACGTATCGCTGCGGGCATAAGCTAGTCCTCCATTTCATTGCCGCAAAATGGCGTGTGTGTCCTCATGTGTCGTCATCAAGAATAAAGTAAAAAGAAACTGAAGAAGAAAATTAAGGAACAATAAGAAGCTGAAAAGAAGACCGTGAATGCGCGGCTCACTCTAAGTATGAACGCCAAGCATATTGCTTACAGTTTGGTGTTCTACCTTACAGTGAATCGAGCTTCACTTAATCACCAATAATCAACGGTATCAAGATTACAATCAACAGTATCCAGATCTCAAGAACGAAGGTATCTACGTTTTATTACTTTGATGTTGTTAGCGTATCAAATCTTGATCAACGTAATTTAATAAAAAAATATTTTTGGAACAAGCTTTTTTCTGTAACAATTGACCTAAAAATTTTAAAATTCTCAAGACGTATAAATTGAGCACGGTGGGGTTATGTTATTTTATCACAGAGATGCC
This sequence comes from Acrobasis consociella, assembly GCA_963555685.1. NCBI lineage: Eukaryota > Metazoa > Arthropoda > Insecta > Lepidoptera > Pyralidae > Acrobasis > Acrobasis consociella. The sequence goes on from OY743120.1 coordinate 10,438,024, forward strand.
ATTACCTTCTAGCTCCGTCATCAGATCAGCTCTATGTCATCATAATTTTTCATATGCACGCGATATATGTATGCGTTCAAAATTTCAGCTCGATCGAAAACCGGAAAGTGGGTCAAATTTAATTAGCGAGATTTGATTACAGACCGACAGACAACGGGACAGATGTAAACTAAAGAAAAGCTTTTAAAGAACTGGTTTTTAAGGCTATTCGCTAGGTAACTAAAAAAATTAAAAAAAAACTACATTTATGATGGATAAAGATTTACGTTTATTGCGGTGTTTGAAAGCTTCATCAAAAATGTACAAAATACAAACACAGGAGTGGATGTCAAAGAGGATATCAAATTGTTATCTGATGTGTGTTGCAAAAATTTTTTTGTGATAATTATTTGATGAAATGTCTACAGCTTTATGTAATCATTTTGTTACAATGTTATTTTAGTCCGCCACCCAGAGGTTCCGGGTTCGATCCCCGGTCAGGGCAAGATGAAAAATTGAAATTTTACTTTGGGGCTAGCTCAATCAGGGTGTAGTTTGTCCGTATATATTTATTTATTTAGTGATAATTGCTTGTTAAATAGTTAGATAGATTGTCCATTTGTTGTCACTGCTATTATTCCATTATGAAATACCTGTTAGTAGCAATTTTTTAAATTATTTTTACATACGAGTATGATACAAAGTGCCTTTTCCGTAATATTATATTGGTTTCATGTATAGTTTATCAATCTTGTAAGTTACTAATGTTGTCTCTAGAATAAAGTTTGGCTTGTAAGGGCGCATTCAGACGACACGCGCACGCCTAGCCCACGCCTAGCATGCTTTGAAAATATTTTCATACAATTTGAAATTCGTTTCATTTAATTTCTATGCGAGGCGTGCGCGTGTGAACATCGGTAAATGCAATTTGAGTTGTATTGATATGTGATGGGACTCAAATTATATGGAACAAATTTCAAAATTTTCAAAATGCGCTTAGTGTGGGCTTGGCGTGCGCTGGGCGCGCACGTGGTGTCCTGACGCGCCTTACTGTTATTTATTTTTAAATAATTTTGGGTGTCTACTTATTTTAAATATATTATTTCAAACTTATTTTAGATCTGTATACCGAATTAAGGGGGAATGCAGGCCATGCTAATAAAAAATACCAAAAATAAAGACAAAAACATTGGTACCCATTATATTGATAGATTTAAGTTGCCAGGTAAATCAAAAATAAAAATATTTCTTTGCAATGTTCCTTAAAAGTTTTTCAGTATGCACCTATATCTATTATCCATTTGTAAATCGTTTTAAGTATATGTTGACCTCAAACAAAACATGCAAGGAGACATGGCTGCACTATAAACAACATCAATGTTAAATACTCTTTTGCGTCCTTAAAATATTCAGTCCCGGCCCGTCATCTCGGAATATTATAGCGAATTCTGCAGGAAAGCCAGAAAGACTTGCGGACTACAACCTGCCTGTAAATATTTTATTTAGACCTCTCCAAACCCGCAGTAACTGCGTCAGTGCCGGCAGATTTACCCTTAAGGATAAGTGAAAACACATAAAAGGACATGCTCGTTTTCTTTTTATATATACATACTTATTTTATTTTTTAATATTAAAATAAGCTTTTTTTTAATTACTGTGAAGACTGATGTATGCACACCTGAAACTTGAAGCTTTAGATAGTAATAATATCAAAAACGTTTGCGCTTTGCTTTTTGAAAGATCAAAACAAAACATATACTTATAAAGAAGATAAATGTATTAATACTTACATACATACAACTTAAAAGGGACATACAATTATAATAAAATAACAGTCAGAAAACAAAAAAAAATCGTCATTTCCGTACAAATTGCCCGGACGGCTGCACACTTTCGCATGGAAAGGCCAATTTCTTTTTTTAATTTTTGACTGCTATTTTAATTTCTTTATACAATAGTGATCTAGTATAGCCCATAGTTCGATTATGTGCCTTTCACTTTGTTCATGTAACAAATAAATCAATCAAATATGTTATCAATTTTTATAAAGTACTAGATAAAAAAATCACCTATTTTCACACTTCTCTACAGCAATTGTCATGCAAATAACATCGACGCTGTTTAGTGTTCATTAAATATTCACAGTCAGCCGACATTGCGGAATATCAGAGCTGAGTCTGCAGAAAGACTTGCGGACTACAACCTGCCTGTGTAAATATTTTATTTAGACCTCTTCAAACCCGCGGTAATGGCGTCGCTGTCGCCAGATTTACCCTTAAGGTTTGCAGACATAATAAAGAATAGGTAACGTAGAGTTAATTCTTTGTGGACATGGAACTAAACTAGATTGCTATGCCCAAAAGTAGAGCCCTGGGCAATGGTGATGTAAGCTAAAATCCCTTGTAATAACTGTCTTAAAAGCAATAAAATAAAAGTTGTTGAACATGGTACTACTCGAACAAGTATTTTGGCATTTTGCGTTATATATATTTTATATAATTTAAGTAGCTTTGTTTTGATCATATGAAAATACTGAATATTTTATTCATTATTTCGACTCGATAAGAAAGTTTATGGATTTATAGGGAGAAGAATTTTATTTACAAAATAAACTAAGAATAGAAACTTCGTCTTTAAAATTTCCATCGTAAGTAAATAATAAACGAAATTAATTGAAAACCGATTAACATTCCCCGTGAAATACGGGGCCGAAAAATTTGATAGGTACAGATTTAACTAACAGAAACAAAGGACTTTAACGGAATTCAATTTGAATGGCATTTAATTACATCTAACGGAGCCTAATAATACTAAGGTTTGGGGAAAATTGTATTTGGCCTTTCCAAAAACATAATTTATTCATAATCAAAGTAAGGCATCGCATTTAGAGGAAATTGGTCATGTTTTTTACACCGAAGTTTTTTATGACTATGTTACTTGTACCTACATTTACACATATACTTAAACAATTATATCAGACCTAAAAATTCTCTGGAGAACGCTGGATGCAGGCCGCTCTAAATCGGGAATTATACAAATACTTGGCGGAGGCCAATGCCAGTAAATGTTATGCGGCTGGAATTATTATGATGATGATCTAGCTCAATGTTGCTGCTGAAAATAAACAGCTGATTCCAGCTTCTTTCTTATCGAGTGTGTTCATCGAATCACCCACCATTTCGACACCTGGCTGTCGTTACACTAATCCTGTATGTTTGTGCGACAACCTCTGTGGCATAATGGTCACCATGCTAGTCCACCCAGAGGTCCCGGGTTCGATTCCCGGTCAGGGCAAGTTGGAAAATGGCCTTTTTCAAATTGTCCTGTCTTTTGGATGTTTATCTATATATGTATTTGTCATAAAATATAGTATCGTTAAGTTAGTATCCTATAACACAAGTCTCGAACTTACTTTGGGCCTACCTCAATCAGTGTAATTTGTCCCTATATACGAGTATTTATCTATTTATTACTAACTCGATAGCGATGCGCGTATTTAGCGATGTATGAACTTACGTAACGGCGAACACATATGGTACATAAGAACTACATCGTGATTAAGCAAGCGAATTGTTATCTTGATATTTAGCAGCAAATAATAGTGGATAAGTAACGAACATTTGCGTCTCACTTCCAAAGTCTTCGACAACACTTACTAAATTAGTATTGCTTTTTAGATGAATTCTGCGAGGAATACCCTCACAGCCTGATCCCGACCCCTGGCTACTGGATCGAGTGTTCGCGCCAGAAGATTGCCACTGACACCATCTGGGACGAGTCCGAGTCGGAACACGACAGCGGCCCTGACAGAGACAACGACCCTGGTGAGTTTAGCTTTTTGTTTTTTCGTGCGTGTAAGTGGCCAACACTGGTGTCACATTTTTCAAGCTGCCTTAAGGCATCTGACATAGCTTGACGACTGCCATACAATGATGATACCCGGGACCAACTTCCGAAGTATGGAGGAGCTCGAGAAATTTTTATTCCACTCATGGTCACCCATCTAAATGCGGATCACGGCCGGTGTCGCTTTACTTGCGAGAGCGCTAGTAATGCGCACTCCCGCCGGGCCACCGAGCTCCTCAAATCCTCAAGCAGGCGAACACATGACTGTTATGTATTTTTTTAACATAAATTTGCTTTTGTAACAAAAAATTATTTTTTGCATCGTTATCAGATCGTTTTGTCACCACTGCAGGAGCACAACCCTGTGTATACCTCCAAAGCAATACTTGGCCAGAGCAGCCAGAGAACTTATTGATGGAGAGGTCTCATTGATGTTTATAAGCTTTGTTTAGCTTGTATTTCCTAAGTCGCCTTCTACGACCTCCACGGGAGGACTTGGAGTAGCCCTATTCTACTCTGCCGGAAACCACACGGGAAATTTTTCGGTTATTGATTTATTTTTACAAGTTTTTTTTTCCTAATAGTCATTTATTTCCCTGATAAATATACCGATTTGCACCCAAAGGTTAAATTAATAACTATAAATACCGTGGTGGAAAACTGGAATGTACCTAATTAATTTTACCTATAACTAGGTACAACTACGATGGAGCGAATAGCTACAGGCGTATAGAGCCGAATTTACCAGCAGGCTCAGTAATCCTACTGAGCCTGCTGGTAAATTCGGCAGCCTAGGGCGGCATTTGAGGGAAACGGCAAAGTTAACAACACCTATCTGTAGACACACCCTTCCTTCTCCGCCACTTGTTAAAACAAGGCGGCATATTCTGGTTTAGGAGGCGGCAACGTCAAGCAATGAACTCTCCGTGAACATAGTTAAAGCGCACTACACACCAAAGCAACCAACCCGCCGAAACAACCCGGCGACCTTTGTCGAAAGAATAATGTCGGCAACCTGGGCCCGCGCGTGTTGCCCGCCGACACGTTGGCGGCTTGTCGGCGGCTTGCGTATGCGTTCAGACTTACCCGGCGACACTCGAGCTTAGCCTGATGTCGAGTCGCCGACAAACTTTTCCGCCTTGCAATAAGCAAAGCCGCCTACCCAGCCCGCCGACAGAAAGTTGCCGACGGGTCGGCGGCTTTGAAGTGTAGTGCGCTTGAGCGGCGGTAAAATATGAATAGCCTACTGACAGCAAATATGTAAATCCGCCATGATTGGCAGATTTATCAGATCTGCGCTAACTTCTGACTTTCAGAGTTGGTTTCTGTGATAAGCAAAAGCACAAATCACGCGCCACAGTATAATCGCGTCGACGAGCTTAGCCCTACTTGCACGCTATCCTTAGAACTACAACAATATATAAAACTGATTTAGACACAAAATATGAGTATGTAGGATAAACCTTTTTGTTGATTACTGAATAATAATGAATAAATTTTATTAACCGACTTTAAAAAAGGAGGATCCATTTCGTCGGAATGTTTTTTTTTGTATGTTCACTAATTACTCAAAGATGCCTGTACCAATTTGGAAACTTTTTTTTTTTTGAAAATGCATACTTGTCCCATGGTTCCATTAAAATTTTATTAAAATCGTTTATTTTTAGTTTTGAAAAATTATTAGATTTCATACAGTGCAAAGTTAATCAGATCTACTTAAATATTCCAATCGAATCGAGACATCGAGGCACCTACAGACGCCCGCTGTCTGTCAAACGAACAAAGAAAATGATACGAAAATAATAATCATCCATCATAAAGTCGAAGGCATTTCCAAAGACTTGTACAAAATTATATAAGCCTATTAAAAGCGAAAGGTATTACGGCCACCGCAAAGTGGTCCTTTTTGAAGTGGAAGCCTCGTGATTGCTACCTTCGTTGGACACTTTGAAAGCAAGTCAAACATTTTTATATTAGTCTTTAATATTATTTTTTCATCTCCCTCTTTGTGGGATCAGAATTTGCTACAGTCATATCTTTATTGGCATTTGAAACGAAATGATCATTTTATATCACACTAAGTTTCACGACATACTCTGTGGCGGAATCAATGTATTAAAAAAATATGTGTTTAATAGTTTAGGGGGTGATTCAGTCCATGATTATGAACAACTTTTTCAGAAAAAAAGTTTTTCACTTCTTCTTTCAATTTGAATGAGAAGCTAATTTTTTTCGCAATTCGACATACGTTCATTGTAAAATGTTTTTCAAAATCATGGACTGAATTGACCCTAAAATAATTATTTCAGCCGCATAACGTCCACTGCAGGACATAGGATCTCCCAAGGATTTCCAAAATATCCTATCAAGAAAGGCTTGCAACCAGCGCCTTCCTTAAAAAGTAAAAATTAAAAACAAAATTTTGTACTTAATTAAAAAAGGCCCTCTATTTCTGAGACTTTCCGACTTATTTTTTACTTTATCACAAGATTGATTTCGAGAATCAACACATTCAGATCTATCCACGTCTAGTTATGTGCGCACATAACCATTACGAAAAGAAATCATATTACGATTTTTATACTTCCTCTGGTCTTTGCACAAGAAGTTACTTTTTAAAGCAGTGACCCCTTTTGAATAAACAACAATAAGGAAGCACCAGCCAACTAAGCAGGCTTCGCTGTAATTCCTGGTAATTTTGTAAATACTCGTAGGCATGTCCCAAATAAAAGAGCGGAGGCTTTGTGCAAAATATGCAAATTTCGGCCATGGACCGTGAAAAGTCTTTTAATGCTTCCCATCCGGCGCATTTTATCTCATGTAGAAATATAAGTAATAGGAATTATTCCACGCGTTTTACATCGGTAAGAGGATTTTACGGTTATTATAATTGGTATCACGCCTTATGTCAACAGAAATCAATTTTGCCTATGCCCAACAGTGACATACCACAAAGTAAATAAATTGTTAACATATGTTAACAATTTATTTACTACAGAAATCAATTTTGCCTATGCCCAATATTGCCCAACAGTGAGATACCACAAAGTAAAGTAAGACTAAATAATCTAATAGGTACGTAAATATAAACTAGTTGCGTAATCGATTGTAATCATTACGTGATTCAGTAAAGGACGGCTACAAGTGCTCCGTAAAATACCATGTTGTGTAGTTCCGTCGTGTAAAAAGAGGTCAAACACATTTAATCTTTTAAAAGATGGCATTACTTTAAATTGTAAGTATTAATTTTATTTTATTAACGTTGTTTTCTATTAAAATGTAATTTCTGAAAAATAACGTTTAGCATCCATTACGGAAAAAAAATCGAGTTAATTTTGCAACGGATTATCTTCCACCCCAAACGATTTTCTCCCTTATGATATATTTATAACTAAATACCTATAACACAAGAGGCGGAAGAGTAATTGATCGATCATTAGAAATCTAGCTAAATGTGTTACCTGATACCAATATGGAAAACGCAATACATTATAAATTTTAAAATGACCACTACTTTATTCCTAATATCAGATGTTAATGAAACATAGCCTATATCTTTCTCTGATTAAAAGATTAGCATGAGCATACATACACAGACATTTTTTTTTTCTCTTTCTTTTGTTCAGTTACTCTTTTTTATCACCCACACTCTTTTTTTCATAAGTTTATCAAATTTACAGACACACTGTTTTTACTGTTTTACTATAATAAATTTATTGAAACCAAAAAACTAGAAAAAGTGGAAAGTGAAGAGGGGGGGGGCACGCCGCAGAGGCAACGTCCAAAATACAATAATGCAAAAAAAGGTAATTAGAAATATGAATTGTACAATGTTATTTTTTTTGGTAGAATAAGACTTAGGTATTATTATATGTATTGATATGTTTGTTTACTAAGATATTGCTTTGCTTTATCCCACTATGAATAATAAATAGCATTTATTTTGTCTGTTATCTTTCGATTTCGTATATTAAGCCAATGCAAATAATAAACGGAGTAGGTATTTTATTTGTACACAATATTTGGAAGGTCACTGACATAGTCAAGCAGATCGGCTCATTGAAGTGGCAGTTGACGGAACACATAGCGCGAAAGGTTTTCGAATGGCAGCCACGTACCGGCAAGCGCAGCGTAGGACACCCACCTGCTAAATGGTGAGATGACCTGTGCAACGTTGCAGGAAGGCGCTGGATTCAGGCCACTTCCAATCAGCCGTTTTGGAAATCCTTGGGGGAGGTCTATGTCTATGAGTGGCCTTCCTGTGGCTGATATGATGATGATAATGATATTTGAAATTTTGAAAATGCTGGATTGCAGTAAAATATTCTTGCAACTACTAAAAACATAATCTTGAGTTGAATAAGAGAAAAGTTTTTTCGATTTCCCAGCATCGGTGAATTAAAACAGGTTGTTCAGATTTACAGACTGAATTATTTAAGTATATGTGTTTCTCTTTTAGTCAAAATGGTTTTAAGTTCATTCGATTTCAATTTTACCCTTACCGAGATTGTTTTGGAGATATACCTATTGATACTGCCAGTCACAATGATTGATATGAACCGCCGAGGCGATTCGTCAACGCCGAATATGCGAGTTTCTGAACAAACAAACGAAGAAATTAATAAATTATAGATAAAACTTTTGTTCTTATATTTTTTTTCGATGTCAAAGTCAAGCAAAGTCTATGTATATAATAAAATAAATGTTTGTTTGTAACCTATACTCAAAAGGGTAACAGACATAGTATGAAAACAGCACACAGGCAAACTTACAGGAACTTATCCCAGATAGGGATCTCTTGTCGAACCAGTACTCCAGTTTATGTCAGAGCTAGCCCTGAAGCAAGCCTACTAGTAGATTATATAGTATACGAGTATGTTGTGGTAATTATTGACAAAACTTATGTAACGACAGCAAAAGAAATGGAAAAAAATACGTGAGTGTCGTGCAACACTCGGTTGGAACCCGTAGTTGGAACGAAGTTACTTTCGTAGTATATTATTATACGCTGTTCCTGTATCCACGATAATCTTTGGGGATGCTGGGGAGGAGTGAAGGCAAATAACCTAATATTGCCTGTCCGAATCTCGATCTATATTTTCACACTTTACATCAATGAAGTGTCAGTTTACAGTTTGCGCCATCTACCGGCTCAACCAGGAATCAAATTTAGTACAAATCAAATTTAAGAGCATATGCTTGTGGCAATATAGCTATAGCTGGTAGATAGCGCTGTATCTAATTTGTCTTATCTAGCGTACGCGCGTAACATTTTAGTTAATTAGTTTAAGTATAGTTATAACTTGAATTGTAGTAAGTAATCGTTGTTGGATCGTACTAAAATGTTAGAAGTAAAATATTTACTTAATAGTAACTAGTAACTTTTTTCGCCTAGCCCCCTGTCCGTATCGTCCGAAAAACTTTATTCTAAAAATATTTTTTTGTTCTTATATCCCCATAGTCTCCTATCCCTGCGTGAAACAAGCGTAATAATTTGTACTTACGTGTGAATTCAATTGATGGAGATTATTATCTCGGGAATTTGGCCGCGGGTTGTTCGAGTTTGGTAAACGATTTTTGTTCCTTAACATTTCGCCATCGCCTCAGTAGTTTGAGATTTATGTATTTACTTACAACACTCGCTTTCAGAGTTTTGACCAACTGTATTATAAACTTGTATGAGGTGTGTTACACTACTTTGAGTTTGCTCTCGACTTGCATGCACATGAGTGATGTGGGTAAGTTGTAGCAAATTGATGTTAGAGGATGTTCAAACTTGTAACATTAGGGTGTGGATGAAGAGTAAAAGGAGTATAACATATTCACAATTAAGTACTTTCCCGGGAAAAAAATAAATCTTATACCTTTAAACGAGCAATTCTTGTATATTTATAAATTTCTGTGATCTCAAAAACGGCTCTAACGATTTCGCTGAAAATTGGTATATGGGGGTTTTCGGTGGTAAACAATCGATCTAGATTAGTCTTATGTTTGGGAAAACGCGTATCGAGTTTTAATGCGTTTTTCTTTCCACGCAAAATATAGTCGCTAATTTCGTCCTGCCGGCCGCTATCCGTCTGGCCCAGCGGTTTAAGACGCGGACCGCTAGAAAGAGTGTTACGGGTTCGAATACCACGCGGTGACTTACTTTTGTTTTTTTATGTTCAAGTTTATATAAAACATTTTATTGTTTTAGACAAGTTTAAAAAAATTTAGTTAATGTTTGAGATGTAACCGAGCAAAGCTCGGTCGCCCGGGTACTTTATTTATATGTGTATAAATTTATTTCTGTGATCTCTGAAACGGCTCTAACGATTTCGCTGACATTTGATATATGGGGGTTTTCGGGGGTAAACAATCGATCTAGATTAGTCTTATGTTTGGGAAAACGCGTGTTTTCGAGTTTTCATTATATAACCGAGCAAAGCTCGGTTACGTCACAAAATATTGCCACTTACGGCCCGAAGTAAAGCGCGAAGCCAAAGATCGTTCGCAATGTAGAAAGTCTGTTGAGAAAGTCTGAAAGCCCTCTGCCCTACCTAGGTGCCTTAGGACCTACAGGGGGAAAGAAGATTGTTGTAATAAATAAACTTAAAACAATAAAAAAAACTAAATAGTTCAAGTTCTTGGTCAATTTGAGGTTTTTACATTGGCTTGACTACAAAACAAACCTTAATGCCTCAAACTTAGTCAAAAATAATTAATAGAAGTCTAAATTACTTATTTAAGACGCGCTTATATTAAAAACAAAGACTGCTAATATTTCATTCTATTCATGTTACTAAGGTAGCTCAAAAGATTTTATGCTTTAGTTTGATTGAGGAAAGCTCTAAATATTTGCGTTTCAAATTAAATTTGTGCAGTGGCTCTACGATCGATGTTTCATTCGGGACACGTTTTCTATTTATCGGTTTATGCCGTCATTATCTGGCCGGGATTCAGGGCTGTCCATGTACATTCTAGCAGTTAGAATATTCTTTTCCTGTTCATACTTACTTGCAATTGCAATATTTCGTATGATTTATATACCCCTTCAAACGTCGTCATAGCAGACACAAAAGTAAAACAATACATCAGACGCCCGCTCCGGGCGTCCGACATTTAAAGGGATATTATATTATTATTATTATTTAGAGCCCATTAGATCCCATTGTTGGGCAAAGGCCTCCCTCTCAGCTCCCCATTTATCCCTGTTTTGTCCCTTCGTGTGCCAGTCCTTCGAGTAGGCGTCTAGTAGTATTTATTATAAAATTTCCTAAATTGTTACAGTTCAGGCGATAACAAATAAATCCTGTCAATTTTATCGTTGAATGATTTGGGTAGATACTGTAGTGCCTTAGTTACATTACATGCTTAGATGGTTCGCAAATAGTCATATAACAATTAATCCTGGGCGACCGAGCTTCGCTCGATATAAACACCAAGACGGAATTATCTCGAAAAATAAAACCTAGATTCATTAATTCTTCATCCCCGAAACCCCTACATATAAATTTCATCAAAATCGTTTCCTAGATCCTCATTATAAACAAATGTACGAACAAGAATTGCTCGATTGAAGTAGTAGATGATATCTTTCTATTAAGATAACGAGACGTTACGCACTGAATATTGATTCAAAACAGGCAAATATCATCAGTTCAAAAATTTTCATTTCTGAACGGACTTGTGACCGGAAATTGAAAGCTGTGCACAATAGTATCCATTTCACATCGACAGTGACGGCCCTGTGGGTCCTTGGCGCCCGACTTCTCGTCTCCACTCGCAGTAATACGGGGTGTAATGGAAACGTCTTTAAAACCAGATACATTATGTTGAATTACTATAGTGAAGGAGATATTTGACATTCATACATTTCTCAGGGAAAGCTAACATCTTAGTAGTTAAGTACAAGTAAACAAAACAGAAGTGAAGTTTAAAAGCTCCTTAGCTTTATAGCAGAATAGTAAATAAAATAAATATACTTAGTAGATGAAAATAATAAAGTATAAGATTATTTTCCTTGATATCGCCATTGAAAATAAAGTAGATTTACTAAGTTACAATTTAATTTGAGTTCCTAAAAGAATAAGTGTATACGATACTTACGAGTACTACAAAAAAAATGTGATACAAATAGACTAGGTATTAAAAAGGTCTATTGGGTATTAAAATATAACAAATATGATATTTATTTTGAAAAGCATTCCCTGTACATCCTTTCTCTACCCTTATCTGGGTCGCTATTCAAAAGTCATGTCATGAATGAGCGATACTGCCCCACATTGACCCAGTCGGTTATTGGAGCAACGTCTCCGTACAATGCGTTTGAAAACATATATCAGTTGGTATCCATGTTTACAACTAGATACATAGTTATAACGTCTTTATTTGTTATTAATATAGCTTATAGTTATATTCCGCGACGTTACCTGCATTTGCAAAAATAACATATAGTCAATATTACTCGTTGATAATGCAGCTGATTAGCGAAAGAATTTTACATATAAAATGGTACCTTTTGAGTTAGTCATTAATGATTTTAAGTTTATTTATTACAAACAAACCCACAAATATTCAAATCTTTTATCTTTATACCGCATTAGTATAGATAACATCTGACTCAAAAGACTGCTTTTATTTATAATGTGGTAATGCAGCCGGACTTCTGGCCATGTTACCATTGCTATTTGCCAAGGTTTTTCCAATTATTTAAGTAGGTTAGGAACGCCTTATCATTAAGTTAGTTTCCTTGTATTTCCCTTGACTTGTGTTCCTTCCAATAAACATTCATTTTTTAAGGGCCCCTCCCTAGGCCAGCTGAAATCTGAGTTGAGAGGGGGACGCGGGCAGCACGACGGCCCTTAGGCGGATTGTTATTTGAAAAAAAGGAATATGATCGCTGCCTTAACTGTAATGAAATTATAATCCAAAGTTTCAAAGTATATTTTGAAGTTTTTCGTGAATGCTAGCTTTTTACCTAGTAGATTAAGCGTGATTTGGATTCAACTTGGTCATATCTTTCCATCGATTAAATTTGAGTAACATAGTCCCTAGAGCTAGTAATAAACTTTCCTTAATGGATATTACAGACGATAATTCAAAGAAATGAAAAGCCTGAACCATTTAAACGATTTAGTTGTGTTTTACTTATTTAATTTTCGTCTGTGTTAGTGGCCAAAACTGGTGTCAGATTTCGCAAGCTACCTAAAGACATCTGACATAGCTTCGCGATTGTTATACAATGATGACAGCCGAGACCAACGTATTATATGTGCCTGCTGAAAGCACGGAGGATCTCGAGAATTTTTTGTGGCTCCAGTGACACCACAGTCAGTTGTTTGTTGTTCGCAAGGAATACAAAACAGTAAAAAAAGTGTGTCTGGATATGAAATATATTTCAAATAAAAAATATTGGGGTCGATGGAGACATAGTAATAGAATAAGAATTTAAAAAAATGACTGTACACGCTAATCTCCGGAAATACTGGACGGATTCAAAAGAAACTTGGCAACATATAGGGTATGAATGATTTTGGAAAATGAAAAACCTAATCCAGAACTGTAATGGTCCAGTTAAACTATAAGAAATATAAAAATGCAAAAGTTGTTCAGCCTGATGAGCATTTTCCAGAGACATAAGTCCACGCGAATGAAGTCGCGGGCTTTGGCTGGTGGATAATATATCAACATTGTAATATATTTCAAGTATTTATTAATTAAATAAGACATAACAGCCACTAGCGACCAATATTGTGAAAATGAGTTTCTTTTGGCGTTTCTTCTCAGCAGTGATAGTTGCGAAAGGCTGGTATCGGTAGCTTTTCATTAAAAATTTAATTAAATTTTAATATTCACTACACGTAATGCAAATTATATCTACCTACTTCATTGACGTGTAAAAGTCCTTGTAAAGGTCTAATTACTGAATAAAAATTTGAATTTTGTTTTGTTTTTTGTATTTTTACCTCTTGTGGTTTTTTGTTTGTTTTTCGTGTGTGTAAGTGGCCAACACTGGTGTCCGATTTTTCAGGCTGCCTTAAGGCATCTGACATAGCTTGACGACTGCCATACAATGATGACGGCCGGGACCAACGGCTTATCGGCCTTCCGAAGCACGGAGGAGCTCGAGAAATTTTATGCCACTTGCGGTCGCCCATCCAAGTGCGGACTACGCCCGGTGTCGCTTTACTTGCGAAAGCGCTAGCAGTGTGCACTCCCGCCGGGCCACCGAGCTCCATAAATGTTTTACTGGACCAGCCACATGTCTGCTAACAAGTCGAACAATTCTCCTTGAGAATGCATTTGAACGAAAAATGTAGGTTAGCTACTATGAACACACTCGATAAGAGAGATGGCATTCTAGATTTTACACATTATTATCTGGATGTGATGTAATATTTATTAGGTGATTTTATTTATTGCGAATTATAAATAAATATATAGGGACATCGAGACTTGTGTATAGGATACTAACATAACAATACTATAATTTATAACAAATACAAACATTGATAAACATCCGAGACCCAGGACAGTTTGAAAAAGGCCATTTTCCATTGCTCTAACCGGGGATCGAACCCAAAACCTCTGGGTGGTGGACTAGCATTGTGACCACATACGCCATGAAGGTCGTCATTGTGAATATGATAAAATAATGCAAAATGCAAGTTGATAGTCCTTTAGTCAAATCATAGTATTTGTTTCAGTAGTCGGCACTCAGCACCCTTCTATCTTGCATACATTTACATTATTGCATTGTAATAAGCTCTATTTGAAGTCTCATTAATTCCTTTGCAGTTTCATTCACGTTGTTTAAAATTTTGCAAACTCTTTAGGTAGAAAGATACCTACAAAGAGTTGTTTAATTTTAAATAAGAACTAACACTCCTAAATGAATGTTGTAGTCTACAGATAGTATACAAAATAAAGCCATATCAGTGACTTTTTTACATTATTTACGCCGTATATAACATAAATCGAAAAACATATTATTATTAAATGCGAAAGTTGATGGATGGGTATATACGGATGTTTGTTCAGGTTTCATGCCAATACAGCTGAACTGAATTGAAAAAAAAAATCCTGGAAAATAATATGGGTTTTCAAATTAAAATATTCTATGCAAACTCGCAGAGAACGCCGCGGGTAACAAATAATGGGCATTGTACTATTAATACTAAAATAGGAGACGAGCTAGCAAGCTGACACTCATTTTGATGCCCTGCCCTGTTCCTCACCCACTATCTTGTTAAGCGTATGAGCTTTGGATTTGGCGACCTGGGTCTGTATATCCCTGGAATAAAGACGTGATACTATCGTATGCTAGGACTGCCTGCGTGACCCAGTGATCAAGGCGTTCACCTTGTGATCCAGAGAACGTGGGTTCGAATCACACTGGGTAGCACACTTTGTGAAAAGTTGTTACCAGTCTGCAATATCCTAAATATTGCAGGCTTGAATCACCTGATTATCCGGAAAGAAAGATGATTCTGCGTTTCGGAAGTCTCGTATAATACTGTGGGTCTTGAACGCCATCTAGCATTTGCTCAAACCTATCCAAGCATTGGTTCTGGTCTACCGTTTGGGCTGCGGAGGTCACGGCAGTCTCTCTTTTCGTGTAAAAACCAGTAACTAATACATACTCATCAAATCTAGCTTAGGTAGTGGCTGGGCTGAAACGTTACCGCTGAGTATGTAATCGGGAATACACCCGGATGATGAGGATGATGATGATGATGACTATATCTAGTCAAAGTTTATACATACGTCAGATGGGATTGTCAGAAAAATAAATAATATTTATCTACACAAGGGTAAACCAACTTTTCTTTATTCTCTAGCAAGTCTCAATATAATCCAATTTGAATGCGTCCCTGCACTTTGGTGCTTTAGCTCGTTGAAGAACACAATGTTTGCTCGTTTAATGTTTACCCTCCAAACTGATCTGGATGGAAAGAAAAACTTTGGATGTACCAGTTACTTCACCCGAGCAGACTGTCAAAGTCAATCACGGGAGTGAGCGTTAATGTGGGGATTCTTTCCAATAAGAAATAAGAACTTTTAATTAAGTATATTAATAGGTAATACTTATATAAACTTAGGAAAAAGGGGCTGAAAATATAGTGAATGACAGAAAGAAGTGGAAATAGTTGACAAACAGAGCTGACCCCAAATAGGAAAATGGTGAGGAGAATGATGATGATGATAGCGTATGTCAGATTTGCTAATTTGCTAAAGATAACTGACACACCTTCTAGATAAACAACGGGCTAACAAACTGTCACTATTTTTAATTCATCGCCCATTTTATTATATATGTTATGCAACCCCTGCAAAAGCGCTAGTGGTATATGTGTTTGCACTTATATGTCCCAGTCGTCGTATATGTAAATCGTATCACTAAGGGCTCCTCAGAAAACATGATTTCTAGTCAGAATTTGCATTTACCATATCCACACAAGGGCAAACCAACTTGCCCCTCTCTAGCCAGTCTCGAAATAATCCGATTTAAATAACCAATGCATACTTCAGCATCCCGCGTCTTGCTGCTTTAGCTCGTTAGAGAACAGAATGTTGACTTTTAAATCCAAAGCTGTCTTATAAACCTCAAAAGGCGCATATTTATGTACAGTTCCTTTAGAAATGTGTGATTTATTTTCAAAAATCTTTCTTTATAAGTTGATAAAGATGTGATTTTTAAAAATAAATCATTCTAAAGGAACTGTACAAAAGATTCGCGAGATCTACAACTCACAGAACCACTAGTTAGTGTTATATCGCGTGGTAAACTTTTTATGTGCAATAAAGAATTTACATACTTACATTGCAACGCACGGGTGCAGCTAATAAATATGGTATATAGCACTACTTTCAATTTCTTCGCGAGATACTATTTATAATATGTGAGATACTAGTTTTGTTTATTTTTATAAGGTATATCTACCATTTAAACAGACAGTTGCATGTACTTTTTGCTCGTGATACACATACGTGTAAACTTTAGCGTTATACTGTATTGGGGCAAAAAATGAGTCTGCATACAAATCCAGCATCATATCATAGCCTCAATATCAGGTCATAGTGAATGTAAACTCTGATTAGAGAGGTCGACGTCGTTATTTCAGATTAGAGCGTTCGCATAAAAAGAAATAGCCGAGGGAGATCAGCTTCCTATTATCTTACACGATATTTTCTTGAAGCAGCGTCTAGGTAATGTTAGATATTCGATAAATGTTCAACATTTTGAGTAGTATACAAACCTACTGAAGCAGCTATAATAATATTAGGATTATGATATTTTATGGTTGGCCCATTATGATTTTGCAACGTGGCAAAATTTACACTGGCAGATTTAATTTTATTTAATTATAAAAACCTATCTTATTCAATTTTCAACTGTGATCTATTATAATTACTGATAATAACAATGTCGTAGTACTCACATTATGTTTGTGATTATTTTTATTTCACTATTGTAGAGGGGTATACCACGTTATAAACTTTAGAAGCCACAATAAATCATACAATACAACTCTTCTTGACCAAAGATAATTTCATCACCTTTATATTAAAATGATCATCTTGTAAAATATGCTTGGAAAAAAATTTCATTTTACCGTTCGTCGCTATCATAAGTGCTAACCCAGTCTTGATCTAGCCGTAAATCAGCCGTAACCCACAATCTGCGATAAAATTTCTTATCACACTAAGTAAGTCTCCGATTGACCCGTAATCCTGATTCATGGTTATCGTCATTTAATAACATCCCAGAGCCAATAAAGCCTTAACTGGGTATCTGAAACTTTGATTCACCTTGGGAGAGACGTAAAACTGTGAGTGCCGCGAAGAGTCTAGTCGAGACAGATACGGTATACTTTGTTTTATCTTATGTGGCGAAAAACAGGGTTTCAAATATGAGATTGCAGTTAGTTACTTCTACTATATCCACATATTGAAACAATGTTTTCATTTCGGCTCTAAAAGTTCTCTGTGGCCGTACATTTTGTGAGATAGAGATATCTCACAAAATGGCCACAGAGAACTTTTCTAAAATCTATTTCTATCTTATTATCTACTTTTCTAGAATCACCGCGATTTTTTCCTACGTAACAAAAATTATAAGTATACTAAATTTATTTGCTGTTGCTCTTTGGATGTACTGGTTAACACGCTAGTCCGCCAATCTGAGGTTCTAGATTCGAATCCTTGCTAGGGCTAAATTAGAAAATGGCCTTTTTAAATTGTTCTAAAAGTTGTATGCTAATCTATATATGTAGGTATTTATTATAAAATATAATATCGCTGAGTTAGTATCCCATAAAACAAGTTTAAACTTACTTTGGGACTAACTCAATCAGTGTGATTTGTCCCTAAATTCCCTATATCCTAGTCTGCATAATAAAACACATTCATGCAAGAGAATAAGAAAAACTCTTCATCATATCAATAGGCAACGCAGCGTGCAATCAATCTCCATTCAAAAAAAAAATGCTATTAATGACGACAGACAGTTTACAACTTTTATTCTAAGAAAATGAAGCGACTTGTGACTTGCAATATCAGCACCTTATTTCCAAACAAGCTGGTTAGACACATAGTTACTTATTATAAAAATAATTTCTCCGTGTTCATTGCCCCTGCAGAAGAGAATAATGCTAATTTTTCTTTTCTGTGTTGCTCTTATGTGAGAGTGAGAAACTTAATTATTTTTTTTTTACTTTTTTCCCACACACACACTCATTTTTTTTACTTTTTTTACACTTTTTAATCTGCGCCTGCGCTCAGCACAGCCTCAGTGCTCAATCTAAATAATAAATAGGATTACGTTATTACTCTGATTCAGGTCTCTTTTTCGATGTGTCAATAAGGAAATCCTCTTGCTTGTTAAAACAAAGCAAAGCTTAGCTTCATCCAGTCTCAATGGAGCCGAGGCCTAATGCTATTGTGGGTGGATCGGTAGTTGGTTCGTACTATTGTTAATAAATAAATGACTTTGGTAAATTACTTTTTCGATTTAATCCGGATCTTTTTACCAGACCGCTAAAAGGTAGTTCCGTTCCTAAATTTGATGGCGATCTATTCTCGATGGACCAGATCTATTCCTGCCGGCCCCGGGGACCTCATCAATCACTACCTTTGTTTCTTCCACTACCCAGATTAATAGAGTTACAATGTTTCCTCGAAAATAATCCGAGTTATTATCTCACAGTTCGCTCACACTATTAAGACTTACGTATATTACACTCGTAACTTATTATATGAATGACTCTGATATTAAGATAAATGTTTTATTTCTTTATTCCAGATAAAATTTAAGATAAATGTTTTATTTCTTTATTCCAGATCTAAGTATGGATATTTTTCTAGTACGCAACATTTTGCAGAATACTTTACGTCTGTGATACTAGATAAATTGGGCATCAGAATGCAAGTTGGTTTTTAAGTCGCTATTTTTATTTCGTCATTTCTTGCTATCAAAAATAGTGCACTGGGAAAATCTTCCTGTATAAATAATGAAACTATTTTAACAGCAGATATAGTTGAAATAAACTTAAAAATATTTTCCTTGGAACATATTTATAACAAAATACGAAAAATCATTCTTAGCTTACTACACAAGTTTTCGATCAACCTTAAACCTATGTTAGTTATATGGTTATAGCGATCACCTAATTAGAGTTAATGAAAATACATATACTTACAACAAATATATATACAATACTTTACATACATATGAGTAGATGGGCGGGCGGACCAAATATGACAGACTTTGGAAATTATGCCTTAAGACAAGATTCAGACCGCAAAAGCTGGCGAAGAACTGTAAAATAATCTGAAAAGATCCAAACGCGGTACAAGAATCAAGAAAAAGATCAATCATCATATCAGCCACAGGAAGTCCACTGCTGGACATAGGCCTCCCCCAAGAAAATCAATAATGTAATATAAAAAAGAAGTTATTATTTCTTCAGTACGCTCTCAAACAAGTAATCTATACAGACTTTTATTACACTCATAATAAGTGTTACACACACCATTCTTAATGAAACTGAGTAAGTACCTATACTTAAGACTACTTGAAGTTACGAGTAGGTAATAAGATTTTTTACTTGATATCGTCGGTCATAAAGTGATGATCGGCGTCAGCTTTTGCCGTTTTTACTTGACTCGAACAAAAATTTGCACTATAAAACCAAAGTTCAGAAACGAATCCCTAAATCGAAAAATGGTATTTACATACAAGCTTTATGTTTTGAAAGACCTGTTCAACAATAACTATCAATCTAATTAACCTATCGGGTAGGGACTCGATAGGTTAATCGAGAAAAAATCCCAATTTACATGTAAGGTAAGGTAAAAAAAAAGACGTGTGGCACTCGGGGACTGCCGCGGTAAAGCTATTGCAAACAAGGAAGGACGGCAACGTCGCAAACGGACGACGGAGACGAAGCGGCAACCGGGAGCGTGAGGATTTTTCGTTACGAAATTTCTGGATTCGATCCCCGCGCTCAAGGCCCGCGATAGAAGCTATGCAATAGCTTAAAAAGGTTTTTTTTAGCGTAGCTCACGCTAAAAAAAAACCTTTTTTGACCACTTTGTCGATATGATTAATATAGGTACATAGCCAGTGAGTAGAACCGCGGACGGACAGAAAGATAGAAATTATGAAATTATAGGGGTTCCTCGTTTACTATGAACGCTAAAAATGGCTTTGTATTACCTTATTTAGCGGAAAATACGAAGATATTGAAAGTACTCCACCGACAAGAACCTAGTTCTTAAATTTATTCATGATGGGTATCAATAGGCTTTACTGAGTAAACAGGCATAGGCAATTATCCGCAATGCCTAATCTGTCTCAATGGATTATGCCAAGTTAATCCACTTACGATCCTCATCTCGAGAATCTAGGATGATAGAAACAGAATATCCGTTTATCAATGCAGGTCCTGTGCCTAACTTTTATTCGTTTCCAATATGCTCGAATATTACTTAAAGAAAATATAGAGGTACGAATACAAAATTTTTGTAGGTACTTGTTTTATTATCCCTCAATTATTTAATGACGATAGTTAGTGTTTGTATCGACATTATCATTCTCACTTGAGTCGTAAAATTCCAATTATAGGAGACGTAGCGCTTCCCCAAATACATACAGATACATTATCACCTCTTTTTTCCTAACGGGGCAGACCGCAGGGCCGTAAGACCAAAGGCCACGTTTATTGAATGGAAAAAGGGAATTCAAAGTGTCATGACTTGGAGTCGCATCGGCTATATTCTGGCCTATTTCCTCGATTACCTTTTACGTACAACGCGAAAAAAAGCAACATTTTAAGTTTTTTATTTTCTCCCAGACCAGATATTTGCCAAATATTTTTAAAATAACAAGTCGTCAAGAGGTAGAAGCTTGAAATATACAGTTGTATATTCACTTTAAAAATAAATAATTAAAATAAAATAAATACATTTTTAAAGGTAATATAATTAAATAAAAAGTATATACTACTGTATATAATTTACTTCAAACATTTTTTTTATAGATAAATGGTAGGGGACCCTTCGTGCGCGAGTCCGACTCGCACTTAGCAGGTTATTTATATTACATATAAATGATTTAAACGTTTTATTTATTAATGATGCTACACAACAAATAAAAGTTCCTGTGTCAATATTTTAAGCAATTGTCGACATTTACCAGAAACAAAACCGAATGAACGTAAAATCGACAAAAATTTTAAACGACCAACTTAAAAAAAATGATACTTGTAGGACACTTCCCGAAAACAACCTTTTTTCTTTTCATAATCCACTGAGACAAGTGGACGTTTCGGAGAACCAAGTTACTGGACTTGGTTCGCGAAAACTTGTAATTGTTGCTGACACTCAAAGTTTGAGTAAAATCGTGTCGTTTTTCCCAAAATTATCTTTATGATAAATAGACAAAGGAAGCTTGTGAAGCAGAAAATCTTATTACATTTCATAATTTAAGTGGCAACCTAATGGAAGGAAAACAATATACTTATTTCTATTATTTTCTCTTCGGTTTTATTATGCATATTGCACTCGTGCTTTTTAGAGCCCTCGCAGGCGCTCGGGCACTAAAAACACACTCGTTGATGTGCGTTCAGTAATTACTTACTTTTTGTTCAGTGCACAATCTACTATTATTTTGAGCTTTTGACACGAGATGAAGCAGAATATTTAAAAAAACGGTCATTTTGTAAATCTTTGGGTGTGGCTCATGTTCAGCAGTGGACGTTTTGAAAAATAAATAAATTTATTTAATTTACTTAAAATTATTCTCCTTTCCATAGGAACTGAAATCAGATAATTACCTAACTTGTATGGAATAGTTTACAACTTAGTTATAATGGGGTAAGTTCGATACGTTTGTTTGACTTTATTTTTGTTTGTTTTTCGTATGTGTGTGGCCAACACTGGTGTCACAATTTTCAGGCAGCTGGGACCAACGGCTTATATGTAACATACATATTATATCGAATTTATCCTTTAAGTAGATATATAAAAACAAGGGTCACAAAGATATACCTGATGGCAGAACAACTAGAGCGTCACATATTTTAAATAATTCAATAGTAGGTAAGGTTAGGACAATTAGGTTGGTTAGCTAGGTTAGGTAGTTAATAGTTAGCCTATTCACTTGATCGATTTCTAGAATCTGTTTGAGATGACAATCACTTGGTCTATTGTATTTATATTACTTTGATCTCAGACATTTATTTACCTAACTTACTTGGTTTGATATGATGTCTAATGTCAAAGGAAGCCTTGAATAATCAGCTTACCAGGTTATCATAATATTCAGTCAGCTCCTATTCCGCAAGAATTAAAGAGAAATGTGGATGTCTTTGAATTTAATAACTCCACTATGCTCAGAAATGTAGATATTAAAATAAAACATTTCACTGAGGTTCAAGCGAAATTACTTTGATTAAATTTTAATTGTGTGATGAAACGGAATTACTGTAAGACTTCTCGAGAAAAGACTTAAAATACAGGCTGTGAAACGTTGTTTATAGATTGATAAACTTTGATTCTGAAAAGATACAGAATGAACTGAAAATGTTTGCCCTCTTTGAGCTAAGACCCAATAGCTTTTCGAACTGAATGGCTATAAGTAGAATGAAGGATTTTCCACGTAGATACCATTACCAACAAAAGAACAAAATTATTATAGAAAATGAAAGTACATGCTACTAGTATATGGTATAGGTATTTGTTGTCGAATGCAACATTAGTTTCAAGGTGAGAAGTAACAGATTTGATTATGGGATCTGATAAACACATTTCATCGATGTCAGAGCTGGCAACAAAGTTAAAAACCACATATAAATATACAACACAACTTAAACCGAAAAGCTGATCCATACAAAATTAAATAACTACCAAGCTATAATGTATGAACAACTTTGGCAATTGCGGTGGGGGGAAAAAATGTTTTTGAACGGCGGCCACTTACTAAAACTATAAGCTAAGCATAAAACACACGCCTGGGATTTGGGCAGACGACCTAACTTAGGTCGCTTTAGGTCAGTCATTTTGTAAATCCTTGGAAGAAGCCTTATCTAGCAGTGGAAGTTATGCGGCAAAAAATTATACGATGCGATAGCGTGAAATTTTAAAAAAATTAAAACATGTCACTCCGAAATGTGATGTAAATATTTTCACGATACAAAAGCTACAAAAGCTGTTCAGAAATTCGCAGTTAATGCAGAATAAATTAGAAACTCATACAAACATTATACATGTTGTAAATCTGTAACCTTGCCATATTCTCAGAAGTACCGATACCGATATACTGAACAACTTTCCCAAAGAGCAGAGGTCAAATCACGAAAAAAGAAATTCGTTCCCCCTCATAAAATTGCTAATCAGCTGATTCCACTTTTTTTCATATTTCGACCTATGTTTCTTGTTTGTTCATTGATTCACTTTAGATTGTTATAAAAACTAGCAATAACTTCCCATCCAACAATATATTGCCCTTGGATAGGTTTGTAAGCAAAGGAGTCGTATATTCACAAGGCGCCTATTAGATTCGTATCGTACTGATATCATTTGTACCGATATCTGTCACAATATTGACGCCCAACATGGTACGGAATGTGACCCGTGTGTACGCCTGTTCATTTATCAGGGAGCCATCTGTCGGCGGTGCTGTGACATAAATCAACGGAACTATATCTCCGAGCCCTCCCAATGAGATTTAACTGACATTTGAATGAATGTCTAACAAATGGGTATGAATAATAATGGGGCAACTAGCGAACTTTATTTTGGTATTTAAATCATTACATTTAGGGTAGGAAACAGGTTGAATGATAATCATTTTGCACTGGACCAATGGTTTTCACCTTTTTAATGATGAAGTAGTCAAAATCCGAATCTCTGAAATGATTATGCGAATAAATTATTTGAATTGATTTGAAATTCTCGAGTGCATTGGACAATCAGGCTGTAATTGTTAGGCTGGAGTTCATCAACAGTTTGTTAACTGTTAACGGGCCGTCAAAGTCATTTAACAGTCCGTTATAGTATAACAGTGTTCACCAACACCTAAACGGCGATAACGTCCGGTTAATCAGCCGTTAAGTTAATGGAGCTTTAATTCGTCGATTATCTCTTGATTACGCCTGATTTGACAGTGTCATTCTGTCGTTGTCAGTAGTCAAGTCACTAGAATATAGGTTAGACCGGAGCCAGCACATGCAGTATCTTATCAAAAAAATCTTTTATAATGAACATCGCAGTTGACTTTATTTTCGAAAACGATTATCTAAAAGCTAGCTGTACCCGCGGTTTCGCTCCCCGTGGGAATTTCGGGATAAAGAGAACCCTATGTCCTTTTCCGAGTCTCAAACTATATCCATACCAAATTCATTCAAATCGGTTCCGTAGTTTAAGCGTGAAGAGGTAACAAACTAACAAACAAATATACAAACTCACTTTCGTATTACAATATTAGTAGGATAGTATGATTAGTATGATAGAATGGGATGCTGAAAAATTTGCATTGGGTGTGATGGATGGAAATTGGGAAAACCCTTATTTTATTGGAATTCAAATCAATAAAAACACAAGTCTAAAAGAAAAATAATATATTACAACTACAAGTAATTTAATACTTTATAATACATTATCACCAATAAATCAATTGCTTTTAGCACTGAAGATTTTATGCCTATAGTGATCACCAAATATCTATGGGAGACTTCAGTGGTTTCATGGTACTACTGCTCATCGTATAATTCATAAAGTTACTGCAGCAGTAGTCTCATACTGTCATCGAGGTACATTAAGTTTCCACAGACATCCACTCAGGAAACGAACGAAACCACACATTCAATTTGAACACCAGTTCCGATGGTATCCTTTTCTCATCATCAGATCTTTTTTGTATCTACTGCAGGAGCACGACCCTCTCTGTACTACTAGAGGCATATTTGGTCAGAGTAGCCAGAGAATTTGCCCTACTCTCTCCTCGCTCACCAGACGGGTTGGAGCGCGGTTTCATGTTTATAAGCTTTGTTCAGCTTGTATTTCACGAGATACACGGAAAGACTTGGGGTGGTCCCATTTTACGTGCCGGAAACCACATGGCATAACATCATTTTCTTATCAGGGGTGAAATTGTTGTTATTCTTCTTGCCGTCCGTTTTATGTAAATTTCACAATAATTCACAAAATAAACAATAAAGAAAATCAAATACCACGTCAGCTACTTTGACATCTGACTGACACCAATAATGACAACCGAATTATGTTATTAGTACAGAGGTGCTATTTTTCAAACGCGGAGTCAATAAACGAACGATTTTTTGTATGGAAAAACCATTAGTTTAGATAACTCCGCGTTTAAAAAATAGCATTTAGGTTCATTTTTTCGCAAAAAAGGTTCAATTACGTAATCGATGTTTTATTTTGCCTGGTGAACACTCATTTTCATAACGGCCGTTTAAACAGGCGTTACAATTTGACGGTCCGTTAACGGAATCGACTCTTTAGATAAAGTCGGTGAACACCAACCTTAGTACATCAAGTAATGAATAAATTGTTTTTGACAATAACTCTTATGCCATAAATTTGACAGGCAAATAAATGACACCAAATATTTTTTTAGGCCCGAACTTGTGCCTAATCCGTCAAAAGTTTCCGAAAAATGCAGTTTTAATAGAATATGTTTACTTATGAGTTTACAGTAAGGCTTAAGCCAGACAGGATCTGACGACATGGTGTGGTAGTGTTTCTACTATTACATTCAAATTTTGCACAAAAATACAGACATTCGATTAATGCGCGTATGCCTTGCTTGCTAAAAAGTTACATGAGTAGTTTAAAATTCCCAAATTATACGCCAACTATTGGCGCCTAGCGTTAACGCATTATTAACATAGAAACAACGCATAGAGATTGATATATTACAAGTTACCTACGTTTAGATGGCGCTGAGAGCTTGATTACCTATCTCATACAACCATTTGTACCTTGCGGTTAGTGCATCTACATAGCATATTTGACAAGGGTCGAGATTGCAGCTAAATCCACATAGTCTGGCCTTACTTAAGTCGAGCTGGCGCTTGTCAACTGCAAGCACGAGTAAGTTAGTTTACGTACCTGTAGTAAGGGTACACAATCCTGCCCCTGTCTATATACCTAGCATAGATACAGAGTTATTGTGTGGATCTTTTAAAACAATAGTTACAATGTACTTATTACACAAAAAACGAAGAAGTCAATTCTATGAGAAATTATTATAATAATACCTATGTCTGTGCCTATGATCTCATTTGGGCCGATTTTGGAGATTCATTTTGTAAGACATTAACTATTATATTTATTCATATAAATATGTATACACAAATTAGTATTTTCATTTAGGGTTTGTGTTGGACAAAGCGCGTAAAGAAAGAAAAATTAGTTTATCATCGAATCTTTACTGTATCGTATCTTTTACTGTACGCGTAAAGGTGTTGCAATAATGTAAATGTGTAACTTTTAAATCTGTCGACAATACAATAAAACATTCCTTAAAAGTCACGACTCGTAAAATAATTAGGCAAACATGTTGGAAAATTAATTTTCATTCGCAATCCAAACAC
This sequence comes from Acrobasis consociella, assembly GCA_963555685.1. Classification (NCBI taxonomy): domain Eukaryota; kingdom Metazoa; phylum Arthropoda; class Insecta; order Lepidoptera; family Pyralidae; genus Acrobasis; species Acrobasis consociella. Next base: position 10,464,954 of record OY743120.1, read on the forward strand.
ACTCGTACGCGAGACAAAAGGTAAGCCTGCCTGATAGGGACGGCTCCCGGGGACTCTGAATAACATGGACCCAGCTATGAAAACTTGCTCCTTTTGTATTCATTTGAAGTGACTTTATGCTTTTGCAATGTCTTGCTTATTGTAAATTGTTCTTTGTTGTCTTACATTGGGTGTAGACCTACCTACTTAATGTTCTCGTAAAAGCTACATTAATAAACTTTCGGGTCCAAAATCACATATATCGAGCAAGAATGATCACAATCTAATATATTCTCCAAATCATCTTTTTGTATAAATGTTAAATATTTAAACTTAGTTTAGATGATTTTTACAAAAAAAGATGTAGCTCAATTTAAAATATCACTCATATAAAACGCTGCCTATGATTAACCTGTGATCTAAATAAAATAATATAACGAAAAAATACAAGCTTTCCTTGCAGCCTTTCCATAAGTAAGAATTGCAAAGATTTCAAGTCACGAAAATATTTTAGAAAGCAACGCTGAACTCTTTGTGCGGTGAAAAGATTTTTCAACGTTTACTCGTAAACAAAGCAGCCGCAGATGCCGCGTGTCAGAACGTTGAGAATGTTGAGATTCCCAAATCCCACCTCATACCTATAACGAGGAGAGGATTACCGCCAGCGTATATTGTTTACAATTTCTGGCATTATCGCACGAAGCAAGAATCGTCGCGAAAATCCGATTAGAGCGACTTCACTGCGCTTGAATTAAAAATGAGATGTGCCCCGTTCAGTGCCATGACATGCCACAGTAAAACAACGGTATGACACCTTTAAATGCAAAATTAAATAAAATTTTTATCATAAGATATAGGTAGGTACACAAAATTTTATAAGTATTACATAAGATGTTAACGGAAACCATTTTAATTTAAGTTTTATTAATTGTTTTACTGTTATGATATAATATTATGTAGATAATATGACTGCAAATATCATAATTCTAAAGAATGACTCAAAGTCGTAGAAGAAAATATATATTTGGGAACGCTGGTTACACTCTAGCTAAATTTATGATTTCACTAACAAAAGAAATATAATAATAATACATATCTAATTAGTCAGTCTATTGGCCGTGGTGATTTCGAGTAATATTATGATTTCAAATTTTGGAAGAATATTTTATATAAATACCAGAAAAACTTATTTATATTGAACTAAAAAACATTGCGGAAATTAAAGTATTTTAAAAAGGTGTAAACACTATAAACCTCAGGTAACAAGTCTACGGAAAAATGATAACCTTCCGTATCTTCCTATGCTATGGCTATAATAATACTTGGATATTCTTATCTCGTCAAAAATGAATCGCTTAGACATCGGACTTTCTTTATGATTTTTCTCCTCATTTGTGGCGTTGTTTTATTCATACGTTCTCGTTCTAATGGGTGATATTGTTGACAGCCACGGAATATATCGTTTGGTGTTTATTGTATTTCTTATACAAGTTTTTGATCACTAGAAAAATATTATTATCACGTATTTATCTCTATAAAGCAGACAGAGCCTTCTGAGTTTTATGTATCTACTAGCTGTACCCGCGGGCTTTGCTCCCCGTGAGAATTTCGGGATAAAGAGTATGTCCCTACCCTATGTCCTTCCCTGAGTCTCATATCCATACCAAATTTCATTCAAATCGGTTCAGTAGTTTAAGCGTGAAGAGGTAACAAATAAACAAATATACAAACTCACTTTCGCATTTATAATTAGGAAGTAGGATGTACTAAATCAAAGAAGAATACGGCTTTTTCTGAACCAAATGTTTCCTTCGGCAGGATTGATCTTTGGGTTCCTAAAATGGGTTTTTGAAGTAGAGCCACCAGGATTTTTCATGCAGATCTTTAGCCTTAACCACACCTTAAAGCGAAGTCCGAGGTCAATAAATGTGTAAGTTTAGGTGCTTAGCCAAGTTTAATGTCATTATTGCATAAAAGAATATGTGGATATCAATTCTGGAATAATATTTGAGGCAATATACACTAAAAACAAAAAAAAATTGAGAAATAAATGTTAAATATTTGTACTTTCACTATCTGTAACTTCAATTTGGTATTAAATATTCATTAATAAAATTGAAAAAAAATATTGTGTGTTCTAAACACATCAAAGAATTTATATCTGTTAAAAATAATTTTGCAATAAGTTAGACAATTGTTAATCAACATTTTCTTAACATGTGTCTTCAATGTAAAGTAAAAAAAAAATTAATTTTTGAAAATTGACGCAAAAATATAACACCTCGTGGAGTTCATACTTAACAAGATTACGTTACAAAAATTTGAAGAAAACTAAAACTTTGTTTAATATCATTATTTTTAAGTTGACAAGTAATTTAAAAATATATTAAATATTATTATATATACATATTTTTTTTATTCGTAATTTACTAGTTTCAATTTTATTTATGAAATTTTAAAAACTTTTTCAAATAACCAGAAAATAACAAATTCTTTTATTTTACTATTATTTTAATACACAAAAGGAGAGCTAAATATTACCTCTTTATGTTATTCTTCGTTAATAAAGCTAATATTTCTTTAATATTTTTATTTTATTTCACATAGTTTACCATTTGCTGGATTCACCAGCAAATGTGAATTCAAACATTAATTTAGCGTCCTGAAGTCATACTAACATGATACCAAACTTGACATAGTAGCTTAACCAATGCATCTATCAAGATTGAGGTGGAGACCAAGAATTTGGTGGCTCTACTTCTTTCAACAACTTAAGGATTCTTTTCAAAGGAAATTGGTTCACAAGTGATGGGTTGCTAATCACGATTTGAAAGAAAAAAAGAAAGAAAGAACAATACTTTGTTTGCATTTTCGCGTATTTTCTCGACTGACTTCTGCGATATGTACTGAAAGAGAAGCAGCTGATACATTCTAAGATTTTTCTTTTCTCCCAGACTAGCATGGAAGAAAAAATATATGCTTTGTCATATTACTTTTTTCAAAATATGAATCCGGTCTGGTTGTGAAAAAGTTTTAAATGATCTGTTAATCAGATTTCGTAATTTTTACCAACATTACTCATTATTAATGAATCAGCATACTTAAGAATGGCATTACTGCTTCTTAAACAATTTTCAGTGGGTGTTATTTCATCACATATTCATGTAACATCAACCTACGCTTTCAGACTGCTTTCATCAATCAGTTTCATCTCCTAGTACCTTAAACTCTCCATCTTTTATACTATCAAACTGGAAAAGAACGTAGGTGTAATACAAAAAGAGTTTCAATATTAAGGTACATTGTGACATTTAACTGACAAAACACATCGAACAATTTAAGGGCAGTTTAAGCCCACGATACTTAACTACCATAGACGACGTAAACAACAGACTCTGGTAAAAAAAAATTATGATGCCTCTTGCCAATCTGTATTTTTTACTTTTTACATATGGATAGAAAGCCTTATGATTCTATCTACATCTGTTCTTTATTTTTCTCTATAACAACCTAAATCAACCTTCTGAAATGGCTCTCCCAGCAAAGAGACTTTTTGCTCTCGGGGCACCTGAGCTGAGCACAATACTTAAGTTCGTGATCGCAGCAGATAGTATAGATAGGTATATCTTTTTATTTATAGAAAATTCTCATCATTAATTATAATTTACTTTATATTGTTGACAGATCGGCACAGAAGATCAGGATCTCTTGATGAGGCAGCCGAAGACAGTAGTGACAATGGAGGCAGTACGCCGAAGAAGAAAACTGCTATTGAGGAGCAATGGGAGAGGTCCGGAGGGTTCGAGCTCACGTCCGTGGAGCAGGAGACCTACGAGAAATACTTCTACGGCACGGAGCATTGGAACTACTTCACGAACGATGAAGACCTGGGACCAGTCATATTGTCCATCAAACAGGAGACGCTTAACGCCAGAGATCAGTTTAGGTAACATACTTTTCACTGGTTTATACTTTTTTAGCTTCTTTTCCTCATGCTCAAACTTCGCGTATAAGCATATAAGGGTAGATACATAGGCAGTGGACCCGTGTTTCGTTACTATTTTGCATCTTTTTAAAACACGTTAATAGTCAACTTGCATACCGCGACCCTTGGCTCTGGTTTTGTGGAAAATACGAGGTAATCTGTTCGACGTGTTCATTCTATCTCTGTCATAAACTGAAAGTGCGAAAGTGACACGGCATCGCGCGACTTATTGATATTGTGCTTTCTTTTGCGCGTAGAATTTGTGGGAGAGATAGACTGAACACGTCGCGTGGTCACGCGGTCGCCGTTTACGCCCTAGGACAAGTAGTCGTTTATTATTTATAAATAGTTTACTAAATGGCAAGTACATGCTAGTAAGCTGGTCATTTCCAAAATTTGCGGACTAATCTTTTCAAAAGGTTTATCATATTATCTCTTCAGTATATTGCAATATCGCCATAAATTGATATTAAAGTCAGCTACGCAGCCATTTTGTAATCATGCTAATTTCACTGAAGGATCAACTAATCGATGAGAAACACTGAATATTATTAACATTCGAGGAATGTACCCAATCTCATCGACTCACGAGAAAACAGTCTACAGCGGAATTTAATTGAGGGAATTTAATTAAATAGAATATTAAACGACCACCGTAGCACAGCGACGGTTAAGCAAAATATGAAATTCCATTGAAGGTAAATTGCTGTTGTCAGAAGCAATGCAGTTGTCTAGAATGTTTTAAAATTGAGTGAAGACCAAAATTAATTTCAATAGAATTTTGCGTTATTATGAGACAGCTTGAAAGGCGAGAATGCCTACAATATCAAAATTACATAGTACAATTCTGAATCGGGGACTTGACTCATTTGACGTAAAGTCAGAAGTCAGAGGGCTTCAACAGTCTTGGGCTACATTTAATTGTTAATTGGATTTTGGGTGTAATGGACAATATACACATATCTAAGAATCGAACAAGAAATTAGCTAAAAGGTTGTGTGTTTTTAGCCGTCAATTTTCCTTCCTTGGGTTAGTTTTTTTTTAATTAACCCCCCTGTACCATTCCCCTGCTCAACACACGACAAAGTTCTCTCCCATTTTTCTCCATTTTTCTTATCTAGAGCTGCTTCTGACCAATCACGCTGGAAAGCGTTCATGTCATCGCACCAACGGCTCTTCCGTGAGTACCCGTACTAGGGTACCCACGGAGTTGTCCCGTGAACCCATTTTTCAGGGGACCTTCTGATAACTAGAACCCCAATCCCACTTCAACTTGACTGTTTTGCGGCCCACATCGACGATGCCAGTCTTAGAACGGAGTGTGACATTTGGGACTCTGGCCCAGTCTTTTCACTCCTAGTACGCTTCGTTCCATGGCTCTTTGGCAAACTTTGAGTCTGGACTTCTCGGTGAGCGACCACGCCTAAGCACCGTAAGTTAGGACGGGCAAGATGCACATGTCGATGAACTTGCATTTTAGTATCATTGGAATTTGGAAGGGCACCCTTTATAACTTTAGGGATCTTGGGTACATTTTTACAAAATCAATAATTGGTGTAGTATAGGCTCATGGAGCATACGGTCGATCGTTGGGTTAGTCGAAAACAATTTTTAATCTCTGACATTTCTCGTCCTTAATATTAAAATTTAATTTACTTCTACCAAATTCTTAATTTCAGCCGCATAATATCCACAGAAGGATACATTTATATTCACAAACTGCTCATAACAAATATTATAACCTATGTACTGTGTACCACAACCTATTTTTATATTAAATTAATTAGTATATTTACTTACATCTTACTTATGTTACTTCAGCAGGTAAAAGCTTAACCCGACAAAAATATAAGTAGAAGTAATTTTGCTAACATCGATTTACAACCATGACTTGTGCTCTTTTTATGAAATGTTAAAGCCTTTATATTGCTATGTTCATTCGATATAGTTTACCAACTTCCATATAAAATTCCCGATGAGGAGGTGGCATGCTTGATAGTGTGTAATCCAGAGGATGAACGAGCTATAAGAGCTTGTTAAATTTTATCCGGGCATGAGGCGCTACAAGAGCCAACTACTTTCCTACTTTAAAATAGGGTTAACGCCTACGTCGCTTATGAGGAACAATCTTATTAGGTTCTTCCTTGATGCTTCTAATAAATTAAGATGCTTCTAATTATTATGATACATGAGTGTAAAGTTGCCTAAAGGTTGCAAAAGACGTTTTTAGATGTTTTGTTACGTCGAGATATATAGGAAAACTGATTATTATTTTTGACTTTTAAAGTTATATTATTTTACCCTTAAATTACCAACGAGCTGACGAACATACTTTTTACAAAATCAGTAACTAATTGTGTAGTGTGGGTTTTTTATGGTAGGCTTGTTGAATATAAATAATTTAACAATAACTTATACATATTGCGTATAAAGGCGTCTTTACAAATACTATTTACTTCTTTCTACATATACGAGTATCATTATTATAAAACTAAATTTTGTTTATTAATCCAAAATTCGTCCGGCTTATCGGATTCATCTAAATAAGCCTTCCATGAATCGCGTCTGATAAGCGAATATAACACTATTTGTATTCATCTTTCTTACAATGTATATAATAGTACATGTGCAAAATCCCAGTTTATATAGATTTTATTGTGCATTCTACTTTGCAATTCAGTGCAAAAGCAAAAAAAAATCTACCTTGACGGTACACGCATAAAATTCAAAAGGCACTTCTACGACCGAAAAACACGGCACTTTGAAACAAGGGGTAAACAGCACTTCATTATGTTAATTGAATCCAGAGTTCGGCCGGGTCACCGAGGCCGCTCTATGGCCGGTTAATTATGGCCTTCGCACCTGCAAACAATCCTCCGGGTTATTCCGCTTTCAATACCCGCTGTTCTTAATTAAACTGCACCCTTTGTCGGTTTGGCGACGCCGTTGAATTCGGGTTGTTTCCATTTGGTGATTTGATCTTTCATTCAGTGATGCTTTTGTCGGTGAAGCTCTATTTTCTCTGTTTTCCGGCATACGAAGTTTTATGAATCTTATTTCTAATCCCCGACGCAAAAGAGGGGTGTATCTGTAGATACGTCTGTCTGTCTGTGACATCTTAGCTCCTCAACGAATCGACCGGTTATGATGCATTTTTTTTGTTTGAAAGCCGACTGTCGTGATCGAATTAGTTCTTAGCAACAGTTTTGACGGGGATTACTTAAAATTTTTATTTCTCGTACCTTTATCAAAATATACTCATAAGTTTCATAATGCTCTACTAGAAGCGAACGCAATGGGATAACTCGGAAAATTGTTCATATTTTAATAATTTTAGAACAACGGAAAGCATTTTTGTGACCGAACATTCCTACTGCGAGTCACCTTTGAAACAGAGCATGCAGAAGCCCGCTCTATCTACGAGATTTATAACCACATTCTTCCCTTTAAGAAATATTACAACGTCAATGATACTCAATTTTCAGATTTTACCTTTTAAAAACAAATTTCGATGTGCGTGATATACTTTTTACGACCTTTGATATCTTTATTTACAAGTTCAGGGTTAATTTATGTATTTTCTGAACAAAAAATAAGGGTGACATGTAACATTATAACAATTCCTTACGCTATACTGAATAGAAAAATATCATTACGAGTAATCTTTTTTTATTATTGTTATTAAAAATAATGTTGGTTTAATTACTAAACTTTGAGCAGAGTTTACTTGATGTGATATTCGGTATGGTAATGTTGGTGTTAAATTTCAATCGGTTTCTTCCAAGGTCCCGCCCTTTAGCGCGTATCAGGAAAGGAATGGTTTGGTGACCTGAGCAAGGGGTTAACGTTTAGTATACACGCAATGTAAGTTGTTGAAGATTATCTACTTCGTTAGCACTCAATCTAACGAAAACTAAAATAAAAACAGAAGTCCTAGAAAAAATACAGTAGATAGCTTAAAAGGTAACCTTACCTTTTTAAAAATCTATCTAATATTTTTAATGGCGCAATATTTCTTTAAGTATTCGGATGACACTAAATTATATTCGGATTTTTAATTTTTATTTAAAACCAAAAACAAATATTTTGTGGTGCGCTTACTTTCTTTTTTCGGGAGCTTTTTATTTATTTATTCTTTTAATTACTGTAATAATCAGAAACATGCATAAATATATGCGTAATTACTATACTAGTATGTAATGTAATTAAACCCCTAATTATATTACAAAGTTGTGACACAAGATTCCAAGTTTATTCATAACGCCCAAACTCCGCGCATACAGTCTGTTAGCAATCTTAATCTAATTAACGAGCCCACATAGACCTACCGCAATACTATGCAAACAACATCAAACAAACTGAGTAGCCCAGACTCCATGTTTACCAGCTTAATCATATCTACTTATATAAATAAATTAGGAATGTAAGTACTATTTTGCCTTAGATAAAGTTTTTTACAACAGTGAAAACTGCACCAACCACAAAAAGTATGAGACAAACGCTAATAGCGACATACAAAGATTCGAAGATTCTAATGTTTATTCAGTAATTAGACCTTTACAGGCACTTTTACACGTTAATTAAATATATAATATAAATACATAATATAAATATAATTTACACAACTGTAGTGTATATGAAAATTTAATTTATTTTTTAACTAAATGCTACCGATACCAGAGCTTTGCAACGTCTACTGCTGCGAAGAAATGCCGAAATAAACTCATTTTCATATTATTAATAATGTTTGATAAATTATAACATGTAATGCTTGCGAACGAGTTAACAAACGTTATTTATGAAATTCTAAGTAGTCAAAAAAGCGAATAAGTGTATTCTGCGGGTGACAACTTAAATCGCGAGCGCAACGAAGGACCCTAGGTTTACTCCCGAGCGGAGCGAGGGTGTTAAATACTTAAATCACGAGCGAAGCGAGGGATTTAGGACGAGTCCTGAGTGTAGCGACGAATTTAAGTTCACTCAAGAATAAGACAGCTTTTTCACCGAGGAATATACTCTTTATTTCGTACCATTTGCGAATTTTTTTTTATCCAGTTACATAGAAAATACAAAATAAAATATAGGTACGCAGAAAACTTGGCTGTATGTGCGAGACGCAAATGGCCCTTCGCTTTTTCTTTTTGGAAAACTAAACAGCTGGTGTAAACAAACAATGACATGACTTGATTTAGTTGTTTATTTTATGAAATTTAAGTGGTTTTGTGGATTTTGCGGATACATGTTGTCGATTCAAAATCGTTATTTTTTCGTCAATCTTTCAAAATTATTTCAGTTCAGTATAAATTTCGGTAAGTATTCCAAACTAAAACCACATTCTCCCTCTAGAGGATGAATGAAATTCAGTTCAATTTTCTTTCCCTGTTTTTAACAGATTAAAAATGCTGTTATTTTCGCTTTTTGTGCCAAATAATGTGACTTTTTTGAGCAAGTGGTACGAAAAGATCATTAAGGTGTGCACAATAAAATCACTTGCTTGCTTTTCGTGTGTGTAAGTGGCCTACACTGGTGTCAGATTTTTCAATCTGCTTAAAGGCATCTGACATAGCTTGTTGATTCCCATACAAAGATGACAGCCAGGACCAATGGCTTATTATAAGCGAAAAAATATATAAATATATCATAATTCTCATCTTTTACATTTAGTTTTATCATAAATGATTTTTAACTAAATAAAATACTTCTTCCCAACTTACGAACCTTTAAGTTTATCTAAGATCATAAAACCGTCCCAAGTTTCCAGTCGAAACTTTCTCAATGTGTCGTGGCTGAAACTAAATGAACGAGTAATATATATCTAATGGGCATTTCCATTATTGTCACTCAGTACCCTAAACCTAGTAAATTCCTCTTCCCGCGGGAATCGAACTCAAAGTTTTAGAGCCAAAACTAGAACACGCAGTTTACAAGTTTAGTAGATGACTTTAACACTGTATTACAGTAGAAACGCAAAACAAGTACCCTTTTGTGGGATGTCAAGCTTCCTTACTCAACAAAAAATAATTTTTGGGTTTCAGTCCATTGCTACCAAGAAACTGGTAGCATATTTCGAAAATCGAGAGGTTTTAATATCGTTCGATTAACTTTCATATTGATTTTAACCCTGCAATTTTTTTAAAGTATATAGATTTTCTCTTTCTGAAATCACTGAAATAGATACAGAATAGACGGACGAAAATTTATCACAAAAAAAGCACCATACCTCTAAATACCAATCTACCTTTATCTTGAAAAGTAAGAACGAATATTAGATCTAGAAGGATTCTCAACTTCACATTTGAAATAATGCATAAACAATGTAAGACGTTAAATGTACTCGGAAACTTGAAAGAAACTTGGTAATTCGTTCAACAATGCTGGAAACCTGAATTCCATTGCTTTATTCTGAAATTTAAATAAGAGGCTTTTTGAAATAATTTTGCTCAATCACATCGGAGAAGAAAATAGTTGAAATTATTTAATTAATATCATTTTATAGAATATCTTTTAATGAAATAAGTGGTTAATTCATGATGACTTTGTTGTATGCAACGTGATTTTGACATAACATAACATGCTCGTAATAAGTCATAAATAAGTCACAAGATCACTATTGTACTTATATTGATAAGAAAATAACTTCTACGGCTGTGTGAAAATGCCAATTATTTGTATTGATATTTTTATTTCCATAAACTAAAGGTATACTCCCTTTCTAATAAGTATATTCCGCGTAGTTCGATGAATTAAGAATAATACTTGCAATATCAATGTGACTTTTTTATGACCAGTTACATAATTGCACGTCTTGATAAGCGGAGCGAATGAGGTGTGTGTAGGTACTCTCAACATTGATCTGTCAAGCATTTTTACATAATTTATGAGATTGGCCAATTTCTTTAGAAGATTGCTTAAAAAAAACTTTAAAGTTTATTTGAACATTGAAAATTTGCTTTGCGCTATGTAAATCATTTGTGAGATCATGCGAGCACTCGCCTTAAATACCTACAGTCCATACCATTAAACTCCGTCATAGGAAAACTGAAACGCGAGTCAACAGAAGAATTTAATTAAAACGTGGATGTTCCAATTTCAGAATGGATTCATGAACTCAAACAAAAGGCTTTGTCCGTGTACGAACACTGATATTTTATTAGAACCTTTTTAGGGTTCCGTAGCCAAATGGCAAAAAAACTAAACCCTTATGGATTCGTCATGTCTGTCTGTCTGTCTGTCCGTCCGAATGTCATAGCCACTTTTTACCGAAACAATAGGAACTGTATTGTTAAAACTTGGTAAGTAGATGTATTCTGTAAACTGCATTAAGATTTTCCCACAAAAATAGAAATAAATAATTGGCCAAGTGCGTGTCGGGCCAAGCTCAGTGTAGGGTTCCGTAGTTGTAAATGCCAACTTTCAGTTCATGCTTACTAAAAACGTCTAAAACGTGTAAGTATCTATTGAATTTGTATGAAATTTTCCTTTCAGTACATTTTATAAGTTGATCGCCTATAACTTTTTAATTTATTAATCCTACTTAGCTCTGATAGTTTTCATTTAAACTACATTATATATACTATAGCTGTGATTTTTTTCTCGTGTCCATACATAACCGTTTAGCAGATAGATGGGGGGGACACGTGACTTTAACAAAAAAATATTTCAGACACGTATCCCTAAATCTAAAAATGGTGTTCCCAAGCTCATAATATTTTGGAAAGACCTATACAACGCTCCCCCATCCAATGTGTTTGTAGAGAAAAAAAATATTGACTTCCTCTTTACTTGTATGGCAGCTACACTAAAAAAAAATATTTCCATATTTTATTTTACGACTTTTTCGCCATGATTGATATACATATCCATGCCAAATTACAGCTTTCTAGTACTTATAGTTTCTGAGTAGGACCGCGGACGGACAGACAGACAGACAGACAGACATGGCGAAACTATAAGGGTTCCTTGTTTACTACGGAACCCTAAAAAGACGATAAATTTTGACGGTTCCCTATACTTAGAACTGAAACTCATTTTTTTTTCATATTCTATGGATAGGTCTTCAAAAATGATATTGAGGTTTCCAATATATATATTTTTTATATTAATTTACCTTTCATTTTATCAACTCAAAAATAAAACGAACTACAATAACTTTTATATTACGTTACTTGCTGCTACGGAACCCGTCATGGGCGAGTCCGACTTGCACTTGGCCGCTTTTTTTCAGTATCTACTGATACGCCAAAAGTTATTACGAGATATATTTTTCCCACTAGCTTCCCAACCCAACAATCCCCCACTAGTACCTATAGCTACACCCAGGTACACAACAATAATTACTTCTGATAAGATCGATAGTATACCAAACCAAACTAATAACCATGGTATCCCTAGGGTGTCCCGAGTATAAATATACCGTTGCATTTTTCGTGATCTAACTTTGGTCCAAAATGTTGGTTGACCAACTGAATCACCGCCTTAATAAGTAGACGCCCGGTACAATAATAATTACACTCACAATATGTACAAAACATTATTTTGTATAAATAAAAAATGTTCATACTAAATACGACTATGTATTTCGTCCCTTTAGTGTCCTTTCGTGTCAGAGTGTATATAGGTACATACATAGTTACATGACACAAATACGGATCTCAACAACAATAAAAGTTGGAGGTTTCTGTGAAATTATTAAGTAGCAACCCTTTAGGAACGGAAGTGGCGTAAAGTAATGAGTCTGCAAAAGTCAAACACGGAAAACAAAAAACCTTTTTGCAGAAATTAGAACAAACATTTATAGTCCACTTAACAAAGCAGGTGTAGAGTGCGTGAGCTGGCACCTAAGCAATTTCTGCAGGGATTTGTTCAGGATGCTTAGAGAGTAAACATACTAAAAGTCCCCGCCCGTAGGAGGGGCGCCGGAGTGGGGGGAGGGGGTTAAAGTTCCCACTTTTGAGTTTTTCGCGAATATCTTTTAAACGGTGCGTCGTAGACAAAAAGTGTCTTCTACGAAATGAAAGCTCATAAAATTATCTACAACTTTTGTCCTACACAATTTTTCGAAATTCTCATTCGTTTTCGAGCATCACGCTCCGAAATAGTGAAAATGAATGTTTTTTAGCCTGATGTTGAGAACTAACTATAAATTAGGTATTTTATTGATAGCATAAGCTGAGAGTACCTCCAAGCGTTAAAGGCGATAACAGTTTGAGATCGCGTTTTTGACCAAAAGCGGGTAATGGAGCGAATGCGGGTTGCCACTTTTTTTTCCATATCTCCGATGCCCACTGTCACAGAAAACGCGATCTTGCTGGCTAAAACTCCCATTCACATTATCATCCATGCCTTCGGGCTTATGTTATCATCGTCTCTCATCTCATTTTAAGCTGTTTGGTAGTAGCCTACCCGGTAACGCAGGGGAGCAGCCACAAAAGCCAAAAATATTCTTTGATCTATAAACGTTATTAGTTACGAATCGGATCACCCGCAATGAGTTCCAATAAGTGTCCTGTGTGTGACGAGCACGTCGTGAAAGGGAGTAAGAACGTCACTGAGATGAAAGAAAAGGGAATATTGAGCCTTATCAAAGCTAGTCAAGAACGGAAAGATGACAAGCACCAAATTTTCCGTGGTTTGTCATCCCTTTTAATTCACACGAATTGTCGTAAAAATTACACCCGAGCTAACACAATTCATAAAGATGTAAGGGATGCATCCACAACTCAGGAAGAAGCAGGGCCGTCTCAGCTCAGGTCTTCAGCTCCCCAATTCGATTTCAAGAGTAATTGTTTTTTATGTGCGCAGTATGTACAAGAAAAATCTAAAACGCCTTACAGCAAAAGGAGAATAGTACATAAAGTTGAAACCCTTACTCTTCAATATCGTATCAGGGAGGTGTGTTCTATGAGGAAGGATTCCTGGGGTGACGCTGTTCTTGGTCGCTTGTCCTCGATTAACGATCTTGTTGCTGAGGGAGCAGTATACCACAAAGACTGCTACTACACTTTTGTGAAGCCAAGTTCGCAAGCTGAGATCCCCAGTGCCAGTGACAGCCATGTTACAGAAGCTATGCAAGAGATTTTCGACTACATGGAAAGTAGCATCGATTGTCAGTTCTCTCAAGACGAGATACTGGGTGTCGTAACAGGGGTTAAACCTCAGTGGCGAACCATTAGGGCTGGGTTGGAAAGAAAATATGGGGATCGAGTATTGATTACTCCAGGAGTTAACAGATTCAAATCACCCGTAGTTTGTTTTAGAGACATCGGGTATAAAATTATCAACCATGCCTGGTAAAGGTGCTTTCTCAAATGGTATGGGGCGCCAACAAGACTGACTTCCCTCAACTAGTACCGCTTTCAGTTGTTCATGAGATCACTGGCAAAGATTAAGCCTGACTTCAGCTCACTCCCACCTACTGAGAACGCAGCTAAACAGCATTCACGACGCACCTACCACCAAGTGCAGCTGTGGCTTGGAAATGGCTGCCTCCCCAAGAGTGGGGATGGAAATATGTAGAAGACAGCCTGGTGCCAATAACAACTGAACTTTCGCCCGCACCGGAGGTCCTACTAAAAACAATATTTTGCCACTGCGCTAAGGATTGTGGTAGTGGCAAATGTGGATGTCGGAAAGCAATGTTGAAATGTTCTGCGGCATGCCTCCACTGCCAAGGGAAATGTCTCAACGGTGTGTCTCCAGCCCCTCCAGCAAGAACTATTCACTGAAGATGAGGGTGCCTTGGAAGAAGAACCCTTGTCAGGTCCTTCACGGCCTAAACGGATGAAGAAATAAAATATTTCAATAGCTCTATAGCTGAACAGATTTATATAAAATTTGGTATATAGATATATTAGGACCTGAATTAACATGCAGGCTATTTCTCATCCCGAAATAACATGATTGATGTAGCAGGCAAGCGGGTTAGTGTTTGATAAGTCTATTTTTTCGAAAATTTTAATTTTCCATAACCTGTAGTTCGAGAATGGTTAAGAATCCGAAAAATTGTGTAAGACAAAAGTTGTAGATAATTTTATTACCTGTCATTACGTAGAAGACACTTTTTGTCTACGACGCACCGTTTAGAAGATATTCGCGAAAAACTCAAAAGTGGGAACTTTAACCCCCTCCCCCCACTCCGGCGCCCCTCCTACGGGCGGGGACTTTTAGTATGTTTACTCTCTAAGCATCCTGAACAAATCCCTGCAGAAATTGCTTAGGTGCCAGCTCACGCACTCTACACCTGCTTTTGGATTATTCTTTGAGCGGACTATTAACGTAGAAGAAACATTTTTATGAAAGATAGTATCAATGTTTTTCTTTTTAAAGTTTTTTTCTAAACAGTGACCACGAATTAAGACCTACTTGTAGTAATAGACTCAAAGAAACAGCAGCAGCAATAAAATCGTCGCCAACTTGGCTTATGTATTCGAAAACAAGAATAAGCAGCTTGAAGTACTTGAAGTATTATACTTCAAGTACTTCAAGCTGCAATAGACAATTCAGCAATTGAAACAGCCAATAATTGGATGTTTCAATTGCTGAATTGTCTATTATAAGAAGCTTACCTTCTGTATTCTCTGCGTCGTGGGTTCCGGAAAGCTAAAACACGCTCTAGTTTAATTTCACAACTCCATTATCTTGAGTCAACATTTCTAACCGTCCAACTGTTAGTAATGATTGCCTCCGTTCTTCTCTAATTTTAGATAACTTCTATTTCACCGAGTTCAGGTCGGTGTTTTTTGTTTACTGACGGTACTTCTGCTTGCCTTGTTGAAAACTCGACAGCGAACTTTCAGAAGTTTATGCTGAAACTTGCGCTTTTTAAATACTGTAAGTTTGAATTGGATCTTTATAGTGTGTTTATGAATAATGTCGTTTCCTACGACGCTGTGTTGCTAGGAATAAGTATCTGTTATTGTGAATGGCCCCTTTTATTTTACTAATACATACGAAACTCAATTGAATCTTATTTAATCAACGCAATTTCTATTATAAATTCACCGTTAAGCTTGTGTTAGCCGCCGCAAGAGCAGAGCCAGGTGCCATGGGGGGTATTTAATCTTCTAGCTATAGAATTAATTAAGCTTAAACTAACATGAGATTTAATTATTTAATTTTTTGAAGACTACCATACGCGATAATGCTCAGTACGTACAAATAATAACAAAGCTGTTTTGCGTGTGTGGATGTAATGTTTTCTTTTTGAGGATTTTCAAGTGAAACCTGGATAAGGCCCTCAAGATAAATCTAGAAATCGGTAACCTAAGTATCTTCATTAGGTTCTTAGATAGGACTGAACAGACTATATCCCCCCTTAATCATACTCTGCATAAACTGGATCCACCATCGAGCCGCATCTAAAAGAGTGATGAATTATGCATTCGGAGGATCCATTATTACATTAAGTGCCATTTCATAAGCCTCAGGTTCATTCATCAAGATTAATTGCGACAGATACTCGCATTTTGGTAATAATTTAAATATGAATTTAGAAGTATTAAATGATACTTAAGATCCCGCGAATTGTTAAAAAGGAAAACTGCTTTCGATTGTTGTAAATTTTAAATTGAAAGATTTTCGATAACAATCAGACTAACCAGAGCAATAAAGGGAACAAACTGCGTTTATTTTGCGCACAAACCTTTGGATATTCCCTTAAACTCATCCTGAACTAACTTAACTCGGATACACTAAGAAAAAGAATAATTACTAGTAGCAAATATTTGCTACTCGTTAGGTACTAAAATCGAACTATGGTTAAACCCAGGGCTACTATAGGCAATAGTAGTTTTGACGACCTCCGTGGCGTACTGATCATCATGCTAGTCTGCCACCCAGAGGTCCCGGGTTCGATCCCCGGTCAGGGCGAGTTGAAAAATAGACTTTTCAAATTGTCCTGGGTCTTGGATGTTTATCTATTTATGTATTTGTTTTAAGATATAGTATCGTTTAGTTAGTATCCCATAACACAAGACTCGGACTTACTTTGGGGCTAGCTCAATCAGTGTAATTTGTCCCTATTTTTTTAATCTATTATTTATTAATTATTAACTACATGGTTTTGCTAAGAAAGTTTGATATCTACGAACTAAATCGCAAGTAGCAAAACTGGCTCAGCTATTTTTTATCTCAATGTATATGTGAAAAGGGTAATAACAACGTTCTGAGAAGATAAGTCAACAGACTATTTCTCAGTGCTCTTTAGATAATATTTACTTGTCTTTATTGACCGAGCGAAGCGTCTTAGTTTAGAGATTGGCTAAAAATGCTTTTTCCGGTCGTCCTTCAGTTCAGGATTTTTTTAAATTGAATTAAGGGGGTGGGTTTAAACCTTATTGAATTCGATAAAAAAATATAAATAGTGAAAACTTTTTTATGACCCTTATTAAGACGCAATTATTTTGGCTGAACAATTTTTTCATCCGATAAACTTCAACGGGTCGAGTTGACTCGCGAAATCTGCAGCTTAAATAAATAAGCTATTAGCTCAAATAGAAATAAAAGGGCCACTACACAAACTGGTTATTAAAACTGTTTGAATTATTAATTATTATTTTAATTATTCTTGGATGTTTATCTACATATGTATTTGTTATAACATATAGTATCGTTGAGTTAGTATCCCATAACAAAAGTCTCGACCTTACTTTAGGGCTAGCTAAATCAGTGTAATTTGTCCCTTTATATTTATTTATTTAATTTATTTATTATTTAAATATTTTGCAAAGCAGAGTTCCAAAACATCAAAGGTATGTCTGACTTGACGGGTTAATTTCTGTTGTTTCCGCTAAACAACAATTTAGTTATACTCTGTCCACAGGATCCTGGTCAGAGCGATCAGCTACACCGTCCACGGCCTGATCCCAGCGTCTTGCGTCTTCGCGGACCGCTACAACCGGGAGGAGGTGGTTCGCTCCTTGGGCAAGGAGGTCAACATCAACCCGCCGCTGATGCTGGGCCAACTACCAGACACACCAGAGGAGCTGCTCAAACTTGACCAGGTACCATGACATGCACGGCTGTGTTTCAGTCATCATCCATCATCATCATCAGGTCTTGTTGTCTCCACTGCAGAAGCACGACCCTCTCTGTACTACCAGAGCCATACTTGGCCAGAGCAGCCAAAGGACTTTGGCCTACGGACCTGGACCACGGAAGTATATGTCCCGGACCAAAGGCTTATTTATACGTGCCTTCAGAAGTCTATTAATCACGAATGTAGAAAAAAAATGCCTGACAATAAAATCCTCTTTTAGAAAACATGATTAGATTAATATAGGAACAAATATGTGGTTCACAGCTTGGTTTTTACTCAGGCAAATCAACAACAAAAACTAAAATTAAATCTACGCAAATATTCAACGTTTGAGCGTAGTAATAAGTACGACACGAGTAACCTAAAAATGTTATCAAAAATATAAGCGTTTATCTATTCTGCCGTATCTTCATTACTGTTTCACGACACTTCGTTATCACTTACAACCTTCCCTTGAATCCAAAACGAAATTGAGGAGAGTGTAGTCCAAATCCTCTGGCTGCTCTGGCCAAGTATGGCTCTGGTAGTACAAAGAGGGTCGTGCTTCTGCAGTGGAGACAAAAAACCCTGATGTTCATGATATATAATGTATATACAGCGAACCCACAAGAACTCGCAGTGAAGGGGACAAGGTTTTTTTTAATTCCTTGTTTGCTGGCTAATTGTTCACATAACCAAGAAGACAAAGTAAAATATCAGAAAAAGCTAGGGGTACCCTGCCAAATAGTTACTTGTACCTAAATTTTTAGGGAAAACAAACCCAAATTTAAGTTCACTAACATGTACGTCTCACTCCGTCGCCACAGAACAATAAAACAAACAGACGCGCAGAGAGCGAAACACCGTCTTACCTCATTTAACATTCAGCCGGGAACTTAGAATCGCAAGTAAATTAGCAGTAAAACCTTTTCGCCTCGCTGCGATTGTTTTTTCAGTTCCCAATTAGAATAAACGATGCCGCCGCTTAAGCTTGTGAAACATTGATGAGACGCGTTAGGCGCGAGGTGACTAGGGCTGTCAAAATATCGTATAAATTCACTTTGTGTTACTGCTAAAAAATGTACGTTTCGCCGGAGCACTGAGCTCTGACAGCGTGTCATCGCATACTTAAATGGAATACATAATACATGCCGCGTTTTAGTTGCTGTGTCTCTTATTTTTTTCCAATTCTAACCAAGAAAACGGTTGTCTGTTTAAGCGGTATGTCTATTCGTACGCAAATTTTAACTCGATTATAAATTATGGGACATCTTATTTGATATCAATTTAAAGCTAGGTTTTTTATTAATAATCTTTATTTTTATATAATAGTTAGTACGGTCATTTTCTTAATAACTCATTTAAAATTATTTTAGTCGAAGTTTTATTAACAACAGTCCCTTTATGCTACAAAATAGTTTGTAAGTACCTGTTTAAAGCTGAGAAATGGACATTAAGATTAAATGAACGAAGAAAAATCGATGCCTTAGAAATTGCTGGCAAGGACTTCTCAGAATAAGTTAGACAGCCCACCGCCCTAACATCTCCATATTGAAGGAATCACAAATTTAAAAAAGTCTTGATGATTATGCAGTTACAAATTCTTTTAGATCTAATCAAAGCTGTTACACAGTGTCCAGCGACGGAATGCTCCAAAAAAGCCGCAGACAGAGATATGTGGAGAAATATCGCAACAGCAACAGCCATGGACGAATAACTCAATCCATAATCACGACCACTCTGTAAAGAGTGTACAACTAGCATAAGTTTGTAAGTGCAGACTAACAACTTCCTACTAACAGACAATCAGTTTTTGCACATACAGATACATTCTGCATTAACACCGTCTTGACAACCCTGATGACTGCCTCTCCGTTCTTGTCGCTCATTACTCGACTAATCACAGTAATGGACTAATGACAAGTTACGAACTACTCGCAAACGAACTCTTCAACTCGTGTGGATTAAATCATTAGACGAAGTGGGTTCAGGCGAACCAATCACACTATCACACTAATATTATAAAGGCGAAAGTTTCTGAGTGTGTGTGTGTGTGTATGTTTGTTACTTCCTCTCTCGTCTAGTCTCACTTCTACCATTTGAAGGTTTTACTTTTTTAAAACCAAAATTGCAATTTAATCACGCTAAAAGTGGTTATTTACTCATGCGGCCCTGGGCTCTGTCTGCTTAGAAGCGCAAGATACAAAATGCTCTGTCTGCTCCATTAGGGATAAAGACGTGATAGTATGTATGTATGTATGTATTAAATCGATCTATATGAGCTGATATACTACTATTTAATACTTAACTGTACTCGATGCAGTGCCGAGTTTAAAGTTTTCCAATCACTGTTGTAGATATGTATTTTTTTTACTACTTATTCGCGATTGCAAAGGGTGAAATACAATACAACACAGAATATTGTCATAACGTGGATAAAATAATGTATTAAATTGTATTGGTTCATTAGTCAATACTTAAATTCAGAGCCGTGCATTCCATAGAGACATCGAGACCTTGTCTACCCGGTCGATCATTTGTATAAATATTTTTTATTTTTTATAAAAACGATTTTGTACAACAGTTTTATTTAAAAATTACTACTAAATTACTTATTCTGTGAAACAAAGTTTCTGCTTATTCAAAATGAATACCTAGTGATTTTTTTATTATCAAAACCATTAAGTTGATCTCACAAATGGTCACTGATTTTAGAGGACATAGAACTGCGTAAGTTATAACCTTGACTTTCTCTAGTTTCAGACTACCCAAACAAAAAAATATTAGGTATAATGCACATCACTGATACTTATAGTCAAAACACGTACGAGTCGATGACATTTTTGCATATCCTTACAAATACCCGAGATAATAAAATACATAGAGCAAAGCCACGGGCAAAAGCTACTACTATAAAGTTAACAAGCCAGAGTTCATCAACAAATCTGTTAAACCAATCGTAAAATAGATAAACAAAATTCAAAAGCTCTGAAATTTGGCCTCAATCGATCCACTTAACAAAGCCTTTCAATCAATTACCATTTAATCGGAGAGCCCTTTTATTTTTAACTTGTCTCTCTGAAACCTTTACTCGAGTGTAGGCAAGTTCGGATCCAGCCAGCGAGATGTCAATTTTCATTACTCTCCGTGGCAAGGAGCAACTTTTCCGAGATGCCACGAAATCTCGCATTTAGCCGTGTTTTTCGCATAGTGAATGTGAAAAACAGTCGCTTATTTCTGTCAAGGATTTTGTACATGTAGTATTTGAACAGTTATTTCAGTATATGACAATATTTAGAAGAGGTCGACACTTAATCATAATAATGTATGTCAAGTCTGAAGAAAACATATGTAAATCATCATCATCTTTATTTTCAGCATCATTTCATTCATCAACCCACTGCTAGGCATAAATATGCCGATACAATTTTAAATCTGAATTCCCTATCACAGAGTAAAAAAACCTTGACACGATAATTTCAGGTCTAGTAAAGTAAAGGGAACCTCTATTTTTTTCAAAATAAAAAATGAAGAGTAAGTATTTTATCTACATAAGCCACCCATATGTTAACATTTTTGACCGAGCGAGCGAAGCGAGCAAGGTCCACAATTCAAGTTGGGGCGATAAAAACATTGTTTGTATGTATGTTTGTATGTATCTATTTGTTCCACGATAACTCTCGAACCGTTGAACTGATTTTGATGATATTAAGAATGAGTGTAGCAACTATTCATAGAATTTTTAAGTTCGTTTGGCATCAAAATCGGTTTAGCCGTTTCTGAGATAAACGCATTTTGGTGAAAATAATTATTGGTCTATAACTTCCAAACCGTTAATCAGATTGGGGTGAAACTTGTCATGTCACGAGATAGTATTACTATATTTGACCAAATAAAATATTTTTGGTCAATAAGCAATTTTTTGAGGAAAAGTAAACTCAAAGAAAATATTTCTATACGACATTATTAGCTTATTCGTAGAAATGGATTAAATAAAACAGCACCATCTAGCGGATTCTTGAAAAATTAATAGGCATGTTATTTGGGGCATACAAAGATGTTATCAAACTGATTTTCGCTTATATTTATATGTTTATAGGTATAATGCTGTCGTATAATGATGAATTGACCTTGGATTTTAAATTTCCTATATAACTTTTTTTTTAAATTGCTATATATTTGCAGGCAAACCCGTGCCTTGAGTTCATTCAAATGACGATAACTTTTTTTTAGAGAATGCCTCCGCTGCCAGCGCTTGCTCCTTAAAATATCACTATTGGGAACCGGCGGTTATACTGTCGGCAGCCGAGATTTAAAATACCGGCTGCCGGCGCCAGCACTCAAAATTTGCCGTGAAGTGTAGGTTAGGTTCGTTAGGTTTCCTGTGACCAAAACACGAGCGAGCGAGCGACTCAAGCTAAGGGCGAAAGTAACATACACACACACATATCGTGTTATACCAGCGCCGGCAGTCAATTCGGCAACCAGCGCCCGCCGGCAGCGGAGGCACTCCCTTTTTTTTAATAGACGGATTTTGGTGAAACAAACTGTACATGTTTTTTTGAATTAAAAACAAATCAATTGGTGAAAGTTTTAAGTACTTAAATCAGTTCAGTACTTTCGGAGTTAAGCGTGATCATGATCATACATACAGACAGACAGAAATAAAAATTAAAAAATACAATTTTGCTTTCTATTATTCTTTTTAAGTGTCCCCCTATCCTTTTCAGTCAAAAATACATTATGTACAGACAAAATATTTTTACTGTTTTATTATATGACTGTTTGGAGATATTTTGTTGAAACCTGAAATGTGTCAAAAAAGTATAGTGTTAAAAACAGTTATATCTCCTTAGATGAAGTTGGTAGATGTATTGTATATTCGATACTAAATTATCTACTAGTGGTTCGCCGCGAACTTAGACCTCGCGATTATTATTTCAAAATATAATCCCACCAAAAACATTTTCATGTTAATATGTTGCCAAGACGAGTCTACATAGCTTACCCTATCTACATTATATTTTGGAATAATAATCGCGAGGTCTTAGTTCGCGGCGAACCACTAGTTATAAATACAAAAGCATTTTTTGCGACATTACATTTAAATATTGAATAGGTATCTACTCCGTTGCACTCGCAAACCGAGAGCACAGCCGATGGCTTGCGAATGTTACGCAACTTCGCATCTAGTCATATGTCAATTTTCATTAGCTCAGCTCTGGCCTTCCACCAGGCGGAACTTTGAGGGCCGTCCTTTGCATTTTAGATTCACTGAAACGTCGGGTTTCGCGAATAGGCCCACATGTAGAATTAATCCCCGGAATGGAGTGGAAGTTAAAATTGTTTTCGTCGGCATAAACCAGCCAAACGAATGTATTTTAATCACGTAGCGAGCATGTAAAGTGTGGTTAAACTGTTTAAGGGGCTTATTTTAGCGGCTAAATACACGATCATACAATTTTACAGGTTTAGATGAAATAGGTACGATTTCTAATAAAATCATTCATTTTTATCCGATTTCAAAAAAGAGGAGGTTATCAATTCATCGGAACCTTTTTCAGGGTTCTATACCCAAAGGGTACAAACGGGACCCTATTACTAAGACTCTACTGTCCGTCTGTCTGTCTGCCTGTCACTAGCTGTATCTCATGAACCGATGTATTTCTGTTGCCGATATAACAACAAACACTAAAAACAGAATAAAATAAATGTTTAAGTGGGGTACCCATACCACAAACGTGATATAGATAATGGTGCGTATGCAGTATGCACCCTGCGTACGCAACTCGGACTTGGCCGGTTTTTGTTTATACTAAGTACTTATTTTCTCGGATTTCTCGAAGGCTCTGGATCAATTTGACTCCTTTTTTTTTTTGAAAGAGCGTACGTGTCAACTGGATCCATAAAAAAATTATCAATATCAGTTATGAAGTTTGGTACTTAAGTCTGTTTTTAGTTTTGAAAAAATATTTATTTATGAAAATCTACCCACTGAGTTCATTAGCTAAGTTTGTTGCAAATAGAGAACCTAACCTACTTAGAGGTTATAAAGCTAAAATTAAAAGCAACTAGGCTTGAAAGTAACTAGGCAATGAACAATGTGGGTCTAAAATATACTAGTTCTCTCTATTCATATCTAATGAAATATTAAAGTACTCGTATGCTGGCCCTTAAAATAATACACGGAGTTATCCCAACACTGGAATATTTCTCGGCTGCATACAGTAAATTATTCGCCGACCTCTAATTCTATCTTCAATGTTACGTCGAATACCAAATGAGACTAACTATAACTCGCTCGAGTAATTTTGGACGAACTAGTTGGAAAATATGCTAGTTAGTTCGATTTTCTAATTCACACATAACAAAAGTCTTCTGTTTTTCCTAAAGGCTGACTGGTAGAGTATGCGTTAGCATTATGGTCAATAAAGATTTAATAAATAAATAAATAAAAGTCTTCCCATGGATATCGTAGAAGGCGAATTAGGAAATAAAAGCTAAAAAAACATTACATATAAACATCATGAGACCTCTCCAACCCGTCTGGCCAGCGTAGAGAGTGTAGGCCGATGTCGTCTGGCTGCTCTATCCAAGAATGGCTCTAGTAGTACAGAGGGTCGTGCTCCTGCAGTGGAGACTATGATGATGATGATGACATAACAAAAGTTTTAATAAAAAACGTAGGAACAATGATGGCAGTAGAAAGTCTATGAATTTTTAAACCGATAATCATGATAAAAGTAGGATTTTTTTCTATTGAATTAATACAAAGAAATATATCCGTTAGGACCAAGCGGTCCATCGAGTTGTACATTTCAAATGATAACATTAAGTAAAGTTTAATTCTAGGCATGCTATTGGCGTTCTGTGTATAAATACATATAGGTATATTTAGAGAATGTATGTATGCGGCATTGCATCGAAAACTAGCTAGACGTTCGATCTTTTTATATTGTTTCTGCAGCTGTAGTTATGTTTAAATTCTTTCTCAAAATAAATTCTAAATTATCTTTGGTAAGACAAATACAACTTAATACAAAGATAACGAAAAGTTAATACACAGAGAAACATTTATGGATGTGCGAATTAAATACGGTGGAGATATAATTAGGTTTCCGCCTGTTATAATATTTTGCGGCCAACGGCGGTCAGATATCATTTCATGGCGTCGCAGTAATCGGAACGGATGTCATCATTCATATATTTATTTTATTCATAGTTTTGAATCAATTTACTTACTACCATGTGGTTTCCGGCAGAGTAGAATAGAGCCACTCTATGTCCTCCCGTGGATGTCGAAGAAGGCGACTTAGGAAATAAAAGCTCAACAAATCTTATAAACATCAATAAGACCTCTCTAACCCGTCTGTCCAGCGAGAAGAGTGTAGGATAAAGCCGAATATGGCTCTAGTAGTACAGAGAGGGTCGTGCTCCTGCAGTGGAGACAAAAGAACCTGATGATGACTTACTACCATACACGTGCTCCGTCCATACAAAAAAAGCAGATGAAGAAAACGTTTTTCCACCTCTAGATGTTATCTGATCTCAATGATATTTAATACGTTGTTGAAACAATAAATTAAATACCGGCCAAGTGCGTGTCGGGCCACGCGCAATGTAGTTGCGAATGCCGACTTTGAGTTCACGCCACTAAAAACGTGTAGGTAAAACTAATTTTTCTATTGAATATGTGTATAATTTTCCTTTTCCCTACTGATAGTTCTACTGTCATCATCATGATCATTATCATCATCATCAGGTCTTTTTTGTCTCCACTACAGGAGCGCGTCCCTCTGTACTACTAGAGCCATATCTGGCCAGAGCAGCCAATTTTCCTTTTAATTTGGTTATATATTGCTGTTTTTTCACTTGCTATAACACCGTTTAACAGATAGAGGGGGGCGGGGACACTAGACTCTATCAAAAATTATAAAACCAAATATTTCAGAAACCGATCCCTAAATCGAAAACGGTGGCTCGCACAATAAACGCAGCCTTTGGGCCGTACAGTCTGCCCTTTAAGCTTAGGCCCAACACAGACGACAGACTTTTTGTCCGATCGAGTCTGCGGCGCACAAATAGTCTGCGTGGCGCGCAAAAAGTCTTTCGCGGATTGTTCACGGACTCAACACACACGACGCACATTTTGAATCATTCTGTCCGCAGAACTGTAGGGACGGGACACGTACAGTTTTACACGCCATGGAAGTGCAAAGATTGTGATGTATTATTTTATACTTGAAGTACAGAAAAAGAAGAAGAAATAGAAAATTTTGGGTACATCCTATACTTTCGAAGAGATTACTAAAAGGACAATTCCATATGAAACATGCAATTCCAAAACAATATCCGGACAATTTTTTCAAATTTTATAAAATTTCTATTAATACTTTTAATGAGTTGCTATTCATTTTAAGACCAACTTTGACACATTCGGAAACAATAATGAGAAAGTGCATTGGTCCAGAAGAAAGGTTATACTAGGCATGATACTCGGATTTTGAAGTATCATAAATTGCAGGTCTGTTTTGTATTTTATGAATTAACATCGGTACATCTATCTCTAGCACCATGCTGTAATACCGCGCACGTCACGTCCACCACTAGCCGAGTGAAGGTCACAGACTAAAGTGCGCGACGTCTGTGTTAGCGCGAATTGAAGCATACGTTGTATTTTTTTCGCACACTTTTTGTACGGTGTGGCGCGGCGCGGCGCGGCGCGGTCTGCCAAAATTACACGGATTTTTTGTGCGCCGCACTTTTTGTGCGTCGTGTGTGTTGCTGCATGTAATTCCATAGGTTCTATTTTCACAGACTAAAAGTGCGGCGCGGTCTAGTCTGTCGTCTGCGTTGGGCCTTATCATTACTAAATAATTGTGATACCTAGATTTATCATTTATGATCAACTTTTTAAATAAATTGATTTGATTGATTGATTGATTGATTGATAAAAACGATAATTTTATTTTAATAAAGTTGATCCAAGTAAAACAGAAATGCTAACTAAAACATACTCATCTCATCACTCAAATATTTATTTTACAAATCAAAACCAATAATAAAGTTCGACTAGGTATAGATACTTATAAATCGCACTACGTGTACAGTACAAGGTTTTAAATTGTATAGGTACCACTATTTATAAGCTTCACCTACACAAACTTACTCTACAAAAAGAGTCTTTAGTCTAAAAATATTGGATTTGGTTCCCTTAGCGCGTTTCTGCAGACACTTTTCGTGATTGAAATCAAACATAGGGAAAATATATTTTCCGGTGCTTAGTTTGACAATAACGTCACGTGACCGGGTACATGCGGGCTCGTAACGTGATGTGACGTGATTCCGCAAAAAAATAAGCGGGAATATCGGAGCGGTGAGGTGGATGAAAAACTTCCACAATCATTAGTTTTATTTCGCGGCATGGACGGTTTCATGAAGTATTTATTATTATTTATGAGTTTATTTATTCCTTTAAGATTGATTGATAGTTATTATTAATATGTTATATCTATATTTATTTAAAACGATTGACAACACGTTATACTGATATCTTGCTTTAGTTCGGTCAATGAGTGCTCAAAAGGGGCATGTGGATGGAAAAGTCAAAAGTAAAAATGTTTGACTCGGCAACTTTGTTAGGACTAGTTAGGATATAAACATACTAAAAGTCCGTACCCCTCCGAGGTGAGCCCACGGGGGGAGGGCACAAAGAAGGTTCGTTTTTTGGTTTTTTGCTTACATCTCGAAAACGGTGCGTTGTACGAAATTTTGTTGTAATACTAATGAAAGCTGATGAAATTGTGTACAACTTTGGCTTTCACACTTTTTATCTATATCCAATTTTACCTAGCTATGAAGTTAAAAAAATTTCAATTTTTTTAAAATGTGTTCTACACTCTGGGCGTTTTCGGACGAAAAGCGCACGCCAAGCCCACGTCCAATGCATGCCTTTCATTCCATTTCTATCCCCATAGTTCAGGAGAAAGGTCTCCAAGCCAAGTCTGAACCTGATGGTAAGTAACAAAATAAGCCCGAAGCATCTTGATAGATATCATTGGTAGTTTTAGCCAGTTTAAAAGTAAGCTGTTTCCGCCTTTGCGGCGTGAAGATACTCCCGGCAATGTTATTTTTTAATAGTGTGTGGGTGTTTTCAATAGTGGGTGAGCAATAAAAATGATTTTCGTAAATTCGAATTGTTACAATGTGCTACAGAGAATTTAACACATTTTTGAAAATCGGCAATTTTTCGAAGCTCATAGTTAGGCAACGATTGGAGATAGTTAAAAAAGTGAAAGCCATAGTTGTAGAGAATATTATCAGTTTTAATAATGTAGTACAAACAAAATTTCGTACATCGCACCGTTTTCGAGATGTAAGCAAAAAACCAAAAAACGGGACCTTGTTTGTGCCCTCCTCCCGCGAGCTCACCTCGGAGGGGTAAGGACTTTTAGTATGTTTATATCCTAACTAGTTCTAACAAAGTTGCCGAGTCAAAATTTCTGCTTTCCACTTTTCCATCCACAATTATTCGTTGACTGTACTACTTGGCGCTCTAAATTCTCTAAACTTCTCTTCATCTTCTCTTGTGTCATCAGTTGGCGAAAATTGATTAGAGTATATAGTAATCTTATTGGTGTGAGCTAGCCGCTGGTGTTCCGCAGGGTGGAGTACTATGCCTAATTTTATTTTCAATTTTCATTGATTGTGTAATGTCTTCTTTTTCATCGTCATTTGTCATCGGTAGTCCCTTCTTCATATCAAAGTTATATTTTATTCCTGTACCTAATGTTATGTTGAATGATACTATTATTCCTTTCTCTCCAACAGTCACAAACTTGGTAATAGTTTTTGACAAAACTTTATTATGGTCTGCCCAAATCAACCAGGTGAGATGCAAATTGTCAGTATGCATTCTTGAGACGGTTGCATTACCAATCGGCACGAAAGTACTTCTGGAACGTCTTTGCTGATTCCTGTTCTTGATTATGCAGACGGAGCATATTTGGATCCATCTGCAGAACTTCTTAACGAATTGGGATGCCTTAAAAATAACTGTGGTACATCTTTAATGTACGTAAATTTGATCATATTTCTGAATTCCGCGTGAAGCTAAACTGGTTACCTCTCAGGAACGTGGCATTAACCATCTCTTCCTTCTCTTCTATTCATCCTTTTTCCCCTGTTTACCTTCACTGCAAATTTGACTTTCGAAATGTCGATAGTCGTTCAGCCGGCAGCCTTGTTCTTGAAATTCCATCCAACTCGTCGCAGTCGTACTCCAAATCTTTCACAGTAATGGCAGCTAGGCTTTGAAACTCGATTCCTGCTAATGTTAGAATCGCACCATCACCATCCATCATTGGTTCATTTAAGGTTGGATTATCCAAATCTTCTCTGGTGGCGTCACACTTGAGCTAACTTATATCTATAATTTTATGAGTATAAAGTATATGTGTATGTAATATAGTTAAATATGTTTAAATATTTTATTATATTTAGTACGTACTTACTTCTACCTTTTAATTAAGTAAATATCATCTCAATTTATCACAGGTTGACTGCAATAGATCCCTATATGGGATTAGTCAGCCATTGTATATTTGCTCTTTCAAATTTTCGCATTTTTATTTTGTTTTCGGTACAGTAAAATTATTACAACAACCAAAAAAAAATTTTTTTAAGTTTATCCTGGAGTCTACACAAAATTTCCCTATATCGTGTTATCCTTATCAACACCGCCATAAGAGACAAGTAAAAGGAACATTACACTATGATAAATCTTG
This sequence comes from Acrobasis consociella, assembly GCA_963555685.1. Lineage (NCBI taxonomy): Eukaryota > Metazoa > Arthropoda > Insecta > Lepidoptera > Pyralidae > Acrobasis > Acrobasis consociella. The sequence goes on from OY743120.1 coordinate 10,494,718, forward strand.
TGCAGCACTTGGAAAACCTCAGCGATTTCCCTTTACGACACAACACGATCCCCCGAACCCATTTGCCAAGATTCGTATTTCCTGTCGCAGCATATTTGAGGGTTTTCCCGACTCCTTATCACACGATTCCCGTTTTTGAGCCCTTAAAAATTAATGACATGCTTAAAGGCGGAATGGGGACCCAGTGCGAGGGTTAAAAAAACAAAACAATGTATTTTTAAATGCGTGTCTTAATTTGAAGATATTTTTTCAAGTTTTAAGTCGGTATCTCGTTAAGATTTAACTTTATTCGTAATAATATTTTGTGATAACTACATAATAGTCATTTTTATAGTGATTGAGATACCCAATCTTATATTTACCATACAACCCTGACACCATTTTTATCATCGAACACAGCAAAAAAGTTTTCAGTAAAAGAAGTCTTTGGATATTTCTACAGGTAATGGAAACTTGTTGTTTACATTGATACTCGTACAAAAGTTTTAATACTTTCAATCAATTTTAAATTAAAAACAAATCATATACCTCCGAAGTTAGTAGGAAAGGGCAAAGTATGAAGCTCAGAAAGGTTCATCGTAAAATCCTGCCAATCGCTAATGAAATATTAAATTATCCTAGAGCGGCAAAATAATAACATTACTTCATTATTAACGATTTCCGGGTAAGGTCAATCAAGTTGACTCTAAGCCTTTTTGAAATAAAGGCGGCATTTTACACAGAAAGGCATGTAAAATGTATCTAATACCTATTACAAGACACACTTCAACTATTCGTATGTTTATGCCTCATAAAATATTACGAGTACGTAAGCAAATGCGGCGGAAAATAAAACACATGAGACATCGCCAGGGGCCAATTACGAAACAAAGTGAGATATAAAATTGTCGGGTCACAAGGATACGCGTGTACAGTACTTTATGTCCCCTTTATTAGGCTGCAGGGCCGTAAACCCGGTTCTCATCAACAGCCGTCCATCTACTGCTTTGTTACCGACTTATCTATTGGTACCTACGAGTGTAATGTTTGTGAGTATAGTCATATGCTTAGATAAATATTTGAAATCATACAACATACAAACCAGGAAGAAAACTAAAAACAAGAGTCATCATGATCTTCCAAGCAGTAATCACGGGCCAGTGAGGACCTGTAATGCTCATGTCATACAATTTCTAGGTCTGTGGTATGGGTTTTTCATCCATCGTTTTATAAAGAGTTTCAATAGTTTACAAAAAGTACCTTTTAAAAATGTCCCCGATGTCTCTCCATGAAAACAGCTTACTCTCGCTAACGCGGTGAAGAATTTACCTTATCGGAGGCCATATTTGTTGTTTTGACACTGACATCCACAAGCCACGAGTGGGAAAATTCCGGACTAAAATCTACAATCTCACGTAAGCTATTTTGTTAAAAGTTACTCATTAAACGATCTAGCTGAACGATTTTCAGCTGTTTTACATAACCGATCTGTAATGCCAAACAGCTAGAGTTTTTGTTGTTGCGACATGTAAACAACCAAACTACAAATTTTACCTATATAATTTTATAGATCATGGTTTAAAAATGTCTTACGTATCCCTTACAATATTGAAATGGAATAAAAATGACCAAAAGTTTGTTCATCACTTTAAAGTCAACTACCTACTGTCAGTTTGTTCAGTCAGGACTCGGGCTTCGTGTAGCTAAAATAAAGCCATAAACCTATTTAGGTTTCCAGTCCTTTTAGAACCTCTAAAACAAGTAAGAACTTCCAAGAGCCATATACTTCTAGAGCAGACATAAGACGACTTAGTACCTATTTAAAGATAAGTGCTCATCCGAAGTAATCAAAGCTTCCTTTAGAAATCCATTTTCACTATACCTACTCAATAATAATCTGAAATTTAGATGACAATAGCAATCTTTCTAATAAACCTAAGTGCCGAATGAATATTTCAGTGAGCCAATGTACCAATGTTCAGTTTCATAGCGACAGTGTCAGCCGAAATTGGATCTACACGGGAATCCACTCAGACCACCCCAACAGGCAGGAGGTGAGTTATTTCGGAGTCGAATCCGAATCTATTGTGGATCGGCTAATAGGCGGCGGGATGTGTGCAAATGAGTGCTCCGCGAATGGCGAGTTTTAAATTGGTGCAGTGCAGGGATGCACTTTGGAATACTTTCAATTAATCAATGTCGAAGTGATGAGTATAGATGAAGCGAAAGAGATCTATCAGTGGTATGTGTGTCGTCGTAGCATGTAGATGTCCATAATCTTTGCCTACCCCTGTGGGAAACAGGCGTGATAATATGTATGTATGTAAAGTCGAAGTGTAACTGTTAGTTTGGTGCATTGCTAATTTTGTTGAGTTTCGTTTTGTAAAAACGTTGAGTATACTTTTCAACCACAGAAAGTCTACAGCTTGCGATACAAGAAGGTACTTGCCAATTAAACTACTATAGTACTACTAGTACAGGCTCCAAAAAGCTCTAGGTTACGTAATGATCTACAAGTAAAACATAATAAATAGGGTGAAAATATTTATCATTAATCGTTGTGTCAAACTATTTAATCTTAGTTTAAAAATACCATTCAGCAAACTTTTCCACGAACGAAGAAAGGGTAAATGGCTCCAGACGTGCAGACTTGGCTGAAGCAAAGGATGCAAAAGCTATTAGACTTTTTACGGTCCGCTAGGAGTTCGGGATTTTATACGGTGCGAAGTATTCGCGAACTTTTGATTTTAGCTTAGGGTTGAATGCCCTTTTGACGCTAAAAAGTTTAAAAGTTGCCGTTTATTACTTTAGTTATTTTCGTTTACATTTTGTTAAAAACATAGGTCATTTTATTTTTTAAGACTTCCAGTTTAGTATCAAGCGTTTTAAATCCAGAAAGCATATTCTGAATTATCACAAAATCGGTCAAAGGTCCTTGCAGGTTTAAACAAAACAGAATCCTAGTATTAACTATCATGTCAAAGAATTTTAGACTCGCTTTACGTTTTTATAATGTAACAAAAACCTTTGTTTTAAGTAAAAATACTTTTCTATTCCAGGTGTTCATCAAATCCGAGCTAAAGGTTGGAGTTATCTACGTCAAAGAAAATCAATACACGGAAGAGGAAATCCTAGACAACAACGAGAATTCACCTATGTTCGAAGAATTCCTGCAAGTTATGGGAGAAAAAGTACGGCTAAAAGGTATAAAGAAACCGTTTTATCCGCCTAATTCCTTTTCGTAAATATATACGTAGGTAGGGTAGTAAAACAATATTGAACTTTACTGCTTCTAAATTAAGAGTCACTCGTCAATATTTGAAAACGTTAAAAGCCTTGTTTTGAAAGCGTGCATTCTCTAAGGATTAGTGAGTTCAAAGATCTACGTTTATGGCTCACAAATGGATATTACCTGGGTTTCATTAATTAATCGGAAATTGTGAATTGAGAATATAACCCAAAGGCATATATAAATAATAAAATAAAAAACGACGGGTTGCACTCTGGGAGTGCCGGCAGAAATGAAAACTTGAATATTAACGTTGTGCATTTTTGATATTTTGGAAGGTTAGGGAATAATTTTTTACGAATTGCTTTAATTATCAGTATAAAATATTTCAAATCTTTTCTGAACCACACTCTGTCACAAATGTTACAAGCATGACCAAATTCATTTTCAACAAAATCATTTTCAAATACACAGCAGTATGGCCACTACACAGACGGTCGAGCCATCAGCTGTCACCATCCATGGATGTGCGTAGTACGCTATAACATAAACACACACGAACATTCGCGCAAGCGCCCTGCGCCGTCTTACGAATTTTCGATCAGGCCACGTGTCCTGACACGAGTTTAAGATTTTTTACCCATTCCAAAAAAAGTGCACAACGCCGCTAAAGAAGTTTTCACTTCAATAAAGTAGGTAGTATTATTAATTACCTATTTTAATGGGTTACGTAGATCGCTCGATAAGTTTTGAGACAAGAAAATCCTATAAGATATTAACAATATGTATTTTTCATTTTTACGAACTTTTATAAGAACTCTTCATTCTCTATTCAAAGTTCCATATGCCTTTTTTTTTTTTTTTTTTGACGCGGCGAAAATCTCTTCGGATACCTTACCGGTTACGGGACACCGGTAAGGTTATGTGGTGTTACCACTAAAAACTCCGCGGTGCCACCTCTCAGCCGCTTTCGGCCTGGACCGTGTGCTTCTTTATGCTCCACAGCCCCGGCGCGGCCGGCCGCTACTTAAGCGGCCCCGGCTCGCCAACGGCCTCACGGCACCCTCTGCTGAATCAGAGGGGCCGGAGCAACCGCCGCCTTGGCCTCTTGGCCCAAGGACAGGCGCGCTGACACGCACACGCGCCTGCCTTCCACTCCGGAGGGCTGTCCGTTGGACGATGGAATCCCGTTTCCACCGTCCAACCAGCCCTCATAATTTGGGGTCTGCGAAAACAGACCCTGCCCCAGTCATTCTGACGGCGACCGGGGCCCACCCAGCCGGCCGCAGGGGATAGGGAGAGCGGCAACGTAACACCGACACTTCTCTTCCCCTGCGGCCCCACCCCACCGATGCCGTGCTAAGCGCCACGGCCGCGCTTGGTCGCGGAGGATAGGGCGAGCGGCAACGACACACCGACACACCTCTTCCCCCACGACCCCTACTACGGCTGTGATGGAAGGGGGGTCGTAGTCACCCCCTTCCCTCACAGCCAGGCCATTCCAGCCAGGAATGGCCTCCGCCGGGCCCGGGGAGGCCTAAGCCTCAACCCGGGCAATGGGTTCCTCTTAGCTTCCCTGCGGCCGAGGCAACCGCAGGTACTGAGCCCCCCCCATCGCGACAAGATGGGAACCACATCGGGGGGGAAAGTTCCATTTGCCTGAACCAACTATTTCAACACTTTTGCAAGTATCATCATAGTCATTAGTCATTAATTGCGACTTAGTAAGCGGCCACGGCCTCTTCGGCACATACAAAACCCTTTTATTAATACAAATTATGAACGTATTTTGTCATTTTTTTATGTTAACTAACTTTTTGGCTTTACAAACCTTCAATACTTACAAACCGAAACAGCGATATATGTAGATCGACATTTCGATTTGTCTTTTACCTGCCTTCCTGCCTTCCTGCGTTCCTGTTACTACTGCAATAACCATTTGAGATTAACTTGTGGATTAACTCTTCCTTTACAGGTTTCGACAAGTACAAAGGCGGTCTCGACACGGTGCACGACCTGACTGGTCTGTACTCCGTGTACACCAACTGGCGAGGCATCGAGATCATGTTCCACGTGTCCACCCTCCTCCCGTACGAGCGGCACGACCCTCAGAAGCTGCAGCGGAAGCGGCACATCGGCAACGACATCGTGTGCGTCGTGTTTCTCGAGGCTGACAACACTGCCTTCTCGCCGGCCTGCATTAAGAGCCATTTTTTACATACGTTTATTTTAGGTAAGTCTAATTTTTTAAACTTATTTTTAATTTTTACTAGCGTGCTGGTTTGGTCCATTGGAATGGGCGAAAATTCGAACTCATCACTATTTTGATTCTTTCATCCTTCTTGCCCACATCAACCTAAAAGTGGCTTTTGAATCTTGCAACCCTAGGCTCTATCTGCGCTTAGATCTATGAATATGAAAGTATTTTAGACAAAGAACTAAAAAAGACTCTACTTTTTGATAAGTAGAGTAAGGCTTATCCTTACTCTACTTATCAATTTACAAACATACAGACTTAGACTTTTTATACATTCAGTATCATAATACCAAAAAAATAATTTATCCGTAGAAACTGATCAAGAAAGTGTATGTCATTGCGTACCTACTCGTATAAGAATAGATAGTATTGAACTTTGGCTATTTTTGACCCGTCATAAAATGAATATAAGTAGGTAGTGGAAGTTTCATTCTTGTCCATCGTACACGGTAAAAGGTACAGATGTGTAGTACAGGGTCATACAAAAAGCCTAAGAAATAACAATAGAATTTTAAAGACTGACATTTGAAATATCTACCTATACATCAAAGAAGTTATTTTTTATAACGATATGAGTAGATATGATATACGACGTAATATGTTGCTTCTCATTTCCTACAGTGCGGGTTTCAGCGAAAATTAAACGAAGGCCTACGCGATATGAGGTGTCGGTGGTGACAAGAGACGAAGTGGGAGCCTATAAGCCTTACCTGTGGGAACAGAGCCTTTTTGATAAAGGGCCTATGTTCAGGTAAGCAACACATCAACAAATAAGTATTCTTTCACACTAATTTCTAATTTGAACTTATCGCACATCAAATGAATAAAGCTTTTTGGCAGAGATGTTAATCTTCATGCTGGAATAAATTCCCTAATGATGACAACTGTTCCACAACGCAGTCACGTACGGAAATTATAAATAGATGGATGGCGTTGATCTGCCTGTTATCTCAAAGATCGGTAGACTAGACACGAAACTGTCGTAAAGAAAGACCTCAATGTGATTAACATTAAACTTCCCTTTAAAGGAAAACTAAGTAGATATATTGTTATTGTTTATTATCAACAAAGATAGATATTAACACTTCCAAATGTACATGGTAAAGAATAAATATTACCAACAAAACAAAACGACTGAAAATAAAAATGCTTGAACATTGACTGCCATTTACCCTTTGGCCCAACTTGCTTTTTCAACTCCTTATGATAAAAAAGAAAGCAAAATTGAGAAGAAAATAAATTCTCATCAATATTTTTTGCAGGCAAAATCAAGCAAACAACAATTTTGATTTATCTTTTCACCATTATCTTCCAGAGAATGGTTGCTGACGAAGATAGTGAACGGAGAGAGGGCGTCGTACTCAGCCCCAAAGTTCGCAAGGATGCAGGAGAGGACGAGGAGTCAGATGCTGGAAGATATCGTCGCCAATCTGCAGAACCATGCCGAGACTGGACAGATCCCTAAGCCTTATCGAAGAGGTGAGTTCATAAAAAGCTATCTATCAAATTAACGATGTCAAATCACAAAAAATATGAAATTATGGTAAAAGGATACTAGAAATATTAATCGGATTTTCTCTAATATTTATTTTGGGTTTTATTATACGGAAGATGCATGAAACTGATTATATACCTAAAATTAATCATTCATTATCATAAGCAGCTTACAATGGCCCACAGATGGGTAAGCGTCCTTTTGTCTACGCCGTTGTGTCCCTGAACTTAGCGGTCCAGTTCTTTCCAACAGTATGTTTGATGTGGTCGTACCTGTTTACCGGACGCCCAAAACCATGTATCTCATTCTTGAGGTACCACCCGCTGACGACCTTCCTACACCTACCATCGTTCATTCTAGTCATAGGTGTCTCATCTGTTATTAGTAGTACATTATACATAGTTATAACTTACCTAATTTATTGCTACCTTTCACAGGATCATGGCGTCCCATTGGACACATGAGGCCCTCTTCCCCCCTCCTGGACTCCGTCAGAGATCAGTTTGAAGACTACGACCAGCTGGCCAAAGACTTCACCAGGGTGTTCCTCAACAATGAACTGAACTGTGCGCAGAACGCGCAGCTGTTTGATGTAGTCTTCTTGGTGGGACAGTCCAAGCAGAAGACGAAGTTTATTGGAGTCAGAGCAATACTTGGAGTTAGAAGTAGGTGGGTGTCGCAAACATTTTGGAACAAGACCTATATCTATTGAAGTCATCATATAGTTCGCTAACTATGAATAAATGTATAGGAAAGCAAAGCATAACCGAGATTTAACATGTTCGTAAACGCTTTTCCTATACCAACTTTTGAAAATATTAATCTACTTACGCAAAAAATGGCTTTGAGGTAGGAATATGTGTAGGTAAGTAAAAAGGCTAATCCAAGATCATGTTTAAATAAAATTTTACGTAGGTATAGGTACGAGAAATCACACAGTAAATAGTCTTTTAAATTCTACTTATGCTATTTACAGAGTGTTCCAAGAGATGCTGTACGGCATTCAAACAGGTTTCGGGTCGCCACAAGTCCCCGTAGCGGAGTTGCTAGCGCGGCCTGCGCCGACACTGCTCTCGCCAACCCCGGCCCGGCAGAAAAGCAGCAATTTCCTGCAAGTGCCAGACATCGAGTCTCCAAGGTAGGTATCATTGGGGTCCGAAGAACGCTTTAACATTTAACTTCAACTCCATAGATATATTAATTACATAAATCAGCAGTAATTCTGATGACTAACTAAAACTTCTTATATATTTTTTTTACCTATCTTTGAATTCCATTTTACAAGTTAATAGCTTTCCGATTTTATCTTTATCTTAATCTGTAGGTAACTATTTAATACAATCATACATAGTTTTATTAGCGACCAAAAATAAACTGCGTTCATATGACGATATATCTACCATCAAATTACTGAGACTAAACGGCGAGAAACATTGTAAAAATTAGTTCAATTCATACCCATCGTAGGTTTATTCCATCACAGGTTATGGGCCTAGTACCATCTTCTGTCCATATCCTCTTACAGGCCCAAGAGCGTACCCAGCTCGCCCATGGTGAAACGCGCTTTTTCGCGCCTGGGCACGATCACCGCCGGCTGGGGCCGCTCCATCCGCAAGCAGCACTCGCAGCTCAATGCTGATGACAAGAAGAAGTGGGCCAGCTCGCAGGACTGCTCAAGTTTGTTCCTATTAATTCTTATATCTGCAAGCACAATAAATACGAAATTATACTAATACCTTCGTCTATTGAGAAGAAATTCTCTATTGGTACTGCTAACATGGCAGATCCACAGGGAGTGCCTGAAATTATATGTTTAGCAAAGTTGTACAACCATGTACACACAAACGTAACTTACCTTGAAATGAAGTCACCGAGGCGTTAGAAACTTGTAATACTGTAGCAGAGCCCGTACTTCGCAATCACGGTAGAAACACTTATTAATGAACTGATGTTTGGTTTTCAGATAAAGAAGGCAAAGACAAGGATAAAGACAAAAACGCAGCACTAGCGGTGCCGAGACTCTCTGTATGCGCTGATGCACAGAAGGTCGATCGTGCCAAACTTGCACAGACTGAGGTTTGTAAAATATATATAGAATTTTTGTTCGTTATTCCGTTTTTAAAAGTTTGTGCTATGTATCGGATTTGTCTTCTCCACTTATTCTTGGAGAAGATAAAGCCGTAACATAGACCCCGGATTCAGATAAAGCACATATATGACACAGCACAGTTACTACTGCAACCGGGAACGCGCTTAGATAAGGAGGATGAGGTGGTGATCACGGCATTTCAAAGTTACTTCGAAGTTCACGGCGTGCTTTCCAGTTTTTTCTTCTTTAAAGATAGTTAATATTTTTATATTTATTATATTAATATGATTTCATCCGCATATCGTCCACTGCTGAACATATGCCTCTCCCAAATATTTCCGAAATGACCGATCTAGAGCGGCTTGTATCCATATTAATATTATTAAGATAATTCTTTAAAGACAGACCATATTTCAATAATTTTGTTTGATAAATCCTTTCCAGTTTTCAATAATCGAATTCGACCCGGAGACGTTCCGAATCCTGCTGGACTACCTGCACACGGGCAGCTGCCCGCTCACGTGCGCCTCCATCCCGGGTCTGATCTGCGCCGCGGAGCACTACGACCTGCCAGAGTTGCTGCAAGCCTGCTTCCATCACGCCAAGCAGTTCCTTAGGATAGAAGTAGTAAGTTCACTATTTCTGTCTCTTCGAATTGATGACTTGTCAACCTCATTTATATTTGAAGCACTGTTTAATTCCACAGGTAGGTAGGTACTGCTGGAAATAAACTGTAAAAAAGCGCCTGCAGAGTTCTACTATATCATGTTCATATGACTAAGTACTAAATAACATAAAATGGCGCCATACCATATCCAACGACATTTTGTTTATTTTATAAAATAAAACGTCCTATTTATCAAAATAAATTAACTAAACAGTATATGTAGCTGTGTGTCCTGTATTTTTTTTAGTTATGAAATCATATGAAATCATTATATCGTATTATTGTTTCCAGGTATGCATAATGCTCATATCTTTAGAAAACTATTACTGGCGGTACACGTCAGCCTCGGAGTTGGTGAACATGATCCTTGCCTTCATCGAGCAGCGCGCCTACGCCCTCTTCCAGACGGCCGAGTTCCTCAACTTATCCGAGTCGATGGTCCAGATGATCATGTGCCGGAACCTCGAAGTGCCCGAGGTGAGGAAGTTCGAGGCCATGCTCGGCTGGGCCAGGAACAAGATCAAGTCCAAATCCGCAAATAAGACTGATGCCAAAAATGAATTTAAATGCATTATGGAGAGATTAGCTAGAGACCTCAAACTGTATAGGATCTCACCGCAGGAATTGATCAAAGTGGTCCTCCCTTCCAAAGCCATCAAGAACGAGCGCATTCTAGAAACGTTGATGTACCAGGCCAACTCGGGAATGTACAGAATCCAAGACAGCTACATCGAGGCCTGCCAGCAGCGGCTGCAGAAACAAGACTCGAGGTTCTCAGAGTTCGAATCATTCGATTACGGAATATAAACTTGGAGCTGTGAGGAATATCAGTGTATTAGATAGATTATGAAGTGTTTGGACTGGGTCCTTCTTATAATGTGGTATGTTGACGCCTTCTAAAAGTATTATTGTTATAGATGTATGTACTTGAGTAGAGGTGCGAGAAATATTTGTACAATTCTCGGATACCTATTCCTTGTTGTTGTTCATTGATACCTATATTTTTTACATCTAGCTAGATGTGTTCAGCATAATCATCTCTATTTTTGGTACCAAGAAATATGAGATAATACGTACTTAGTCTGGGAAATAAAAACTATTGGATTATATAAAATATTTGATGTAATAACGCTGGTACAAACAGTATATTTCTGTGATTCACAGTGAGAAACTAAACCTGTTATCTGGGGCAAATGTTTTAAGATTAACTTTGTATCATGATATTTCGACATATCGTACATAAAATATATCGAAATTAATATTGGTGCGTCGCCATCCATGTAAAGGGTTTTAATTTTAACAGAGAGCTGAATGTGCAAGAGTTTAAATAAATAAAAAATTGGAGATTTATTTCAGCTTTCCGTGTACGAAAATGGGAGGTGAGTATATTTTATAATTTTGATATAATGCATTCCAATTTACTGACACTTTTTGTTTTTAATACAAATTTTTATAGCAACTTTTTCTTATTAAGAAACTTTTGCAATCGGCTCAGAATTGTAAATAAATGCTCTAGATACCCAATATCAAAATTAAAGCAAATTATGGTTTTAGACACAATTAAACTGTAATAAAAACGACTGATACTAGAATCCGTATTTTGGAATACTTTAAAATTGATAATCCAAAAACATACCTCCATCTTTACACTATACATTCTTAAAATAATAATAAATGGAATACGTTATTCCATTTAACTAAACCATGAAATTTTAATTTGTAGCAGGAATAGTAAGTATGTAACACTTATAGAGAATCTGATTCTTGAGATATCTTCATATGTTGTCATAGTTATTTAAGCTAAGTATGTATAAATATAAATTATGTGTATAGTAGGTACACATTTTCTACACAACTTTCAAGTTGTATTTTCTTAAACTATATGGCCATGTCGTTCGCACAAAACTTTCATTAGCATTCGAAGTCGTTTCGCAGAGAAACGCACCTTTTCATCATTCTACGAGTACATAACATATACCAGTTAGATACGCCTGAAAGGTATTTCGTTTTCTTCCTCTGTATGAACGCTTGTGTAAAATAAAATAAAATACTTAATTTAGAACTGTCAAAAATACTGACAGAATGTATCTAAGTACTATCAATTTTGTACATCAGTTGTGACTGAGGCAAATATTTAAATAACACACGTCATCATTAATTTCGCCACCTACACAGTAAAAAAAAATCAAAATAAACAAATTTTCTTTTTAAAAATTCTCAAAATAAAAAAGTTAATAAGTTCTGAAGAATGATGTCCAAAGAAATTTCGTTTTAGTTTTAATTTCAAATATATTATTGTCAGTGTCTAATCTTGAGGAATTTTAAATCTAAGAAAAAAAAATTGTTGTGTTGTATTTTTTCTTTCTTTTATATTTACTTTTAAAACCTTCCCTGTTCTTTTTCGTTTTAATTCGCTAGAAGTACAACTGCATCCTAATGATAGTAACCTACAATAATAGTTGACTTTCAACACAATCTTTTCAAAACATAACAAAAAAAATTCAATCACGCAACACGTTCATTATATTTACTTATTCCAATAATGCAAGATTAGACTAAGCTAGTAAAAATGCCACAGTACCTACTTCTAATTTTCTTTCTTCTCCAGCTCTTAAATGATAATTGTACACACAAATATAACATGTTACAATAAAAAAGGCCGAACAAAATTTCTTGATTGAACTTTAAAAATAAGACATCGCAAACTTTTTGTTTATTTTGTATGCAAAACCGAACCAATAAGTTAATGCAAGTATGGAATTAACTATTGCATCGCGTATATTAAATAACAAATAATCTTATTTATATTAAATAATAAATAGGTAAGATTATTTTGGACGCGAAACTCCAACTCTATAGCAATGAAATATGGAAAAGGTACATATTTTATTCAGTAACTGTATGTTGGCATTTTAATTAAAAGGTTATTTGTTGTTTATTTTATATGTATCATTTCAGCCGCATAACGTCCACTGCTGGACATAGTGGGAAATCGACGTAAACGTCGTTTAAACGAGATGAGTAAAACATGTTCACCTAAATATATTGTCTTTCTATCGATTTTTCAGACTTTCGTGGCAATATAAGTGTATTATTGAATAATGCCCCATAACGCAACAGGTAAATCGTAATAATTTTCAATATGTGTGCTGTCTGTGGTAGATTAATCTTATGACAGACATACAGATTGCATTTATATTTAGAGCTATTATATATTCGACTTGATCTCTTAGGTAAGGAATGTATTTATGTTAATATTGTTATAAATCTTCTGAACCAAATGTTGTAAAGTTTTTCTGCCCTGTAATGTAATCAGATTGTAAAATATATTACCTATAGGTAATATAGGTATACCTAATATAAGATCCATTTCACGTATGTACGCGAATAATAATGATCAACACATTTTAATAGTATATACTATAATATAGAAAATAAGTTGGGAAGATCAAAAAGTGCAGGCCTCATAACGCTCATAAAAGATATAAAAAAAATTCGCGCTGTTGGCAATCATCGGTGAGGTGATAGATATAGTCTAAATAGCGCCATTAGACTACGTTCCATTTGTCGTTCACAACGCCACGCTCATGTTCAGATAGGATTTTGATCATTGTGAACGTCAAGTGGAAGGCACCTTAAGTGTCACCAAAGAATGAAATCATATACATATAGAAATATGCAATAATACATATATATAGATATACAAAATACCAGTGCTTTACAGAATACCAGCTAAGTTGTGTTGTGTATTTTATTAATTATAATTAATCGACACTGATTTAGTAATATTCATCACGAAACAATTTCTTGACGTGTTGAAATGTAATCGTGGTACAAACGTCCATACATGCAAACATCCGGACAACTACGAATATTTTTTTAGATATTTTTTTTTATATGTTGTACTTTCTACAAATATTAATCTGTACTTAAATTATTGTATTAGCGAAATATGAATATAATAGAGACAGTTTAAGTCAAGAAAAGTGCTACATTCTGACATGTTGAAAGTAGAGCACAACCTCAACGCTCCGCGTATGAGGTCTGCAATTTGTACAAAATTTTTATATATATTTTTAAAAGATTTTAGAAAATAATACGCACCATAATATGTACTTACCTAAGTTTTAAGAATGGCTAAATGACTTTGTTAATTTGTAGTAAACAAAATGTTTTTTTTTTAATATATTGTAATAATGTGATGCCAGTTATCATTCTGTCATTTAATCATTAAGATCGTCGATTGCTCACCTGTACCTAGAGCAAAGAAATAAATAATATTTTTGTACAATAAGTACACAAGCAATGAAATGGGTCTTATTTGGATCATTTAATAAATAGGTGTTAATGTATAATAAATATGTAGCCTAAATTTTAAACTCTAAAGTTCTGGAAAATATAACATTTTAAAAAGTTGAATCGTCAGTAACGTTTTTATACTTATGAAAATATACAATATATATCTACTTATACTTACCTTTCTTCTATAAAATCTAAAATTTATATCGATTAATTTATTGTGATTTTGCTCAAAGCTTGGATTCATTATATACTTACCTATATACATAGATGCTATTATGTGTTATTATGTCTGCATTATTAGATTATATATATAAATGGTAATTGATGGATTTTGAAAGCTGTGTTATAATATACTTCCTTATATCTTATGAGTTTATGTCATAAATGTAAAATAATACTCATCTATATACTTTTTTATAGGTTTAATTTGTAGAAACACCAAGTATTGACGTGTCAAGCTCTTTGATGGTTAAATAAGTTTTCTATTCCGAAATTTTTACCTTCCTGTGATCGTGGATGTTGCTATAAGTATATTGATAAGTGGTATCTTCAAAGAATAAAAATATAACTGTTATTTTGCATGAGCAAGATTATTATCCAATGAAATTTTATGTGGTGAATAAATTTTTTTGTGTATTTTCGTAGTTGTTTTATTCATAACATGATATTTAAGGGTCCCCCGACCCTAGACCAAAATGCAAAATTTTGTAATTTCAAAGATATTGCAATTACCTAGGTTTATAACTAGTTTCCGACAGTAAAAATATAAACTTGAAATAGAATATAGTGTTTTATATCATTTTTGACCATTAGTATGGGAAACTTCTAAATCGTTAAAAATATCTTTCCAGTTCATAATTTTTCCATAGGAAACCAGTTATAACCCTAGATAATTGCAATTTCTTTACAATTACCAATTTTTACCGGAATCTGACATGTGGTTTCAAAATTAAACGTAGACTACGTTTGTATGGAGAAGTCTAGGGTAAGGGGACTCTTAATTCGAAAAAAAAAGGATGTATCTAGTGGAATAATGAATATAATATGACCTTCTCCTATAGCATTTTAAAATATAGTTCTAAATAGCTGGATTAACACTTTACGTACCATCATTAAGTTCCACATATAAATATTGAATTCTGCAGGTAAGTACATACATATATACCTAAGGTCCAACAAAATATATACTGAAACTATTTTAAGGGTGATTTCAGTCCATGATACTGCACAACTTTCTCCAAAGAACTCGCATCAAAATAAGAAAATAAATTTTTGGCCTCCCATACAAGTTGCCCGACCAGCTGATCCGAGTTTGTATGGAAAGACAAAAATTATTTTTCATGTTTCTGTAAGTATATGTTCTTTGGGGAAAGTTGTTTACTATCGCGGACTGACTTTCCCCTTAAAATTGTTTTAGTAAATTTTGTTAGACCTAATATATTACATGGAAATTCTATTCAATATGATTTTATCGTATAAAGTTGAGGTTTTCCCTTTTTTCACTTACACGATGTGCCTACTTACGGATTTAGGCTACTCCGTTAGAGATAAAGACGTGATAATGATCTGTATCAGAGTGGAAATCGAAGCAGTCACAGTAATACAATCTCCTTCATCAAATGAGATTATTACGAGATCACAGTCACCGGTTGCAAAAGCTATTCCTGTTTACGTAAAAGTGAGATTGTGCTCTCAGAATTTTGTCAGGTAATAGTCCAAAATGGCATTATTTCGTAGATATGTTTTATAAAATATCTATATATATCTCCGATAGATAGCTTATTTATTAGACTACATAAGAAAACATAGAGAAAAGATGTGATAACTATACTCCGCATGATTGGAACTTATGTTTTTATAATAATTACTACGTAAATATTTAGTTTTTATAAAAATGAAATAAATCAGTAAAATTAAGAACCAAAATTTAGGTAGTATCTAAATAAAATTATAGAACATACTCCTAATTAACATTAAAGAACCATTTTTATGTGGCATATGTTCAAACATAAATTGTCAAACTTATCCACTGATGGATAGGTACCTACATTTGAATAGAACTATGATCAGATATAGAAACAGTGGAGACACATAAAGAACGAACAATCACAGCACCCATAGGTCGTGGTTTAAAAATAATTAGATTGTCAGAAATACATACAAAAACCCTGCAAAAACCAACATAGTCAAACATACGTCATACAAGTGATTTGCTCTGCTTTTCGCCGTCCGCGTTACATTCCACTTGTTCCATATTTTTCCTTGCTATTTGACAGTTGTGCACGTGAAACGAAACGCAGTGGCTAGTTCCAAACGCTGCCGCTGGTAGCGCTCGTGCGCCAGTCTTCTTGCAGCGGGCGAGAGGCCGGCTGCTTGTTGCAGTGCGCGGTGCGAACCATCACACGCGAGTTCGCGGTCATAGGCTCGAACGAACATCGAATTCGACGGTCAGTGCGGTGACCATGATGATGGACAACGGGGTGGTAACAAATAACTATGAGTACGGGGACGGGTACATGGAACAGGAAGAGGAATGGGAGCGCGAGGGTCTCCTAGACCCGGCTTGGGAGAAGCAACAGAAAAAGGTCAGTTACATTCATCTATGTTGATGGACTGGAAGGGTGGGTATACTTGTGATCGTGGACAAAAAATGTGTCAGTGCAACGTTGTTTACCTGCGTAACAAAATACAGCCAAGAATGTCCTTATCTGCGCGGTGACTCATGTTTGTGTACAATTTCCAATTTTATCTACAAATCTATCAAACATTTCTGCGACAATCATAGTCCTGGTAGACCATGTTAGTTATTTAAAAAA
Source organism: Acrobasis consociella (assembly GCA_963555685.1). Taxonomy (NCBI): domain Eukaryota; kingdom Metazoa; phylum Arthropoda; class Insecta; order Lepidoptera; family Pyralidae; genus Acrobasis; species Acrobasis consociella. The sequence goes on from OY743120.1 coordinate 10,511,552, forward strand.
TTGCACTGATTAATTGTGCTATTTTTAGGGTTCAGGGTTAACAAATAGGTTCGAGTGAGACGTTATATTTCACATATATTTTTTTATATTTTCCTCCTTAATATTTTCTTTGTAAAAATGATCGCAACAAAATTTAAACTACAAACACTTACAAAATGTTCTCCTTGAAATAATGAGAAAAACCGCGCGCACTTCAAAAAAAGTTTATCATGCACATTTCCCGCCGCTAGTTGAAAGTAGATCGCGGCCGTGGACACTATTAAAAGATTTCTTGGAGCTTTTAGTGCGAGCGAGACGCGCGCACGCGACGTCCCACGGGAGGGAGCGGGTCAGAGAGAGAGGAGTCGAATTTCCGTTAGTCATGTCCTAAAATGGGTCCAGCGCAGGCGCCGCTGAAAGCGCGGGCGTCCGTCTTTGCGTCACTATGAAACCCGTATTTCAGGAAACCGCCACACCAGCTGACTTCATAAAATGCATCTTGTATGTTCCTCTTGCCGTCATGACTCGAAACTTTGTGACGAGGAATGCTCTGACGCACCCCGTGAGCTCAACTCAAGTGGAATGTCATTAACGACTTACGAAAGCACTCTCGTCTTGCAGCGACAATATTATCTGAGCCTACTGTCATTCCACTTTTACTGGTGCGCACAATTACATATATTATTTTATATTCAATTTTCTTTATTAATTCAGGCGCAAGCAAAATTGGCTAGTGAAGAAGTCCATGACCAAATTTATTACAAAACAACACCATTAAAATTAACAAACTCTCATCTATGATTAGAAAAATTCAAATTTTGTCCCCATCTCCATCTCATATGTTTAACGCGTTTGATGTCAATGATGTATTGACACTTGCAGCAAAAAAATGTCTAGGTCTGTGGTTGTAATAGTTTGACAAAAATCAAAATCCGTAGCGTAAGCTTCGTTGCGAATATGAATTCACTGGTTTAAAGAAAGATGTTCTAATTTTAACGGTAAAAAAAAGTTAAAATCTTGTTAAGAAAACTGTGACATAGTGGAAGACCTTGCAAAATCACAAAAGTCTGGGCCAAATTATATAATTTCTTCCACGAACATGATCAAAGAACGCAAACTCAAGTTTAGCTCTTCACTTGCACGTTTTGTAATATGCTAACTAGATGTCTTGTAGCTCGTAGTGCTACGATGAGGACAATGAACGAACAAGCAGCGCACGGTAGGTCTTACAGGATATAAACAAAGAGCCTGCGACAGTCGACACCGGTGCATTGGCCGATCACGTATGGCGGGTCAATGTCGCGGCCGAACAACCTGAGATGCGACTCGACGGAAAAGTCGCTCGACCACTCACACACACACCATTCAACGCAAGAGATCCTGGAATCACTTTTCAGCAAGGAGGTCACTAGCACACCAACATTGATGATATTTCCCTCATTCGAGAAGAATACCGAGTAATGCATGATGGAATACAACATACTAAAACCACAATCTACGAAGTTGAAGACTTTCGTTTCGTAATGGTCAACGATTAATACCCACCGCTAACCATCAACACTTTTGATGATGCTATTCGTATATGTAAAAATGAAAGCTAAAAATATTGGTTAGAAACGTAAACATAAATTTATCAAAAGTAACATCACCAATCTGGTTATGTTAGAAATCAGCCGTGAAAGTGTAAGGTTTGGAACTGGTTGTAAAATCTATAATTTACATGAAATCGCCAATTTATGCATAGTAAATAAATGTACGCTTGGTCGTAAATGAAGTAATTTTTGTATTGGTCATTATTTACAAAACCATAAGTAAATATGACGCATGATGGCTGCATGAGGTGAGGTGTAAGGTGTGATGTGGCCAATGGGCATCCTAAATAAATTTGTCAAAGTCACATTCAAACCATGTACTATATGTAGTATATGTTATACGTATACTGCATTTAGTACAGTATATGTAGAGTAAGTAAAATCTTATGTAAGTATAAGTACAATTATCAAAAAAAATCGTAAATACGTTAGTGGCTTTTTGGAGACTTGATAAATACTAAATATTTACATATTCATCTAGAGAGAAAATGTTTTAATTGGATATTAGTTTAGTTAATATTCCCCGTATCTCTTGACTTATTCGCATCTATTTACAACTTTGAAGTATCTTCATCCAATATAAAACTTCTGAAACATTCACCTTGTCAGTAAACCTAAGAATTATCACCTTGGCATACCTTTTACATAATTTCAATGAGCTCTAAGGAGTTCAATGACTTCCTTTAATCCATTGAGGTATGGGCTCTTGAAAGGAAGATTAGACGATAGTTTTGGTTTTTCCGATCCATTGTTTTAGTGGCACAAAACAGATCAAACAGTCGTGAGTTACATCTAAGTTTCTCTGTATTTAACACCACTTGTAAAGTATTGATAGGTTTGCTTCGTAAAAAAAAGTAAGTGGCTGATTTTTGTAAAATATCTACAAATATGCGAACTTGTTCATAAACGTGTTGACGTAGACTGGTTACATAACGTTGACAAGGCTATTTTTTCCTTGTGTTGTTGGCTCGCCATTGGCACTCGGTCAAATCCCGAGGTAGGACTATCAGCGTCGACACGAACTGTGTGTTTTACAGAAAAAATTAAACATGAAATTCATTTTAAATGTCCCTTGCATTGTTTTATAAATTACTTTTACAGGTGATGCTTTTCTTGGCATTTTCGCCAATAGAAGTTTCGGTTCCCTGTGTCCGTTTTTCCAAAAATGTTAAGAAAGCTTCACGTTCTGACTTAACTGTATACGTTAAATAGTTCACAAAATAGTTTGAATGGTTATATGCCGCAATAGAAAAAAAAAATTAAATGGGGACAGCACTGGACCCCGAAATATCATGTACCTATACTTAACCAAAATCGGTCAACGTATTTGAAGAAAACAATCATTTTAAATTATATTCAACAAAATGCAGATGTCAAAAATATCAAGATGTCTTAATTACTATTTAAAACTTATTTTGTATTTCAAAATTTTTGCAAAGCAAACGATTCTAAATGCATCCGAATATTGGTGGGCTGGAAAAGATTTCTTTATGGAATAAATACGCCATTGCATAAATACTCTTTCAGATATGTTTTTTTTTTGGTACAATAAAGTATAATACTTGTACAAAAAAACGCCATTCAAATTTTATACAAGACGAAAAATTGGATGATACCGCTCCGGATACATTGATTGTCTTACGAGTAACTACTTTGTTAGGGAAACGATGACTATGAAGAGTAGTTATCGCTAGAACAACAACCACATCCGTAGTATCAAATGTTTGTAAAGGCGTAGGCTGGTCTCACCTATTCACATACGCTTCAACTATAGGATTTCTCACTTCCTTTTGTTCACCATCCTGTTGTTCATTGGGTCGCTTTACTTTTGAAAAGTATCTACTACCATAAGATACCAATCTATCCAAGAATTGTTTGTAAAATACTATAATTTAACTTGCAAAAGTTGGAGGTAATCAAATATACTTGAAATAAAAAAGAACAAAATAAACATTGAGTTATTTCAGATGGAATCAGTGATGACGTCATTGAATATTGAACTACGACACGATAATGGTGTATAGAATAAATTTACATCAACTTAATGGTGGAGAAATGTAACTTTCTAAGCGGGCGTTATCGCGGTGCGCGGGCGCATCGGTAACCTGCTTTCCAGTTCAACGGCAAGGGCAAAACGATCCGTGACGATGAACTATGTACATAATTAAAACTAAACGACACTTATGTCAATACAGCAAAAAGTATTCGTCACCATTAGAGTAACGACTCATTTTTCATTGGTTCTTCAAATAATACCTATGAAAAAAAATACCTGTCTTGAGCGAGATTGTTGTTTCGTCTTGTAATATTGCGCGTGTAATTTAGAGAAGATACAATTATACCTTTTATTATAAATAAATTAAGATTTTAAACATTCATTTCTTTAGTAATTTTGACAAACTAGACTAGATCTATGTATCAACCTGTATAACAAGATAAACAACTGACATTAATAAGTACAAATTAGAATTTAATAACAACTAGATCTAAAATGATTATAGATTTGAATAACATTATTGACAGGGCAACATTTAAAAATATCCAATTTTTTTATACCTTCATGTTAATAAAAATCCTACGAAAGAAGTGAAAGTGATCACATGATTACTCACAAAATTAAAAGGAACTTGAAACATGAGTGTACGTTAATTTCTGGTAAAACCACAAGAGACATGGCAGGCAATGCCGCAGACTCGGGGGACGCAGTCTACGTCAATAATATCATTCTGAGTGAACCGGTTCTCTTGTACAAATTAAATACTCTTGTTTTTAGTTTACGAAACTAGTTTCTTTTTAAATAGATTGCCATATATTGTAGTAACACCTGTTTAGTAATGTGTGTTAATAGTGGAAGATTCGTTTAATTTATCTTAATCTTAATGTGACTTCGTTTCTCCTATATGAACTAATTTAGTTTATTAGAAATAATTTCCATAACTTTCTTTTCTCAACTATTCTACATAGGGTAGTTTTCATCGAATCGACCTTGCCTCATTGTTGATTATTTCTATGAAAGATTTTACTAATATATTTGGTTGCATCTTCTTTATCTTTGAATATACTAAGATCAAAAACACTGAATGTGATGATTTCCATTACATTTTAATCCTCAAACCTATCCTTCGTCGAGTCGTCTATTATTGAGCCAAGCCAGCGTCTCATTATTTCGTGGCTGTTGTGTTTCGAAAGGTAGATAAGTAGGCGTTGACCCGCCCACTGACTGCACCCAGGTGCGTTGCTCGCGCCTGCATCTAGTTCTATGTCAACCTTGTCTCTGCGTTGCCCAACATTGCCGACTTGACTATTATACGCTTTGTTAAAATAGATTTGGTTAGACAAGTGTTCATTGTCTTGGAAATCCGCTGCTATCAGTATAATGGATTTTGTTACAATTGTCCCATTAAAATATTTTTTGGGCTTTGTCAATAAGGCTATTAGACAGAAAACTAGAGACTATCTCATTCCAAACTGGCCGTTCTTGGAATCTTAGCATTTAATATTTAAATGAATACTCTTCATGAAGAAAGCCTGAGTGTAATTACCTGTACATACAATTTATATATTTGACCCTGATAATGTGAATTATGTTTTTAAAATCTTTTCGTTTCGAGCGTGGTGTCGCGATGGCAGGATATCGATATCGGCGGAACAGACTGCAGACCAGCCGATGCCAACGCGTCTATTTTCGCCCCGTCCGATCGCCCACGCAAATTGCTTACACTCACTTGCTATTATAATTAGAAAACCGTAGATACTAAATTTATTTCTGACACCCGAATGGATTTTGGCTTCCAAAGCGATGATTCTCTCTGAGAGTCTTCCTGTTCTTTGGCTTATCTTGAATAGGAATTAAACCTATAAATACAATTACAAAATTATCCGGAGATTAGTCTTCGCAAATATTTTAAACATTTGTGTTAAGTAACACAAAAATCATATCTGTGATTATCTACTTTGTTAGTTTAACACAGTCTTTCCTAGAATATTAGCAATATTTTGTACGTTCTATACAAACACTTTGTTGTGCTGTTTTTATCACACCACATCAACAGCTACACTCAGTGTATCAACCATCAGCTCAATACGGTCAACTATCTACAATAATGCGTACCTATGTATACAATTTTGAACTTTATTTTCATTCACATACGAATAGGAATAGGGTAGGATATTACCTGAGGATGATAAAGTCCCATCTTCCATCCTTATCGCACATGTGGAAAACAAGATCTTACCGATTATCTGTTAGATAAATAGCCAGTAGCCACTACAGCCGGGTGTGGAGACTGGATTTAGTTGTTATTCATTTAGAACCCCTGCGCAAATGGGGATATATGACAGTCGTAACAGTTAAATTCGGTGGGAATAAACTTGAGCATTGCAATTGTAGTGAAGGTAGCAGCTGACCAACAATAACATACCAATAATAAGTTATTGCAGTCTTTAACTATAGGGAAGTACAGAGTCATAATACATCAAAGTCGAGTCCTAGGCGGTAGTGTATAAAATTAAAAAATCAGAAAACGTTGACGTTTTTGCAAGAATGCTCTGTAATTAATTTTTATTTCTTCTTACATAATAAAAATTTCAAACCAAATCAATTTGAATTTTGCTTTATACCTACCTACATTTGCTTATTAATTTTCTAGGAAGCAGTAATAACTTGAATCTGCAAAGCCTACAACGTCATACTCTGCCTTTAATCTTTGCTTAACAGATTGGGGCATTAAGAATGTCCTGGCATTCGAGCTGACAAGGTATTTTTGGTACTTAGTATCTAGACTCTGATTTTACACAACATTGGCACTCCGTCACGAAACTCACTCACGAATGCCCTAACAAACAAATGATCCGTACAAGAATTTAATTAGGTTTCAATTCCAAATATTCTTCGTGCTCCGTGTCAAAGCCGCGTCGGATTCCGGTCGGTGTCAACCCGATACCGGTGACGGTGACTACGTTATGCGTAGGAGTAGGACGCTTCCGATGTTCCACATAGCATCAACAGCTTCTTATGCCAAACACTTCGACCTTACTATAAGCCTTGTATAATAGCTGCATTTCTTAGCAGTGAAATGTACTGCATTTGTTTATAAATTAATGCCAAAACAATTTTCAATGTCAGAAATTACTTTCTAAAATCACATCACTTGGATAGGATATATAATTTTAAATCAAAAATTCGTTAAATAGATTTTAATTTGTATCTAATTAAAAGAACAAGCCATTCAACTTAATACTTATTAGCAACTATGTATTCTTTGTCAAAGTGTTAAACAGTAAAATTAATTTAGTGTATAACTAAACTAAATATGTACTTCTTTCAAATTCTCATACCAAAATACACATGATATATTTCTTCTGTGATGGTGAGTTGATAAAACTTAGCTATATTTTGAGTTATTTCTATTACTTGGTAATTCTATAACTTACAGAGCTTTGCAATAATATTTGTAAAACGCACCAATTGCTATTTTAAAATACAATGCATCCTTTCTTACTGTAAAAACGATATCTATTTCATTTTATCACAACCAAGTATCAGTATTTATATCAAGGTATGTGAATGACTAGCGGCATTTAAGTCAATGTCATACTTGTCATATATTATGATAATATGCATCTTTGTTCGAGTTTATTTAGTAGGTAGGTAATTAGGTATACCCGTTTTTTTCTCCTTCGTAGGTGTACCGGAACAAAAAAAAAAAAGAAGAACCTAGGGTACCTATACCGGACTTAAGTTAAAAATAAAGACACTAGCTAAAAATAACAAAAAATATCTAATGTAATTTGATGTAGTACCTATGTATTTACTTCAAAATGATAAGTCATATGAATGATTGATAAATCACGTCAACGATTTAGTAATCAATAATTATGACAACGCAGCATAATTATTCAATGGGTACAATTTACTTGTTCTTTACCGAATCGTACTCGTACTTTCCATTTAGATTAGGTACTTAGGCGAAAAAAATCCTTAGTCCTGCCTGGCGCCTCTGAGTTAAAAACAATACTTACCTAATAAAACTAAATATATATGTATTCGTAGTTGTATTATATCACGCGCACACTATTATATAGCACAGTATACATATCAAAGATAGTATGTGTTATGTATGGCGCGATGTATTCTCCCACATGAATAGAAGGCACGAACTAAGCCTTTATACTCTTATTAACAGTACGACTCTAGCACACTATCTATTTTAAGAATGACATGATATTTTTAACCATACACAAACACAGTTGCATAGTAGGTAGGAGTGGTAAGGTAACAAACAATAGACAACAATAGATCATTCAAAAGTGGCGTTCAGCCAAAACTGCAGATGGACTAAGTGGGAGTGTTTTGGCTTAGGACTATGTTTTTTTTACTTAAAAGATCAAAGTAAATAACTGTCAAGACAGTTAAACGGCTATGTCATTTCACAGTCGACAGCATGCCACCAGTGTTTACCACTGATTGTTTTTTTTTGCAGGTAGTTCAGTAAATGATGTTTATTTCTTAGGTACTTAATTAGTTACTTAATACCTCTTCCTAAGTATCTATTGTAATTGAAATTCATAACTTTTTCTACTCCTTTCTAGCTAAACTACCCACTATTCGGTTAGATGGAATTTACTAGTAAAACTATAGTCGAAAACATGAAATAGTTAATAACTAAGTATTTCCTCTTATCAGGAGCCATAGTAACCAGTTAAGCACCTCCGGATAAAGCTATAGATTAACATCTCAGACGCACTTTGAGTGCGCCAGGCATAGGAGCATTAATGTAACTAACGATATGCAAAGTAACCTTGTAATTCATATACTATATAAATAGAGTAACTGATGGATAAATTAATCTAATTATATGTTGCTAATGACCCATTAATTATATTGTAACGTTCTTAAAAGTGAATGTGAATAAAATTATCGTCTAACTTGATCACACTTCATGTGAGTCACCCGTTAGGATCATTTTAATTGCGTTTATTTAGGTTAGTGGTGCGTCTACTATATTATTTTTTTTTGAAGATTTTAATGATTCCGGGATACTTCGTCTAATAAAGTTGTTTTTTTTTTAAATGTGTATAGTAAGGTTCCCTCAAAATTTGATAATGTTTAATATCCTAGTAGCAACGTTAAAAATCAGATTATATTATTTTCTGCACAAGCAGACGAACAATGTCATACAATACATCAATAAGTCTTATTTTCAACGAATAAGACCCGAGTCAAGACTTACGTCTTATGACGAAGCACACCATAACTGTATTTCTTTGTTGACGTTACCTGAGTCGACCCTACCTTTTGTTACCTATACGGATAAATAATGTTAACATAAGGCCAACGGCCAGTGAACCAAATTAAGACATATTAATAACTTTATTGTCCTGTTATGAGTCAACGAATGCAACATAATAGGATAAACACGGTCATGATAAATGGCATGGCATACATAAAATGTATACATGTTATAAAAAATGTAAATTTGAAAAATTTGCCGACTAGGCTGAAAAAATTGGTATTATATTTTGGCATCTAACGATTTGAGGAAAAAAACATGCGTGGGTCAGAATTTATCAAAAATAAAAAATTGAATAGACGCGAAAGAAGAAGAGTACCTAGAATGCTAGAATACAGACAAAGGGAGGACTAGTAAAGAACAAAGTTGCTTTATGAATATAACTAATAAACGAGTTCCGAGTTGCGTTTTAGACGAGTTTTAATACAGACTATTTGCATTTCAGACCATTCGAGACTAACTCAAATATAACGACTAATAAATCAAACTAGATTTTTGTGTCACTTGTAAGTATGCTAAACAGTTTGCCCTGACGCAGGCTAGACGTCTATACTTCCAGGAATTCTAATTTTTGTGCTGAAATGAACGTTAGAATCTGTTGCCGTGGCGATATACCAGACCCCGTATCGATTGTCTGGTCGGCGAGATGTGTCTAGTCTAACCCTAGGTGTATTGTACATATTGACAACAATCTGTAGATCCACATTGTAAGAGTGATAAAATAAATTTACATATAGGTAAATATTTAGGAACAAAATGTTTCGACTACATATCTTTTGTAGATTTTAGTTTGAACCTACATACATACATATTATCACGCCTGTTTCCCACAGGGCCAGGCAGAGACTATGGATCTCCACTTACTACGATCCTGACAGATCTTTCACTTTATCTTTTTTCAAAGTTTTAAAATAAGGCTACTTACGAGTACATACCTGTAGTGCTCACAACGATTCACGTTTGACGTGAATTTGACCAGATCATTAACTTAAACGTACTATAGGTAGCGGGGTATTTAAAAAGCCACTCTCATTTATGTTAGTATCTTAAATAGTAACTTCAGAAAATGAATTCGAGGCAAAGTCTATTTTGTAAAGCCCGTCGTCTTTTGTATTTTCTAATAAATAAGGTATTTATTGTACTCATTAGACCCAAAAACAAAACAAAGACCTATTAGACTTATCTTCGTAAAGATTCTACGGATATAATATGAACTCCATACCTTTGCCGTGCCACCATTTTGCAGTGAACAATAGATGCAAATCGTGTCTAATTAGGGCTGTTAGGCCCTGAATGGAAATAATGGTGTAGATTTAGCTGCATACAGATGTAACATTAGTCTTCATAGCTATGCCTTTGCCTATTCCGTTAGTTTACGCGAACTTAATTTCAAACTAAATCCCTGTAGTGTCATAGGACCTTCAACGGAATTTACTTACAACGGGTTCTCTGTCTAGATCCGGTTAAATGAATTTATGGCTGGCAGAATATATTAAGGTTAATGGAAAATTTCCCTTAAAAATTATCCTTATTTACGAACTGATCCATGGAATTGATAAGCAGGAAAATAAATATTCATCAAACAGAGAATATTTTGATTGGAAAATCAAAAACATAGATAAATAAACAACCTAAATATTTATCATATCTACTGCTGCAACTATTTTTTCCAGTCATCATAGATTTTTTAATGTTTTTTTTTAAATTGTAATACCAATATAATATAGTGACCTACAGCAACAAAATACGAGTATGAGTAGCCGAACCGGAACACACATCAATACAATGGTGTGTCATTGTTGCATTTGAACCATGACGGGCTGTTGCTCCCTGGTGATAAGGAATCCGCTGGAATTCTACATACATACCTACATCGAACATGAGAATTAGTCTAATCCATTATTCTAAGCCTAATCCTAAGGCATAATGTCACATTCCTGAAATCTTGTATTTGGGCTCTGTTTTGGCTTAGTTTCTTGAATTACTAGTATTTACCTACAAAGTTAAAACGGCAAATGTCTACGTCCAATTCTAGTCCTCTGTCTACAAAGAATCTATCGCTGTATAATCAGTTTTAAAAGACATTACTGAGTCGAAAAGCTATAATATTAAATAATTTATGCCAAAAGCATTCCCTCCGCATTCCTTTATTCTTAGATTTTTCTTTTTTTTGTGTTCAATTACTCTTTTTTTATCGCCCATACTCTTTTGTTCATAAATTTATAAAATGTAAAGACACGCGATTTTTACTGTTTTATTATATGTATTGATTTGAAATTTCCAATGAATTTTTCTTTCCTTTCCTAGCACAAGGTTGGTTTCATCTTGCTACTTTGTTAGAAACTTACTACAGCAAAGTTAATTCGCATTTAGTAAAATGAAACGCTATGATACTTAAGTACCGTAGTCCCCTTTGCTTGGAGTGAAGGGTGCTCATCTAAGGTTCACAAATAGGTTAGAGAGGCAAAAGTGAAACGAACGCTTGTAACAAGATCCGATATGGCTTTCCACAACATCTTCACACGACTCGACCCATAATAAAAGCGAAAACAATAGTGGATAGTGGGATTTCATTACCACATACATTTCTTGCTACACTTGTTAAATTGCTGTCAATTTCGTTCTTTTTAATTAATTAACCTGCCAGTATGTAGTGATTGAGTTTTTATGTCTGTGTTCTTTGATTCTGTATTTTTACTTGAATTATTTCTGAAACTATTATTGGGCGCGGTTGTTCTAATTTTAGAACGGGTTTCCGCCAAACATTTCCTCAATATGCAGTCTGGAGAATAAATTATGTGGTAATTGGGTATCAAAATAGATTCTGGCAGTACATCTACCCTAAGTAAATTTATGAATGAGGTACGTATGTAAAATTGTACATAGGTACATATTTATTCTTCAACACAGAAATTCTTTCATTTGAGGATGCATTATACCTACTTATTGTTTCAGTTGTAAAGACCAATATTCCGAAAACGCGTTAAATTATTTTGTTCTACTGGCAGGCCGGAAGCAGGTGCGAAACAGTGAATTAACCCTACTCCAATTACACTTACTTTTAAATTACCGAGAGACACTTGCGAAACCAGCCAGTCCTTTATTTTTAACGAATTTTAAAAATCCGGAAGAAGCAGCTGTCAGTGACAAATTTTAAATTTAGAATGAAGTTCGTGGCTCTCGGAAGAAATAGGTCGAGTTGATGTGGATATTTCAAGAAAATAAAGGCAGTGATAAATGGATCCTCAATAAATTAAGTGAAATATTTCTTTCATAAGGATAATGAATCTAACAGCAATAACAAGCAATTAATAGATCTGAGAAAGCAAGTTAAAGATAACAAACCCACCGATGAAAAGTGACCAATTAAATGTTTCGGGTGTCGGTTTAACACGTGAACGTCAATACGTAAACCAGTGGTTCCCAAACTTATTTTGTCTACTGCCCACTTTGAGAATAAATATTTTTTTAGCGCCCCCATTTTTTCACCTATTTAAAAACCACTATAACTTCAAATTAAATTAATTAATTATTGTGACCTATATATGTATATTAACGGAGAATTCTAAACGAAACTTTTACTATAACCCGCAACTTGAAACCTGAGCGCAGTAGGTAACATACAACGGCGCTTAGGTCTCAAGTTAACTCTTACGGGCTCCACCTGCCAATAAGAATGATTATTGAAACGGAGCGACCGATTGACATGATTTTCATTTTTTCTATATTCAATAAAATAGGACAGATATATGAACTACGCGGAGAGAAATATAGAACCGAGTTTGAGCAATCTTTTAATTCATATTAGTTGATGTTCACAAGTAGTTGTTGAGAGTCGAGAGCTCTTGCAGTCGTTGTTTAAGAGGCCTCCTAGCTAAATAAAGCTCCTAGCAAAAAAAAAACATTTTCTTTCTGGGTCTCTTACCGCCCCCCTTGAGACCTGCAGCGCCCACAAGAGGGCGTTATCGCCCACTTTGGGAAAGACTTGACGTAAACGATGGATTCTAGTGTTGCCGAAAAATCGATAGTTTTACAACCGATAGTTTCAATCGATATGCCTGTCGATAGTATCAATCTTATCGATAGTATCGATTGATGTCGACGATCAAGCTATCCGTACTATCGATAGTATCGATATTGCTTTTCATAATACATTAACAATCGGTATTATATCGAAAAACTATTCATCCTATGTGATAGTTTATGAAACGCAATAGTATCGATCGATAGTTTGTTCGTCGTCAGGATCAATAGTTATCGATTAATTTCGGTTTTATTTAAAATATCGATAATCTATCGATAAGCTATCAATAGTGGACTATCGAGCGACAACACTAATGGGAACTCTACCTTTAGCATCGGCTATTATAAACTATGATACGTCAATACACCGAGCGATCAACTGATCCATGAATTCGATCGTTCGTTGCTTACATCATTATTTACATAAGGAAGTATGCAGACATTCCAAATCCGTATGCTTGCGAAAGACATGGTCTTCCAAGTTATTTTTAGCGGAACGCATGGGGAGTATGTAGGTTTATAGCAGGAATCGCTATTTTTATAAACGCCTCCAGTATTATAATAGGCCAGCCGGAGTTTAACAGCGATTACAATACACCGACAAATGTGCAATAGAAATTAAAGTAACCACATTTTATAGGTTTATAGGCAAACGATCGGTTATACTGCCCACGCAGATGTGCTGCGGGAGCTTTAACAATCTGTCATAAATTACATTATTAAACATTTCTCTTCTCCACGAGACAGTTTCAAAGCAAAATAAGGAAGACAATCTATTCATCCAAATAGTCTATGGGAGATGAAAATATCCAGGCTCCGGATTTAAACACCGCGATAAATTGTTACTTATCCCGTAAAATGTAGATTTGTCTGCGCAATCCCAACATCTGTTTCCATGGCAATTTTGTTATTTTTCTTAGCAATATTTTTGAACGTTCCTCATTTCTTTATTACCCGCCATATATCAGTGCCATCTTGTGAATTCCGGACGATTCTTTCGAGCGTTAACTCAACGAACGTTTCTCTGTTGCAGGTATTGAAACTGGACTTGACAGTTATCAGGATTTCTTCAAACTGACTCACACAAAATGTGCGTGTATCGCGCTTAACGTCCATGTGCAAATTGCTTGCTCATTTTAAATTCCGCGTAGACTTGTTTCTTTTCGCGATAAGTATTTACTTATTATCTTTAAGCTGTCAGCTGTAGATAAGCGTGTGGGTGCTGCCGGTGTATTTAAATTGCCTAGTTCTTATGTGACAGACTGTTTACAGATATAATTAAATGTGTCGCGTAACGGGCACGTCATTGTTTATCGAAATGATAGTGGGCTGGCAGTGGGCCAGGTTGAACACCTTCGCAGGTGTGTCGTGTCGGAGATTAGTATTCGGGTCACTTCCACGCTTTGCTTAGCGCCTATGCCGATTCCTATTACGAGGGGGGATGCAATAATACCATAGTTGAAATATGTTACTGACAGAGATACTGTACATATACGTATTACAGTCCTCGAGACATACGCTTAGCTTTGTTTGCTTTAGTGTGAGTGAGCGCCAAAAGAAGGGTCAGTTAAAAAATTACATAAAAATAAAATTAATAAATAAAGAAATGAACCATTTTTAATTATTAAAAAAACACGGTGTTTCGTTCATTTATGTTATTATTAACGTCAGTTTATTTCACTAATAATTCAAACACAACAATAAAACGTCAAGCTTCAATCCGAAGGTGAAGGTGAAGGCGGAAAGTGCAAGAAAGAGAGATGACGCGCAAAGGTCGTGCCGTGTCGCAGACTGAGTTTTAAAATCCAGTAAAAACCGGCCGGTTTTTCACTTGCACTATCTTTGTGCACTTACACATATGCAAAGCTGAAATTACGTCTCGAGTTTTTATATCTCTCGATGTCTAGGGAAAAATATTTTGTTTGATAGTATTGAAAGCTTTGCCTTCTGTACGACTGTTATAGTAGAAAAGAAAATATCTTTATTTCGGACCTGCTTTGTCCATAGAAGAATTATTACCAATATACATAATCATATCACATATTTTTATTATTAATAACGTTATATCGTCAAAACATTTTAAATAATATATGAAATGAAAAGTCTTACTTACTTTTCAATTTGTACATGTGAGGGCCAATGGGTACCATTATAGTAGGTACTTTATTTTCTTTAAGATAATGTTGTCACGACATTTTACAGGCCTTTTGTTTGCTGATTTGTAATGGCAAGCGTTAATTGCGCCGTGATAGTAAAAGTTTATTGTCTGGACACGAAAGTCACGATTAGAAATATATTAACACGTTATTAGAGAGAACTTTCCGCAAAATAATTACTGCAGACAGACAAACAAAACGGGTAAAAATTAAGAACATTAAACACATACCTAAGCCTGCGTATAGACTTTAAAAATATACATAGTAAGTATTTAAGTAGCAATTTTAGACTACTTAGTACCATAGACACTACAAAAATTTCCTGATGCATTGCAACAAGCAAATTATTAAATTACCTAATCGATAAGTGTCTGGCTTTAAGCTACATGTCTACATCTGTGCAAACTATAAGATGTAGAAAAGCTTTACGAAAAGTAAAAATATCATAAAATCTGCAAGCTGTTATAGTACGAACAAGACACCGCCCTGAGTCAGAGAATAAATTGAGAATGTATCGGAAATATAATTGTACAGAAATTAATTTTGCCAATGAGTCGGCGACCCGGATCGAAGGCCGATGATTGATATAATTTGCTAATCATGTTCATCCACCGTTAGATGCTCTCAAGACGGCTACCGGAGGCCTGGCTCATCCATCACAGTAATCGCCGATTGTCTTGTCTTTTGCATTTTTTTTTTTGTTAGCATTTGCATGGTATTTTAAATTTAGATTTGTCTTTTGACCTCTCTATTTATTTCTGGCTTGAGACATTTTGAGTTATAAATGAATAATACCTAACACCATTTACCAGTCACAATTCATAGTAATTTCACATCTGACAATAGAAAAAAAACAAAATCAAACAAATATAATACTTACAATATATAGGTCGTCCGGTCAAATTAGACATAAAAATTGTGTACAAATAAGGCCCAACTTTGGTCTAAGGTATTATTTGATAAAACAATGAAATATATAAAACTTTACTTTTATTTATTTACAGTCACAGATAAAATGTCAAGTTCGGCATTCATAATTTTGCAATAACAAGTCTTAAAATCGCATATTATACATTACCACCTGTGGAGAGATTATGTAAATTAGGAATTTTCATGACCATATTAATACAAAAACAGTAATAAACCTACACCAAATAGGAAACTAAAAACCAGTCTGTTGAATCATTGATTACTCGAATGTCATGGAGCATTTCTCTTTTAAATAATTCATAACGCATTTATCCTTGAACATTTTGAGCCGCCGCCGCCGTTAGTAAAACTCGTATCCAATAACAAACTTCACTTTCTAAACCAATTCTAAACAGTTAAATATGATCTTACTTTCATCTGTCTTATCGGATGCAGCGAATCGAATTATTGCTGCCTATTGCAGGTTAAATCTGAATCGAAAATCATCTCTGGCTCAAAGCAGCAATCGACACTCCAGTAGAACTCAAGTCGTGCCGTGTGGTTTCCGGCAGAGTAGAATAGGGCCACTCCAAATCCTCCCGTGGATGTCGTAGAAGGCAACTTAGGAAATACAAACTCAAAAAACTTTATAAACATCAATGAGACCTCGCCAACCCGTCTGGCCAGCGAGGAGAGTTGTAATAATAAAAAGGCTATCGAAATAAGTAATGTTTCGGAAGAATTGCTTTTGATACTTTGATGATTCGATTTATCTGAGGAAATGATGAGGTAGACGCTTATAATCCATGAATAAACGTTATGTTTACTTATAATTTACGAATATTATATTGTTAGCAAACAGAAAAATACTAGATATCTGTGTAAAAAAGGACTATTTTGCCGCAACATCAATTGTAACAAATAATGCTACGATGCCCAAGGAATTCTCTATTCAGAATTTCATGCTGCTAGACGATAGAAAAATATAGTCCGTGACAAATCGTTGCTTCATGACAAATGGAGTCGTTTCCCATATGAAGTCATGCCAAAACTATTTCACCTGCAGCCTGCAGCCAATACCGCGTAACTGCATTCTGGCACTCTTATAAATATCGTATAAATCATAACTCGCTTGACGGACTATAATTTGCAGGAGACAAATAGAGGTCAGACGTATTTTATGTACGTTCTCAGATATAGTACAAGCGAAGCTGAAGCTAACCAAGCTTCAGCTTCGCTTGTACTAAGGCCAAATATAGTGGGCAAATATGGCTTAGTGATTAGTAACTGGGACTTATGCATTTGAGTTTTCTACATACGTTGAACATTCATAGGTATATTTTGTCTTGATTGGTCTAGAGCTCAGATCCACAACAAAGGATGCTGGGTTTGAGGTACCTAGGTTTATAGAAACCTCATGAGGGATAAGATAAAGATTAGGTACATACTTATACCATTTTGGGTAAAGACTAGAAGGCATTACAGGAAGAACTCACTGTCAATAATCGAAAAGTATAATACAATAAAAAAATTATCCACATTTATCGCCTATAGATATAATCGTCAAGTATTACAAAACTATCGTCAAGTATTACAAACTACACTATAAATAAAAATAAACCCAGCAACTGGCAGCAGTTTAAAACTGCTGAAAGTTGAAACCATTTTACATGTACCAATAAAAACTTAAGAAAAGACTAACCTACCCAGAGAGATTAATTTAATCCCTACTCAGAGAGAGTAATGAAAAGTTATTGCCTAACGGGTTCCACAAGAAAGTAACTAGCAACAGTGGATAGTTAAACACAAGGACGCTCAATAGGTATAATCAGCGAAGAAATTTCTTGGCAAGATCTTTAATTAGAGTTATTTTTGACTTATTAGTCATCGTAGTTTACAAGGGTGATGTTGATTCTGCCGAGATGATTTTGCTAATAATTGTCGAGGTTAGATATAAAATGCCATCAGTTGGTACAAACGAGGCGATTGTCGCAACCGATCTCAATGAGCTCAATAACTTCCTCGCTGACCTGTTTGGTATGATCGGTTTCATTCGCTGTTTCTTATTAAATGAAGGTCAGTTTTTATTTAAGATCATATCGCGTTCTATTGGTTAAGCATATTTGACGTGCTTATAAAACAAATACATAGGTAACATTATTTGCATTGGTTGAAAATTAAGTTTATAAATAAGTCAATAATTATTCTTGTAAGAATTTTTAAAGCCAACTTCTTATCTCCACCATAACACAACAGACGCAAGGAGGAAATAAAATATCTTCAAGATCTATTCATTTGTCTATCCACACATATAATGTCCCGAAGTAGAGCAACGGCGCATGTCACCTTGTCTCTAGCATTGAAATCAACCTTTCATTCTTCGCACTACAATGTCCACATATCCTACGATTCGCAGAGCATATAGTCCACACTCCACAGTGGCAGTAAATACCTGTACTTTATTTTAGAACTGACCGTGGTCGCAGCCGCAAGGTGATGCTGGATATTTTCACATTCTGGGTCACGATGTTTTGTCTCAGGGACGTTTTCCGCATTTGCGAGGCTAAATATTAATATAAGTTATTTTATAACTCCTCTGCGTAGCAACGTTACTTGAACGTACATATCTTGACTAACCATAATTAAATGAATGGACGTGCGTGACAGTTTAATCATTAAAATGTCTTGAGTCAGTGAAAATCAATATCGCATGTATTACATCAGACTTTTCACTTCGTCGATCGACTTCGACATTTAGCAAAAACACGTTTTAATTACGTCGGCCATTCGTTCATATGAGTTTTAATTAATACACTATTAATGACGATTTACGTTTACAAGATCAAGAATTAATTTAAACCACTTTCTGTTTATGTCATGTAACATAATAGCAAACATCTCATGTTTTTAGTCATCAGCGTCAACTTGTATGGAGGCAATTACACTTGCTATATGATGTTGGTTATATTTACCGTTAAGTTTGCCGTTAATCTGATGTGATGACATAAAGGTACCACATCATTATGTCACTCGTATATAATATTAAGTGTAATGGTAATGACATTATTTACTGTTCAGTGCCAAGAGTCAAGCTCCAAGATGATTCATTATCATGAGCCGGGAATGCAGTTTGGTCACTGTTCCGCAGTAATGGCATCTTTGCTAACCTCATATATCTCGATCTATGGAGAACGACAAAGAAAAAGCAATTTTAATTACACATACAATAAGATTAAAGCTGCGTAACGCGGCCCTTCCAATCGCAGGTAGAATTTTTTGCTTATGTCTCACATACCTTTGTTTATACACGACTTCTTTCACAATCGCAATCTATCTATCAAATCTAATTTTTCTATCTACAACATGAACTGAGTTGTAGTACTTGATGTTTGGTCTTGATTGATATTGAATTTTGAACTTTTGCATCTTCTAAATTAGACAGAATCGCGGTTATGCGCCAACTGAGATATACGAGAGGTTTGTTTATTGTACAATCAAACGATTTAGTGAAGATTCGAGCTTCAAAGATCGTCGATAAGCGGCCGGTCTCGTAGCGGTCATAAAGGCAGTGAGGGCGCGAATCCAACGAAGTCACGTTCGCATGCAAGCAAATATTGTTAGCTCTTCAGATGGGGATTCTAGGATTAAGCACGATTAAAAGAATGTTAAAAGAAGACCTGGGACTACGTGCTTATCGCAAGAAAACATGATATATTCTAAATTAGCGTCTGAAAAATATAAGGCTTTGTTAAGGCGGTACGCGGGAAAAACCGTAAGTCTTTTATCAGATGAAAAAACTTTGACTTTGAAGCTAGTTATAACAAACAAAATGATAAATTTTATGCCCGAAACCATGAAGAAGCGAGCAGGTGTAGCGTATCCCGAGAGTCCAGCGTGGGCATCACCCCACATCAAACATACGTTTGGCTTGAAGCCTCATAGGTATTCAGGCCTAAGTGAGGTGCTTTTCTGTGAGAAAGTTGTAAAAACCAATGCTATAGTGACCAAAATACGGTGCTTTCGAACGTTGTAGAACCTCCTCTTACACAATGTTCAAAACAGACACTTGGTTTTCCAACAAGATTTTGCCTGCCCATAGGACAGCAAGCACGTAAAATTGGCCGACTGCCCATGGAATCGCCTTTGTCAGGCACGAAGAATAGCCCTCCTCCAGCCTAGACTTGAATCTGTTAGATTACAACATATGGCAACTTTTGAAGGAGGAAGTCTGTGCTAAACCTCACCAGAATTTGAAATACCTTAAAGCAGCTCTGATTGAAGTAGGTACTGATAAAGACAAGCAGGTTGGGCGTGCTGCGATCGACTGGCCTCGGAGGTTGAAAGCCTTTATTCAAAATCACGGCATTTCAAATAATTTTACATTTTGATCTATTTTTATTACGTACCTTTCTATTAATATACAAATTTTAAACTAACATTAAAAACCGTTACAAACAGGCGTGAAAATATGTATGTATGTATTAAAAACCGTACAATTTATTTGTGACAGTACTTATGACCCGACCTAGTTAAATTACTCATTATCTAATTAAGTTTTTTTTAAACCTTGGAAGGTTGTTTATTGAAGTACGATTACATTGAGTCTATTGTAGCACGCTTCATGCAACTTATTGTTGGCTTCGAAAGCAATAGTGTTCGATCACGCATTCTGTTCATTGGACCCGCTTCTATTTATCTGTCACGGCCTTGAAGTCGACTCCGTGGCGAATCAGACCTGCATTATATAGGAGCGCCATTCGCAACCACATTGTGCCTATATTACGTTTTTCTTTGAAAAATACCTATACTTTTATATTACAATCTTGCTTTTAACGTCTTGAATTTTCCGAGATAAACATTAAATTACACCTATTACTTGATTGTACTTTGTTAAATCAATACACACAATGGTAATCGATGTTTTTTCAATAATTTCTGGCTGTTCTATTGTCGTCGTGTAACGCAATCTAGTAATAGTGTGATCTAATGATACTCTTTGTATAGATTTCTATGATTATCTCATTGAGTAAGACTTCATTGGGAAAATATACGTGGTTACAACAGTATGAAATCATTGTTGATACTATTTTATACTTACTACAATCTTTTTAATAAGAAAATTATAGAAAGAATAAGTATTTATTATGAAATTTATGTATTATGAAATGGCAACAGAGACTAGAAAACTTTGGTTTGAAGATCAGCAGGACCAAAACTGAACAACTGTTTCTCGACTTTGGTGGTCCATTAATTTTTTCTCCTGTTGCCTTAGATGGTGTTTCCATACCAGTATGCTCCGAATTCCGTTACCTGGGTTCTCTCTTACAGGACGACGGAGACATTGACCGGGACGTTAAAAGCCGTATAAATGCAGGATGGTTAAAATGGCGGCAAGTAACTGGAGTTACATGCGACGCTCGAATGCCCCTTAAGCTAAAGGGTAAGATTTACAAAGCTATCATAAGACCTGTCGTATTGTACGGTTCCGAGACTTGGCCCATCAAAGCAGCGGATGAAAGAAGGTTGCACGTTGCGGAGATGCGGATGTTAAGATGGATGTGTGGTGTAACACGTAGGGACAAGATCAGGAATGATTATATAAGAGGCACTGTAAAAGTGGCCTCTATAACAGAAAAATTAAGAAGTAATAGGTTGGGCTGGTATGGACATGTTAAGAGAAGAGAGGAAAGCCATGTAACCAGGCAGGTTTTGAAAATACATATCATAGGACATCGAAACAGAGGGAGACCCAAAAAAAACGCTGGATGGACTGTGTAAGGGAGGATATGAGTAGGAAGGGGGTGACAGACGGGTTGACTGGAGATAGATCAAAGTGGAAGGAACTCACATGCTGTGCCGACCCCACATAAAAAGTGGGACAAGGATAAGGCAGAAGAAGAAGAAAGAATAAGTATTTAAAATATTGGCGTTTTACACTGCACGATCATAATTGTGTATAACTGACAGTAAAATAACTGTTTATTTATATAAGTACCATTTTAATATAATTTTAGAAGAGACAATACTAGGCATAATTTATAGTAGTACTTGACATACCCGTATATTTTTGTATATTTATAGAAATAGAAAAATCTTTATTCAGCGATAAATTACACTTACAAACATTTTATAACTAAACCTTTAACACAGAAAGATATAAGAACTTAAACATTAACTAAAACTATTAAAACTATTTTATCTCTGAATGACTGGGTGATATCCACTCAGCATAAGCTGCTGGAACAGCACTGATCTTCCGTGGAACCACAATTTTACAAACAAGGTCGACTGAACTATGCGTAGTGTTAATGCGAGAAATATATATTTAAAACATACTTATTTATAAAATAACTTTATTAAAAATATATATTTAAAACATACTTATTTATAAAATAACTTTATTAAAAATGATATTACTTTAGTCTCTTCGGCAATTAATAAATCTACAAACTGACAAACTGTTTTATCAAAACCTTGACAACGGGTTAGTACCTAATTAAACTAGAGGTGAATATTTTTGTGCTAAGTATACCTACCTACTCATAATATCATACAGCTGCGTCGGCTGTCGACTAGCCCTCATTTCGAGAATTCCTCGCGCCAACTACGATTAACACAATAGTTTCTAGCCAGCAAAATAAAACTGGCACAACGTGGCATCTCATATTTTCGTAACTCGGTCGAGGTTAGGTATGCGACTAATAATTTTGCGAATTCGTCAGGGGTCGGACCCCTCGCCGGCTCCCCCACCTGGTGCAACTGCAGTATTGATTAACGCCACTTGTCTATATTTAAAACTGTATTTCCGAGTCTGATTCCAAGGGTACAAACTGTAGGGTACGGGTAAATTTCATTTTCGATTAATTTATTGTACGGCACTAAAATTGTATTTCCTTGTCCTTATTTTTAGGTTTTACATGTTTGATTTTCTTACATTAATCAAATATTAAGATTATATTTTAAATGACCAGGTACTTTGATTAAAGCTTTATTTAATAATGTCCACAATTCATATTGTTATTGTTAGTACCTTTTCAAAGTAAAAATAAATTGCCGATAACACTATAGTTTGCTTGTAGTAGTGATTGATAACACTCACAACCAATTAATATTTTTGTTCAATTTTACCGTTTCTAGTTTATCTTCTAAAACTGTGCAATAACAATAAGCAATAGAGAAATTGAGTAGATTGAAGTCCTCATTATATCTTAAGCTTTCTGAGAAGAATAAAAGTAGTCATTATTTTTCTCATTATGAAAATGAAAATATATTGGAGTTTCAAGAGAACGTTTCTCCCTCGAGACTATAACAATCGTTCTTTCGTACCATACTCGTAATATTTTTCCCGGTTCATTTTTATCTTAATGAGCTTCTCTGCTTATAATGTTTCTCGGAAATTTGAAGATATGTTTTTGTGATGTCCCAATGTTATTTGAATTAGACGAGATATTATTCCAAACATTTTATCAATGGCTCAGATACACGTCTAAAAATTCTATTTTCTGTTTCAGACCTTCACAGCATGGTGCAACAGCCACTTGCGAAAAGCCGGCACTGGCATCGAAAACATCGACGATGACTTCCGCAATGGCTTGAAGCTGATGTTGCTGCTGGAGGTGATCTCCGGCGAGACCCTGCCCAAGCCCGACCGCGGCAAGATGCGCTTCCACAAGATCGCAAACGTCAACAAGGCCCTGGACTTCATCGCCTCCAAAGGTAACTTATTGTTAACTTATTAAGGCATAGGCAACGTTATGACCCGATTGACCCCAAGGCGCTGGATGCATGCCGCTCGAGATCGTTTATTTTGAAAATCCTTGCCTATGTTCAGCAGAGGACGTAATGCGACTGAAATGATGCTGATGTTGATGAAGACCCAATTACCTAAAGGTGGCTTCTGCCAAAGAAATTACTGGCGAAACCCTAGCTGTAGGCAAGTTGAACGATACCTCCAAACAGAAAGATCACACTGCCTTCGAACCTAAATTATTGGTAAAATGATTGTAATCACCACCTTCGTCTAAATGCGTCCACCGACATTTTTTTTACAATACATTTAGTTTGGAAATTTAGTAGCTTTCAGCACTTCGCATTGATTTTGCTTGTAACTTCGAGAAATAATTTGAGATTGGTTCGAATCATATTGTAACTTGCCCAGTCTGACGCAGATTAGGTAACTAGAGTTCACAGAATATCTTCGACCTCAAAAGGAAAGACTGCATTCTATGAAGTTCGACCTGATCCTTTCACTGTGCTTGATCGTGATAATATATACATACTTAGCTAATCGTCAGATCAATATTTAAACATGAATGTAATACACATAAACAATAAAGTAAGATCTAATTAATTCACAGATAGATAGCTATGTAGATATGTAGCTATAATTTTGATAATGTAAAATATGACATAGTTTATTTTATATGTGACATTTTATGAATTTACAGAAATAAAAATATGCTGATATATTCGAAATTCTATAGAACACGTGAATGAAATTATGTTTTTCAAACTTACAATCCACAAACTACTAGCCACTTGTAAAAATACGAGAAACTAATTTTCCTGAATAGACTTGTAGCAAATTGTAGTCTTGTACTTTAAAATGTTCTTATAAATAAAATTGTCTGACGGTAGTCTGTAATCATAATCAACTAACTGAATCATCAACACGATAGATTTGCCTAAAGCAAATTATAATGAATAATGTTTAATGTAACCCACGCACACTGCCCACGTTTTTCCTCCATCTCATTACAACGTTTTTATGCACGATACTACATATGCAATGCGATATTTATTTTAGTAACTACAATGATTAGTTAATATGTACGATTTTAATACGTTTCTAATATTCAATTCGCGTACGATCGTATGCAACTTGCATATATATTTTACTGATCAGCATTAATCATCATATTTATTAAAACATATAAGAACCATAGGTGTATTAAGAAGAAAAGAGGATGGGAGATAATTTTCTTGTCTCCCGTATGCACTTTTGGTCTTCAGAATACCTATTTAAATTTTCCATTTATGAAAAATTACTAAAATATTGTTTGTAAATTTTAGGCGTAAAGTTGGTGTCAATTGGTGCTGAAGAAATCGTAGATGGCAACCTCAAGATGACTCTTGGTATGATTTGGACCATCATTCTACGATTCGCCATTCAGGACATCTCAGTGGAAGAAATGACCGCTAAGGTATGATGACATTTTACTTGAAAGAATTTTCTTTTGGTCTGTAATGAATCGGCGAGTAAATACAACGCTGCCTTAGTTTACGAACCTATTTCAAGGAATTAATGATGGCTCCATCCAATCTTATAAGTAATCAGTATAATAATATACTTGATACTATATAATCACTGTCCAAATATGATTTCCAAGAAATGACCTAATAGAGATACAGACTTAGAAGGCAGGCTTGAAAAGCGTTGATGCGGCGGCATCGATGCTTTTCAACCCGGTTGGTCAAAAGCAGCTATCGACAAAAATGAATGAGGCAGACCTTAACTTAGCTTTATGATATGAATTTTTCAATTCCAGGAAGGTCTACTTCTGTGGTGTCAACGCAAGACGGCACCCTACAAGAACGTGAACGTTCAGAACTTCCACCTGTCGTTCAAGGATGGTCTGGCCTTCTGTGCCCTCATCCACAGGCACAGGCCCGACCTCATCGACTACAGCAAGCTCTCCAAGGACAACCCTCTGGAGAACCTCAACACGGCCTTCGATGTCGCCGAGAAGTACCTCGACATCCCCCGCATGTTGGACCCTGACGGTAATTTTATCTTAAGACTTGTTAACAACTATCTATTCAATTTCTTCGTCAGATCTTTCTAAACAAATTTAAGTATAGTGTTATGGAACAACATTAGATTACTTATGTAAACCAGTTCCAATTTTTTTGGTAATTATTATGATTATCGGTTTTTTAATAAACGATGATCATTAATTTTGTGATTTTCATAATCATCTGGCAACTAAAATAATTGTATCTGAAGATTCAACCAGCTGAAATATTTCAAGAAGGAACTTTTTTTAAACATAATCTCAAATATAAATACTGAATTACAGACCTTATAAACACACCAAAGCCGGATGAGCGCGCCATTATGACCTATGTGTCATGTTACTACCACGCTTTCCAAGGCGCGCAGCAGGTATAAGAAATCAAAAATGGCCGCTATTGCAGTCGTTTGAAAAAACCAGACCCCTAACGCTAGGCCTTTGTGTGTCACTTATAGCATGGCCCCGAGTGCTTCAAATAAATCCTTCACAATTCCCTTCCTACTTTCCGATACCAATTTTACGAGTAAGTATTTTGCCTGATTTGAAAATTTATAATCAATTTTTAACTATATAAATAACTGAAACTGAAACGATGATGTCATAGCTATCGGAATGTACGGAGCCACTGTGTGGACAGCCGTTGATTTACGGAATCGTAACAAATTCATTATAATTACTGTGCGAACTATTATCCTGATCAAACAAAACATTGCCAATTATGGATTTAAATGCGTCATTCACATCATTACCAACCAAAACAAAACAGAAACACATTTATTCATAGATTTATTCCTATTTTAATATTGCTCCTTATTTGATGTACTGTTTTAATTTATTGTATATTATTTATAGATGTTTTAGCTTTTGTCAGTAACTCATGTGTTGCGCGCAGACGTCTAACTCTACTAGCAACATCGGCAATAATTATTTTCATTCCCAATTTATTAATTATATTGGCAAATATGAGCCTTTCAATGTCGATCGGCTTTGCTAAGGTGTAATTTCAAAGTGCTAATCAGTTTAGACGCTGAGTTTTCGGCGAACCAAATGATCTGCTGTTATGTTTCGCAGCTCGTTAATATCAGTTTGCCCTAATTCGACGTCTGTACGCATCATTCCAACATTCAAGGTGTCAGTATGCTTGTTTGTATCAGTGCTGTGAATATTTAGCTCAAAAATTATCTTATTTGATGAGAGATGCTAACTTAAGGTACATTTTCCAAAAAATACTTCGGGTATGTAGACAACATTTTGTTTTGTCAAATGCTAAGCTAACACGCACAACACAATCTCTAAACACAAGCATCCTGAAACCTAGGAAGATGGAAATATTCACGAGACTATCTCGCCAATATTTCCTACTTCCGTCATTCACGTGAAACACACAGAGTATGTACTAATATATAATGGCCGTCTGATTGATTTCCGAGGCTTCTGTTTTAATCAAGGAAATAAACCTAAGCAGAACTATAATAGTACATAAAGTTGAGATGGTATTGTTGTAAGAATTTCGGTAATGTAATCCTGCATATGGCGTGCGATTCTCAGTCATGTGGATCTAAGGGTGACATACGAAAATTCCTTAAAGGTTGTTTTGACATAACTGCTGCAAGATTCATATCAAGCGTGTGAGAATCACACGCCCAATGAAGCGTTACAGCAAATTCTAACAACAACAGAATCGATCGTCTCCCATCTCGCTATTTAATTCGCATACTCTGTGTTTTACACCGTCTATACTGAATTTAACCGAGTACAAGCATGAAACTAACCCCGTGTCGCTTGCGTGCCGCTTGTCAGATCTGCAGAACACAGCCATGCCGGACGAGAGGGCTGTCATGACCTACGTCTCCTCCTACTACCATTGCTTCTCAGGCGCACAAAAGGTTTGTAAGCTAAACTTAGCAGTACTTAACAGATCCCTTTTCTCGTTTTTAAGAGCTAGTGCTTAAGAGTTTAATTTAGAGCATAGTGGCTCATATCTTCTTCAGCCTTATTCTTTAGCGCTTGATATGACTACACTACATGACCCTTGCCTTTTTGAGGCCGAGTATCATATTTTTTATATATCCACATATTAAAATTACAAACTCTAGTTTTACATAAATATCTTTTTCTTTGCATGATTCCAAATTGAAAAACCTATCTGGCAAAACATTCCCTAGCAATATACCAACATTTTTTAAAAATAATTAAATTTCAAAGCCGAAGTTTTTTAAAGTAATTATTTTTACACATTGAGACTAATAAGGTACCTACCTAAATTAAGATTTTTTTTTGTATTTACTTGTTTTTTGTATATTCCAGGCTGAAACTGCCGCGAACCGCATCTGCAAGGTTCTCAAAGTCAACCAGGAGAACGAACGCCTGATGGAAGAGTACGAGCGTCTTGCCAGTGACGTAAGTATACGAACCGGGTTCCATTTACAACACCAAGGCTAAATAAAAACTGTCTACCACCACAAATAGGTACACAAAACAAAAAAGCTACACATACACAAAAACGCGTGCTTCGCAAGGCACGTCAAGTTGTTGATCCAGGCTGTCATCAATTCATGACAGTCGTCAGGCTGTTTCTGATGCCTTTAGGGAGTTTGAAAACTCTGGCAACATTGTCGGCCACCTACACAAACAAAACAAAGAATCAATCCATCAAAGAATCCAGAAAACTGTCTCGTTTTACGGCAACAATACGCCAGGCGTTTTCACGTACTAGAAAATTTATTTTGCTGTCTTTCGGGAAAATGTTACGATACCACTGCTCCTTACTGTCTTTGCCGAAGTCAACAAGCATTCGTTAGCCAAAGACGTAGTACTGTATTTCTAACCCTGACTTGATAATTTGTGTGTTTAGCTACTGGACTGGATCCGACGCACGATGCCATGGCTGAACAGCCGCCAGACCGACAACTCGCTTGCCGGTTGCCAGAAAAAACTGGAGGACTACCGTACTTACAGGTACGTAACTATTATTGATATTATGTTTTAAACCATCCATTCCACCTCCATGCCCTCTGTCACGCTAAGAGTGGCCTTTGAATCTTGTGACCCTGCTTAGAGCCGCAAGACCCAATATGCTTTGTCTGCCCCGTTAGGGATAAAGACATGATTGTTTATGTATGTTTGTTTTAAAATATCTTTTAACAGTTTC
Source organism: Acrobasis consociella (assembly GCA_963555685.1). Classification (NCBI taxonomy): domain Eukaryota; kingdom Metazoa; phylum Arthropoda; class Insecta; order Lepidoptera; family Pyralidae; genus Acrobasis; species Acrobasis consociella. Next base: position 10,540,448 of record OY743120.1, read on the forward strand.
ATAAGAAAATTCAGTAATATCATACCAGCGTACTAGATCTAATGTTTTTTTTTGTTAACCTGTTTTGTCCCATTGTTGGGCAAAGGTCTCTCCCATCTTCTACTTATCTCTTTCCTGTGTTCGGCTCGTCCATCCCTTCTGAAATGCGTCGATATTGTCTCGCCAGCACTTTCAAATGGTTAATTAATATGAAAAAAAATGTTTTCAGGCGTAAACACAAGCCTCCTCGCGTAGAGCAGAAGGCCAAACTGGAGACCAACTTCAACACCCTGCAGACCAAACTGCGCTTGAGCAACCGCCCCGCGTATATGCCCACCGAAGGCAAGATGGTCTCTGTAAGTACCGCTACCCATTTCATTTAACTCTTTTAACGCTTTTCAGCGTGGTTGGTCGGCAATATAACTCTCTTACTCTTAAAAATTATTTTGCCTAAAGAAAGATCCCTCAACAAGAGCTTGAAGACTTGGTTATAAATTTAGCAACATCATTTTTTTCTATAGCAGAAGGATTTCGAAGTAAAATTTAAGAAGACGGAGCCAACCCCATTTTAGCCCCGAAATGTTAGTTGCCTTAAGTATTTTTACTTATAAGTTACAATCTCCTAATTTCCAGGACATCGCTCAAGCATGGAAGGGTCTGGAAATCGCTGAGAAGGCATTCGAAGAATGGCTCCTCAGCGAAATGATGCGCCTTGAGCGTCTGGAGTACCTGGCCCAGAAGTTCAAGCACAAGGCTGACATCCACGAGGACTGGACCAGGGGTAAAGAGGAGATGCTGCAATCTCAGGACTTCCGTCAATGCAAGCTGTATGATATCAAGGCTCTGAAGAAGAAGCACGAGGCCTTCGAGTCTGACCTCGCCGCGCACCAAGACCGTGTCGAGCAGATCGCAGCCATCGCACAGGAGCTCAAGTGAGTACACATGAGCAATATCTAGCACAGTTATAAAAATACTGGTAATATATATATATATATTGGTAATATATATATATATATATATATATATATACTGGTAATATATATAAATACCTATGTTATAAGATTTTAGCAAAGAGATGTCTGAATAAAATTATTTAGTCACCTAACTAGATCGTACAATCTAACAGGCAGAACACGCAACACATTATCTACTATATATTAATAGCCTAGCGTGTAAAAAAATATTTTTTTAAAACCGACTTCACCGCCAAACTACACAACCGATTTTGATCAAATTTCTATGGGGCCACTTCGGAAGTATAGCCTTTCAAACAAAAAAGAATTTTCGAAATCGATCCAGGCGTCTTCGAATAATTGGTGAACATACATTAAAGAAAAAAGATCGCGACGAACCTCCTCCTTTTTTGGAAGTCGGTTAAAAAGAGAACCGTAATCCAAACTTAAACAGCATAACACTAGAATCAAATGCTAGAAACTAACCGACACAAGTTGACTCACATTCAGCTGCTAAGAAATAAGGCGATAGACTCAAGTTGCAATGAGACCTCTCCAACCCTTCTGGCCAGCGTGGAGTGTAGGCCTCATCCTCTGTCTGCTCTAGCCAAGTATGACTCTAGTAGTACAGAGAGGGTCGTGCTCCTGCAGTGGAGACAGAAAGACCTGATGATGACGCACAGCATTACACAAAAACAAATAATAGAAACAACCGACCCAAACCGACTCACATGCAGCTAAGAATTCAAGAGACAGACTCCTCAAGTTCCTAAGTGTGACTTTACATTGATGTATTCACGCTTTGCTTCCAGCACATTGGAATACCACGAAGTGGCGAGCGTGAACGCGCGCTGCCAGCGCATCTGCTCGCAGTGGGACCGCCTCGGCGCGCTGACGCAGCGCCGCCGCCACGCGCTGGACGACGCCGAGCGCGTGCTCGAGCAGATCGACCTGCTGCACCTCGAGTTCGCCAAGCGCGCTGCGCCCTTCAACAACTGGTGAGACCCTAACTTTTTTAACTGAGTATGTACCTTCCACGGTGTATATAGAAAAACATCAAAGACCCAGGTCAATCGGAAAAAGATATTATTAAAAAATACAACTTTTTGCTAAACCTATTTCAGTTATAATATTTTTTTTCTCGTTCTAAAAGAACTTAAAAATGTTAAATAATGAGAAGAGGGAGACGGATAAAACATGTGCAAGCAGTTGTTAATTTTTATGAATAAGAGGGTATGTTTATATCAGATAACAATCAAGACATCACCTAGGCCATGAACCACAACCAGGAACAAATCAAAATATTTCAGAGACCATGAACCACAACCAGGGGCAAATATATTTTTTTTAACTGGGTACTTGACTAAGAAGACTTATTTTTTTTTTAATATCTTCGATAAACACTCACGGGAGGCTGGCGTGCGAGCAGATTTTTGCTTTAATGCAATACGGTAAACATATGCGACAGCCCAGTGCCTATATTCACATCACAAAACGTAGCAACATAATAATGACTCGCTTATTTCAATACATGAATGTTTACAACATTTACGGGCTACAGGCTGGACGGTACCCGCAAGGACCTGGTGGACATGTTCAACACTTTACCAAATCACAAAACGTAGCAACATAATAATGACTCCTTATTTTAATACATGAATTATTAACAATACTTACGGGCTACAGGCTAGACGGCACCCGCGAGGACCTTGTTGACATGTTTACCACTTCACCAAATCATAAAACGTAGCAACATAATAATGACTCCTTAATTTAATACATGAATTATTTACAATATTTACGGGATACAGGCTGGACGGTACCCGCGAGGACCTGGTTGACATGTTCATCGTACACACCATCGAGGAGATCTCCGGCCTCATGGACGCGCACGCTCGCTTCAAGTCCACCCTCGGCGAGGCCGACAAGGAATATCAGGTGCGTTAAATATAGTAAAAAATATCACTAAAAAAGTACTTGGCTTTCACATTTTTAAGATTTATGGTAGAAAGAAACAACCTGTACCTCATGCAATTACCTATCTAATCATTAATACCCAGAAGACTTAAAAGTTTATTCTAATAGAGTTTAGGTTTTGTTAAAAGCTTTATCTTTTTCAAATATCACAGAAAAAATAAAATAGAGAAATAAAACAATAAAAACTTAAAATTGGAATGTACCTGCTGCTTCTCTTTCCGCGCACATCATTAAAGCAGATTAGGGGAATAGGCGAAATTATGTGGCTATTTTGTTTCCTTTTTCCATCTTTACGTCCACATACAGAAGCCCTACAAGAAAGTGACCTTTAATTGAATCTTGCAGCTCTAGGCTCTATCTGCTTAGTGCCGCAAGACCCAAACTGTATTTATATTTATTATAAATTTATTTATTACATTTATTTATATTCTTTATCAAACTCTAACTCAGAAATAAACATTTATTTCCAGGCGATAGTAAACTTGGTTCACCAAGTAGAGTCCATCGTCAAGCAACACCAAATCCCCGGAGGTTTGGAGAACCCCTACACCACACTTACTGCTCATGTAAGTAATGAGCTGGTTAAATCACGATCAGAAGTAAAATCTATTTGCTAACAGTAATTAGTACACAAACATAGCTGTCTTCTATAAATAGCCAAAATAATTTTAACACATAATTCAGCTTGTATCGACAAAAAATTTACGATTCAACTCAACAGCCTATTTTACATCGTTGCCCGTTTAACTGGACCGATTTAGATATTTGGAGATTTGCCGGTCTAATACCCGCTATATCATTAAAAGATTAACTTTAAGAGAAATTATCATCATCGGCAGCCTTCCATATCCCACTCCCACTGCTGAGAATAGTCATCTCAATGTATGCCAACCACATCGGTGCTGCGCATTACGAAACTAGTTTGGACAAGCAACTTTTCTACGTTTACCATCTAGGAGCCACCACTTCGTCAGCACTCGCCTCCATCTATCATCACCTCGTCTAGCCAGGTGTCCTGATGCCCAACATCATTTGAGATCTATAAAACGTTTTCCAGTATCCAGAACTTTCGTTCTTTGTCGGATCACGATGCTAGGGATTCGGTCTTGTAGTTTAATGCCAAGCATAGCTCTCTATGGCTCTTTGTGCAACTCTGACTCGGTGCACCAAATCCTGGGTCAACGTCCATGTTTTAGCACCATTAGTCATAGTAGGCAGGCAGGACACACTGATTAAAAAGACGGGTTTTCAGGCATTGTGAAAAGTAATCATATTCCAACAATTTTAAAAGAAGACGTAATTTTTGTTGCTATAATACAAAAAAATGCTTTCTTATAACTCTAGGAACTGAACCGCAAATGGTCAGACGTGCGGCAACTGGTGCCGCAGCGCGACGGCACGCTGGCGGCCGAGCTCCGCAAGCAGCAGAACAACGAGAACCTGCGCCGCCAGTTCGCGGAGAAGGCCAACGCCGTCGGGCCCTGGATCGAGCGGCAGATGGACGCCGTCACCGCCATCGGAATGGGACTGCAGGTACTGGAACGTAGACATGGGTAATCTTGACTCCGAGGTGCGTTTCGGCTCACTAAACCTTAATCCTCATTCGGTACCGACTCACCCTATTGATTCCTACTGCCTTATCGACTCCGGCCCCATAATCTAGCGGCGCACGATGAATAGCCAAAGACTCCGTCCGATTCCTTCCGATTCCCGAGTATTTTTCCGATCCCGACACCCGTGACGCGGTTGAGCCGAAACGAATGTCTGGCGAATAGCGCACAACGCGAGTGCCGATTGCCGGCGGGACTAAGTATCTACGACGCGGATTTAATGACTCGCGGGAGTCGGTAACAATTGCTCGGAGGTGATAAGATTATCAGATTTGGGTCATTTAAATCTTCTAATTCGGAGTAAGAGGAGGATGGGTAACCATGTCTACTGAACCGTAACAAATAGCACGACAGTCCAATGTCGTCCTATCAAAAGAACTAAGACATTATCCTTATGCCTCTGAAACATCTTCATCCTATGCGAGCAGCATAGTTAACAGCATTCTTTTCTTTTTCTAGAAACAGACATCCGTCACTAGTCGATCTGCCCACATTTCTCGTCTAGTAAAAATTACCTTAGACGCCAAATCCATCATAGTTTTACGCTACTCAAATAGTGAATTATTTGTAGCTGTCCCTTTGTTTATTCCCTTTTCGTGTATCTGCCAAAACTCAAATACATAATATTAGACCTATTGGATCTTCTATTCTTGGAAAATAGATGAGAGTTCATAAAATTTGTTTTTTTAATTAAGAGAATAGACTAAAGTACAATAATTGTAATTGCAGGGCTCACTAGAAGACCAATTGCACAGGCTGAAGGAATACGAGGCGGGCGTGTACGCGTACAAACCACACATCGAGGAGCTCGAGCGCATCCACCAGGCTGTCCAGGAGGGCATGATCTTCGAGAACAGGTTAGAACACTACTATTTTCAGTAGAAAGAAAAGAAATTGGTACCTATGGATCTCAAAGTTGCAAAGTCAAAGTGATGCGCAGTAGAATGAAGGTTACTAATGTAGCTCAACATCTGCATAACATTATGGCCATACTGGACTGAGTGGCAGAGGATAGACCACAATGGAGAGAGCTGGAGGAGGCCTATGCCAAAAGGCACACTGAGCTGCGGGACATTATTTGAAACACCACACGTACCAGATACCGAAACAATTGAGAAAGCTCCGAAATAGAAGGTTTTATTATCTATTTATAATGTAGCCCTCTCTCTCTCATCTGAGCGTTTTCCCAGTTGCATCCTCAGTTGCAATGCTGAGAAGCCCGGGGTCCGCTTTCCGACTTTTTATTTATAATGTAGCCCATAGCTCATTAAAGATTAGCAAAGATTAACTCATTGAAGTGGTAGTAGGTAGGGACAAAGCGCGACTTCCGAAAAGTCAGGAGCGTCCTACTCTAACGATATTAAGTGGGACTAACGACTTGTGCCTTCCGAATGACGGAAAAGCACAAGCATAGCTGTTTCAGCAGATGACTTATCTAGATTCAACTCACCTAATTATGTTGCATCGCACCAGTGGCGGATTTACACATTTGCCGCCAGTAGGCTTATTATATTTTGCACCCCTACCCTAACCATCCTTTTTTGGATCCGTCATGTGCAGCTTTTTCTATGACGAAGAAGTGGAAATAGGTACGTATCAGTCCGCCGCCTAATTACTTAAAAAAAATCTAGGAGCGCTTGATTATGCCGGCCCTATTCAGGGTAGCGGGGATGCGCGGAAGGCGAGGGCTGGAAAACATTCGATATTGCCGCCCCCTAAAATTTGCCGCCCTAGGCTCCAGCCTACTCAGCCTGCTGATAAATCCGCCACTGCATCGCACGCACCGCTAAACCATCGAATCCTCATGGCTCGATCCTAAAGTCGAAGGATACTAAACTTAGTAATTTAGTTTAGTATCCTTCGACTTTAAGATAAAGCCCAAAAATAAACTGACGTGTTCGTAACCTGTCCCCAGATATTCACAATACACAATGGAGACGCTGCGCGTGGGCTGGGAACAGCTGCTAACGTCCATCAACCGCACCATCAACGAGGTCGAGAACCAGATCCTCACGCGCGACTCCAAGGGCATCACTCAGGAACAGCTCACAGAGTTCCGCTCCTCGTTCAACCACTTTGACAAGAACCGCACCGGTAAGATGTCCTGGATCCTGATTTTGTCAATTTTTGAAGTTGTTCAATGAAGGTGCAGTCACAACTATCTCTGGAAGCTTGTTCCAGTTATTGACCACAGAAAATTATGAAATGGTTTCCTTTTTGATTTATCACGACATAGGTAAGTATAGAGGTATATTGAGAAAGAGCGAAGATTTCTATTATCACACCTGTCTAGTTCATAAATACTCTACTTATCCTACATTCCAACGTTCTAAATGCCAAGATTTTCACTACCAAATCTACATGTGACTTACCGCACCAATTTACTTGACAGGCCGCCTAGCACCCGAAGAACTGAAATCCTGCCTGGTGTCGGTGGGCTACAGCATCGGCAAGGACCGGCAAGGAGAGCTGGACTTCCAGCGCATCCTCGCCGTCGTCGACCCCAACAACACAGGTACCTACCGCAGATCAATATTTGAGTTATTTTATGATAAACTTTTTATGATACGCAGGTAGTACAGGGGGTCGTGCTCGCAGTGGAGACAAAAAAAAGGACGAAAAAAAGGTGTTTGAAAAATGGCCACAAAACTTTCGCTACTGTTAGTAACAGGCCTTCCTATATTCCTGAAATATATTCGACTTTTCCAAAAATTGCCGACTTTAGTACAGCGGGTCTTAAACGCTCAATAATAGTAAAAATTCTACAGGTTTTTAAAAATCCCAATTTTAAGGTCTGGATTTAAAAGGTCAAGATATTTCTGCCGACTGTATCGTTCTCTATACAAAGGTCATTCTACATTGTTTTCAGGTTACGTGTCGTTCGATGCGTTCTTGGACTTCATGACAAGGGAATCCACAGACACAGACACCGCTGAACAAGTCATCGACAGCTTCAGGATCCTTGCTGGCGACAAAGTAAGATGACGATTAAGAGCACTTAACTAAGAAACATTTCTCAGCCTACAAAAAAACGAAGATAACAAACAAGTATAGTGATTGTTGAATGGCATACTTAGTAGTATTTAAGTTGCTCGAACAAATGTTAAAAGCAATCAAAGTATTAGTGAAAAAACTAACCAAATTATAAATGACAAAAGATCGAAGTTTTAAAATCCACGCGTATGCACTTTATAAGACAGTCAAATATGACCAACCTAATCCTAATTACACAATGAAGTACTGACGTGACAAAATGCCTGCAAAGGCTTACCCCCTTATTCATAAAAAAATATTATCCGTTTTCTAAACCTATTTAAGTTAAAATAATTGCCTCATTCTTTCAATATCAAATGTTAAAAAGAGGGAAAGGGACAAAACATGTTTTAACTAAAATGGGTTTCGCAAACGGTAAACTTTTATGAAAATGGGGGTTATTTTCTGCATATTTGACTGTGATCTGTCCCGCAGCCCTACATCACGGCAGAAGAGCTGAGGCGCGAGCTGCCGCCCGACCAGGCGGAGTACTGCGTGGCGCGCATGCCGCCGTACCGCGCGGGCGGCGCCCCGCCCGGCGCGCTCGACTACATGGCCTTCTCCACCGCGCTCTACGGGGAGACCGACCTCTAGGTATATATCTGCTCCTGGCTAGTAATAGTAAACCCGTAGCATAAGGGTTTTATCGTAACTCGCGTTCTTGTTACTTTTATTTCATTTCATTTTTTCAACGTTTTAGTTAACTATGAGTCGCCTTTAGCTATAGAAAAAAAATTGAAGCCTTTTAATTACTTCAATTACCACTTTCACAGCTTGTTTCAAATAGTACTTATTGTTTGCATTTATAGTTTCGATAAAATGTAGCATGCTATGTTGAATGAGAAAAATAAAAACTCACACCAATCAGCAACCAAAGAAAAACGTATCAAGTAAACAAATACCACGAGAAAAAAATCTGGCGTCACGCCAACGACCAGTGACCAGTTGGACTAGTGCCGAGATTCGCACGTATATTTCGGTGTACTAAAGCACGTTTGTCAGACACAGGTCCGAGTCCCCACGGCCACACGTCGACGTCATCCACAGATGAGCACAGCCGCGCTCTGCATCTAACCAGGAACCACCGAGCCGGCGAGCACGACACACTTAGATCACTTTACCTTACATTAACTGTAACAAATCGCCCTAAACGGTTAGTGTAACGCAAAATATCTTCGTGGAATTAGTCTTAAAGCAGTTCTATTAAATATGTGCAATGTTCAAACCAAAAATGCCATTAACTTTCATACAGTAAAACATTTCTCCCTAATGTTTAGTAACCTTTTGGCTCAAATCGGAGAATCATTATATGTTTACATCTCTCTATTTATACATTAGCGTTAGGTAATTTTTAACTTTTATATGAAATTCTCAGGGAAGTCACAACATATTTGTAAGATATAATGGTGCTAATGTTAGGCTTGACTAATGTGTGACACCAAAATAAGACTCATTCGCATTGTGAGAATGTTTTTGTTATATTTTTTTATTTCTAAGCAAACATTATTTATACAAGTTCAATTTTTAATTACTGCCATTAGTAATTATAGTACTACGAACGTAGGTACAAAATATTAAGTTGTCAAAATTTATAAATGTTGCAGGGAAGTGTCACACAAATTTATTATTTATATCATATAGATTGCCATAGCTTGCCTGCATCTATTTATTATCATCTTGAATATCATTTTTATATGAGTTTAGTTTGTGAGAGTATTTTGTACTCAAAAATAAATGATCTGCCATATTTTGTCTTTTAATAATGACTGCGTTGTTAATCCAACCGATATATTATGAGGAGGTAACAGTGGTATGTAGTTTAAGAATGGATTATGTGCCCAAAAAGTATACTAACTCGAATGTACAGCTAATTTAATAAAGAGCTCTTAAACACAGTTTATGTTTAATTTAAATATATTTATTTATGACCATTACATACTACAACCTAAACAAAACAATATCAATAATTCACAAATGCTCCTTAGTTAAAACAATTAGACTCAGTCCATATTCATCAGGAAATGCTCATTTCCAATCAGCAATTCTCTTTGATTTCTTTAACCGTTCTGTTACTGCCAATACCAGACACAATAGTATGACAATGAACGTGGACATTTATAAATGTCATCCGGGTCTTTACCGGTTAATCAAGTGAATCCTAATTTGAAATTTTTAAAGTAATCAAAGCAATGAATTGGGTCATGACAACAAAACATTATCCAAGGCTCTAAATAAATAGATACAACATTAACAGAATTAATTGTTCAGTTAAAAATCAACTTAAGCTATTCCCTACTGTACAAACCTATTCCCAGTACTTTAAAATACTGTAGAATGGATTACACATTATAGCTATGCTTGGTTTCCAACCTGTTTCTGCATTGCATTGTACCAATACCAATAACATTGCATTAACAAATAGGGAACCCAAATCAATTGGAAAAGTATGTTTAAAAGAAAAAAAAAACAAACAAATACATATTGGTTATTGCTATCTGAAAATCCATCTGATGTTTTATTCATCACTTCAAAGAACAACAGAAGATCTACTCTATGAGATTAATTAATGTAAAAAGATACATGTATATTTTATCATACAGGCCTAATTTTAAATCTGACCTCATTCCCTTGCCTATTTACAGTAAAGAACAGTAGTTACTACTTTTCCTCTAATTTTGTTTCCTCTGCAGTCAGTAGCGCACTTTTGATCCCAACTTTTTTCAGTTCTTCGACTAGCTCACCAGATTGGTGCATCTGTAACATAATGTCACAGCCACCCACAAACTCACCGTTAATAAAAACTTGAGGGATTGTTGGCCAGTTTGAGTAATCCTTTATTCCTAGAAAAAAAAAACAAAATTATTAGATACTACATGTGCCACTCAAATTTGGGCCTAATTGCGGAAAATTCTCCTCGAGGGAAATAAGAAGTAAGTACATGTGCCACTTTTTGGTCTTAATTATAAGTTTTAACACAAGAAATATTATGAATACTTAACAGCATTACAGTGAATATGCTGAGATTAAAGAAAGAGATTAAGTATAATGTTGAATCATGTTGTTATGTCACTATTTTGATTCATTCTTTCCACCTGCAGTGTCACAAGTGGCCTTAGAATTTTTACGGCTCTGATTATCTTTAATGAGAGTACCTATTAACATTTTAATCGTATTCGTAAGTAAGCTTCTAGGAAGGTTCTAAGGCAAATATATCTAGCATGGAAAATGGAATATTTGTCAAGGAAAGAGTACTGACTAGATATAGATATAGAAAGGAAATTTCCTTTGACAAAAACTAGTCAGACATAATACTAGAAAATCACGGGTCATTGATAGGTTAAAAATTAACTAACCTTGTCTGATATTTTCGTCAGCGAGAACATCAAGACTTTCATAAGGTACAGCATGCATTCTCATTATTTGAACCACTGCATTACTAAATCCACATCTTGGAGCGTCTGGCACACCTTTCATAAACACTACAACTTTATTATTTTTAACAATTTTATCAATTTTCTCCTTCACCGGAGTATCGGCTAAAGTACGACATGACAATTTCATAATGTTACTACACATTGGAAGAACATTTCTGCGTAGTAAACCGTTCATTTTTGTGCAGTTATTTATCAATAGTTGCAATTACAATAATAATTTTATTTGAACCAAATCTGAATTTATTTTTTAAAAATCTTCGCTTGCTTTCACACTTTTCGCAGAATAGTTACGTCACTGTCATATCATAATCATAGAGACAAATTTCGAGCAGACGCAGAATATGTCATAATTGACGGATGGGGCCTGCCAATATAGCAGGTTACACCAACATAAAAAAATTGAACAGTGTTACCAACAAATGATGGCGAATGGGGAATGTAAAGGCGGGTCTCCTGCGCCAGAAATCTCGAAACATTACACAAAAAACATGAAACAAAAACAAAACAAAAATATTATTTTTCATACACAAACCGTCTCCTGCAAATAATTTCTGTTTTGAATGAAACATTTCTTTATGGTTGACTTCATCATGAGGTGCTACTTTTCAAACGCGGAGTAACTAAACGAACGGTTTTTTGTACGGAAAAACCATTCGTTTAGGTGACTCCGCGTTTCAAAAATGACACTTACACACTTACACACCTAATAATATTTATTTCTGATTACTGTTACCATCATTTCTGCCTGACGAAGAACTAGAAGATGTGTTCTGCGTTTTACCAATTGCAGATAATAGAGGTAGGCTCCAAAGGACTCTTAACCAAAACCGTAAAATAATTAAAAAAGAAATCCTTCCCCTCTCGTCCCCGCGCAGGGCATGTTTTCCATCTGCTTTCGAAAGCAGAAACATGTGTATGCCATAGACAATTGTGTATGGCCACGCCCCTTTGTTTGCGTGTTTTTGTGTAATGTTTTGGATATTTTGGTGCAGGAGACCCGGCTTAAGGCATGTTACATTTGTCATTATTATCATGATATTCATGATCATATCGCGATATCACAAGTATTGAAATGGGCTATTATATTATCAATAATACGCATTTGAAAAGAATAAAGTAGTTTTTCGTACAAGATTAAGTCATGGATAATAGAAATAACCGGCCAAGTGCGAGTCAGACACGCGCACGAGGGGTTCCGTAACATTATCTATAAAAAAAGCGGCCAAGTGCGAGTCGGACTCGCCCATGAAGGGTTCCGTAACAGCAATATAATACAAAAGTCTTATAGTAAGTTTTATTTTATTTTTATATTTGAGTTGTTTAAATGAAAATTAAATTGCGGTTTACGATTTATGACCTATTAAAAAAAAGTACTTGCTAGATATCGTTCAAACCAATTTTAGTTGGTACTTTGCATGGTTATAAACATCATATATTTTTTTTAGTTGGACACACATTTTTCCACTTTGGAAGTGTCCCTCGCACAAACTATTCAGTTTAGAAAAAAATGATAAAAGAAACCTTAATATCATTTTTGAAGACCTATCCATAGATACCACACACGTATGGGTTTGATGAAAAATATTTTTTTTGGTTTCGGTTCTAAGTATGGGGACAGTTTTAGGTATGGGGACCCCCAAAATTTATGTTTTTTTTCCTATTTTTGTGTGAAAATCTTAATGCGGTTCACAGAATACATCTACTTACCAAGTTTCAACAGTATAGTTCTTATAGTTTCGGAAAAAAAAGTGGCTGTGACATACTGACGGACAGACAGACAGACAGACAGACATGACGAATCTATATCTATAAGGGTCCCGTTTTGGCCATTTGGCTACGGAACCCTGAAAATCAAGTTTTTTGTATGGGAGCCTCGCTTAAACATATTTTTGTTTATTTATTTTTAAAATAAAAATACAAATGAGTATTTTGTGAATATTTCAAGTGCCTACCTACCTGTTGCCATTATTGATATCGAGCAAAAAAGGGCGAAAAAATCGCATTTGTTGTATGGGAGCCCCCCTTATCTTACACCTTTAAACGAGCAATTCTTGTATATTTATTTCTATATTTATAAATTTCTGTGATCTCGAAAACGGCTCTAACGATTTCGCTGAAAATTGGTATATGGGGGTAAACAATCGATCTAGATTAGTCTTATGTTTGGGAAAATGCGTGTTTTCGAGTTTTCATGCGTTTTTTACCCTTTGGGTACGGAACCCTAAAAAGGCTGCTATAGCAATTGTTAACCGTGCGCGTATTAAAATGATAAGTAAACAAGATGTTTGTAAGTCTGGGTTTAATAAACACAACCAAAATATAATTTTACATAAAATTTGCTAGTAATTGCAAAAAACAAAAGGCCGTCTAGCTGATTTTTCGCCAGCGAAATCCAAAATCAAACATAACATTTTTCTTCTTTTTTTTTTATAAGTTGCCAGTGACATAGAAATTAAACCTACATGGTATGCACATAATACACGCGTGAGTAACATTTCCCACCCCTAGTGCTGCCCTAGCAGCACTCATTAACCATTGGAATCCGTAATACGCGTGTAACTGATCTAGTTAAAGTACCCGACTGAGTGTTTATCTTTACCATACGTACGCGGCCGTCTTTCCCAGGAAAGACTTCCGTAATCAAACCTCTCGGCCAAGTATTCCGGGGACTATTTGGGTCAGCGATGAACACCAAATCTCCCACCTGATACGATCTTTGTTCAGCGAGCCACTTCTTTCTTGGCACCATCTCCGGCAACACTTCGCGCACCCACCTATTCCAAAACATATCTGCAAGTCGCTGGGATACTCGCCACTGCTTCCTGAGGAGGATGTCTTTATCGTCAAAAATTCCTAAGCGTGGCAAGTTTGACGAAGTCCCTATGAGGAAATGGTTTGGTGTAAGGGCTTCTGAGCTACCTGGTTCTACGGAAACGTGTGTTAACGGTCGGCTATTTACCATGTTTTCTACTTCAGCTAAAAGAGTCGTGAGAATTTCCTCCCGTGGTGCACGTTCTTTCAGTATGACTTTAAGCGACGTTTTCACACTGCGAATAAGGCGCTCCCAGGTTCCTCCCCAATGTGGACTAGCTGGTGGAATGAATGTCCATCTTATTCCTCGATTCAAAGCTTCAGTTTCCAGAGCCTTCTCGTCGAGCTGGGCAATCGACTTTTTGAGTTCCTCATCTGCACCCCTGAGATTCGTCCCGTTATCTGAAAAAAGCTGCTGAGGCCAGCCGCGACGTGCAGCCATCCTGCGGAGTGCCATAATAAATGAATCTGTGGTAAGTGATGTCACTAGTTCCACGTGTATTGCTCGCACCGTCAAGCATGTGAACAGCACGCCATATCTTTTTAGGCAACTCCTTCCAACAGTAACCTCGAGGGGTCCAAACAGATCGACACCACAGAATGTGAATGGACGCTGGTGGTGTGCCATTCTGGCTTCTGGAAGGTCTCCCATCCTTGGAATTTCAGGCTTACTTTTCCTCAGTCGACAGAAATTGCATTTGGAAACCACGTTTCGCACTGTCGGCCGTAGTTTAATAACCCAATACCTTTGCTTAAGTTCGTTCACTACCAACTCTTGATTTCCATGAGCAGCTTTAACATGATAAGCTCGAACAATCAATCTGGCAATGTAATCACCTCCGTCTAATATAATAGGATTTTTTATTTCAGGTGCAACGTCGGCAGCAGCTATTCGTCCACCAGCTCGTAGAATTCCGTGGGCGTCAAGGTAAGGAGTTAAGGTTAGTAGCTTACTGGTTTTACTCAATTCTTGTCCATTTTTTAATTTCCAGATTTCTTCACCAAAAGTTTGTGCCTGGGAGTATTGCAGCAGAGTACGTTCAGCCTTTTCCATCAATGTGAAGTCATCCTCAGTAAGTATTTTCCTTAATTTATTAATAAATTTTAAAACCGTGTACATAGCACGAACTAATTTCAGCCATGACGAGAAATGAGTGGGGTCAGGAACCGAGAAATCAGTTGGGTCTGATGTGACTACAAAAACACGTTCCAATTGTGTCGTATCCACTTCTGTTTGTGTGACATCATTGGGCCAATTGTCCTCTGAGTCACGAAGAAAGGCAGGACCACGCAACCACTCGCTTTGAATCGTAGACACGTCGTAGTTTTCCCGGGTAGCAACATCAGCGACGTTTAACTTCGTGGGAACATAGCGCCACTCATTTGGTTTAGATAGTTCATCTATTTCACCCAATCTGTTTGCAACAAAAGTCTTGTAAGTTTTACTGCTATTTTTTATCCAATAAAGAACGGTGGTAGAATCACTCCAAAAGAACTTCTGTTGTGGTTTTATCCGGTGCTCTCGAACGATTGTTTCTGCTAAACGTGCTGCAAGCACCCCAGCCTGTAATTCCATTCGAGGGATGGTCATAGCCTTCAATTTAGCCACACGACTTTTACTGGCTATAAATGCTACGAACCAATTATCATTATTTTGCCAACGCCAATACGCTACCGCATTCATCGCGTGTGAAGACGCGTCGCAAAACACATGCAGTTGTAAACATGAGTATCTGCACTGCTGACTTGATACCATCTCGCTATTCATCATACCTGCTACACCATAGTAGCGAGGCAAACCAACATCCTGTAACGTGCTCAACATCTGTAACCACTTTACCCATCTGTCATTCAAATCAGCAGATACCTGCTCGTCCCATTCAAAGTTTTCTCGCCAACATTCTTGAAGAATAATTTTCCCTGTTATGGTAACAGGTGCTAGTATACCATAGATGTCAAATATTGACATAACCATTTGCAACATCTGTCTCTTTGTTGGTTTCTCTGTTCCATCAACTAAACTACGTGGAAGTCGTTTGAACGAGATGTCAATTTTCAATAAATCCTGTAGCGGCTCCCATATAAGTCCCAAAGTTCTTTCTCCATCAGAAAGTGTTTGTTGCCCGCTACAAAATGTCTTGGCTGTTTCGCCCAAATGTTCTGGTGGAATACTTTTGAGTACAACTTCACTGTTTGTTGTCCAATTTCTGATGTGGAAATTTCCCTGGCTGTGGATGTATGTAACATCACGGACTAGCTCCATAGCCGATTTTTCATCAGGAACGCTGTCAATGTAATCGTCCATATAATGTGAATCAACTATGGCAGAATAAGCTTGGGGAAAGTCCTCCTTGAACCTTTCAGCATTCTTATTCTTCACATACTGGGCTATGAAGGGTGAACAGTTGGCCCCAAAAATCAATGAAGTCATCACATTAGTCCTTAAAGATCCATCATTGTCTCTGAACAGAAAACGGAAGGCATCTTGATCTTCATGTCTAATCTTTACCCGAAGAAACATGTCCTTAATGTCGCCGGATATCCCCACCTTATTCTCCCTAAACCGTAGCATAATGCCAAACAAAGACTGGAGAAAATCAGGCCCCTTAAGCAGATAGTCATTTAGTGATCGGCCATCAGATTGAGCAGCTGCATCAAAGACAAGTCGGAGCTTCTTTTTATTGGGGTTGTCCACCCCAAAATGAGGCAGGTACCATGTCTTGGGATTCTTTGTCTCAGCAGTTCCTACTTCCTCCTTTGACAGCTGCTTGGCATAACCATTTTCGAACAGGTGATGAATGCGTTCACGATACCGTTGTGCAAAGTTTTCATTCTTCTTCATTTTTTGTTCCACTCCTCTTAGTCGTGTGAAAGCCATAGGAAAGGTTTCAGGCATCCTGCAGCTCGGGTCTTTCCATGGTAATCCTACATACCACTTGTTATCCTTTAGGGTTGAAGTCTGTTCTAAAATGTCCAGTGCGCGCAGATCTTCAACATTTTGACGTGGTTTGGCCGCTACGCCTAAAGATTCGACTGAAAAGAAGTGGCTTACCTGATCATGAAGTAAACGAAGTTCATTGTCACTTGAGATCAACAAGGATGTGTGCCGAGTGTGCTGCGGAACAACAGCCCGTCCATGCAAACACCAGCCGAGAGGGGTACGAGTAGCACATGGTTCATTAACAGCACCTACAACGGATTCCAAAGGCAACAGCAAATGACAATTATCCTGACCTATTAGTATCTCTGGCTTTAAAAGCCCTAAAGACAATTTATTTTTAAGTTTACTTAAATGTTTATAATTATTACAGTTTACATTATTATGAACCGGCAAGTCAAGTTGCTTAACACTACGTGCTTTGAAAGTAAATGGTTCACCTAGTGAATTAGTTATATTAACATTTACTATCTCACTATCACATGTTAATGTAGTGTTCCACGCGCCACGGACACGTAAAGATTCCTGGTGACCGCGTAGCCCGGCACGAGAGGCTAAGTTTGCACTAATTAACGATACGGTGGATCCGTCATCCAACAACGCCGCAGTGCGTACTATTTGTCCATTGGCACCGTGAATGTTTATGGGCACTACTTTCAACAACACTGCACACTTGTCCGTGTCTACATGGGTCACTGTTTCAGTTTCACTTAGCTGCTTCCCAGGATCCTGTTCGGTCACTGACGCGGCGCTATCCTGTGTCGCACGCGGAGTGTAGTGCAGTAAACGGTGATGGTTCTGACCACAACTGTCAGCATCACAAGTTGGTGCAGGGCAAGTCGCTCTTTCATGTTGTGACACAAGGCACTTATAACACAGCCTACTCCGCTTCACATACTGCCAGCGGTCCTTCCGTAGAGCTTTCTTGAACTTCTTACAATCTGTTAACTTGTGTGCTGACTGCTTACAAAACTTACAGTTTTCTGTGTCACTACCCTTTCTCTCCTGCACCAACACTGTGTCAATGTGTGCCTTTACATTATGTTTTTTTTCACTTTGATGGGCTATGTACAAAAGATTGGCGCCAGACTTAGATAGTTTGACTGCTTCTTCATGTAAAAATACAGCTAAATTAGACAATCTGTTGCTGTTGGTACTTTTAGTGTAGGCATAATCATTCCATTTAGCAATAAGTGTTGTGGGCAGCTTGCTTAATATTATAGTGGTCATATTTGTACCTTGCAGGTACTCCTCACGGCCTAATGCCTGAACAGCAGTTACAAAATTGGATACTTTGATTGAGAATTTAATTATTTCTTTGTGGTAATCAGGTGGTAGTGGTGATAACCTTTTAAGGTCAGTTACTATTTTCATTAAAATTATCTCTGGATCTCCAAATAATAATCTCAAAGTATCCATAATTTTTGTTGGTGTTGTAGGAGTAATAAGTAAAGATGAAACTGACTCACGTGCTGCTCCACGCAAACATCTCCTCAGCCGCCACAGTTTTTCTTTGTCGTTGAAGTTACACAGCTCATTCGATTCTTCATAGGCTTGTTCGAACTGGAGCCATTCCATCGGGTCGCCAGAAAATGTAGGCAGGTCCTTTGGTGTGCTGAGGCGGCTGATTAAATTTTGATTGTGATTATTAGTGACAGTGGCGGTCACCAACTGTTGGAGAGCAGCTGACAATTGTTGAATTGTATCATCTGGGCCGGAGGGCAACTTCTCCGACGGATTCAACAGGTCCTGTTTAATGTCCATCTGGTGGGCCTGTTGATGTTCCATTTCTTGCTGGCTGTTCTCCATCCACCTTTCAATATCACTCCTTCTAGTGCACAGACTTCCGTGCGAACCCTCCGATAGTGAACTGTAATTTTCTAATGCAGCAACATCTGCTGCTAACTTCTTGTCTACTAATTCCAGCTGGATACGCGCCCTTTCACGTGCAGCCTCTAGCTCTAGCTGCTTCTTTTGAGCTATGTATGAGGCCTTGGACGCCTTCGACCGTTGCACTGAATGGGTAGAAGGCTGCGTCGTCGGCGGAAGCTCCCGGGCCTGAGACACCGAGGCAGCCTCGGATTTTTCCATCGCTTTTCTCATAGCACTTCGAGTGAGCGGTTTTGTACCGGGAGTTGGTGTACGCGTAGTCATTCTGTTGCTAGTCCAAATTCGGCGAGAGGACCACTTGTTAACCGTGCGCGTATTAAAATGATAAGTAAACAAGATGTTTGTAAGTCTGGGTTTAATAAACACAACCAAAATATAATTTTACATAAAATTTGCTAGTAATTGCAAAAAACAAAAGGCCGTCTAGCTGATTTTTCGCCAGCGAAATCCAAAATCAAACATAACATTTTTCTTCTTTTTTTTTTATAAGTTGCCAGTGACATAGAAATTAAACCTACATGGTATGCACATAATACACGCGTGAGTAACAGCAATAATACTTGCATGTGCATTAAAAACTAAACGCAAAAAGCGGAATTGTTGGTTATAGGACTGGATTTCCATGAGTCCATGACTGCGAGCAAATACTGACAGAAAAATATATCTTGATGAGCTTACATTTCAATATTGAAGCCAAACCCCCTGAGTAACGAAGTTTTAAAGATTTTTGAATAATTTGTGATATTATTACAACACCGCGATTCGGCCTATTATACCAGCAATATTACCACAGTATCGTAACGTTATGTTATTGAAAATGTAACATGCCTTACATGCCCCAATGGCGAAGGTATCGCATCGCATGAAATGAAATATAAGAATCCCTCCCCGCCTCTATTGTCTATTTTTATCTGACTGACAGTCGATCTGACATTTCTTTTGTCTTTGAATCTATTTGATTGCTGTGTTTGATCGTGTCAGCGAGCTTCTTCCCTGCATTTAGTGTGATTTTATAACAAATTAGTTTTGTTTGAAGTGTTCTATAATTATTTCTTTTATGAAGATGGAAAACTCGGAAGAAATATTCCTTTTCTTAGAAGAATTTTCAAAGCGCAAGCCTAAGACGATTCCTCAAGAACTCAACGAATACTTAGCGTATGTAGCCCGAACCGGAGACCCTGTCTACCAGTGGCCGCTGGTCAAGAGTTTATTCAAAGAAAAACTGTTAAACGTAATTACTGACTTTTACGAAACAACACCGGGTATCGATATTCCTCCGTATCCAAATGTAGATCCCTTTAATTACGATACAATGAAAAACAGTCTCTTGGAACGTTTGGATTCCTTTACCTCGGCGCCGTTTACGGTTCAAAGGATCTGTGAGCTCCTGACCTCCCCTCGCAAGCAATACAACCGAGTGGATAAGTTTATGAGGGCCATAGAAAAGAACATTTTGGTAGTTAGTACAAGGGAACCGGGATCACAACGCCATATTGAGCCAGAAAATGGTGAAGCTATGGAACCGGTTGTAAATGGATCAGACAATAATTCGGAATACAATGTGGATGTTGAGATGGAAGATATGGCCTGGAAGGAAACCGCTGAACAACCAAAGCAGCACAATGAAGAGCCACAGCCTGGTTCATCAGACTCACATATTTCTGTGCATGACATTGAAGAGAGACTCAAGACTAAGACAGATACCCCCATGGATGGGCAGGAAAAGATAAACTCACAATATGAATCTGTTACTCCACCAGAACTGAATGTTAGTCAAGATACACCACCAACTCCACCAAGTGAGGAAGAAAAGGATGTTAGTAGTGACTTAGAAGTCCATCCAACCTTACCCACAGAGGAGAGTCGAACAAATGAAACTTCTGACCCTCAAGAAACCCCTGAAAAACCAAAAGATGATGTAGAAATGAAAGCTGAGGAAGAGTTGCCACCAACTGCATTGGTCATACCTGAAATACAAATAAACAGTGTGGAGATGACAGATCAGGAGCTAAATGAACAGACAGACAATACAGAAGTCAAAGTTGCTGAAGAAAAGGAAAAACCTATTGAAGAAGAAATGAGCACTAAAAACAAGGCTGATGACAATGTAGCACCTGCTAACATTGACGAAAGTAGTTCTGACTCAAACAAAGAAGACACAGAGCCAAAAGTTATGTCTGAAGTGTCAACATCTAGCGAAGAGAGTTCTTCATCTAGTGATATTACCGATGGCAACAGTAACTCTCCTAAGGCGGAGGAGACTCCTATAGAAGTTCAAGAAGAGTCAACTCTAGAAGAATCAAGTCAGTCTGATACTCCTACAGAAACAATTGAAACTGATGCACCTGCAGCTGCGGCTACACCTGTAGAGGAAGCTAATGAAAACAGTCCTAAAGTAACAATTCAGTCTGATAATTATTCTATATCTGATGTCAAGTCTGAGTTGCCACAGCCTACTCAAGAAGTAACAGAAAAGGCAGATGAACCTCCAGAAGCACCTGTTGAAATGAAACAGATAAGTGAAGAAGATATTGTTAAGGAAAAGACAGAGGAAAAGGCTGAAAGTATTGAGACAGAGAGTATTGAGACGGAAAATGTGACTCCATCATAATCGTGACATATTTTTTTTCTAATTTTGTTCAAAGAATTATAAGTGTTCATGAAATAAGATACAGTTCTAGTTCAATGAATCAATTTGATGATCTTAGTGGAAATAGGGACATTTTATGTTGTGATGTTCATTCCTAGTTTTTATAAATATGAACCACACTGAATCTGGCGAATTATATAACGTAGAAGGGGCATACCTGAAACAAATCAAACAACCCTGTACTAGATCAGTATAGTATAATGAAATTAAAATAAAAGTCAAAAATTTAAAAAAAAACGACATTTCCATGTAAAATTGTACAGCCTGGCCGATTTGTATGGGAATGTCGTTTTTGTTTTTTTTTTTCTCTTTTTCTTTTTTTTTATTGATATTTTATCATCATTATACTATAGTGATCTAGTATAGCCCGTGGTTCGATTGATTACAGGGATGTCCCTTCCTCGTTGTACAGCACATTGAAAATGGTACAAGGTGGTGCATAGGTAAAATTATTCTTGGTCTTGTTACATGTAAAGTACTAACAGCAGATTCTGGAGTTAAAAGGTGACAGCTAGTAAGATCTCGAAGTTTCTTACTGTGGTACCGAACGAATGAATGATGATTTTATATTTGTATTTGAGAATTAAATAATTTGTAATCACTTTTTTGCTTTTATTCAATGAAACAGTTTTTTTGTAAAACTCTTTTTATTTCCTACATATATACAAAACATAACAATAACAAAATTAACTAATATAAAAAAATAAAACATTTCTAATATAGAAATCCTAAACCTCCCGACTTAAAATTCAAACTCAGTAAATTACAATACTATTCACCTATTTACAATAATAACGTAGATATTTACATTAAAAACTATATCACCAAGTAGTGACAATCTACTTGTATTGTACTAAATAGCTGCCACACCGATATGTCGGAGAGGGAGACCAATCTCAACCGACGCATCTGTTGATTTTGAATTTACTGATGCCATGGCCCAACACAGACGACAGACTTTTTGTCCGATCGAGTCTGCGGCGCACAAATAGTCTGCGTGGCGCGCAAAAAGTCTCGCGGATTGTTCACGGACTCAACACACACGACGCACATTTTGAATCATTCTGTCGGCAGAACTGTAGGGACGGGACACGTACAGTTTTACACGCCATGGAAGTGCAAAGATTGCGATGTATTATTTTATACTTGAAGTACAGAAAAAGAAGAAGAAATAGAAAATTTTGGGTACATCCTATACTTTCGGAGAGATTACTAAAAGGACAATTCCATATGAAACATGCAATTCCAAAACAATATCAGGACAATTTTTTAAAATTTTATAATATTTCTATTAATACTTTTAATGAGTTGCTATTCATTTTAAGACCAACTTTGACATATTCGGAAACAATAATGAGAAAGTGCATTGGTCCAGAAGAAAGGTTATACCTACTAGGCATGATACTCGGATTTTGAAGTATCATAAATTGCAGGTCTGTTTTGTATTTCATATAACATCGGTACATCTATCTCTAGCGCCATTATATCATACCTGTAATACCGCGCTCGTCACGTCCACCACTAGCCGAGTCAAGGTCACAGACTAAAGTGCGCGACGTCTGTGTTAGCGCGGGTTGAAGCATACGTTGTATTTTTTTCGCACACTTTTAGTGCGGTGTGGCGCGGCGCGGCGCGGCGCGGTCTGCCAAAATTACACGGATTTTTTGTGCGCCGCACTTTTTGTGCGTCGTGTGTGTTACTGCATGCAATTCCATAGGTTCTATTATCACAGACTAAAAGTGCGGCGCGGTCTAGTCTGTCGTCTGCGTTGGGCCTAAACATCTGTTCTTTGACAAGGTAATCCAAGGTTTCCAATTTGTTTGGAATTTAAAGCACACAATTTCCATAATTTACTAAGTCTCATAGTCCAATTAATGCTTTGATCTTCCGAATACTTTGAGTTCGTTCCTCATGATTTTCCCTGCGGCGTTTCTCGGGATAGATTCGACGAAAGCGACTCCTCCGTCGAGATGCTTGTATCTGGTTAGTTTCTGCGCGACGAGGTCGAATACTTGTTTTTCAGTCAGTTTATGGTTCGGCTTGAGCACGACGAACGCCTTGGGCACTTCGCCCGCGAGAGAGTGCGGCATCCCAACAACAGCTACATCTGCCACCTCGGGCTGTTCCATGATCACACTTTCTATCTCTGTGGGGGACACCTGGGGATTAAAAAATATAATATTGATTATACAGATATGAAGGAACTAGGGGCTAGTGCAAATATGGTGAATGACAGAAAGACGTGGAAAGAGTTGACATACAGAGCCGACCCCAAATAGAGAAATGGCCAGGACAATATTGATTTACAATGTTGAACAAAATATACTGATACTATTTTAAGGGTGAATTCAGTCCATGATACTGAACAATTTTTCCCAAGGAACGTATATCGAATTATAAAAAGTAATTTTTGGCCTCCCATACAAGTTGAGAGTTTCAGTATATTTTTTAGACCTTATATATTCGTTGGCTCTTCTGACCCTTGACTCTGTGAACCCCAAGACGTATTTGGATTTTGGACATGTACGTATTCATTCTACCTAGTCATGACGTGTTTTTAACAACAACAGAAATAATGACCCTGCATTCGACCCCTAAATATTTTTGGTAAGCAAATTTTTATATTCACCGAAGATTGAAAATAGAATACCACAGTGTAAATGTCGCGATCACACAAAAATCCTTAAACAGGAGTTAGTTTCGTTATATTCCTATATTATAGGAGTTTCCTTCGAGATTCTAAAGAAATGGTTGTTGCATACTACGGTATAAGTATGTACAATCGAGCTGTGCAGGGATAGAACCATGGACCTTTCGGTTAAGTATAGGTTGCGCTCTTTGAAAGCGAAATGCCACCCACAACAGATTAATGACGCGATTTCATCAAGATTTTTCAGTTCATGTCTAACTGGCTAATTACGTATATAAAAGAGATTTACGCACCTGGTTGCCCTTGACTTTGATGAGCTCCTTCGTTCGGTCAACAATGTAGAAGTAGTGATCCTCGTCATAGTACGCCACGTCTCCAGTGTGCAGCCAGCCTTCGCTGTCCACAGTCTCTTTTGTGGCTTTCTCGTTATTCCAGTAGCCTTTCATTACCTGAAAAAGTAAATAAGATGTAGGTAGATACTTATATAACAGGTACGAAAACTTATAAAAATGTCACCAGCATCTTTTCTAAACTGAGTGACACTAGGTACTTCGCCCTGTGTGCTGAACACCAAATGGCACACAGAACTCACTTTTTAAGATACTTCAAACACTAAAATTAGACCCCCTAAACGCGTTCTCCTTGTAAGGCTCATGTCTGATGGCTGGTGTCACTCAGTAGCACGCAGATGCTGGGCTGCGTGTTACTGAGTGACACCAGCCTGCCCTGGATGCTGTACCGTTTGACTCACAGAGCCCACTTTAAAGTGAAATCAAACATATCGTGTCTTACCTGAGGCCCTCTCAACAGCAGTTCTCCAGACTTGTGAGGCCCCAGCAGCTCCCCGCTACTGAGTACCACCCTGCCCTGGTGCTACACACCGTTTGACCCACAGAGCCGACTATTAGTGACATCAAACAACGTGTCTTAATTAAGGCCCTCCCAACAGGAGTTTTCCTTGTGAGACCCTAGCGTCCCCCCGCTGCTGAGTGCCACCACCCAGCTCTTCGTGCTACACACCGTATGACCCACAGAGCCCACTTTAAAGTGACATCAAACTTCGTGTCTTACCTGAGGCCCTCTCAACAGCAGTTCTCCAGAGGCCCCAGCAGTTTCCCGCTGCTAAGGGAAACCACTCTGCCCTGCGTGTTGCACACCAGCTGGCCCACGAAGCTCACTTTTAAGGTGACATCAAACATCGTGTCTTACCTGAGGCCCTCTCAACAGCAGTTCTCCAGACTTGTGAGGCCCCAGCATCTCCCCGCTGCTGAGAGACACCACTCTGCCCTGCGTGCTGCACACCAGCTGGCCCACAGAGCCCACTTTGCTAAACGGGTAGACATATGGCGTCATAAGAGTCACAGGCGAGCTCTCCGTCATACCGTAACCTGTGGCAAAACAATGTAAAATACTATATATTGATTCTTTGAAGGGTTAAGAAAGTTACAGACTTATAGAATTTTTATGAAGATACCGATGAATTTTGTGTGTATATGTTGCAGTTGGATTGTATAATCCGCTGTTATTCAAAAACTAGCTATTTGGCATTACAGCTCAGTTTTGCAATATAGCTGAAAATCGGTCAGCTAGATCGTCCAATGTGTTACGTTTAACAAACTAGCTAACGTAAGATTGTAGAACGATTAGTTCGGAATTCTGCCACTTGTGGCTTGTGAAGTGTCAGTGTCATAGCAACAAATATGGCCTCCCATAAAGTAAATTCTTCGCTGCGTTCCGGGACTAAGCTGTTTATATCGAGAGACATCGGGGGCATCGTTTGTGATTTCGGAGTGCAAAAGATTGAAAAGAATAAAGCAGACCTTTAGCTTGGATCCCATATTGTTATTTCGACGCCCGCCTTCCGGCAAGATGGAAAATTCACGTGGATCAATTGGCCGTAAGAAATCGCTGCGCCATTGAGTTGTCGGGTTTACTAAATTTCTATATTTCTAATCCAATTGCATCGAGCTGACTTATCATTCTTCATTGGTGTTTCATGTTGTTGGAGACTGAATTTTTTGGTAAAGAGTTGAATTGAGGTTTTATTTCCATCCCACGAGTAATATAAAAATAATAAAGAACAACTATTGTCCCCTCATATATGATATTGTTTGGTAACACAGTTTTATTCAATAATGGTAACCCTATATGCTCTTTACGCTAGCTGTTTTGTTTAACGTAATTACGTAACTCATTGACAATCGAGCTGAACTATTTTCAGATGTTTTATAAAACCGAGCTGTATTGCTAAACAGCTAGATTTTTTGAATAACAACGGATTATACAATTCAACTGCGACATATATACATCCTATTAGAGATTAATAGAATTCTGCAAAGAGAACGATTTAATAGTCACTAATACTATGTTTAAACAGCCAAAGAGAAGACGGTACACTTGGAAGATGCCTGGTGATATAGGCCGATTTCAAATTGATTATATTATAGTACAAAATAAATTTAAGGAAAACGTTAAAATAAGCAAAACTTATCCAGGAGCAGATTTAAGTACAGATCATAATTTGTTAGTTAGCAAAATAAACATGCATATAGGTAAAAAAAGTAGAATAAATAGACCAAAGAAAATAGATCTCACTAAAATAAAAAGAAAATTCTAGTCAAAGCGTGCAATATAGTAATAAAGTAGGAGATAAATTAGAATTATACAAAAAGAATAGAAATACAGAAGAAAGTAAAGATGTAGAGAAAAACTGGTGCGCATTAAGAGATATTATAAAAGATAGTGCAGAAGAGCATTTACAAAATAGAAAAATAGTACCGCGGAAGAAATGGCTAAATAACGAAATTCAAGATTTGATGTTGGAACGTAGAACACTCAGAAACAAGAACGATATCAAAAGCATACAAGAATACAAACGATTATCTAATAAAATAACACTGAAATGCAGACAAGAAAGAGAGAAAGCGATTGAAAAAGACTGCGACGACGTAGAAAGATTTTTAAATAAAGGAAAACCAGACATAGCTTATAGCATCATAAAAAAATTAAAAACAAACCATAAAACAAAAAGTACAGTTATTTTAAATGAAGACAATAGAATATTAATAGACGATAGAGAAATAGTAGAAAGATGGGTTGAATATATAGAAAAACTTTATGATGGAGAAGGTTTGTGTGATGAGGATATAGAAGATGAAAATAGGGTAGAAGAAAACGAGATAGGGCCTGAAATAACGCGCGAAGAATTTGAATTTGCACTCAATAGTTTACAAAATAACAAGGCCGCTGGAGTAGATGGAATACAAATAGAACTTATTAAATATATTAAATGTCACACACTCATAGACGAGATATTTAAATTAATACAAGAAATATATAAAACAGGAAAAATACCAAATGATTTTAAAATAAGTAGAACCGTTACGATACCAAAAAAACCAAATACGAAAAGATGTGAAGAATATAGAACGATTAGTTTAATTACACAAGCATCAAAAATATTGATAAAAATAATACAAAATAGAATCCGACCTAAAGTAGAAAATATAGTAGGCAACGACCAATATGGTTTTCGCAAAAACAAAGGCACTCGAGAAGCAGTTTTAGCACTTAGAATTATAATAGAAAGAAGATTGGAACTTGGTTTAGAAACACATATTGCGTTTATAGATTTAGAGAAAGCGTTCGATAAAGTAAATTGGATACTAATGATGAAGGCGCTTAAGAATGCTGGCATAGACTATAGAGACAGGAGAATAATCAAAGACCTGTATAAAGAACAAGAGACAATAATTGAAAGTAATAATGAAAAAAGACAGGCTAAAATACGACAGGGAGTGAGGCAGGGTTGTCCACTTTCTCCACTGATATTCAATCTATTTATAGAAGCAGCAATATCTCAAATCAAAGACCAAGATTTAGGAGGAGTTAGTATTAATGGAGAAAAGATACATTTTATAAGATTTGCAGATGACATAGCAGCCCTTGGAAGCAGTTCACAACAGTTAGAAAAGTTAATAGAAGCAATGAACGATATTTTTAAAGAACATAAATAGAGTATAAACATAAATAAAACCAAGTCCTTAATTGTCTCAAAGTCAGGTCCAGTAATTAAAAATATCCAACTTAATAATAAAACAATAGACCAAGTTCAGAGTTTCAAATATTTAGGAACTATTATCAACGAAGAGGCAAGATGCTCAGAAGATATTAAGAAGAGGATTGCTATTGCAAAAAGTACATTTAAGAGTAAAAAATACATATTTTGTTCTGGTATTAAAGAAAGTTTACGTAAAAGATTTATTAAAACATTTATATGGAGCACTGCCTTGTATGGATGTGAAACGTGGACGATGACCAAAAAGGATAGAGATAGATTAGAAGCATTTGGAATGTGGTGCTGGAGGAGAATGAAAAAAATAAGTTGGACAGAAAAAATTACAAATGAGAAGGTATTAGAGGATGTGAGAGAGAAAAGACAAATAATACAAATTATAGAAAATAGAAGAGGCAAAATGTTCGGTCATCTACTACGCCACGATGCATTCTTTAAAACAATAATGGAAGGAAAAATAGAAGGAAAGAGAGGAGTAGGAAAACCCAGAAGGAAATTTGTAGACCAAATAAAAGAAAAATTAAAAGTGAAAACATATAAAGAGGTTAAGAACTTAGCGGAAGGAAGAGAGACATGGAAAGCACTCCACCGACAAGAGCCCAGCTCTTAAATATAAGAAGAAGATACATCCTATACACGCTGAATTTTCATTGGTTTTGGACAAAGAAATGATATATAGTAAATAAACTCCTCTATCCATACACGTAATCCAAAGTTGTCTATGACTTATAATAAAAAAGTTACGAAAATGATTTTCGATCGAGACCACGTAGTTATACCCGTCCAAACTGCCGCGCGCGGCCTATGATCCCAGCCGTTCGGCCGGCGGCGCCTAGCGACGGCACTTCTAATTGATCTCACGATTTTACTTTCGAGTTTTAGTTAACATTTTTTGTTACTGAATTTTTATATTGACTAGCAAATTAGGTCTTACTAACGATCCTTATGAAGTGGCCTTCGGCTCCAAAACCACCAAAAAATCACCGTGTATAGAACGCGAATGCGCGATTTACTAGGAGGCAAGCCGGGTACCATAATACGCCCCAGGCGGAAAAATCGAATACTTGCACCTTCCCTATTTTCCACCCTCGCTACCAGTAGGTACCTACACAGGGGCGGAGCCACAGATCTGTATATATGATTTTAGAGTTTCACGGTCACAATTACTGTTATTAGTATACGGGACTTACCGCGATTAATATCGTTTTTTGCCAGATATTTCGACGGCCCTTCTGCCATCATGGTCGCTGGCCGACAGCAAAAAACGTTATTAATCGCGATGTGTCCCGTAATACTATAACAGTAGATCTGTATATCTCTACGGAGGCTTGTTATTAGGGGTCTTCATATCATCTACTGCTATCACCAATCTTACGAGCGGGATCACAAACGATTATG
The DNA here is from genome assembly GCA_963555685.1 of Acrobasis consociella. Taxonomy (NCBI): domain Eukaryota; kingdom Metazoa; phylum Arthropoda; class Insecta; order Lepidoptera; family Pyralidae; genus Acrobasis; species Acrobasis consociella. The sequence continues at coordinate 10,569,846 of OY743120.1, forward strand.
AGCCTGGCAAAAACATTCTCGAACTCCTCCGTGCTTCGGAAGGCACGTATTAATCCTAGCTATCATCATTTTATGACAGTCGTTAAGATATGTCAGATGCCTTTAGGCAGCTTGAAAATCTGGCACCAGTGTTGGCCACTTACACACACGAAAAACAAAACATGAGCATACTCCCTTTGCATGATCTCTCCCTATAAATCCAGTCATCCATATAAGTTAGAAAGAAAATTAAGAAACAACAACGTACCTTGCAAAAGCCTAATCTCCTCCTTAGTCTTATCAACCTTCAGCAAGAACTTCTCCAGCATGCTGTCGGTGGTAGGGGCTGCGCCCACCATGATCGTGGTCACCGACTGAAGGTGCTCTTTCTTCACTAGTGGGTGTGTAGCCAGGAAGGCCAGGAGCGAAGGCACCACGAATAAAGTGGTTGGTTGGTATTTCGCTAGGCATTGGATGTAGTCTTCGGGGGTGAATCTGTATTGTAGATATTAATGTTTAAAATAACCGACAAAGTGCGAGTTGGACTTGCGCACGTCCCGTACCATTATCTATAAAAAATCACGTTTGTTATTTGGGAGCCCCACTTAAATATTTATTTTATTCTGTTTTAGTATTTGTTGTTGTAGCGGCAACAGAAATACATCTGTAAACATTTTAAGTGTCTTTAACTGTTTATGAGATACAGCCTGGTGATAGACAAACAGACAGCGGAGTCTCAGTAACAGGGTCCCGTTTTTACCTCTTGGGTACGGAACCCTTAAAAATTAAACATACAACAATAAGCTGATCACCGCCGTGTACTGTACATACTGTACAAGCCGAGTGGCTTTCAGCCTAGAATGGGACCACACCATCTCATACTGTGGATGTCGTAAGAGGCGACTAAAGGAATAAGCACAAACATCTCGTGCTCCAACTGCTTTCCCAAGGAGGTTTAAATTCGGGCGGTGGCGGTCTGTTGTAAAACTATAGCCAAGTCGCTTCGCAAGGTTGGCATCCTTGGGTGCATATTACATTTGGTGAAGAAAAAGTTACTACTACATAGGTACTAATTAAAGGAGAACCAAAATTACTGATATAGCTCAGCGGATTAGCTCGTTGAAGTGGCAGTGGGCGGTAGTCACACATAGAGCGACGAACCGATGGCCGATGGGGCAAAAGGTTCTCGAATGGGGACAAAGTACTGGCAAGCGAAGCGTAGGGCATCCACCTACAAAGGGTCGCTGGACAGCGCTGGATGCAGGCCGCTCTTGATCGATCATTTTGGAAATCTTTGGGTAAGGTCTATGTCCAGCAGTGGACGTTATGCGGCTGAAAGATGATGATGAGGTACTAAGTACAGGGTATTAGATACCTACCTGAAGGCTTCAGATAGATACCTAATACGATTTAGATATCATTTATTTTTAGAAAGATACATTTTTTTCCTACCTAGGCATAGAAACGATGTGGTATCCGATCCTCAAATTATAATTCATAATCGCGTTAAATCCGTAAATGTGGAAGAAGGGAGGTACAGTCAAGATCACATCACCTTTTCCTGAAACAAAATGTTTTACTTTTACTATGATATTAAAGAGAAACCTTCCAGAAAAGTAGGCACGTGCGAGTACACCTAGCTTACACCTTTATTTCTTCCTTAAATCGGATAAAAGATACCTTTTTTCGATTTTCAACTTTTGCCTAATCAAGTGAACTGTACTGTATCACATATCAAACAATGTTTGTAAGTAAGCTATGCACATACTTATATACAGATACAGATACATTTTCACGTCTATATCCCTGAAGGGTAGACAGAGCCCAGGGCCGATAGGCCTAAAGGCGCTTAGCGTGGTGGTGGGCGTTAAGATGGAAAAGAAATCAAAATAGTGATGGGTTGCTAGCCGCGCATCGCCTATTACCATGGTTCAAATTTCGCCCATTCCCTTGATCGGCTCTTACGATCTGCGCGGGACGAGAAGGAGCTGGTACATTCTACGTGTATCCTTTTCTCCCAGACCAGCATGGAAGAGATTTATGTAATTTACTTAGGCTTTTCTTGAAATATATTTTTGATATGATTCAAACAAATTAAAAGTCCGATCAAAGTAGGTCTACGGTCTGTAATTTACGGTTACAGTGTGTTGAAATCATTTGGCAAGCCCGTCATACGACAATGCGACATGGCAGGCAATTAAAATAGTCAGGAGAAAATGTCAGACATGTTAGCTCGGATCAGACGTAGTCGAATCCAAATGCATTATTCGATTCCATTAGCGCAGAAAAATAACTAGTAGTATTTGCAATAAAAACCTACTAGTACATATTACTAAAAAAAAAAAAACCGGCCAAGTGCGAGTCGGACTCGCGCGCCGAGGGTTCCGTACAAACGAGAATTTGGTATGAATTTCAATTTAATACCTCTACGCGTTTATGAGGAAATGGGTAGTAAGTTTAAAATTATTAAAAAAAATATATTATGTGATGTAACTAAAAATTTATGGTTTTCGTAATTTTTCCTTTATCTATGCTATAAGACGTTGCTTCGTACCAAATTTCAAGATTCTGAGTTCACGGGAAGCACCCTGTAGGTTTTGATTCCCTTGCAAGTGTCGAAAATTTGCGGCATAAACGGCTGTATCTTTTGATTGCGTTGGCTTAGAAGTTTGATTTTTTCACAGCTTCAAGGGACAGTAGACCTGAGTAATTGATATAAATTTCAGCTTCATACCTCCACGCGTTCCTGAGAAAAAGGGTCTTGACAGACGGACGGACGGACGGACAGACGGACAACAAAGTGATCCTATAAGGGTTCCGTTTTTTCCTTTTGAGGTACGGAACCCTAAAAATACTGAAGGTAGGTATTTTTCTTGCAAAAACTGCGCAAATGGAATCGAATAATGCATTTGGATTCGACCACGTCCGAGCTAATATGTCTGGCATTTTCTCCTGACTATTTTCACTGAGCTTACTAAGTTTTTTTGCAAATACTACTAGATATTGCTTGCAAATACTTCTAGGTCTTTTCTTGCAAAAACTGCGCAAAGGGAATTAAATAATGCATTTCGATTCAAACACGTCCTAGCAAATACTTACTAGAGCTCCAGTTACGGTTTTTCTTGCGAAAGTGAGGGTGTTTATGATCTGAGAAGAAACAAAACTACTTTGCAAAGCATTGGGCCACGAAAGACAAGTTAAAAAAAATAGGTATTTAATCCTCACCTTTCTCCCCATTATATTTCATGACCTTCGGCACCTGAAGTTGCTTGATGTTGGACACGAGGTTCTTATGCGTCAACATGACTCCTTTGGGCATCCCGGTGGTGCCGCTCGAGTAGGGAATCAGGCAGACATCGTCGCAGTTCAAAGTCGGCATATCGGCTTTGTGGTCACCCATGAGAAGCGATCGAAGCCCGAAAATACCTGCATTGCATAGGGTAGGTAATTTAAAAATACTTCATTGAAAATCAACACTCTATAATATGTAGGTATATCAAACCCAAAACCGTGGGTTAAAAAGCACGCGTGAAATGTTATTGAGTATTTTATTTTTATGTTATAGAAAAAAAACTCTTTATTTTAGTTTTTAACAAAATTTTATATGTCTATGCGAGTATTATTATTTTCGTCTAAATAAAACGGTTAAATAAAAAGATGTTATAGAGTAAAAGTACCTAACAGTAAATTGCAAAGATGTTACCATAATAAGGGTTTTCCTATTGATGTACAGAACAGTACATACACTATCACATCTTTATCCCTAGTGAGGTAGACAGAGCATTTAAAATTAGTCACATTATTAAGCAATTAGCCTGCACTTATTTTCACTAGGCTGAGTACAATGGGTACTTTGCCCGGGGCGTTAAGAGTGATTGGCGCCCATCACACTGCAGTCCAATTTGCATTCCACGTATCGAAATTCGAAATACGAGACAGAGTCGCGATATAGTCCAACAGTGCACTTGCATACTACAAACTCTAAAATATATAATAATAGCACACGAAGTTTTCGAAATCATGTCCGCAGAGAATAGATTTATGAATAAGAACTAGGATAGGCACCATATTAAATAGGTATACATATAGATACGCTGAAAAAATATTGCGGCACAACATCTTATAAAATTACGATTTTTAGGCCCAACGCAGACGACAGACTATCCGTGACGCACTTTTTAGTCTGTGATAGTCTGTGAAAATAGAACCTATGGAATCATACGCAGTAACGCACACGATGCGCGCCGGACTTTTTGTGCGTCGTGTGCGTTACTGCATGTGATTCCATGGTTTCTATTTTCAGACTAAAAAGTGCGGCACAGTTTAGTCTGTCGTCTGCGTTAGGCCTTACGGTTTATTTTATAGACCAAATACTTCAACTAATTATGGAAGGAAGAAAAAGTGGGTGTGTTTGTAATTGGTATGTGGGTCAAGTACGAACTTTGGCTCCGAGCGGACTTTGAACTGTGGTGTGGGCATTACCACACCGAGACACACAATAAAACGAGTTCAATAGTCATTTCGTAAATATTAATTTAATATACTTATTTTACCCTCTAGTAGGTTCTAGACGATGGTTTTTCGTCCATAAAATAATGTCGGAGTGAAAATAAGTCGTCGTGTAAGTCGTTTTCAGTCGGGAAAAATCTTTGAAAGTACCTAATCGTTATTTATACAGAATAGTTTTGATATGATAGAGCCGATCTGCTGATCCGAGTTTTTTTATGATAAGCATATATATGAATGAATAATATAAATAATAAAAAGTTTAGGCGTTTTTTTTTTTTCATTTATTATTTAACTTTATTTACAAAATATGCCTAATAAATATAATAGACGGATTTGAGGCCATACAATTTACCTAAAATATATAGTGAGCAAATTATAGTTTGTATTGGCACTTTGCTATTTTTCTAAGAAAGGAAAAACGTATACTATTAGTTAGTAGTTAGAAGATGTAGATGTAGATATGTCTGCGCAAAACAATTGACTAGCTCCACTTTGTTTACATCGATAGTTTACATCGAACTAATGAAGATAAGTGACGCAGTGAGTAGGGCAACTGTCTCTAAATTAAACCTGACCATGTACTTTGGACTCCCTTCGTGTGATGATGAAAATAAATTCTATTTCAATGTTTACGGTTTCGAGCATGTTTTATGGAAACGTGATCCTGACCTAGGCAATACGGTTTCGTATTATCGGACGTTCTTTGCCCAGTCAGCTTTATTTCTGTTAGCAAATTGTTACTGATCTGAAATACCTACCAAGGAATTGCAGCTAAGACTACGTGACGTTGTTGGTTCTAATTAGTTGCTCTTTTCCAAACGTTTCCTCGCCTTCCAATGTATGTGAATTTAATTTTATATTCGATGATATGAACCAAGAAAGTCATGAGAAATATGCGCGTTATAAATGTACCTCTCGTATATATTCTGCACTTCCTGGATTCCCGAGGCCATCAAAATAAATAAAAATAAAAAAGCCGTTTTATTCCATAATTCATTGTACATCTTGCATATTTAAAACCATTAAATTAAACCTAAATATTAAATTGTTAATTTAATTAAAATTTGTACATATGTACTTTATGTCTATTTACTTACTCGTAATTTAAATTAGGATTCAACATTTAATTAAATAAATTTATTAATTAAATTATGGACACCTTAACGGGTAGAGGCCGTAGCCTTTTTGGGCTACACTACCAGCCTAGGTGTACGAATAGTATTTTAATATCTATTAAAACTATACATATATTTTTTAAAGCTTATTACACATTGCGTTCGAAAAATTTAATTGAAATAGAAATTTAAAAACAAAAAATAAAAATGGGTTCGCCTCTATCTATTCCAAAAGTGATAATTTGCTTTTAGCGGTATTGTGTGTTGTGAAGTTGTATGGCGATGATAAGTCATTAAGCAGAACTAGTAAATGTTGTTCGGTTTCTAGATTTATTACAACTTTTTAACCAGCCTGTACTTAATTATCAAGTACTTCATGAACTCATGAAATCAAGTTCTTTCATGCTGCTCTGGGAGAAAAGAAAAAACTTAGAATGTACCAGCTGCTTCTCTTCCCGGGCAGATCGTATAAGCCGAACGAGGGAATGGGCGAGATTTGAATCATGATAATAAGCGATGCGGCTAGCAAACCATCACTATTTTGATTCCTTTTCCATTTAACGCCCACCATCACGCTAAGCGTGGCATTTGGGTCTTGCGGCCCCGGGCTCTGTCTGCCCCGTCAGGGATATAGACGCGAAAATGTATCTGTAACTTCACGAAAAATGCATAATAGAATAACAAAGAAGTTGTTAAGTTCTTCCTTGTTTATTACCCGCGTAAGTTCGTACCTAGTATTTGTATAAACAAACAATATAAAGCAAAAGGATTTTAATGTTTTTCTTTCAGTCAGTGACGTTTAACTTGACCTCCTCCATTGTTATTTAACATGTTAAAATTTTGACAAAAATAAGTATAAGTATCTACCTATTTTCGTAGTGAGTGCCATGCCAATGTACTAAGCAAGGTACCTACTTCAATATTTTATTTTTAATAAGCTTGCAATGTTTGGGGAAATTGTTTTGTTTATCTTGGATTTGTTTTTCTTCCAAATTTATTTTAGCTACATTCTATACTAAGCGCGACTGAATATGTGCATTTAGGTAGCTATTTTATAAGCAGTCCCGTTTGCGTAGAGTGTAGAGGGTTTACGTAGAGTATAGGGGGATAAATTTATCCTACATAGAATATATGTTTTTCACTTTACCAAGGCATGGCAAGCCTGAAGCAGGTTTAAATAACGTATCTACCTCAAACCACACTCTTAAATTCTCTGTACCTAACTCGAGCTCTACCGACGAAGGCGAAACGAAACTTTGTGAGCATGGAAAAGAAAACACAAACCTTGGGCACTATCGTCCTCTCCGCCAACAAAGATAGTTCCCTTGTAGTCGGGCAACGCAGCCCCGACTTGCTGCGCCACCGGCATGAACATCTCGATCGTGGCGATCGCCTTCACATTGCAGTCAGAAAACTGACGATTTACTTCATCTGTAAAAAAAATATTTGGGGCGATGGAGACATAGTAATACATATATAAATATATAGGGACAAATTACACTGATTGAGCTAGCCCCAAAGTAAGTTTGAGACTTGTGTTATGGGATACTAACTCAACGATACTATATATTATAACATATACATATATAGATATACATCCAAGACCCAGGACAATGTAAAAAAGGCCATTTTCCAACTTGCCCTGACCGTACGAGTAATGGAGCAAGAATTTAAAAAATGTCTGTCTGTCTGTTTTTTTCTTGTACACGCTAATCTCCGGAAATACTGGACGGATTCAAATGAAACTTTTTTGTTATACATATAGCTGTTAAGCCTGGGCAACATATAGGGTATATGGAACACCTGATACAGATCCATAATAGTCCAGCTAAACTATAAGAAACACTTATAAATTACTACGCAACCCTAAAAAGACGCCTTAGAAAAGTTGTTCAGCCTGATGAGTATTTTCTGGAGTCCACGCGAACGAAGTCGCGAGCTTCGACTAGTTAGTAATATAACCAATTTTATTTCATTGTTAAATTAAAACTTTTTAATTGAAGAATTCTCAACTGATAGGCATTTACTACATTGAGTAAGTATATTTATGTAGTAACCAGAACGAGTCATAGATTAACCCCTTGTCTTGTTATCTAACTTGACACGTCTAGACATTTCTGCACTTATTTCTCATACAATGATGAATGTACTAATTAATAAGCAGCTTATCAATTTAGGTCTAGCGTAAAACTATATACGTGTAAACTTTGTGTAAAGAAAACTCATATTGGCACACGCAGTAAAACCTAAATATTAATTTTAAATAGTTTTTATTTCAGTGTAGTAAGATGAGTAAGTAAGTAGTTAGGTATAATTGTGTGATTGAATTCTGTGTTCTGTTTCCTTTCTTCTATATATTGTACCCACTCTCTCTACTCTGTGTTGTAATTGTAAATTATCCTCTCATATTAAGGTTGACTGGAAGAGATCCCTAAATGTCTGAGATATGTCCGTCTTTGTACTGTTCTCTTCTAACTTGTATTTTTGTCCCATGTTTCTGTTCAATTTTTTTTTGTTTTTCCACACAAACTCGGGCCAAGTGGATCGGTCAACTTGTATGGAAGACCAAAAAAGTTCGAGATCTAATCCATTAAAAAAGTTGTTTAGTATCGTGGACTGAATTCACCCTTAAAACAGTTTTAGTATATTTTGTTAGACTCTGTATATAATTGAGTCAGTACCTATTGATTAAATTAATAAAAGTAATTGTAAACGCAATCTTACTTTAAAATAATTTATCTCTAACATAAAAGCGATAAAAAGTTATCATAAACCCTCAATAAACCCAATTTACCGACTTCCTATAAGTTATAAAAATAAATAATACTTATCATAACCATGGGCGAGTAATTGTACTACTTATAGGAGTAAAGGGCAAAGTCTATTCGAACTCATCGTTTACGCTGTTACATGGCTGCATTGTATAATTCTACCCGACATATCATGTGTTCATGTCGCAAATGACCGTGAGTGATAAAGTGGCCATTATAATGACCATAATAACAGATTTTTGCTAATATACCTACTAGGTAAAAAGCCAATGGATTATGCAACTATCCAAGAATAAAAAAAACTTAAACCTAACAAAAATATGAGTAAAAATTCTCAAATTAGTAACTTACATGTACCTAATGGTAATATTAAACAAACCATTTACTTTTCAAGGCACCTGAATCAATTTTAGACTTTCAGTGTACCTCACACTGAAAGTCTAAAATCTTGGAAAGTCAATAAAAGTCAAAATTGCGAGTACCTACTCCTATAATAAAAACTTGCTGAATTAAAATTTGAAATATGAATGCGTCAGACTCTTGTCCAGACAAGTCGTTATCAACTTACCAGCTGTGTACAAAGGGTTGGCAAAAGTGACTACCAACCCCGCCCTCATAGCGCCGTAAATAAGGGCTGAAAACTCGGGAATGTTCGGCAAAATGAGACCGATTCGATCGCCAGGGGATAGTTTCATCGGGCCTAGCAGGGCGTTTGCGCATCGCTCGATCATCATTCGAAGCATGCCGTAATCGTAGCCCCGGTCTGATACTCCACATGTCTGAAAAATAGGATAAAATAAAGTCATCTTGCACATTAGATTTAAAGACGCATATGGGAGAGTTAATTATATTTATTTATACTTTTCACAACTTAAATGATATCTAACAACATAAGGTCCGAATCTACGAACACCCGAAAATGTATGAAAACAAAGTCAGTACGAATAAACAGTAAAATCGCCAAGTTTTATATATATTATGCGGTACACGTCAATATATTTTGTCTAAGACATTATAGTAGAGATTGCCGTGTGGTTTCCGGTAGAGTAGAATAGGGCCACTCTAGGTCCTCCCGTGGACGTCGTAGAAGGCGACTTAGGAAATACAACTAAACAAACATCAATGAGACCTCTTCAAGCCGAAAGTCTGGCCAGCGAGGAGAGTGTAGGAGATGTCCTCAGGCTGCTCTGGCCAAGTATGGCTCTGGCAGTACAGAGAGGGTCGTGTCGTGCTTCTGCAGTGGAGGCAAAAAAACCTGATGATGATGATAATGATAGTAGAGAGAAATTGGTGTAATTTCCGTCGCGCTCATGGGACTTAAAACTGCCAATTACTACAGCTTTAAAATCAGTTAAGTAACTAGAAAAATATCTGAACGTAAATTTAATTCTCTAATTCTAAAAGGTTGATTAACGAGACTTTTTCAGATCAAAGGAGTGTGATTTTAATGCTATTAAAATGTGATCGGTAAATACATACGCATTTATACCAAAATGAATAACTGGGAGTAATGACCTAGTGACCAATGGATAGTTGTTGATGATATTGTGCATGACGTGCTTTCGGACTGAAATAGATTTTCAGTTGCATTGCGTGGGAATGCAACAAGTAGGTAGTATACCACATGCCTATTACTTCATATAAGTTCATAAGTTACTTGATATTAGCTAGGTATGTACTTAGGACATAAAAATTGCTAAAAAAGTCTTAAAAATAAACTCGGCCTGACTTTAGAAAAATGAAATATACATAAATATCTAAACATTCTATTGTCTTTGACCGTTGAGGAACCTGTTGTAGCACCTTATATTTTTTTTTAAATTGCTACCTTCATACACTATCTGTTGTCACAACCATCTTGTATTGTTAATGTTTTTTCCAGTAAATGAATGTTTTTATGACCTACATACAAACAAAATAATAACAATATGTTCCTATACTAGATATAATTAGCAATTTAAAAAAACTGTGGGCAGAGTCCGATGTTCCAACAAGACGAGACCGAGATAAAGCATTTTGGCACGAATGTTTAGTTGTTCACACTGATATCGTACTATAGGTAGCTAGTTATAGCTACGTAGCTATAAGTACTTACCAAACAAATACCACAAACTCGTACTCGTAGTTTGTGGTATTCGTTTGGTAAGTTCCCACAACTTACACTTTAAGTACTCAATGGCGGACTTAAAGAAGGCTACAGGAGTACAGAATGCAGCACCGTCGTATTTTTTACCACTTAAGTCATTTTAGTACCTCTATTGATCCAAAGTAATCCAAACATCTAACTAGCTCGAAGACAAAATATAACAGTTACCCTGACGTGTCAAACATGCATTAATACATTCACAGAAATTAAACGTTTGTAATCTTTATATATCAAAATTACATGTCACGTTGTTTGTCCGCGATGGACTCCTTAACTACTGAACCGAATTTAAATTTGATTTGTGCACCGTGTGCAATTTGATTCAACTTGAAAGATAGGATAGCTTCCATCTCAATTTATAGTCGCAATATTATTTTATTATTATATTTAGGGGCGTTAAAAGTACTTTTCAATCAGGGCTCCTAGGTAGCTAAGGCCGGCGCTGTTAGAACTCTTTTCATCGCGAACTTCACATACCAATGGAAGCGACTTACTTACATCCGTGGTGAAGATTAGTAAGTATTTAGCTTAATAGATAAAATAATATTTGTAGAGTCAAAATAGTTTTACATATGTAGGTATCTTATACCTTTAAACGAGCAATTCTTGTATAATTATTTATTTATATATTTAGAAATTTCTGTGATCTCGAAAACTGGTCTAACGATTTCGCTGAAAATTGGTATATGGGGGTTTTTGGGGGTAAACAATCAATCTAGATTAGTCTTATGTTTGGGAAAACGCGTGTTTTTCGAGTTTTCATTCGTTTCACTTTCCACGCAGAATATGGTCGCTAATTTCGTCGCGCCGGCCGCCATCCGCTTAGCTCAGCGGTTAAGGATGCTGACCGCTAGAAAGAGTGTTACGGGTTCGAATCCTACTCGGTGACTTACTATTTTTTTATGTTCAAGTTTATATATAATTTTTTATTTTGTACTGTTTTTAGACAAGTTTTAAAAAATATACTTAGTTAATGTTTGAGATGTAACCGATCGAGCAAAGCTCGGTCACCAAAGTACTATTATAATATAAGTATGCACATGCACACACATTTATTAATTTCAACTAGGTATTTGAAGAACTTAATTTTTATATTATGTCTCCAACTGTAATTAAATTGGAGGACTACTATTACTGTTGAATTTTGTATAGAAGGATAATGTTAATAGTATTACTGTTTCCTTTTAATATAGATGTGTCGGACTGGTGTTATGAGATACAAGCTTCGCTTAGTTCAGTACCAGTATCTTACAATCTTCTGCTAACTATTGAACCTATGTCGACGATATCATTATATTCCTAATACATGTTAAATGAATGTGTTGTAGATGCTTGAAATACCTATTCACAAAATATTCAGTAGCATTTTCGCTTTTAAAATAAATACTTTGTTAAATTAAATAAATATTTAAGTAATGTACGGAAACCTTTGTGCGGGAGTCCGACTCGCTCTTGACCTGTTATTACTTATTCATAAAAGAGTGTTTATGAAAAAAATCGGTTGACGTATTTAGGTACGAGTAGGTATATGACGTCTTTTGCTAGGTGTCAGATACAAATGATTTTACTGGATGTAAAAACCATGAAAATATTAAACTTCCTAGTAATTTACAAAGAAATCATTAAAATATACTTAGTACAAATACTAAAATAAATATTGAAGTGAGGCTCACATACAACAAACGTGATATTTTATAGATAATGGTATACGGTACGGAAAACCATTGGTTCGGGAGTCCGACTCGCACTTGGCCATGTTTTATTCATTTACATTACAAGTATAATATATCAATGTAGGTCTTGTTTTCTAGGTTTACCAACCTAGTGTGTTTTCTCTTACAAAAGATATTTATTGACCAGGATTTTTATAAAAAAAAAACATCAATGCTTTTTTATCTGTCGCAGGGGAGCGGGGGTTCATAAATCAAATTCCAAAGGAGCAAAAAGTAAAAAGAGTCGAACGTAAAAAACGACCCCGTCGGACTGCATCTCAGAGCAGTGAAAAAGTAGAAAAGATTTGGTGCATCAAATAACATGATATAGTTTTAAAAACTCAAACTGAAATGACTGAATTTACTAAAATGTACATTTATTCAGTTAATGCAAGCACAGCAGATAGCTACAGCTAAAAATGTACCTATTATCTAATATATTTTAAAAATATGCTGTCGATTTATTTTTTAGTTTATTACCATTTCGAACCTTTATTATATGATTTCATTATCAATAACTGTAGCTGCACCTCTCTATTACCTTGACTGAATTTGAATGCCATTCATCGGAAATTCATACTTACGCTAGTAATTATATTATCTTTGTTCATACTTACAATTACAACGAACAAGTATTAGTATATTCGCTATAAATAAGCAATAATTAAATTATCTCTACAATATATTTATATTATATTTATTTATTTAATATAGAATTTCTAGATCTATTAAAACCTTTATTTCTAAAACTGAGTTAACTATCAGAATTTAAACATATATTGTAAACATATGTTGCAATATAAATGCATATTTGAAGTAGCTCTCCATACACATACATCGATAGTAAAAACGTCTTAACAAATATTAGGTAACGAGAACGAATGATTAGTTTTAAGGTCGCTTGTTCTATATTGCTTAACTCGACAACCAAAGGTTAACAGTTAAACGTAAAACGATGCGATAGTTAATAACATAAATATATACACTCCTTTATAGCCAATATAACTACATTTTTAACTAGCTGCATCCGATATACACGCGACATCGCGGGCGTTCTTAGAAAACATTAAAAAGATTCATCACATTTAACTAGTCGAACGCATAGAACATAAACATTCTATTTATTTAGTAGATATATTTTTTTAAGTTATTTATTAAAATGAAGATCTCATAGGCTCCTAGAAGGCTGGAATACAGATCACCGCCGCTAGAGAGCGATTTAAGAATTCTGAATAGGAACTCTTTAGGCTTTTTAACGTATTTACTTTATCTTGATAAAACCTAAGCTCATTAAGCGCAAGCCCTCCCAAATCAAGGCATTTTTTTAAATATGTACGTATGCTACGATTAAAATAAATCTAGGTTTTTCCCATAGTCATCAGCAGAAACTTGCTCTACATTTTCATCGTATAAGTATAAACATCCAAATCAACGCGTTTGTTGTTAGCCCTTGCCAAACATATCTATCGCTCGACTATCTAGCCTCAACCTTCAAATAGGACTATTTATAATCCCGTGTTTCTATGTACACCGTGTATCTGCCGCATGGACCTTTGTACTGCAGTATAATTGATGTGCGGTGCACTGCTTTAATTGATAACCAATTTACTCTAATTAAACGCGCTCATTCAGCGGCTAATCTTCGTTAGATAAGTCATTTGTAAATAAACGGCTCTATCAGTTAACTACTCAGTGTGTGATGGGTTAAATAGTGCAGACTATTAAGTTATAGCTTTACAAATAAGAGCATGCAAAAAAATAAAAAATTATGATAGACATTGAATAATTCATTGGTGTTGTGTTGATAGCTTAGAATTATAAAAACTTTAACTTATAATTTATTTGATTTTCAAAGAAATCATTAAAACATACGTTTCAATTAATGATTTTTTGAACTTTTCAAATATTTAATAAAGGTAAAAATATTTCAAAATATTAGCAAAATAGATAAAAAAAATAAAAAAACTCACCATAGCCGGTTTGTCCGCCCATTCTTCGAAATCTTCAAAAATAAAATCAGTCACAGTCTCGTTTCCAACTTGAATTTCGCCCCATGGGGATGTCAAATATTTCGTTTCCAAATCGGGTACAGTTTGGGTAGCAAAACTTCTACTCAAAATACGTGGCTGGGTCTGTGAGAACACTCTGTTTATTTTCGTTTTCCTTGCACTTTTTTTAGGCGCGAAGTTTAAGAGTTGCCGCGCGAGATTCCCGCGTATAACTTTCAAAGACATGTTGCGTGGTGCGTGCTGTGGCTGCGCGGGAGGTCGGCGCGAGAGTGTAGCAGCGCCGGAGCGGCCGCGACTTGGCGCGCTCTGCGCAGACGTCGCGACCAAAGTCCGTTCACATTTATCCGCATTTGTTTGTGTTCAGCTCGAATCTTACAACTCCAGCAATAAATGTTTCAGTTCCGAATGTTTTTGTGATTATTTATTATATATATTTTTTGACAAATCTCAAAACTAGTCGGTCAAAAGAACTTTTAACTTTTAAAAACATCCAAAATATTATACATTTCTTTCTTTCTTTATAGATGCTTCTTATATTATTTGTATATTTTAGGATAAAGTAACCTAGATGCGTATTGTGTTAAAAATATTTATAGAGTAAAATTCTTGACTGTAGCATATTATTATTTCACATAAAATTCTTATTAATTATTTCAAATTCCGCATTACTTTAAATAAGTAGGTACTGCATATTTACATAGCGTATTATAATTTTAATCAATCTTAGAAAGTAGAGGAGTATATAAGGAAAATAACATGGAAAAATACCGTTATAACAACAACCATTTATTTGCCTAAAATAAAAATAAATTCCCGTTTCTTTATATTATACTATTATAACTTTTGCTGTTAAAATTTAAATTTTGTTCGAAGAGTTTCATTTGTACATTTCTTCTTACATACAAATACACATACATTTGGTAATGTCAATTATGTAAAAATATTGCTATGTTTGCCGCGCTCTATAATTTTAATGATTGAAAATTGCAGTTGTATCATTTTGACTATCAACCAACCATGTTGTAATACAAAGGTGTATGATCACTATTTAATGATATCCCAGTTCCTGTAATTAAACAAACATAATCTATTCAACAAACGTGAACATTCAGGCATAAATACTTATTTTCATCTAGGCCTATTAACAAAAAATTGGTCAACCAACTAAATGGTAAAATTACACTAAAAACGAAGCAGGTACATACCTATTCAACAATAATATACGCTCGGAATAATGTACTGTGTAAATAAATATACACATAGATTTGATAATATCGATAACAATAAATAAATTAGAGAGTAACCAACACAATCCAATTAGTCTATGGCATGGCTAACTGTTACGTGTGAGTCTTGTCTCTGGATTTGGAGGCAAATGTTTGGTGCGTAATGAGTTCCCTGAAGAATCCGCCTTCTTTCGCCATGAGTTCCGCATACGTTCCGTTTTCTATAATAGCTCCACTCTCTAAGACGGCGACTTCGTCCGCAGACTGTATCGTGCTCAGTCTATGCGCTATCGTTAGCACCGTCCGCTGCCGACTGATTTCCTTCAAAGCCTTATCTACTAGGAATTCTGAATACGCGTCTAACGCTGAGGTAGCTTCGTCTAGTATCAATATTTTGGGGTTCTGAAAAAAAAACAAGAGTTAAATCTCTTATTAAAAAATATTTTAAAAGTAAATAATTAGTCTAGTGGCGGATTTACCAGCTGGCTGAATGGACAGAATGAGAGCGGATTTAATTTTTTATTGGTTTTCAGTATTTAGGGCGGTGAATACATTCCTATTTGGCCCCAACCTCACCACAAAAAAAGCTGTGCTCTAATGCCACAGAAAAAGTTGTGGGGCTAGAGGCGACGAAATATGATTAGCCTTCTGGTGGAAAATGTGTACCACCTTTTGACATCGGCCTCATATGATGATGTTTTTTTTTATAATTATTTTACGGCTCTGGATACTAGTCTTTTAGAGCTCATCTTTATTTTTCACTTCCACATTTCATCATGCAAATATAATACGATCAAGTACATTAAGTAAGGGGGTAAAAGATCAAGTATCCCTACTTATCCCATCCCATCCTAATCAATGTTATAAATGCGAAAGTGAGTTTGTCTATTTGTTAACTCTTCAGGCTTCAACCACTGAATTTATTTAGATAAAATTTAGTATGGATATATTTTGAACCCCAGGAAAGGACAAAGGATATTTTTTATCCCGAAACTATCACGAGGAGCGACGCCCGCGGGCACAGCTTGTCTGTTATAAAACATTAACAACAGTCCTATTATACCCCTTAAATGTCGGACGCCCGGAGCGGGCGTCTGATGTATTGTTTTACTATTGTGTCTGCTATGACGACGTTTGAAGGGATAATGACATTGGGGGACGTTCTTCAAATATTAATATAATACTATCGTTACCTAACTTCGCAGGCCTTGGCAATCGTGACGCAATATTTTCGTCCCCGTCATCTTTCAGTAACTTCCTTCTTTGTTTACCAATACAATATGAAATAGAAAGAAGGTCGTGGAAATAGCATTGAATTCCGCTTCAGAGTTTGTATATGTCTCCATTGGATGTTTATCTATATATGTATTTGTTATAAAATATAGTATCGTTGAGTTGGTATCCCATAACACAAGTCTCAAACTTACTTTGGGGCTAGCTCAATCAGTGTTATTTGTCCCTATATATTTATTTATTTATTTACATTAATAAATGTCCACGTTCATTGTCTTACTATTGTGTCTGGTATTGGCGGTAACGGAACGGTTAACCGCGAAAGGATTTAGGCTACAAACTAATAAGAAAGTAAGAAATTCAGTGTCGGATAAAGCCGACGTTCGAGGTGAAAGGATCCCCAGCTCACACATTTTTTAACTGCCTACATTTTTACCAGTAGTAAATAAATATGAGCGTTGGCCTTTAGGACCCGTCTTATCGTCTTATCACCCACAAACCTTTGCGACGCTCCTGCAATCAGAACGCGTTGCTTGTTTCTGTCATCCGGTCACACATTCTGCCCTTAGCATCCTCTGTGCAACAACGTACCATCCACTGTGATCGCCAACCCACTTGCCCAGCGTTTCGATTATGGACAAATCCTTAATTTACCGGAAGAAGCCTTTAATCGAGCAGTGGACTGATATAGGTAAGTTGTTGTTTTTCGTGCGTGTACGTAGGCAACACTGGTGTCAGATTTTTCAAGCTGCCTAAAGGCATCTGGCATATCTAATCGACTGCCATACAATGATGACCAACGGCTTATACGTGCCTTCCGAAGGAGCTTGCGGTCACCCATCCAAGTGCGGACAACGCCCGGTGCCGCTTTACTTGCGGAAGCGCTAGTAATGCGCACTCCCGCCGAGCCACCGAGCTCCTCCAATATAGGTTGATAAAGAACCGCTACCTTCACGATAGCCCTGGCGATGGCAACGCGTTGTTTCTGTCCCCCGCTGAGCTGCCCCCCGCCCGCACCCACTTGCCGCTCCCAGCCATCTTTGCTGTTGATTACCAACTCATGGAGATGGGCAGTACGGGCAGCCTTTAACCACGCAGCGTCCTTAAACAACCAAAGAACATATTTTAAAATGCAAACATAGATGAAAGTAAACACATAGCCCTTATTCATTCAAATTTACAAACATACGTTTGTAAATTTATATGTATAAGTGTTATTCTAATTTCAATATCCTACTAATATTATAAACGCGAAAGTATGTAAGTATGGATGGATGGATGTTTGTTTCTCTTTCACGTAAAAACTACTGAATAGATATTTTACAATAATATAGCTTATACATAAGAATAATACATAGGCTACAATTTATAAATATACTGCGCAGACGAACTCGAGGGCACCAGCTAGTTTATATGTATGTGTTGCTCAAATTTCAATATACTATATAGTGATCCAGTAAAGCCCATGATTTCATTTATTATGTATGATACGCTGTGTCCCTTCCACATTGTAAATTAACTTACCTTACTATCTTCCATAATAGGATTTCCAAAAGAATCTTCAGGAGCGCCATACAGGATGTTGTCCTTGATTGTCCCACTAAATAACACAGGTTCCTAAAAAAATCACAAATAATCTTTAGGAAGTTTATTGGGATACAAACAATTAGTGCAGAAGGAAAGGTACATATTGCGAACACCGCTGCCGGAAATTCGCACCGTTTTTGCGCGCCCGACGTTTGCGTAAGTTCCGTAGCTAATAAATTTGTTAATTATACTATATCTGCTAAAAGGAAATAAGATTTGTTCGATGAGAAATAAATTCTAATGTACAACTGCACGTCAGAATGCTTGGTTTCGGGCCCCTGAGAAGCTAGATTGCAGTAGAGTTAATTTCATACAGACGCATAGAATATGTCTACCTACCCTGTGCTACGCTAATATAATATCGGATACTAGCGAAAAATGGTTTTTGCTTTATATGCAGCGGTTCTCGTAATTTAGGTAAGATTAGGTGCCTACCCTGTCAACTATTGAATCCTTCGTTTCCCTCTGGATTCAAAGTAGCGCCCTCGCGTTAAAACTATTACCTTTAACCCTTGTAGCAGAATCTCCTATTGTGCACGTCACTGCTAGATTAGCACTAAAAAAGAATCGGGGGACAATGCCTGACCAAAAACATGATCGAAAACCACCTCACCTTGGCCGTTAGATTCCTATTGTGCCTAACGGTTAAACCGGCCCTGGCGGCACCTTTAATTAATAATGTGTAACAAACAATACTCTGTTTCTTAATCAATGAATATTCATCAATAGGTATGTAAGGATGCATATCAATTATGCATCCTTATTTACTGTAATTTACTGACTTAGCAATGTTGTAATAACAACAGAAATAATTGATGAATTTGTTGTTTACTTACAATAAGACTTGCTTATTTTGAAACTTGGCTTTCATCGTAGCTTTAATCAATAAATGAGCTCAAGAAATTCGTATGCCACTTGTGGTCACCCATCCAAGCGCGGACCACGCCCGGTGCCGCTTTACTTGCGAAAATCTATTTAGCTTCGCTTTACCTGGGACATATAGCCCGATATTAAGACAGTTACGGTACTCTTATCCCAACCATGATCAGCCGACAAGCCCCACAAACTTATGAAAAAGAATAGTAAACACATACCTGACTGACAAAACCAATGTGGCTTCTCAACCAGATCGGGTCCAAATCCCTAATGTCAGTACCATCCAGCAATATCCTTCCTTTGTCCGGGTCGTACAACCTCAGTATTAAGGCGGCTATCGTGCTCTTGCCGCACCCTGACCGGCCGACAAGCGCCAGGGACCTCCCCGGCCGCAGGTGCAAGTTGAAGTCTTTGATCAGAGGCGCCCCCTGGTACGAGTAGCAGATGTCTTCGAACACTATCTCGCCTACTGGCCGCGATAGGGGTCGGCGGCCACCTTAAATAAACAACGGGTTTGATCAAAGTTAATACAGTGTAACTATTAAAAATATACTATTAGCATTTTTAAAACTTTCTCTTATCTAAATAAAGGAAAGTGAATGAGTTTTAAAAATAGCTAAATTGGAAGCAAAAATTAGCAGAGCCCATAATAGTATTTTTAAGAGATTTGCCGTACTTCAGAATCTTTAAAATTTTATCATCATGGCATAATAATATTGACATTTTTTCTTTCTTCACCATACATATAAGTCAAGTAGAGAATAAATAAAATTAAATATTTTTTAAGGGTCAATTTTATCAAGTCATCTATACATATAATAAAACAGTAAAAAAAGTGTGTCTGTACATTAAATATATTACCAAAAAAAATATTGGGGCGATGGACACATAGTATAAAATGTCGCCTTAGTAAAAGTTGTTCAGCCTGATGAGCATTTTCCAGAGACATAAAGTCCACGCGAACGAAGTCGCGGGCTTCGGCTTGTACTAAATAAATTTATTTTTTGTCATGATTCACAAACTTTTAAAAGTAAATTCCTGTACCGTATACCAACCATAATTAGCTAGACAATATTTCAAATACTTACCTTCTACTGGTATAGTAGGCTCTCTATCAATGATCTGCCACAGTCTAGTAGCAGCACCCATGCCCTTATTCATCTCCGTATAGAAACTGCTGAGACCCCCGATGCTTATGCCCACATACGCGGCATACAACAGGAATGATGTCAGGTTTCCAACTGTCAACTGCTCAGTTGCCACCATGCCTCCGCCATAGTACAATACGAGAATTATTATCACGTTTCCCGAAAGGCCTGTCTGTAAGATAATTATAGGTTATTTGTTGCAGATTTGGGACCAGAACGGAACTAAATAAAGAGTAGTCGAAAAATTTAAGGAGGCCTTTGCCATTAGGGGCATACAGACGAGAGATGAGGAGGTAATAAAGTCATCAAAGTGAAATTGCAAATGTAACATTATGTACCTCTTTCTGAATAAATGCTATTATTGTTGTTATTATTTATTGTAGTTAAGTACATAATTAATACAATAATAAATAAATCACAACTGCCGGTATCTTGGGTCTTGAAGCGTTGCTAGCCCGAAACTAGGGCAAGATTTTAAAATATGTTATTTCTTAAAAAAAATATTTTTGTTTCTCGTTAATGATTCGTGTTAATTTTAAAAATAAATTAAATAAAAATTACATAAAATAATTTGGGCTGCACACTTAATAACATAATTTAAATTATTTGTCAAATCTAAACACAAAAAAAATACGCCATTGAACTGGATCTCCAGGGGTTCAAAAAAGTCAAATGACACCTCTGAATCAAACAAAATCAAAAAATTGTATAAACGCGTTTCGGAGCCTGCTAAGAAATCTTAACAAATTCTCCCGAATCAATAAGTTTCTGGGGCTGTTAGTCATTAAATCTGTTTTAATTTAGTTCTTCTTACCAAACCGTAGAAACTTCCCACAGCCAATGCCTCCTTGTAGGCCAAATTGAGGAGATTTTGTATTCTCTGTGCATATAAAGCACATTCTGATTTCTCTTTACTAAATGCTTTCACAGTTTTTATATTGGATATCCTTTCTTCAGCTAGCTGTAAGAAAATAATAATAAGATAAAGAAAGATATACGGACAAAAAAGTAAAAGATGAAAAATCACCAATTATATGAACTGGACATGAAGAAGTTCAAATGATAAAATAATTAGAATAATATTCCAATCCTACTTCCTACTTCCTACTTATATTATAAATGCAAAAGTGAGTTTGTATATTTGTTTGTTTGTTACCTCTTCACGCATCAACTACTGAACCGATTTGGATGAAATTTGGTATGGATATAGTTCGAGACTCGGGGAAGGACATAGGGTACTATTTATCCCGAAATTCTCACGGGGAGCGAAGCCCGCGGGCACAGCTAGTATCTAATATTTAACACATTTTTTTGCCTATACAATATCTAATTTTGATTGACCTTTAATATCTCTGAAACAAGATGCTTAGATGTATCTCATTCCCAGTGTCTACAAGACCTATTTTTGATCATGATGAAAAAGATACATAGGTAGCCTTGGCCAGTTGAAACCATTTTGATTTTGGAGTTATAAGTATAGGTACTACATTGAACATACATACTCTCAAAAAACAAATTGATCTCAATTTTCAATTATAAGGTCTACCTAAATAGTGTAACATACCTCACTTGTTTCTGCTAATGTGTCCTGCATTTGTCGGGTTATTTTGCGAACGAATCGTCCATAGTAAACTCCCAGCACAGAAACAGGCGGCACCACACAGAGCCCAATTATAGCTAAAGGAGGAGACATGTAAATCTGCAAATAGAAAGAGAAAAAATATTCCAGTGCAGAAGTTATTGCTAAAAAGATACTTGGAGAGAATACATTTAGGCGCAAACCCTATTTAAATGAATGGTAAACAATATGAAGGAAAAAAAACAGAACTTCATTTTAATTTAAAATTATTGGCATATCAACATATAAAATCAATTTTCTTATTAAGTAGTTTTTCTTCTATACTATAATAAATTGTATATAAATATCAGATGCTTAAAACATTTGTAAAAAGCTTAGCTAACACTTGTCAAGTGTTTTATGGAATATTTCTTGTTGTGTGACCATACTAAAATTTCTGAAGAGTTGATGGCCCGGCGGGAGTTCGCGTTGCTAGCGCTTTCGCAAGTAAAGCAACGCCGGGCGTGTAGTCGTGCACTTGGATGGGTGACCACAAGTGGCATAAAAATTTCCCGAGCTCCTCCGTGCTTCGGAAGGCACGTATAAGCCGTTGGTCCCAGCTGTCATCATTGTATGGCAGTCGTTAAGCTATGTCAGATGCCTTTAAGCAGCCTGAAAAATCTGACACCAGTATTGGCCACTTACACACACGAAAAACGAAGGCGAAATAATTTTTTTTATATATATGTGTGTACAGACACAGTGTATCTGTGTGACCATGGATGAACAAATACATGGTGTGATGCAGTATTTAACCTATAAAATAAAAAATAGAGTATATTTCATTACCATCATTCCAGTGCCAACACACACCATCAGCAATGATCTCAGTCCATCACTGACATTCTGACTAAGGTTCCGACCCACCAGCTGAGTGTCTGCTGACAGTCTGTTTACTAGCTCCCCAGTAGATGTCCTGCCAAACCATGCAGGCTCCTGACGCATTATAGCACCATACACTTGCTTACGAAGTGCTTGTGTCATTCTTTGACCTGTCAAGACATATATTTAAAAAAAATATATACAGTGGATCAACCCACTGCTTGTATATCTATATCTATACATATAATAAAACAGTAAAAAAGTGTGTCTGTACATAAAATATATTTCCAAAAAAAATATTGGGGGCGATGGAGACGTAGTAATAGAGTAAGAATTTAAAAAAAATGTCTGTCTGTTTGTCTGTATGTCTGTTTGTCTGTTTGTCTGTATGTCTGTTTGTCTGTTTGTCTGTTTGTACACGCTAATCTCCGGAAATACTGGATGGATTCGAATGAAACTTTTTTTGTTATATAGCTATTAAGCCTGGGCAACATATAGGGTATAAATGATTTTGGAAAATGGAACGCCTGATGCTGAACCATAATGGTCCAGCTAAACTATAAGAGATATAAAAATGCCGCCTTAGTAAAAGTTGTTCAGCCTGATGAGCATTTTCCAGAGACATAAAGTCCACGCGACGAAGTAGAACTAGCCGAAGCCCGCAACGAAGTCGCGGGCTTCGGCTAGTTCTAACTAAATCTTTGGGACCAACCATTTACAACCAAATAGATTATCTATTTTTTGTGTTATTCTTTTTATAGTGAACCAAATACATAAAACCAGTTTGATTATCTTTTATTTTTGTTTATAAGTATGCTTAATCAAAAATTCAAAATTCAATTTATTTATTTTACTCCACAATCATATGAAGATTTAAAGTACTAAGTTAAATAGAGTTATTACTTTTTCTTTATTTAAAGTTAATAATTGATGTATACATACATACATACATACTATCACATCTTTATCCCTAATGGGGCAGACAGAGCATTTTGGGTCTTGCGGTTCTATACAGAGCCCAGGGCCGCAAGACCCAAAAGCCACTTTTAGCATCATGGTGGGCGAGAAGATGGAAAAGCAATCAATACAGTGATGGGTTGCTAGCCACATCGCCTATTAACATGATTCGCATTTTTATCATGTCATGTTAAAAGGCGATGTGGCATTTTTGCCACATCGCCTTTTAACATGATTCGCAATGTTATATAGTTTATTCTCATACATTCTAAACTTTAAACAACAGATTGAATTAAATGGAAAACCCAATAATAAAGTAAGGTATATAGGTACTTTCCTAGATAAAAAAATATCACTCATCATGATCATATCCATTTTCAATGTAGAATTAGATTTATAATGCAGAAAAACTGATAAAAGCACTGATTGACACCAAGAAACTATTAAGTCATTATTAGTCATAGAAATCTCATGCAATAAAAGTTTTTTTGATATGTGAAAAAAAGTATTTGATTTAAATTATTGGAAAGTAGCGAATTTATAATTTGGCACTTTTAGAACTTATCCATGTTGGTAAACTTACCAGAAATAGACATCAGGTACACTCTTGCAAAATTACACAGCCCACCCACTAGGAAGACACCACACAACATGAGGCAGAGTGCATCCAGCTTTTCCCTCGCTGCTCCTAAGTCATTTGAACTGGCGTAAATTATGTCCAACACCTTGCCAAGGGAAAACGGGACTGCCATTGAGACACTGGATGACACAATAAGAAAACCGATAGCACCTGAAATTATTTTGTTAGTGAATTAAATTGGCTTACCCTTTCCGGAATACTTACTATTAATGTAAAGTTATTGTTATCTTTAATTAATTTAAAAATATGTTCAATTGTTTCACTAAAAGCGTAAAAATTTACGAAGGTTTCTACCAAATATGGCCAAAATGCCTAGTGTTATATGTAATGCACGAATATAAAATCGAACCTACAAAAATTATTAAAAGTAATGAACTTCCTCATGTTAAAAACATTTTGTTTTTAATACACATGTAGCATATCTAATTTGTGCATATAGTGGAACAGTACAGCTTATGCTGGTAAATTTATTATTTTTTTGGAATACTTGCCAGTGAGGGTCCATTTTTCAGGTTCAGCTAGGCTAAACAGTCTCTTTAATTCCGATTTCTTTAATTTCACGTTGATTTTCTTTGACGAAGATAAAATTACTTCTTTTCTATTCAAATTTTCTAAATGGTTATTGTTCTTCTGGGCGTCTACTTGACTCGCGTGATACCGTGATTTAATACAAAAAACACTTCTTTTATCTGAAAATCTATCGCGATAATTTCGTAAAGCAGGGACCTTGTAGTTGTGACTAGAATATAACCTGAACCTACAATTACATGATGAACTTTGTGACGTTAATCTACAAAATAAATTTAAACAACCATGAGATATTTTGGAATTTAAATGTATGTGAATTAGCCGCTGTAACATTTTCAGGAATTTGTCTAAGTTTTCTTCGCAAAATAAAACATCTCCTTTCTCTTGATTTATCTGTCACTGCACAGAACAATATTACGCTGTCACTGTCACAAATCACTATCACAAACTGTCACTGTCAATCAACTGTTGTTTTCAGTAACATTTTAGGCTCTGGATACCAAACCTTTAAACTTTCTTCGTATGATTCCTGCCTGCCTATCTCCGTCTCCCAGCAAACATGACCGCAGAAAAGCCATCGCTAAAATATCTGGCTAAAAATTAAATTAATCGCGGACATCGCGGTACATATGCCCCGCCCAAATATACAAGGCTTTAGGTCGCTCGATCGCGCTGGCTCGCTCATAGCAATAATAAAATAACAATTATTATGGTGGCCACAAAACTTCTTCTTCAACGAGTTTACTCAACTGCTGGAGGATGGAATGGTTTTTAAGTTATTATGTAATTTATTCATGCAGGCATGCATGCATGTCTGAATGTATGTAGCATTAAAGTTTCACTAAAATATTCTAGTCTAGTACATAAGATTTAATGTGCCGAATAAAGATTTTCTTTTCTTTTCTTTAAACCTGCGACAACGACATCATCGGGCGGGAACTGTCTGTTAGGTACTTTGGTGTGCAAAATTCCTCTGCGGAAAAGTGTCGAATTAAAAATACTAGATCTTTAGTGTAATATACTGCTGCCTTCAAATGTTTATCTTTAAATGTTTGTGTATTCAGTAGTTTTTGAGAAATTCGTCAAGAACATATTCCCCCAGGGAAACGTTTCCCTGGCAGCCTCCAATGGCCTTTATAAAGAACAAAAGATAAAGAATTATTTGAACTTAAAAACGTAAGCTAATATATATATATATATAATCATAACTATACCCAGAAAGTTTTACATTAGTCTGGTAATACTTGGACGTTAAGGAGTTTAAAAATATGTCCTATCCTATGAGAAGTACAGTCGGGCCCACGAAAGTAGAGAGGGCCATAGTCAAGGAAATCTCTGGGCACCATGCGGCGACCACACCCGTAGTGGAAATTCAGTTCAATGTTCAATTCAGTGACATGAACCATATGTATTAAGTTATAAGAATGAAATTGGCTTGTAATGCACGGGCAAGCAACGCAACGAAAAGGAAAGGTGCAGAATTATGACGCGAGCCAAATTAAAACATATTTACTATCGCTAACGACATTGAGTAGATATTTCTTTGAATTCCTTTGTTGTACGTGTACACTCACAAATTGGCCACTGCTACTTGCATAGACATAGAATTTTTTTTACTAGATCTATGGCTACTTGTACCGAGAGTAAAACAAAATAAAACGAAAAAAAACATAGGTAGGTAATAATTTATTTTTGTGTATTAAATTTGCTGCAAGTGACGTGGATAAAGAACCGTGCGATCAGATTAAATAACAGACTTTTGATTTATAGCATTATCTATCACACTTGAGAAAAGTAAATAAAATCTATTGATGATAAAGATAAAAAATAAACTAAGTATATTTATCGTAAAATATACATACATAAATATTATCACGTCTTTATCCCTAATGGGGCAGACAAAGCCTTTTGTATCTTGCGGCTCTAAGCAGACAGAGCCCAGGGCCGCAAGACTCAAAAGCCACTTATAGCGTGATGGTGGGCAAGAAGATGGAAAAGTAATCCATATAAGTAGTGCTGGGTTGCTAGCCGCAGGGCCTATTAACGTGATTCGCAATTTCTCCCATTCCCTCGACCGACTTTTACGATTTGCATGGGAAGGGAAGCAGCTGGTACATTCTAAGTTTTTTCTTTTTTACCAGACCAGCATAAAAGAAAAAATCATATATTTTACGACAATATCAATAAGCAACACAATAGTCCGCAAAATTATCATCATTAAATTGATATGGTAAAAGTGTTCTTCTTCATAAATATTTTTTTTACATCAATATATAGAATCACGACACATAATTGCTAAATAAATACAACACAAAACCGTAACCACAGAAAACTTTTGCTATGTTTCTATGTTTCTTTAGGAGCTACATGGTCGCTATTGCTCTGAGAGCTACCTTGAAAATCCTTCCGTTAATTATTCAAAACCCACATTTAAACCACAAAATTGAAAAATCACAAAGTATTTGTAAGAGTGTAAACATCGAAGATACATTTTCTTACTGAAATGTTGGTCGGTTAAATCCGACGTTCGCGGTTAAAGGGCCTCAGACTAAATGGTGGTGGTAGACAGTTATTTAACAAAAGTTTACCGTGGTACGGATAATATTCAATTACTACTTACACATTGTAGACACAGTTAGTTGTTATGCAGTCCTAGAAATCAAGATTATAATTTAGTAGCGGGGAGATCCAGCTCGATTGTATTTTCAAAAGAACAGTGGATAATTATCTATAGGTCAAAAACTAAGTTAGTGCCACCGCCTTATTTGCCATTTTAAATTTATTTCTGGTTTTTTTTTTCCGCAAAATGGTGAGGCCACTATCTTATTTGTTAACCTCTACATAAATAAGTTACCTAATAAATGCTATCGATAATACTTCAATGAATGATTAATAACTATGTGTGGAGTATGTGATCAAAGATAAGAATATGTATATGAGAAAGAGGATTTTAAAGCCAAGTGCGAGTTGAACTCGCGTGGAGAGGGTTCCGTGCAATTTCAAACATTTGAAATCCTCGCAGTAAATCTACTGGACCAAATATCAATTTGGTCCAGCAAATTGGCTGTGACAGACGGATAGACAGACAGGCAGATGTTTTATCAAGTTTTGTACGGAACCCTAATAAGTGACACCAGGTGGCAATGCAGTGACGGGTGATTCGACCGTCAATTGATAGGTTCTTTTGTACGGTCATAAGTATGTATCTAATAACAGCAGCTTTGAACCTGATTTCATTGTGCTGCCATCTGGCTCGTGTCCTATATTTTTGAAAACGTTCACTAATACAAAAATATTTTGAAATTAAAAAAACTTAAGAAGTTGTCTTATGGATTGCATACTGCCAAAACTATAAACAATAACATTTGAATAATAAAAAATTGTGACATTGAGTTTTAGTCTGTATATGGAAATTATATAAGCTCTCTTAAATTAAATTTTCAACACAGCAAAAATAGGACGTAATATATCTACACTGGTTCATAAGAGAAATATGGTTATTTGTAGTTTCAATAATTAGAATAATAAATTAAAAACATATACAGAATAGAAACATATTTTGACTAGGTATAATAAATTACATTACATTATGGAATTCAACATTTTAATAAATTCGTCTGAGTTTTGAAATAAATGTTAATGGGTGAAACAAAACTTATTTAGTGATACGGTCGACCACTAAACAATTCTAACAATTAAAATAATGACTATGAAAGAGTCCATCTAAGAATTACAGTGCATCGCCTGATATGTGACCGACTGTACAAATATTCAAGAGGCGTCCATAAATTATGTGAGGCGTTTTTGTAAATTTTCTGAGCCAGATCTAGCTCATCCCCCATTCTGCGACCAGATTGCAAGGAGGAGTGGTAAAAAGTACCGTACAGGTAATAAGAGATTGATGAGTGTGGATGAAGCGAAAGAGGTTTGTCAGGATCGTAGCAAGTGGAGGTTTGTCTCTGTCTACCTTTGCGGAAAACAGGCTTGATATTATGTATACTTAATTAAATACTATTTTCTCGCAATTTCACTAATTTTTTTACGAAAATAAATTACGTGACATTTACCGAAACCCTGGGGGAGTTTCGACAAATATCACGCAGTTTTTTCCGCAAAGTTATATTAAATGAGATTCAGTTCGACCCCCTTGAACGTCTCACGTAATTTATGGACGCTACAAACCATAGACTGAAAGTAAGAAGCAGATTTTTGTAAAAATATTAAAATAATCACATTAAGATACGTAATTGAGACAAAATAATACGACATTGAGCTCCATTGCACAATCTTATTCCTATTGCAGTTAGGTATTATTTCAAATATACTGACATCATTATATATAACATTAAGCTTAGTACCAATTAAACATTCTTTTCAAATTAATTTGTCATGTATTCATAAGTTGTTTATAAAATATTTACTGTGTATAATATACTTTATAGTATAATGTTTTAGATCGCCATAGACTATATGTGTTGTCGAATTTCAGTAAATATACTCCCTCTCCAGGGTATGTATGGGAACCTGCATAAACCTGCAACGAAACACAAGAAAAAAATAAATAAACACAGTCAACGAAGAAATTTCTTGTAAATTCTTGACGCATATTCTGGTTGCAAGATTTCATTTACCTTTTTAATATATGTATATTAAAACGTAGTTTTCACATGTAATTTTTTTTTTCTTTTTTTACAAGTTCACCAACCAGATGAACTGAGTCTTTAAGAAAAAAAAATTGCAATATATTGTATGAAGTGTATCGGCCTATTTAAAGTCGCAAAGTTACGTGCAGGAGACCCGCGTACACAATAAGGATAAGGTGTTTAATGTTATGGATTTATTGGCTCTTTTAATCTGCATTCTCAACAAAATTCGTTACATCCGTAAAATAAATATTCTGCGATAAAAATTGACTTTATGACCAAACACTAGCTCGTGGCCGGCGCAGTTGCTGTGACGTCACCCTGCCGGTCTCATCTAGTACAGTCGGAATATTACATATACACGCTGACTTTTCATTGGTTTTGGAAAAAAAAATGTCGTATAGTAAATAGATTCCTCTATCCATATACGTAATCCAAATTTCTGTATGTCATAAGATAAAAAAGTTGCGTAAATGATTTTCGATCGAGACCACGTAGTTATACGCTGCGTAATGTCGATGACCGCGGCCCGCCGGCGGGCGGTGTATGGCGGCGGTACTACTAATTGATCTCACAATTTTACTTTCGAGTTTTAGACAACATTTTTTGTTTCTGAATTTTTATTTAGACTAGCTTAATAGGTCTTACTAACGATGTCTATGAAGTGGCTTTCGGCTTCAAAACCAATGAAAAATCATCGTGTATATCCAATAAATATATCAGACAGATTTTAAGATTTTCTGAATATACATTTTCATGGTAATATTATTTTTAGTTTAAGAGACAATTCAAGTAGAGGCCTGGATACATGTATAATAATCCGACTGTACATGGCCCGGGTACAACGCGGCTAAGCCGACCGGACAGTGCACTTGGTATGACGTCACTTGGCTCCTCATAGCCAAGCTATTATAAAATCGCAACGGATGGACCGATTTCGATGATTTGTTGTACTGTAATGTTGGTTTTGTGTTGATTTGTCAACCTCTAATAATTTATTGATCAAGTGTTAACATTTAATCCCGTTTCTTTTACAAGACTGAGATGAAGAATTATTGATTTTAAGACAGATGCGAAGCTTATTTGTTTGTGTGCCTTGGTGAGACAAAGTGTTTATCTGTCTTTCTATCTATGGATGGGAAATGTATGCAGTGGCGAATTTACACATTTGCCGCCAGTAGGCTAATTATATTTTGCTGCCCCTACCCAACCTTTGTCGGATCCTTCATGTGCAGCTTTTTCTGTGGCGAAGAAGTGGAAATAGGTGCGTATCAGTCCGGCGCCCTGATTACTTAAAATAAAACCCTATTCAGGGTAGCGGTGGTGCGTGGAAAGGGAGGGGTGGGTAAAATTCGATATTGCCGCCCCCTAAAATTTGCCGCCCTAGGGTCCAGCCTACTCAGCCTGCTGGTAAATCCACAACAGCATGTATGCTCACAGAACGCATGCCGTAATGCATTGCATGCCCTCAGCAGTGTGCCCTTACCTCTGTGTGACTGTCCCGGCGGTATATGGACACCACGAGGCTCACCAGCGGCCGCGTGGTGCTCAGAGCTCGTCTCTCGCTGCCTATCTCCGGATCAGTCCCGTCGCCTTGGATAGTATATTCTGTATCAAAAGTATGTATCAATTATTTCTTATTATTATTTATATAAAACTAGCAGTAACCCGCGACTTCGTCCGCGAAGAAGTCGAAAGCGGTTGCAATAAGATTGAATTTTGTGAATAATAGGATTCACAAAATTCATCCCATTTACCGCCAGAGAAATTCTGCAAAGATTCGAATAAAATGGTCTAACTAATCTTGCTTATCTATACAAACTTTAGACCCCGTTTCACCCCCTTAAGGAATTAGTTTTGAAAAATCTTTTCTCATTGCACCTTTGGACCTCATATGAAACCTATGTGCCAAAGTTTGAGCTGTGCGTTGATATGTCAGTCAATTACCAATCAGTTAGTTTCTTTTTTCCCATTCCCATTCCCGTTACCGTTCCTGATCCGTTCCCATTCCCGTATTCCCATCCCCGTTTCGGTTTTCGTTATTATTTAAGTACCCATCATTTGCTAATGGGTGAGAGAGAGTGACGGGACGCTTCAGCGTGGCCTAGATATTAGGTCACCCCATTTCATCCCACTACGGGTTTTATTTTGAAAAATCCTGAAACTCGTATTTAATCATTTATCGCCAGAAGTACTCCTGCCAAGTCTTGAATAAAATATTCTCACTAATGATTGGACCCCCGTTTCACCCAATTAAGGAATGAGTTTTTAAAAATCTATTCTCAGTGCACCTTTGGATCTCATATGGAACCTATGTGCCAAATTTGGAGTCTCTAGACCCAGTGGTTTGGGCTGTGCGTTGATATATCAGTCAATTACCAATCAGTTAGTTTCTTTTTTCCCGTTCCCGTTACCTTTCCCTTCCCGATTGGTTCCCATTCCCCTATTCCTATTCCTGTTATCGGTCCCGTTTCCGTTCCTGTTCCTGATACCGATTCCGTTCCCGTTCTCGTTCACATTTAAGTTTCCATCATTTTCTAGAGCGTGAGAGAGCGACGGGACGCTTCAGCATGGCCTAGATAGTAGGTCACCCCATTTCATCCCTCTAGGGCTTGTATTTAAAAAAAAATCCTGAAACACGTATTTACTCATTTACCGCAGAAGTACTCCTGCGAAGTTTTGAATAAAATGGTCTCACTAATCTTGGTTCTTCATACAAATATTGGACCCCCGTTTTACCTCCTTAGGGGATAAGTTTTTAAAAATCCTTTCTTAGTGCACCTTTAGACCTCATAAGAAACCTATATGCCAAATTTGGAGTCTCTAAAGCCAGCGGTTTTTTTTTCAGCCACCAATAAGTCAGGCCCTATTTTTCCCTTTCCCATTCCCATTCCCGCTCCTATTTCTGTTCCCGTTCTCATTGTCGTTCCCATTTCCGTTTTCGTAATTTGCTAGAGTGAGAAACAGAGCGACGGAACGCTTCGGCATGGCCTAGGTAGATCAGCCTATTTCATCCCTCTAGGGGTTGAATTTTGAAATATCCTGAAACAGGTATTTACTCGTTTACCGCCAGGAGTTCACCTGCGATGTTTCGAATAAGATGGTCCAACTAATTATGTTTCCCCATACAAACTTTGGACCCCTGTTTCACCCCCTTAGGAGGTGAGTTTTGAAAAATCCTTTCTTAGTGCACCCCTAGACCTCATAAGGAACCTGTGTGCCAAATTTGGAGTCTCTAGGCACAGCGGTTTGGGCTGTGCGTTGATATGTCAGTCAGTCAGTCATTCATTCAGTTTCTTCTTTTATATATATAGATTACAAGTCTTTTCGTGGATGTCGTAGAATGCGACTTAGGAAATACAAGCTTATAAACATCAATGAGACCTCTAACCCTCTGGCCAGCGAGGAGAGTGTATGCCAAAGTCCTCTGGCTGCTCTGGCCAAGTATGGCTCTAGTAGTACAGAGAGGCTACTGCAGTGGTAACTTAAGACTAAAAAGACCTAAAGATGAGATGAAAAAAATTCCACTCGTGTTCATGACTAAGTATTGTATGTGGGTGCTCGAAATTTTGCAAAAAGTAATGACTGCCGACTTCATCACCGTTCGACCCCTCTTTCCCCACCCCTCCAATACACAATAATTGTAGTGCATTTAATTAAATTGTATACACAGGGAGAACCATTAAAATTGCAGGAAATATCGTCGCTATATAACTGGGGTTGACTTGTTCGTATGATTTTTTGCCACCAATAAAATGATCGCTGCACACATCACACACTGATTACATTATGTGGTTTTGGGTGCCATGGCATCGATCAGTCAGTACTGAAACACTAAAAAGGTTTGTTAATACCCACGTAACTATTGAAATTATAGGGATATATGAGATTAATTTATAGGATTTGCATCAAAACTAAGGTCATGTTGTTACTTTTCCTTTTGACCGGCAGCTATCCATTTCTCGCGTTTTTCTAGTTTCTAAATTGCTACTATAAAACTTGCATTTGCTATTCTTTTCAGTATTCTTGCAGTTTACGACACAACAACCATAACCGAATTGCGAAATCCCATTGAAAAATCTCCAAAGTTTGTTTGACAGCTTTGACAGAATTTCGTACAGCGCCCCTATAATTGCTACTTTTGGCCACCATGAGCGCTGCAATAGATTTCATTACCCCCACCACCTACTTCGCACGGAGCGAATAACGTTTAAAGTTGTGTGGGGACTGGCGGTGTCACACAAACACTTGAGGAAAGTATGTTATTCAAGGTTACGTTTGAAGTAGGAGCGGATGTTAGGTACTACGACGACGCGAGGAAATTGATACTATTATAATTAATTTCTTTTTCTTGAGTTTTATTATGATCACATGGTATCTATCAAGGAGTCTAAGGCATGATTAGAGGTTATCTTTAATATGAAAATGATGACTTTTGATTGACGTTTTATTAGTTTAAATTACTGTATATCATAGGTATAGCAGTAGCGAAGATTCCATATAACTCAATTCCTTACGGCTTGGCCTAGCTGATCCTAATATATACATTTTTTATTATGAACAATTATGGCTTACCCCCGTGCTCCGCGCATTTATAAATATCTATTTTTCCACTAGCGTAAGCCCGTATCAAGCGGCATTACCCATGGATCACATCCACATAAACAAACGCACTCGCGCACACATTCATAATTGTACTATACGTTCACGTACTTATAAAATCTGCGATAACCCGCTCGGCCTTTCGGGAATCCAATGTTTCGATAGTATGCAATACACGCACACAGCGACAACATTCACACAAAGGAAACACTGTCGCAATAGAGCGAATATAAGCCGAAGAACGTTAGCTTATAAAAATTTAGTAAACTTTATCTCCATATGATTAAAGTCCTATTTTGCCCTAAATAATTGTCAAGTCACTAGTGCACGTAGTCTGACAGAATTTGATTGGGGGTGGCGGGGGTGGCCAATCAAATTCATTTGAATAAAAACTGTATCCCGTCATCATTGCGCGCTCTCTGAATGCAATATGCAAATGATTATTTCTAATTATTGTAATATCTTGTGATAAATAGATTTAAAAGAGTCGAAATTAGTGTAATTTGACTTGCCAAGTGACGTGTGTGTTTTTATGTTTTCTCGAATCGTATGATCGGTTGTTTTTCTTTTTGTTGCTTGTCGTAGCTTAGGTTAGTAAAAATGACTGCTTTACATAGTGCAAATTGAGTGCTGCCACAGATTATTTAGTGTATCAACTTGTTTTTCTTTATTATCATTTGAAAAAAAAAAACATGTCATCAACTTAGGAAGAGTTCGTCCTGATGTAAAAATAGATTACAGGCGTAAGGACGGATTCTTTAAACATTTCCATAGTTCGTTATATGACAAATATAATTGGTTAGCCGGCAGTTGCAAAATAATTAAGTTGTATTGCTTTCCCTGCCTGATGTTATCCGATATAAGCAGCGCATGGAATCGAGCTAGATTTTCAGACATGTACAAAGTGAGAAACATTTACGCAGTTATTTATTATTACATGACTTTGGTAATAGTAGAATCGAGACATTTTTCGGCAATAATTTCAAAGCCAATAACCGTAAAGTGGAGCGTAATCGAAACTTGATGAAACGTTTAATAGATACGGTTGTTCTTCTCGGAAAACAGGAATTACCTTTCCGCGGGCATAACGAAAATGTAAACTCCGACAATCGTGGCAATTATATAGAAACATTAGTATATTTGAGTAAGATTTGAGAAAGACAGCATTATAGAGTCGCACTTTGAATATTGTTCGTCTTATTCTCATCTTGTTTTTACATGTCTATTTTTTACTACCCGTTTTTTTGCTTCAGCTTTACTTGCCTTTTTTTTACGCTCCGCCGCTGAGGTATAGTGAATATTTAAAAGGATGCCAACGAGCGAATTCAATACCACTTTATATAATTCTTACATTAAAGGCCAGAAGTAGCTACAGTCGAAGACAAGTGATTGAAGAATAAGAGGGACGCCTTTATCTAGTTACGGAACACAAGAGCCACAGGCTATAGTAAAAAAATATAATTATTTACCTTCGTCTCCATAACCATCGTCATCATTATCATCCTCCTCGTCACTCTCTGACACTTGTATCGTTACTTCGTTCGTGGGAGACTTGCTCCATTCGAAATACAGTCCGAAACCTGTAACAGGCGATAACAATTTATATTGGACACGTATAGTAAGCCCAGGCTCCCACGATTTTCCTGCAGCATCTTCGCCCTGTAGGCGAAGATGCTACAGCAAAATCGTGAGAGCCGATTCCGAGATTTTCACTATACAAGAATTGCTCGTTTAGGTATATTGTTATAGTTCGTATGAGGGTTTTTATTCACTACGGAACCCAAAGGCTGACACGTGAAGATGGTCTTCCTGATATCCAAGTCCAAGTCGCGTAGCAGCTGAGGTCCAAGTATCTCGCCAAAGTTGTCGCAGGTACTTCCACTTGTCGCACTTAGGTAGGTTTCCTTCGCTTCGGTTCGCTTCGAAGTTATCGCTTTCGTAGCTCGTACTAAACTGGCGGGACGCGCACTCGATCGCCTTTTTATATGCGCTGATATAGAGGTCTACATTGTTCTCGAATATTCTCATTACTCGATGAACGTGACGGGAAGCATCGAGACGCCGGTACGTGAGTGTGAGTGCGACTAAGCTGATGACCATTCAAAGAACACTAGCCCTTATGCAGTGAGAATATAAGGCCTAGTTTATAGGTAGGCCTTATATTCTCATAAGGTATAAGGTATAGTTGCATTATCCTGACGTTTTTCTATACGATTCCGCTCGCGAACATTCCGAGTCTATCTCGCTAGCAGAGTTCCTGCTCACGAATATTCTGCATTTATCTCGTTCGCGACAATATTATAAGCAAAATAATAAATAAATAGATAAGAATAAATCCACGACAAATAACACAAACCTAGGACAATATAATATCTACGACGATTCCGCGGAAATTTCAATGGCGCTGTTATAGAAGCTCGCAAGGGCTCATTACAGCACTGGGGGGGCTATTCCATAAAAGAATACGTTAGTCGTACGATAGTGACGTCCTATTCCCATGTCAAAACAAATTAGACTTTATCATTGTACGTTAGTGTTCGATGTTTTTTGAAACTTAAAAGCTGATACGCAGTAGCGTCCGTCTTGCGTACCGCTTTTGAAGTAACCCCACTGGAGACTTATTTTTGAAATCACTTGTCACATTACGAATGGTTTGCGTGAACGTTTCCAAACGGGCGCATTTTTGAATCGGTAGTATGCGAAGGTTTTGCAACGAGTGGTTTTGACATTAGTCATCGAAACCAATCATGGGAAATACATTCCATTTCACGTTGCTTTTTTATTCATGTTCGAATTTTTAGAAAAAGCATAGACAAATTATCGATGTTTTCTGCGTAAAACAATTTTGTATTTCGCTGACACGACGGTTTCAAAAATACGATAAATTAGTATATCACGCAAGCGGTGAGTTGGAAAACTACACGTTTTGTGATTCGGTGAGTCCCACAATGAAAAATAGCACTCCTGGTCGCGAGGAATGCGACAAAGCCGAAGGTCAAGCTTACCGATGTCGTAGTGGTCGGTGGCGAACTCCCAGCACAGGCGGCAGGCGCGGCGGTGCGCGTGCTAAACTACTGTGCCAAAGCCTCAGCACACAACTCACCGATGTCGTAGTGGTCGGTGGCGAACTCCCAGCACAGGCGGCAGGCGCGGCGGTGCGCGTGCTAAACTACTGTGCCAAAGCCTCAGCACACAACTCACCGATGTCGTAGTGGTCGGTGGCGAACTCCCAGCACAGGCGGCAGGCGCGGCGGTGCGCGTGCTAAACTACTGTGCCAAAGCCTCAGCACACAACTCACCGATGTCGTAGTGGTCGGTGGCGAACTCCCAGCACAGGCGGCAGGCGCGGCGGTGCGTGGGCACGCGCACCGTCACGGTCTCGCCGTGGCCCACCACCAGCCGCCCGCCCGCCGCCGCCGCCGACTCCTTGAACTGCACGATGTCCTTGCGCGTCCACAGGTACGCGTCTTCCACGGCTGGGAAACCGTCTGAGAGAGAAATAATAAAAGTAAACAATCATTTATTTATCTTTGGATATTTGTATCACTTGATCATCAATTTTTTTTCGATTTCAGTTTAGCTATGTTTACTGCCGCTTCCTAATCGCAAGTACAGAAGAAGCGGTTGCAAATTATACTGCAGAATTTTATCCATAAACGTCAACTTACAATTTTATAACTGATGTTAAAATTAGACATGATTGTGGAATCATTCATATTTGACCTAAAAACTCTTGGCAATGTAACTAGCTTCATACAGAATTCAGAGGGCTAATTCCTTAGTCTGCAGTTCTGTTTGTGTATGTCTTGGGTACACAAATATGCAACATGATTCTAGCAATTCCAAATGTAAGCTGTTGATTGCTATCAATCTACCTGTTTTTTTTTTTTCAATCATTTAGTTGATTGGAATGCTGTCAGCGAGCTTCAAAGGCATTAGCTTTTACAAAGACGCGGCCTTTGTGTGGCGCCGACGGCGGCGTGTAGGTACGTCAACTTATACAATAATGATTAGTTAATAAAAGTTACCATCTCCTTCAGATTCATCTTCGCCCCTCGACTCTTCGGTGTACTCTTGTGTGTCCGTTTTATCAGATGTTTGCATTGATCTAAAGCAAGACGGAATCATTGAATGTTAAAATAAAATAATTATTAAAACATTTAATTAGAGCAAGTTCAGTCTATTCAAATGAACAAAAGCTATGACAGCAACAAAAATACTCACTTATTATTATCTGGTACCGAAACAACATCTGTCTCATTCAGGTTGCAATCTGTCACCGGTTCCTCTTTCTCCTCTTTAGTCTCTTCTTTCTCGTTCTGATTTTCATCTTCATCATTGACATTTGAGCTAGAGAGCCTCTGGTCCATAGCCAACTGTTGGATGTACTGTTGGTAATGTTTATCTTGCAGCTGCCGAATGAGGACTGCTTGTTGGTCGAAGTTGCCAGGGAATTGCTGCTGCGCATACTGCAGAAACTGGTTGTAGGTTTGTGCGTTCAGAGCGTCTTTTATTCGCTGCCTGTAGTTGGACAATATAGATTACATTAATTAAGAACTTTATAAGTGTCATTGCTAGCTATTCATCAATTTTATTATGCATGCAATCAATTTCCTTAATTTGTAAAAGTAAGTCTATATAACCAAAATAAAATATTACATCATATAAAAAAATTACTTTATACAAGCTTATAACATAATTTAAAAAATTAATTTGTGGTCAGTGTGTTTGATTTGTGGTTATTTACAAACTTTGTACAAGTACATTTACTTGTTAAACAATTTTTTTTTCTAAAACACGTAAAATTATCTTAAATAGGTACATATATATTTTTTACTGAGTATAAAGCAGATCAAGGGCGACCAAGCAAAACAACTATCCTTAGAATGTAATAGCACCTTTGGATCTTAAAGTTTCACTATGTATTGAGTTAGATGGATTAAAATGATTGAATATATGAGAAACTTACACTTGTTGCTCCTCTGTCAGTTGTGTACTATGGTGTTTCTGTTTCTCTAGCATTATTCGATTTTGTAATTCCATGTGGGCACGCTCCTCTTCTTCTTTTTTCAGTCTGAAAAAGTTCATTACAATTAAAAAACACCTTTTGGGATTACTCTGCCATCAACAATAGGAGGAAAGGTTACTTACTCTCTTCAATACTTGAATCGTTTTAGAAACTTTCTGCCTATTAAAACTAAAATTACTTTGATACAATCCCTTATTCTCCCCGTAATTGATTATGCTGATGTGTGTTATCCTGATCTTAACGCAGATCTTCTCAATAAGCTAGATCGTCTTATTAATAATTGTATCCGCTTTATTTTCTGTCTTCGTAAGTACGATCACATCTCCTTTTTTCGATCTAAGCTTAACTGGCTTCCTGTTCGTCAGCGCCGACAGCAGAGAATGCTTTGTACTCTTTTTTCTATACTAAAGAATCCCCTCTCTCCCCTGTACATGAAAAACAAATTTCGCTTTCAGTCCGAAAGCCATGACCGTGAGCTTCGCTCTAGTCATACTCTTCTTCTTCACCTTCCTTTATTTCGCTCTAATTTTATGTCAAATTCTTTCATTATTCAGGTTACACGACTTTGGAATGCCTTACCCGAAGACATAAAAAGTATCTCAAATAGGTATCTATTTAAGAAGAAAGTCCACACGCACCTTTTTGCTAATTTGTTGCAGCAGAACTAATCAAATCATTATCTTAAACTGTTTTTATATTTTATATTATGTATATTTGTGTATGTTTATTAATGTATGTATTAATAATGTTTGTCTATGTATATGTATTGTTTATGTAAGTTTATTATATATATGTATATATTATAGTTTATTATATATATATATATATATCTTTACGCGCCTATCGCTAATAAATTTAACTCTGTTTTTCCCAAAGGCTGACTGGTAGAGAATGCGTTAGCATTAAGTCCACCTTTTGTACCATTATGGTCAATAAAGATTTAATAAATAAATTTAATAAAACAATTAAAAGTAACAATTTATTACGGAATGTAACAAGAAAGTTATTAAATAGGACTGTTGTAATAGATCAGATATTGGGATGCATATTTACCTAAAATTGAGATGTTAGCTACTATGGAAAGTAATTGTTTATAGAAAAAATATCCATGATCCCCCGAAACTTTTCCCTACCTCACATACACACACTTGGAAATCATTTTTTTTTATCAAAAACATCCTAAAAAGTAGTTTTTTGCTCAGGCCGCTTCCATAATTTGCTAGCCAAAAATTTACTTTAGGTAAATATGAATCTGATAATTCAATATCTTGTGATAAAATGTTTGAACAAAAACTTACTCTTGTTGTTTTTTATATTCTAAATCCTTTTGAATAGCTTCTAAATATGGTTTAAACAGAGGACATAACCTGCGAACATAAATGAAAGTAAAACACTAGGTATGTACTGCTGGTTTTTATAGAAAAAATAACAGGTTACCATAACCTGTTGTCTGTGCAAAACATCAGACACAATAGTAAAACAATGCATGTCGATCGGATTCCGGTCTGCTCACAGATGACAGGATAAAGATGGACAAACATAACTTCTATGTCATTAAACCTTTATCAATACATTTAACCCCTTTCACACAACCCATAGCAACCCATTTAATGTTAATGAATTCATCTCATGTAACTCATAACCAAATTCCTACTACTGAGTAAAAAAAGGAAAAGTTGTTTTCGCAAGCATGTGTTAATGAAAACTTGCCATAATCCCATAAGCCTTATTTTTAGTTAGTCAGAATAGAGTTAGGCTTTATCTTTACGAAATCTATTGATATGATGCCATAATATCAAAACTGCAATACCCTACAGTGTAATCTTATCTATTTGGAAAACCACTCACTATTACATGAATTGTCACTTTAGCTGAGTATTGTGACTAACTACTATAGGAATACATTGTAGGAATAATTGTAAGCAATGCAATGAAAAGAGGCCAATACTCAGTAGTAGAAGAAGGGCTGAAATTATGATGATGATAGCAAAACAATCACACATAGTATTTAATGAAAAGAATTTTAACCAAAACTAAATACATGAACTCAGCTAAAAAAACTTGTTACAAGGTAAAAAGTAAAAGCTTACCTGTCTAATGTATGTACAAATCCAGCCATTGCCTGAATTTGTGACATTTGCCCTAACGCCTGCCATGCTGCTCTCCGGTCCCGCCCTATCATGTCCAAGACTCCGAGAGGAGACACTGCATTTGTATCCAAAGGCCCATGTGCAGTCTGCTGGGTGTAGGCAACAAGCTTGAGGCGATCTTCGTAACTAAGGTGAAGAGCTTTGCCTTCTTTTTCTAGTAAAACATACATACTTTTATACCATGGGAGACACAAAATTTTGTATGTGGTAGTGATTTCAATACCAGAGACATACATGTAACTCTATTAGTATCCAGTCAATAGAAAAATATTTCAAGCAATCAAGTTGAGAAGAAAATATGAAATTCTTTCACACCATACATTTAGGGGATGGACTTTGCAATGGTTTATCTAGTAACATTTAGGAAACAATAGTATATGTATAAGAAAGTACAATAAATAGGCCACCGACAGGTTTTCGATTATGATATAAAATCATTTGGTACAAACCTTTGTAAAACGACAAGCCATGTTTATATACTTCTTTCAAAGGTAGACCCCATTTACGCTCTTCACTCTCTAGAATGCCTTGATCGGTTTCCAGTGGGACTTTCTCTGGATTTATTTTGCTACTATTTTCGCTTTTTTGGGACATGTTTCTTGATTTAAAATCTGAGAGAAAGAACTAAAACTCGAAATAATTCTCGAATCTCGATGCACCGAAAAATATATATTTTATTTTTACTCTGCTTTGAAGTTCTTTGGTTGGATCACACGAACTACTGTCAAGTGTCAATTGTCAATCCCGTGTCAATCCAATCAACGTCCCTATGTACTCTGTGCCATGCTCTGTGCAATCAACCCAAAAAAGTAAATTGCCGTTTTTTAAACGCGGAGTCACCTAAACGAATGGTTTTTCCATACAAAAAACCGTTCGATTGAAAAATCGAAACGCGTTAAGGCGGGTCTCCTGCACCAAAATATCCAAAACATTACACAAAAACACGCAAACAAAGGGGCGTGGCCATACACAATTGTCTATGGCATACACATGTTTCTGCTTTCGAAAGCAGATGGAAAACATGCCCTGCGCGGGGACGAGAGGGGAAGGATTTCTTTTTTAATTATTTTACGGTTTTGGTTAAGAGTCCTTTGGAGCCTACCTCTATTATCTGCAATTGGTAAAACGCAAAACACATCTTCTAGTTCTTCGTCAGGCAGAAATGATGATAACAGTAATCAGAAATAAATATTATTAGGTACCTTAAGTGTCATTTTTGAAACGCGGAGTCACCTAAACGAATGGTTTTTCCGTACAAAAAACCGTTCGTTTAGTTACTCCGCGTTTGAAAAGTAGCACCTCATGATGAAGTCAACCATAAAGAAATGTTTCATTCAAAACAGAAATTATTTGCAGGAGACGGTTTGTGTATGAAAAATAATATTTTTGTTTTGTTTTTGTTTCATGTTTTTTGTGTAATGTTTCGAGATTTCTGGCGCAGGAGACCCGGCTTTACGCGAAGCCACCAAGCCACTCAACGAATGATTTTTTGTATGGGAAAATCATTTGTTTAGGTGACTCCACGTTTAAAATCACACCAGACACCACACACCAACACGTTTTTGATAACCTCTTTCGTTTTTATTTACGGAGCTGGCAATACTAGAAATTAATTTGACGTAATGACGTTGATTTGATAAGATGTGACGTACGTAGATATAATCTCTTTGCGTAGATTCGTAGAAAAAAAGAAAAGAAAAGTACATTGTGATGTGTTGATGATTGATCTTGATGAAAATCATGAAGATATTGTAATTTATAGAAAAATTCATTATAAAACATTAATTTTCAAACTTTGTGGCAAAGCTATTGCATAAATAAAATGTGCTGTAGATGGAAAGTTTGTCGCATAACATGGTTACAATTATTCGTGGTCCATACGTTGTCGTTGTTTATTATTAGTCAGTGCAATTTTTAGTGGTTTTGTTATTTGTAACTGAGTTTTTATTGGGATTGAAGTCATGGAAGTGAATCCGTTAAATATATTTTTTGTGAAGTCAGACAGTAAAGGGGATAGGTTATTGTTTAGGTATCCATATACATCTGAAAACAAGGATGAAAGTACTCAGAAAAAGTGTGGTCGACATAACCCGTATGCTGTTACGTCCACCGAGGACCTGTTGCAGAATCCTCAGTCTCAGACATCTAATATTTGTCAAGGTTAGTGCCCTTTTGAATACTTGTAAATACATCTTACGTATGGTAAATGTTCTGAAATAATAATATTAGTGTTTGAATGCTTGAGCGCTTACCAGTTTTTTACAACATGTACTTACATGAAATGCAAATAAATTGATTTGAAATTGAAAAATACAATTAAAGTACAATATAAAAAAAAAATAAAAAAATTGTTATAAGTCTGATATATGTTGTCTTCTCATTCTGCTTGATCATCATCATAACAGCCACAAGATGTCTACTGTTGGACATAGACATCCCCCTTATCAATCACTTTTTAATAGGGCTGCCATCTGTCCAGGTTTTCCTGGATTTTTTCAAGTTTGTAGGGTGTCAGGGAAGCATCTGGGTGGGATCCTAGACCCGGACATTATTTACGTCCTACCCGCCCCCTGCTTCCCCCTTGTGTCGGGGTAAAATTAATTATTTGACTAAAATAACTGGGATTTTGAAATTTTTGCCCAGAGTCTGTAATGTAGGAGATGGCAATCCTATTCTCATACATATGTACTCTGATAAGTTACCTATTTCTGATTTATTTCATGCCAACACTAGTGTGTTAAGGTTACTGTTGGCTCTGTCTGAATTCTATGTTCTTTTTTTATATTTTTCAGGTCAACTGAGTGGATTTACAGATGAAATGCTGTCTACCCTATTTGCAGTCAAGGCAGAGTTGTGCAACAGGAAGTTTGAGCTGAAAGTGAACGATGTTAGGTTCGTGGGACACCCCACTCTACTGCCATATAGGACCAACAAGGATGACACGGCTGCTATGATTCTTATAAATATAGTATTTGCACTGCAAGCTTCTGCAAGTCATTCCATCGGTAGGGTTAATGTATATTTTACTTTTTATTAATTTTATTACACTTTAGTTTGTTAGTTTCAGTATGACTGACAAAATGGAGCCCTTAGATATGAGTATGAGATGGATAGAATTTCTTGTGTGTCTGTCTCTCATAGCAATAGTTTTTATTAGTTTTTTTTCATACAATTTTGAAACATGTTTAGAATTTATTAAGAGCATTATATCCACCTATTTGCCACTTCCAGTATAGAAGTTCTAATTAATACTCATACCAATGACTGAATGCCAATTTGCACTAATTGGATTTAAGAGATTTTAAGTATTTAATATTTTTTAATTACTTATTTTATCTACACCAATAATAAATCCTCTATAAAAGTTTCTGAATAGCTTTATGACAAACATTAAAATAATCAGTTTTCTATTAACAGGTATTCAAACAACTTATTAATATATTTGATATTTTTTCAGTTAAGTGTTACTATGATTTGAGCAAAAGACT
Organism: Acrobasis consociella; assembly: GCA_963555685.1. NCBI lineage: Eukaryota > Metazoa > Arthropoda > Insecta > Lepidoptera > Pyralidae > Acrobasis > Acrobasis consociella. Next base: position 10,614,634 of record OY743120.1, read on the forward strand.
GGGAAAGGCACTAAGGCATGAGGAAAAGAGGTGTTCATATTTGACAGAGGAAATGAAAATTATGGTAATAATTTGATTTATTGAGAAAATGGGCCATTTACACACAGGATAATCCACTAGGACAATTTTATTCTCTTTAGTGGATTGTCCTGTCTATGGCTTGGTGTGAATAAAGACAACAGGACAATGATCAGGACAATTGAACAATAGGTCAATGAGAGAATGATTTAAAATTTTCGTCTTCACCATCCGCGCTTTGGAGTGTACTGTCTATTGACTTTGTATGAATGCGTATTCCTAGCCAATAAGCCAACGTCACCTGATGCGACGGGTTACGCACGTTATCTGATCAAGGAATATAGTCACTCTTAATGTTATTTCGACGTTTATAGGTAGAGATATATTATTTACTTCTTTATCCCTAACGGGCGAAGCCTCAAAAATCTAGAATATAACCTGGAAGTCAGCCAGTCAATTGGACATTATAGGCAAAAACATAGGGATGTTACGAATATTCGCATTCGCATACGCGAATGGTTCGCATCGTTTTAAACATTTTCGCATTTGCATCAATCAGTGCGAATGTCTTGCGAATGCGAATGTGTCAGGTCATGACATGCCTGCCTATCGCACGCGCCGCATCTCTCTGCGTTTTTGGGATTTGCGCATAACGTGATTTATTTCGATCAATAAGAAGCGTAAATTTCACGTGAGTTTGTTGTAATTGCTTGGTTTGTTTTGTTTTAGTTACAGTCTTTTAATTGATTATTAAGTAAACAAATAGTTTATTGTATTTAAAAATATTTTGGGATCATTCTACAGATTTTATATGGCATTGGGTATGAAAAAATTTTTTTTAATAAAATGATTGATTATTCATTCATATGTATGTTTTTTTGTAATACTTGATGACTGCATTCGCATTCGCACATTCGTATTCGCGAATGTAGAAAATTTGACATTCGTAACATCCCTAAAAAAAAACTTAAAAACCAGGTATCACTTAATTTCCTTTATGTTACAGTTAGCTGCTCATGATGAAGTGTCAGCTCTAGGTAGCGAAATGAATTCTGGTGAAAACGACGAAGAAGAAGAAAATCTACGGCATTCGGTCAGTTCTGCGACAAATGGCACAGAGAATGGGACTGATGCGGGACCAAAGTCTGCCTTCCACCTCATACTACAAAGGAGTTCGCTGGCGAGGTCCATGAAAGCTGTTTTTGAGGAATTGAGCAGCACAGGTTAGTACAATTTTCTATGAAATGAGACACAAGATTTGCGGTGCAATCTTGTGTGTGCATTTAAGGTGAGGGCTCAGAGGTCATGTTCCATTGAACAAATTCCTCTTATTGATGACTTGATACATTGGTGCTGGAATATGCGTATGAAATGAGTACCAGCCGCTCTCACAGAGATGACAGCACACACCTGGCAAAAAAGTGATAAAGTGTGGTACTGAATATGGTTTAAAAATACTTTTTGCATTTCATATAAGTCCTATTTAAATAATTAGAGTACTACTTTATTTGAATATTAGAAATAAAATATTTTAATGTTCTTATTAATACCTATAGCGCCATCTAGTGACGAGAGAAGAAAAATATTTATTTATAAAGTGATGGGTAGGCATAGCTTAACAACGCATAAGGAAAAAGCGATCTACTTTTTCTTACAAGTTGTGACGATGATGGTGCACAGAAGTTAGTGGCCCATGAGGCTGGCATAGTCACACCAAGTGAACTGAAGAATTGGTTGCGTGAAAGACATAGAAATAGACTTGTGTGAAACCATATAACCTAACTGCAAAATTGTATATTTGATATACGATTTCAGGTATTGTTCAAGTGCGAATCAACAAATGGGTCCTACTTTCCTTCTGTTTGCCACACAAAGCACATCAGATTCACAACAGAGGCCTCATCATAGAACCAGAGACCATAGACAAATGTTTGCAGAAACTTAGGCCATATCACGGAATATTATTATTGGTTCGTATTTTTTACTACATTATGCTTTATATGTATACAAAAATTTGCTTCTTTTTAGTTTATATATAGGAGTCACTTTATCTATGGGAAGGTGAAATGCAAGAGCTGATAAGTTTAATAACGCTATTAAACTACCATTCTCCAACTGGTCCAATAGCTATAGTCAAGCAGACGAACCTCAACCTTATATCATTGACATAAAATTTCAATTAGACATGCAAATTTTAACCTTGAGAATTTTCTTACCTCAGCTAGTATTTTTAGACATTGTAATTCAGTTAATATATGTTGTTGAATGAAATATATATTTTTTAAATTTGTAATTTATCAATTTATCAATTATCAATCAGGTTGACCCCAACGAGCTACTGGCATCAATACCGCTGGACGGCAGCCCCGCTCTGTTGCGGCTTATAAAGTTCTATAGTCCCCTTAAAAGCTTGCAGACACTTGCCATCGAGGCAGATCTTAGTCTCACACAGGTATTCAAACACATACAAAAGTATTGTTTCTTTTTCTAAAATAGGGATGTAGACTGGGTCAAAAGTATGTTATTTAATTTAGTCCATCAATTAGGTTATCCAAAAATAAAGGTAATTTTTTCGTTTAGCAAAGTACTCAAAATTCACGAAGATACAGCGCTTCGAAGTTTCGGAGTGGGGGTTTGCGACACCGTTAGTTAAAAATCGTAGCCAATCGTGACGTCACGCGAAACCTAAATGCGCTGTATCTTCGTTTTATTTGCTAATGAGAGAAAAGAAAAAATACGTATACCATACTCTGTAATGATCTATCTAATGAGCCAAAAAAATTTTTTTGTCCACATTCCTATTTGTAGTACTTTTTGAACATTTATTGCTTTTAAAATTCTTGTTGATTAATTAAAATATCCATGATCTTTATATGATGATTACAGGTCTTCCAGCTCACTGGTCACTTGGTGTACTGGGCCAAAGCAACGGTCATCTATCCTTTATGTGAAGGGAATGTGTATGTTGTAGCACCAGGGGCCAATGTGCATATTAATTCACCACTGGTGTATGAGTTTGCCAAGGAGTTCCCGGGACTTTGTTTGTTACAAGTAAGAATCCTATTTCTTATGTGGTTACATTCATTTTGATATATTACAATGGATAGCTATTGTATTGAGAAGAATGTTGATTTTACAAAAGACCAGACATTCCTTAATCAAAGTCTTCCAATTACATATTTTAAGTGAACTGTAACATTGGGTGCTGAAACTGGTTTAAAAATTTAAAGGTTCAGGTTTTGTCTTTCTTTCTTGTCAATACAATATTATGAATAAATAAATCTAAAATTTACTTTTCATATGAGCACCAAATGAGGTTTTAAAAAAATATGTGACACCAGGTGGCAACACAGTGAAATCAGTTGACAGATGTAGAGAGTATTTTGCTCCGTCAAATGTAACAAAAATGTAAAAACATTTGGAGCTAAAGTTTCTGCTGATGTTCTCAGGACAACAAAGTGAAAAAGAAAATCTCAAGTGATTAAAAACAATTTGAAAAATAACCGGCCAAGTGCGAATCGGATTCACGCACTAAGGGTTCCGTACCATTATCTATAAAAAATGCGTTTGTTGTATGGGAGCCCCCTTAAATATTTATTTTATTTTATTTTTAGTATTTGTTGTTATAGCGGCAACAGAAATACATAACTTGTGAAAATTTTAACTGTCTAGCTATCGCGGTTCTTGAGATACAGCCTGGTGACAGACAGACGGACAGACAACGAAGTAATAGGGTCCCGTTTTTACCCTTTGGGTACGGAACTCTAAAAATGAACACGAATGTAATCTATGTATGTGGTAATAGAGAAATATTAGAAAAATGAGTTTGGATGAGATGTGTAAATGAAAAATTACATTCACAGTCACAGCTGTTTGCGTTGTTGACGCCATATTTGTTTTTATTACGCTGCAGTGGAAAAAATCTGAATTCAATTTGACTGATTTGATTTGATCGCTGATAGTAAATATCAAGTTTACATATAATAATTTTAATTGGCCAAGTGCGTGTCGCATACATGAATCGCTTCACTCATTACTCCACCATAGAATCATTACTCAATCGTGATTCAACCGTGGCAAAGGAATCATTCGTTTCGCTTTGAATTTAAAGTAGCGCCCTCGCTTTAAAATATTACCTTTACCCGCACAACCTACTATACTAATGAGCTAATGAGGTACTGTTCTCCCGATACAGATGCTGGGCGAGTTCTCACTGCCCGCGCCGCTGTGGTACATTTCGCGCGGGGCGGGCGCGGCGGGCGGGGCGGCGGGCGGAGCGCGACTGGCTCGCTGCGTGGCGTGGCTGCTGCAGCGGCGGCTGCTGCTGCAGCTGCACACCTACGTGCAGTTCAACTCGCCCAACTGCCACTGGGGCCGCGACCATGGTATATGATTACTGATAATATACAGGGTGCAATTATAATCATTAGCATTAATTAAACTTACATACTCACATAAGGGATATTTTGTACAGTAACAAACTGCAATTAATGCAGTAATTAAAAAGTAAAAATTACCAAAGTATCAAAACATTCGAGTTGTGCGCGCGTACTGATACCTACGAGCCGCAAGATCAGATACACACGGATGCAGCTGAGCGGCGCGAGCGGCCGGAATACAAAAGTAGACTTTAATTTACGTTAATAAGGTTTAAATCCATTTAAAGTCGATTGGGAAGAGTCGTGTCACACGAAAGCTTGAGAATAGTAGGTACGTTTGAAGTATGAACGAATGGTATGGTAGGGTATTACGACGTGACGAAATTGATACTACCATAATTAATTTATTTTTCGTGAGTTTAATAATGATTAGTTTTTTTATTTATAACTGCAGTAATGGTATGTATTAAAGAATCTAACGCATGTTTAGAGGTTTTCTGTAATATAAAAATGACGACTTTTGATAGAAGTTTTATTAGGTGTAAATTACTTAAAATCATGGGTATAGTAGATTCTTAAAAGGATGACAACGAATTCAATTCCGCCCTGTATAGCTATAATTTAATAGATCAGTATTTGTAGGCACATTTCAAAATTAACTTCTAGCTTAGAAATTACGAACAAATTAGCATCACATTTGCAAAATACTATTTTAATATCGTAAAATGAAATACATATTTTCAGATGGCAAAGAGTATGTCTGCGAGAAACACGACGTATACAACCAATCGTGCAGTGTGTCATTCTCGTCACTAAACCAAATCCAGCTAAATGTCCCCGAACCAGTCGAACCTAGAGAAAGCACAAACCTGTTCCCTGACTCCGATGAAGACTGCCCCACTGAAAACAATCTCAACCAAACAGACTTCTCACACACAAAACCCATAGTCATAGAATCAGATTATACGAAATACGACAAATTCAACGAAGCCGACTCTGCTAACCATTCTTTTGATGACGGAGTTGACGTTGTAGATGGTCTGATCAAAACGAATGAAGTCAATGGTGAATATGACAATAAAGAAAAGAAAAAACTACAGGGTAATTCAGTAGATAGTGGCATTTCAAGCAATATCAATGGTGCTAAAAACGGTGAAACAAATGGTGTCAACGGTCACACGGAACATGTGAATGGTATGGACAAAACTGAAGAGAAAGTAAAAGTGTTGCCATCTAGATTATCAGATTTATCACTGAAGGATAATGAAAGTGCACTGAATATAAGTAGTGATGAGGATAAGTTTAGTGATCAAGATGTCTCGCCGAAGCAGAAAATTGTGAATGGATTCTTCAATGGCGAGAAGAAGAATGGTGTTTCACTAAATCTTAAGTTGCAGAGTGAAATGAGGTGATTATATTTTAAAATCTTTGTCACCTAGATTTACAGTTTCCACTGTATTTATTACAAACACAATGTTTGTAATGAATACAGTGGAAACTGTCCATCTCTGCCTCTGTAAATTCACGTGCGGAGTTTTAATTCTTCATTTCGTCACTTTATTTTGAATGCAGCATTAAAATTTGGTACGCAGGAAGCTGACACGCTGGAATAACACGTAGGCTACTTTAACCGCGGGTAACACCGCTTTCACCGTGAGACTTTATATCATTTGTCGTGCCCCCAGCGCGAGGCATAGTAAATCTAAAATAAATACCTACAAACAAAAACGGATATGGATACGTAAGTTATATGCTAAACGAGCAATTTTTTTTGTCGGAAATATCCGACTTTCGCAGAATGGACCCGATAATGTTAGTTGGATAAATCCGACTTTCGCTTTTAAAAGGGTAACAAATACTTACTTCGCTGGCTCAGCGACCCGAAGTGGATCAGTGCCCCATTCTTCCCTATTCTGTGTCAAATCTGACCAGTCGGACACTTTCAATTATCACACTAATATTATAAAGGCGAAAGTTTAAAGTGTGTGTGTATGTGTTTATTATTTCTTTACGCGCAAACTGCTGGACCAATTTTGATAAATTTGGGTATTTTCCTAAGCCAAAAATAAATTATTTTGAACTTATAACAAAATAAAACTTCGCAAAATAATGTCACTCGTCTTTAAAAATATCCATTTTAACGTGATTTTAAATTTATTATTGCAGAAAAACTAATAATAAGAGCGCTATTTGACTCCAAAAAACTGTGACGTCACCTGCCTGTATTTCATACAAAATCCCATAGAAACTCTTTGTTTTGACGTTTAGAAAAAAGTATCTGATTTGACTTGTTGGAAAATAGCGTATTTGGAATGCAGGAAGCTGACACCCTGGGGCGCAGCTAGTATAAAATAAATCGAATCATATCGTGATAAGTATCGAAAGAAAGGGTTTTTCAGCGGGAACATTTTAACTCTTTCACCACGAATGCCGGTTTTATCCGACATTGAATTTTCTCACTGTAATTAAAAAAGACCTTGGATTCTCTAAGATTGTCCGGGCGTCCAGCCTCTTTGCAGACTGACTGAATATAGACTCGCACAATACATGACAGGATAAGAAAAAAGACGACCAATGAGTGACTGAATTTTCTTTTTAATGCGAATCAGACAAAATCCCTTTTTAAGACCGTTCAAAGACAATCCCGAAATGGGCACGAAATTTTTTGTCGCATAAATCCGACGTTCTCGGCTAAAGGGTTTTAAAGTATATGTCGTGTAACAGCTTCCAGCAGCCGACGGTGTGGACGGCGCCGGCGGGCTGCGACGCGGGCGCGGGCCGCGCGCGCGCCGCGCCGGCCGCTGAGTCGCTGCTCGACACCTTCTCCGCAGAGGAGCGCGGCGTGCTGGCAGCGCTGCCCGCCTCCAAGCAGACCGACGACTTGTTGTTGCTGGCTCAGCTGCACAAGAAAGGTGGGTGAACTTCAGTAACTCATTATGCTCGTAATAGTAGTTTATGCGACTGTGCATAATGAAGGGCATTACAACACGAATGTGGGTTTATGAAACAAACCGAAGGCGAGTTTCATAATAACATCACATGGGTGTTGTAATGCATTCGTTTCAACTTTTCAGAAACCCTTGTAAACAGTAAAACATCAACAAACAAATGATAACTCGGAAGTTTCGAAATTCGAATCTGTAATTTTTTTTAATCATAGACAAACGAATGAACGCCCCTATTCTAGTGTCACTCGAGATCAAATGTCGTGCGATTTATATGAAAAAATACACTGAATTTGGCATTCGTCTTGATAACTGTTTTAATATCTATAAATACTAGAATAGACACCCATTTGAATTTGAGAGCTGTTCCAAATTTAAACTTATTACCTACTGATTTCAGCAGATAATGTTATCATTACGTCTCCGTTAATTCCTACTGGTTGGTAATGCTGCATATATGGTTTTTGAACGCATTTTAGAGCACTTATGATATGTGCGTAGATAAAGTTGTTTTATTAAGTGATATATTTTTATAAGAGAAAATTTCATACAAATTCAATAGAAAATTAGTTTTTAGATGTTTTTAGTGGCATCAACTGAAAGTTGGCATTCGCAACTACCCTACCCTATACTACGCGTGGCCCGACACGCACTTGTCTGGTCATTCTTACTATGTTTACCTTATATCATCTACATGGGTGTATTTATCAGACATTTGCAGTAATTGGGTAGTCAACTAAAATATATAAAAGTGTTAAAGGTGCCTTTAATCAAAAATATTGACAATTTTAAGAAATTAATTTGAATAAAAAAAATCTACGTGTTATCAGGATTTTTTTATTTAATTTTAAACATTACACCGGAAGTGACGACACACATCAATTAAAATTTACATTTTTTTCTATGCCTGCAGTAAAAAAAAACAACGACATCTGTCAACTGTCAATGTCTACTGTTTAAATTACTTTCGTTACGTTGGTTGTTGTCAAATTGTTGTGTTGGTAGATGACAGTGACAGTGACATATAATACAGTGGTGCCATTTTTGAAACGGGTCACTAAACGCACGGTTTTTTTATGGAATAACCAGTCGTTTAGGTGACACCGCGTTTCAAAAATGGCGCTTCAGTACAGTACTGAAAGTGGAAATTGCCAACATTACTCAAAAAATCTTCATTGTGACATCACTTCTTCAAATAAGCTTGACCTTGCTTGATAATGAAGGTCAATGGGATTTTTGCAAATCTATACATATAATTAAACAGTAAAAAAAGTGTGCCTGTACATTAAATATATTTCCAAAAAAAATATTGGGGGCGATGGAGACATAGTAATAGAGTAAGAATTAAAAAAAATGTCTGTCTGTTTGTCTGTATGTCTGTTTGTCTATTTGTACACGCTAATCTCCGAAAATACTGGACGGATTCGAATGAAACTTTATTTGTTATATAGCTATTAAGCCTGGGCAACATATAGGGTATAAATGATATTGAAAAATGGAACGCCTGATGCAGAACCATAATGGTCCAGCTAAACTATAAGAGATATAAAAATGCCGCCTTAGTAAAAGTTGTTCAGCCGGATGAGCATTTTCCAGAGACATAAAGTCCAAGCGAACGAAGTCGCGGGCTTCGGCTAGTATCTAAATAAGTAAGAACTTATTTTAAAATCTAATTAGAGAAAGCTTCTCCTAGACTATTCCTCGAAAAGGATTGCGAATCAGATCTTTTTAAAAATTACTTGTCAAGCCAATTCTTATTAAAAAAAGCGAGTATTTTTATTATGTTAATTTCAAAATCATCTTGAATTCATACTGTAGGGCGCAAGTTTTATATATTTTTGTTCTTGAACACACTAGCATCTTCATTATGTTATAGGTTTACAAATAAGTTAATGAACCTAGACATATTGCAGAAAAAAACGGAACTCAATTTATCATGGGACCACCTGAAGAAGCCTAACCCTACAAGGTAATCCTGTGGGATTTTAAGGCGAGAAATAAAAGGACTGTAATAGGTTATTATTGGTTTACAAGCGACATAAAATATCTACACGTGCGCGCGCAATGCCAGTCCTTTGGCCGAGTGATGACGATGACCGCTGACCGGCTCCTGTCAATCACCCCGCGCCCCGCGCCTCCCGCGATGACGTAGTCGCTCCGCGACACGACCCGTATCAAAAATTATAATAAATAAAAATTGTAATTAATTATTTAGCACTTTTAAGGAAATAAAATGTCACAAAATAATGTCACTTGTCATGATAATATAAATTTCTAAAGTGATTTTACATTTATTATTGCAGAAAAACTGATTTTAAGAGCGCTATTTGACTCCAAAAAACAATGACGTCATCTGCCTCTATTTCATACAAATCCCATAGAAAATCTTTGTTTTGACGTTTAGAAAAAAGCATCTGTTTTGACAATTCAACAAAAGCATCTTGTTGAATTGTTGAAAAGTTGAAAAATAGCGGATTTCAGGTCTTAGTTGTTGGACTATAATGTTACTTACGTTACTTATTCGTTTTGGAAATCCTTGGGGGAGGCCTATATCCAGCCGTGGACTTCCTGACTCCTGTGGCCGATATGATGATGATGATGATGAATGTTACTTACTTATGCTATCTCCAGGTTACTTCCGCGGCGAGCAACACCTCGAAGAGATAATGTTCATGGAGAATGTGAGCCGCTCGCAACTGATCCAACTGCTCGACAAGTTCAAAGACGTCCTCATCACCTTCGAGACCGAAGACCCTGCCGTCGCCATGCTTTATCCTTACCAATAAATTACGCCATATGTGACAGATAATTTGCCCTATTACCCTGGACTTCTCCATACAAACGAATCTACGTTTAATTTTGAAACCACATGTCAGATTCGGGTAAAAATTGGTAATTGTAAAGAAATTGCAATTATCTAGGGTAATAACTGGTTTCCTACGGTACAATTATGAACTGGAAAGAAAACATAACAATTTAGAAGAGTCCCATACTGATGGTCAAAAATTATATAAAACACAATATTCTATTCAAAGTTCATATTTTTACCGTCGGAAACCAGTTATTACCCTAGGTAATTGCAATATCTTTGAAATTACAAAATTTTGCCGAAATCGGACATGTCGTTTTGAGATAAAACGTGGACTACGTTTGTATGGAAAGTTGTATTTTGGTCTAGGGTAAGGGGACTCTTAAGCCACATAATTAATATAAGTATTACATATAGAGCGGGATCTCCTAAGGTCCCGCGCACTGGACCTTGAAAAATTAATGTATTAACACTATAGGGCTTAATTCGGCTTGGGCAATTGCGTATTTGTTTCTCGCGTCAGTACGTTGTTAGCTTATGGAAAGGGTATCACTAAATCATTAGTGATATAATAAGCTTACAACCATCCTTACTCGTATTAATTTTTGTTTTGTAATGTTTTTGTACCACTGAAATATAACCTACACATTCAAAGTTCTGCGTAAAATTGATCGCTCTAAAATGAAAGGCTTTATATTGGTGCGCCATATACTATTCTTAATTATTTATTCGTGAATTGGCAGTTCCTAATTAAATTTTGATCTTAGAATTAGTTTTTGTATGTTGTAAGAAGTAAGATGAGCAACATGTGTTTAATAAATACCTACACTATTCCTTGTACATACATTTTTGTGGTGGGATTCGTAATAAGTCGTACTATCCAATAATTTTTCTACATGCACTGCTCTATCTTTGCTCATCTTACATTAAAAAAAAAATATTTTTAGTTGAAGACCGCCTAGTTAATTTTGTTAGTAGTTGTTAAAAAATATAAAAATAAAACATAGTCGTATTATGATTTTTTTTACCATTTATCCATTAAAATATGTTCGATATTTCAAAATGTTTGATATTGTAAGCGATATTTAGTTTTGATGAAAATTGATTTATTGTTAATTGATTATATAACAAATACGTAGGTACATATGACATATTGTACTAATTTTTTATAAGAATTAATCTGTCTAAAGGGCATTTTATATCTAATCACTATTCTTGTCATCATAACTTTACGCCCACCATCACTGTCTAACCCGTCAGGGATAAAGACGAGAAAGCGTATTGTATGTGTGATCCTGTCATCATTTGAATGAGAAGGATAGCCTTATAAACGATCTTTTCTCTAAGTTTAGGTTCATTTACCGAAAAATTAGGCGAGGTTTAATTGAGCTGAAAGCGGATTTGTATTTTAATCTATGCTTATAAAATAATGAAAAGGAAAATTTATTAAATTTTTTCGTTGCATTTTTGTTGAAAAAGTTATGTTTTTGCCTTCAGTGGTTTGAGTACTTCAAGTGTGCGATGTCGTCACAATTTCATAACGTCATATTAAATCTCTGTAGATAATATTGGCAGGTTTATAATTTATAAATGAATAAATTATATAATTTTTATAACTTGTCTTTGTTTTGTTTAAAACCCTTTGCAAGAACAACATTGCTGCGTACCTACACACCATAATATGCTGCATAACTAGAGGCAGCTTGTTAGTTGGCGTTCGTAGGGCCCGTTATGTACCCGCATAAGAACAACTGTATGTACATCCTACTAATTTGCTTTGTATTTTTTCCATTCGTCGTATAACTTTTTAAAAATAATTTCAACAGTCGGCAATTTGGAAATCCCTGCTTGAGGCTTCCTGACAGAGACAGGTGTGGAGTTTGCTTATACTTTCGCAGAGTCGAAGCACATAGGAGCTTATTTTAAGGTTCCGTAGGAACCCATCCCATAGTTTCGCCATGTGTATCTGTCGGTTCGGTACGTCCCCAGTCCCCACTGACGAGAGAAACTGATATAATAAAACAGTTAAAAAAATGTGTTTGTACATTACATTATATTTAAAAAAAAAAATGGGTTATGTATTTGTAGACATAGTAAAAGGATAAGAATTCAAAAAAAAAATGCAGTTTTACTTGTACAGCTAATCTCCGGAAATAGTGGATGGATTAGAATGAAACTTTGTAGTTTGTAAGCCTGGGCAATATATACCTACTATACTGTACCTATAATAAAATGATTGATTTTGGAAAATGGAATACCTGATGCAGAACTGTAGAACCGTAATGGTCCAGCTAAACTGTAAGAAATATAAAAATGACGCCTTAGCAAAAGTTGTTCTGTTCAGCCCGATGAGCATTTTTTGATGAGGTATAAAAATCAAAGATCTGGAACATGGCGAATACCTGATACAGAACAAAGTTAAATTACTTGCACAAACATGTGTTTACAAAAAATAAATGATTGTCTGATGTATAATAAGGGCGTGTTGGATCTGTATCCCCACGCAAACCTCTCAAAGGACCGGGGTGAAAAGACCCGTAATTCTCAAAGGAGATACATAATAATTTATTGAATTTTAACATATACACTGCTACAAGTATTTTGTAAGTATCTACATTAGTTCCTATTCATACGCCGGAGTCCGGAGTGAAAAAGTCCGCGCGGAGTGATGAAGCCGCGGGGATCAGCAACTACGCGTCTTCGGTTTCTTAGTGTGTATGTATCTGGCTAGTTGGATGGCTAAATGGTTTTTCTAAGCATTTGAAGAAGTGGCACCTTACCTACTAATATTATAGGTTTGATCCTTTGACTTACATTCGGACACGGCATTCGGACCAAGAACGCATAGGTTTATTTATAACTTCTTTTTTTTACGTTTTAAGAGCGGCGGCGCTCTTGTCGGTGGAGTCTTCCATCCCTGTTTGTTTTTCTTGTTTTTTTTTTTAATGCTATAAACTATTATTTTATTTAGGTAATTACACACAAAATAACTAAAAACTAAATATAAAATTTATTTCTTTGTTATTTTTTGTTATTCTTTTGGTGTACAATAAAGAGTTATCTATCTATCTATCTATCTATAACTAAGTATTGATAAAAACTAAACTAGATATAAAAACAATAAAAAACAAACATCAATTTATATAAAAAATTGAGCCTAAATCGCTGCGCTCGCAGGGTAGAGTGCCCAAGAGACTGGCTTGATTTGATTTTTTCTTCATAGATTAAGTGGATAATCGATATGAACACAACACTATTGTTGATTTACGATTTTAGAGGGCCGCACTAGCACAACAGTACAAATTTGACAGATGTCAAATCTGCAGTGTCCGAGATTGGATTGTTTTTCTTTGTTGTTCGCTAAAATTTATTGAAAATGAAGAATTTTCCTGTGTTTGTTTTCCCTGTATCACTGGAATTTTATTTAAATGCAAGGCATACTCACAAACAATTACTGACAGTGTACAATCCGTACGATTTTTCTGTGAATTTTAAAGGTGAATAATCATAACATTCGTGTCATATGGTTCATAAATATTTCATTGAAAAGTTAATTATGCTTATAAATAGTACTTAATTTATTATTGTTTCGTTTTTAATGATTTGTTTTATATGTTAACTTTTGTGTACAAATTTGAATGGGCTCCGAAATTGTTATATTTTCAGTACTATGCACATCACCAAACAAATTCACAGTAATCGATCCAGAAGGAGTTATAGCACCACAAAGCTGCATAGACATCGTGGTGCGATATACTCAGCCATCTATTGCGCATTGTGATACAATAGAGAAGTTTAGGATAACTATGTATGATAGAAACACTCAACAGGTAAAATAATTTTTCTTTTATTACTAACAAAAGTTATTAAACATTGTGATTGCTTCCGAAAATGATATCAGAGTACCTTTATCTTCAATATCAATTTAAATGATTATAACAATGATTTCAAAGAAACAAAATATTATGAACTCTATTGTCTTTGTATAAAGTTCAGTATTGAAAAACAACTAAAAACTAGCATGATCTTGAACTTTGAAATGGGCATTGGCAGATTCAATTCGGTTTTTCCTTTTAGTAATAAAAAATTTGATAGCTTAGATTGGATTTTGTTACTTAATTTTTTTTTTTCTGATAGGTACATAACTAATTTTATTTAATATTTATATATTTAGTTTTGTATTAATTAAAAATATTAGAATGCATTTAGCTTACCTATTTTACTTGAACTGTGACTTTGCTAAGCAGAGAGGCAGATCTCTACATAAAAAAAACATCTATATAATCATCAAATATAAAAAGATAGAGACAAATCACACAGATTGAGCTAGCCTAAAAATAATCTAAGCATATAATTAAACATTTAAAAAGTGTGTAGTTATGTACATTGAATTTATTTCCAAAAAAAAAATGGGGGCAATGGAGTAATATTAATAGAGTAAGAATTTTAAAAAAGTCTGTCTGTTTGTCTGTGTGTCTGTTTGTACATGCTAATCTCTGGAAATACTGGACGGATTCGAATGAAACTTTTTTTGTTATATAGCTGTTAAGTCTGTACAACATATAGGGTATACATTATTTTTTTAAATGAAACACCTGATGCAGGACTATAATGGTACAGCTAAACTACAAGGCCCAACGCAGACGACAGACTAGACCGCGCCGCACTTTTAGTCTGTGAAAATAGAACCTATGGAATTACATGCAGTAACACACACGACGCACAAAAAGTGCGGCGCACAAAAAATCCGTGTGATTTTTGCAGACCGCGCCGCGCCGCGCCACACCGCACTAAAAGTGTGCGAAAAAAATACAACGTATGCTTCAACCCGCGCTAACACAGACGTCGCGCACTTTAGTCTGTGACCTGCACTCGGCTAGTGGTGGACGTGACGTGCGCGGTATTATAGCATGGCGCTAGAGATAGATAGTACTGATGTTGTTCATGAAATACAAAACAGACCTGCAATTTATGATACTTCAAAATCCGAGTATCATGCCTAGTATAACCTTTCTTCTGGACCAATGCACTTTCTCATTATTGTTTCCGAATGTGTCAAAGTTGGTTTTAAAATGAATAGCAACTCATTAAAAGTGCTAACTTATAAAAACTCATAGAATTTGTGCGCCGCAGACTCGATCGGACAAAAAGTCTGTCGTCTGTGTTGGGCCTAAGTAGAATAAAAATTACACCTTAGCAAAACTGGTTCAGCCTGATGAGCATTTTCCAGAGACATAAAGTCCACGCGAATGAAGTCGCGGGCTTCCGCTACTCAAATATAAAAAGATAGAGACAAACCACAAAGATTGAGCTAGCCTACGTTTTTTATTTTTTCCATAAGTTAAGGTATATCTTTATTGTAAAGAAATACGCTAATAATATTACAATCTAGCCTTAATTTAGACTAATTAAGAATGTGTCCATCGGCACTTTTCTTATTGTCTCTATTAAGGGGACACTATGTTCATGTGTCTTTTGTTGAAGCCTAAAAGTTATCTGTAAGATATTTATGTTATGGGCACTTATGGGATACTAGCTCACTATACTATATTTTCTGATAAATACACATATGAAAAAGAATAGAGAAGAACATCCAAGACCTTTTGGAATTAGTATTTAAATTGAGTGTGATGGCGTCGAACACATAAGAAGAAGGTTCCTAGAACACCCGGGAACCATGCCGAAATCGTGCAGGGCGCCAGCAGGCGCTTAGGCTTCCTGCAGAAGCTGGGCTGGTTCGAGAACTGAGGCCGGCGTCAGCTCCCCACGCAAAACGGAACCGGCAAATTCGGGCCTGATTGCGGAAAATTCGTCCTCGAGGGAAGTAGGAAGTAAGCAGGGGCCAACCGTCAGTATGGCGCGTCTACAGGTTTCCCGAGTTCGCTCCTCATACCAGGCCGACAAAGCAAAGCTAGTGTTTAAATTAATGTTGTAATTTTCTTACAGGCTTTAGGCAAAAGAGACATCCCTACCAAATTAATTGAAGGAGAGCCGTCCAGTACAAACCAAGAGAGTTTAGGAGACAGTTTTCATCCGCTTACAGTGCGAACTGCACCAGTCAGGCCAATCGAAGAACAGCCACGCCTCACATCACCTCAGTGCCATCATCCACCACATCACAGGTATGTTTTGTCATATTGAATGTGTTGTGCGAATTAAAATTGCCTAGTCAGATCACAATATGCACTCATATATGATTTGGCCAATTATTAGTACCATGTTTGTCCATTTGCCCTGCTAGTTGTATTGTTACGTAGTTCCAAATTAACTGGAATTGTTGGAGTTTACAAAGTTCCAAGTTAAATGATTTTAGAGTTTTGTGGTCACATCATCATCATCATCATATCAGCCACAGGAAGTCCACTGCTGGACATAGGCCTTCCCCAAGGATTTCCAAAACGACTGATCGGAAACGGCCTGCTTCCAGCGCCTTAACATTTACTGTTATTAGTACTACAGGGCTTACAAAAACGATATTAATTGCAGTAAGTCCCGTAATACTAATTCCAAGTCAAATGTTGATGGGACCATCACTGGTACCAGGATAAGGCCAACAATGTCTTGAATAGGGATGTGGACTGGGTTAAAAATAAATTATTTACTACAGTTAATAAAATAAAATGTCACAAATAGTGTCGTTTTACATTGGTCATATCTATTTTCAAGAAGATTTTAGATTTATTAATGCAGATAAACATTATTATTAAATTATTTCACTCCTAAAAATTATGACGCCATGGTTGGTTTAGTGGAGCGCTGAACAAGCCTATTTCGACGCACTAATAGTCTGCAAACCATTCAGACGAATGAACTGTACATACTACATAAATTAATTTGAGGTAGAGCAAAGGTGTTGTGTCAATAATACTAGGAGCTTATAAATTCATTCTGGTGTAAACTGATCACTTTAAAAGAGTTACAGTAACATAACAGGCAACAAGATCAAAAATACTCTAAAATACATGTAGCCTAAAATTTAAACACTCTTCTTTTTAAAGAGCTATAAGCTTTTATCTGTGGAGCAAAACAGCTAATACCGTTCATTCCATCTCTCTCTGTCCAAAGTCAACTCCTATTAATTCTTGTAAGTTAAAACATTGATTTGATATTTCAGTTGTTTTATTAAACAGTCTACAAAGTAATAAAAGTTTGACCTTATTACTGATTCTCAAAACAAACCTTATCAGTATGAAAGCACAGTTACTGTTTTCATTCTTACTGTGATAAGAAATTTATTCGCGTACCTAATAAGATTGTGGTAGCTTTCGTCAAAACAGACACACCTGTTTCAACATTCTAAAGTGCATTGAACTTTTGTTTGATTACAAACACATTCGCGAATTATCAACAAGTACTTAGTCTCACTAATCAACGTGTTTCCTTCTTCTAATAAGCAAAGAATAACTACAATATAAGAATAACAAAGAATAATGACCTGTAGACCAAGTTAATAATTAAGATTCTAAGATAAGACGATCTAAGGAACGGGCGTTCCTTAGATCGTCTTTTACGATCAGAGAGGGTTAGTGGCTTAAATCTTCTGCTTTCCCTATCCAGTTATCATGTCCTAATAATTTACTTTAGTGGTAACTATCTATCGCCCGGGTAGGTAGGCTAAAAAAGCGCTGGCGAGACGATCCCGACGCATTTCAAAAAGGATGGTCGAGCCTAAGAGTTAAGGGGAAAGAGATGAAAGAGACCTTTGCCCAACAATGTAATAATAAATAAATGCTTTCAGAGACCAGCAGCCCGTCAATGTGGTCGCCGTGGCCGTCAGTATATGCTGCATCGCCGCTCTACTGCTGCCGACACAGCCTGAGCAAGTCCCCAAATCCCAGTGGCCAGAGTGGCTGCACATCGGCTCCAACCTCAAACTCGTCTTTTCGTTCGTTCTCGGATTAGTAAGCATGCTGGTATTGAGGCCATAGAGTAAAAAATATGTAGAATTTCCTGTGAATATGTATAAAAATGTGTTCTGTTATGGTGACTAGAGCTGGTATCAGTATGTTTGTAACTTTGTCTTACAATATTTGAAGCATTTATATTCCAGTGTAAATGTACGAATATTAGGTACTTAGTGTATACATCGTACATATTATGTACCTATACCAAAATCAAGCATTCCTCTTAGCACGCCCATCCGGAGCTGCTTTCTATACACAGTAAACTAGGACGCGAGTGGAGCGTTTTTTATGCGGTGATTTAATTCTTTGTGAAGATTTACGAGTACTTGCAATACTGTCAATATATCCGTATGAAACCAAACCGTTAAAATATTATAAAAGTAGTCATAATACCTATTTTAGTATTTTCGGTGATATGCAATAAGGTAATCACAAATGGCGTAATACTGTGGCGTGTATTATTGTGAAAATTATTTCACAATAATACACGCCAAATTATTTCTTTAATAAATTTGCAGGCCAGCTCTAGAATACTTTTTGGGTCTGTTATACCTGTAACTACTTAATGGAAAGATCTGAAATGTCTTTCAATATCATTTTCTATATTGAAATCTTGGACTGTTAATTAGTTGTTCTTAGAATTATATTTGCTAAGTATATGGGAATTTTGATGTGTCATTAAAATATTAACAGGGTAATGCAATGTATAAATGTACAGAATGGCAGCTTGTACTTCGTCCTTACTTTATACGTACGAAAATATAGTATTAAATTTTCATATTGCACATTGTGCGTGCATAATTTATATTATAACAGCCGAAAAACATGACATTGAATAAGGAAAAACATTATTCCCGATTGTTTCAACATTTTGATCAAGCAGTAACATTTTTCAGGGTCACTATATTTTTTTGGTTATGTAGGTATGCTAATAGTATTGTTACGAAACTGGGTTTTGACAGCTGGAATAATACACCTAAATTTAGGGACAAATAAGTATGTTTTACATTATAATATAAATATGTTTTCTGTTCTATGTAAACTTCTTTTCGGTATGTGGGATTTCTAAATGCTAATGCACCATTGTACCACTTCTGAGTTTTTAATAAGGTGTGATATCTTAATTTTAAAATTGGTGCTAAGTTTTTTTGATGTGATAATTTTTGTATAAATTGTAGTTAAAATGATATAAACATAAACCATATAATACTGATTAAATTATTTTCAACTGCAGCTTTACTTTGAATGGCCAATCTATGAGTTGGTATTTAGAACATGACTTGCATATACTTTTTGTTTCGACTATTTACTACACTTGTTCAATTAATTCAGTTTTATACTCAATCCAATCAATAACACTTCGTGTTTTTAAACAGTATTTTTTTTTTATTCTGTATTCATACACTTTTGTATGTCTATGGGTGTGTTGTATATAGACTATGCTATGCATTACAAATTTCTTCTGTAAATAATGTGTGTATGTATTTGTAGCAATGTGAATGTTATGTACAATTGTACAGTCTTACTTTGCATAAGATCTTTGACGTTAATTCTAAATGTATCTTTCAGGAGACAAGTCGCTAGCTACCTACGTCAAATATCTTGTGTAGTATTCACCCACTCTTTTGAATCAAAATCCCTTGTGATTTGGGACCACCTTGACAATTTATTCATGCCAAATATATTATCAATAAATCGTAGATTTCTTTTATTTTTCCAATATGACCTACTGCTGCGCCCCGCGGTGTTACTCGCGCCTAAAGTCAATTTTATCAAAATGTAGTATAGTTGAAACATACACACAAACTAAAAAACTTTCGTCTTTATAATATTAGTGTGACAGGTACTTGAATTCTGTTCTTAACTCATTACAAATTGCGGCCCACTAATTATTTAAAAAGTTATACAAATTATTTTTACAATTTTAAACAATTATTAACTGTATTAAACAGAAAACAACAAACAAACAATAAACGACTCATTTGAAGTGCATTCCAGAACGGTATGACAATATACAACGTAAAAGGGACATACCCGTTATAAACGAATCACGTGTCACGGCCTATACTAGATCAGTATAGTATAATAAAAAATAACAGTAAAAATTTCGACATTTCCATACAAAAGTGTGGTTTTTGTTTTTTGATTATTTTATTATTATTATACTATAGTGAACTTGAATAGCCTGTGGTTCGATTTATTACTAGTATGTCCCTTCCACGTTGTATGGCCGTCGCGTTCGCTCGCCCGTTCCGGCCGCGGTTAACATCAACTGCGTACCTCGTACCACGCAAACGGCGAAAGTGGGAGACAAGCGGCGGCCGCCATACAGTTTACGAAAATTAATTTAAGCGTCAGTCGCTAATCGCGCGAATCGAGATCAATAACAATATTTATTTAACAGATATAGGTAGATAAAAGTAACTTGGTTATTTTATATCTACTCTTCTATTTTATCCATGAATACATTTATTTTAGTATGTAACATTAATTATATCCTATAAAAATGACATAAATAAAACAGGCAATAATTTTGCAAAGAACTTTAATTTGTGACCAACAATTAACAAAAAAGGTAATTAGTTATCTTAATACAACAATCACAACACAATTCCCTGCATACCTTTTAGTTGTTGAGCAACAGTAATGTCCTTCTGTATGCTACATTTTTCATTTTAACGAATTGTAAATGTCAGATCAATTAATTTCTTTGTAAAAAAAACATAAGGAAATAATTTCAAAATAATTGTATTTTTTAAATATTTTAAGGTGACCAAATACAAACTTGCCAGAAAATTATTGATGACAAATCGTATCCATATTTTGCCTAAGAACCTTGTGAAGAGAAATGCATTTTTTCTAGATTTTTAAAATTTCTATAACTAATCTATGTGGAAGTAAAAAATGGGAAAGATATCGTGCTTACTAAACTACAATGTATCTTTATTCTGCTACACATTGGTGTGTACATTGTACAGCGTAAACTCATTTACCTGCTAGAAATTAGGAATTTAGGGACAAATTCTGGCATTTTTTTAGTTTTAGAAAATATTGTGCCGTTTCGTTACGTATGATTCGTTTGATACGTATGTGTGCGGATCTAGATCATCTAGAACCACATAGATACTCTTATCTTATTTTGTGGTTCCCAGGGAGACCCGAGAGAAGTTAATCTACCTAGAATGTTTGCTATAACAACCCCAGTATTTCACTGGAATTTTCATGTTGCTGATTAAGGCCATACCCAAATTTTCCGGGGTCCAGTGGCGCCGCCATTTAAAATAAATCATTTAAAAGGAAACGGAGATATCATTTAAAATTGTGTCTTGGTCAAGTTCTAGATACCCATTCAAAGTATTTTTTAAACTACTTTTTGTAGTTTAAAGTGAGAACGTGAAGCTTTTCGACGCACATTTGCGAAAAACGGCCACTTTTGGCTAATGTGCGTAGAAAAGCTTCACGTTCTCACTTTAAACTATAAACAGTAGTTCATAAAATAGTTTTAAGGGTTATCTAGGGCTTGATCAAGACACAATTTTAAATGATATCTCCGTTTCCTTTCAAATGATTTATTTCAAATGGCGGCGCCACTGGACCCCGAAAAATTTGGGTATGGCCTTAAGAGGCATATTGGAATTTTGGATCATATTCGTCTTCTAGCAAAGGCGCGTAAAATGGCAGTGATATGAATATGACTAGATAATCTTGACTATAGTAGGTATATGTACTCACATTACTCACAATCACAAACAATGAGTTTTCACGACATTATTTTTGAGATGTGACCGAAGTTGAATGATGCAACATTAATGAATGTGCCACTGTCTGTGTTCTTTCGAAATCTAATTACGACATATTTAACATCATAGATATCATAAACCGCTGCGGCGCTCGTTATAAGGAAGTTTCCAACAACTCAACAGATACTTTTTCTAAGCGTCAAACAAACATTTTCTATCGGATTTATATGAAATAAAGATTAACCGCTCCTTTACCGCCAATACCAGACACAATAGTAAAAAATTAACGTAGCATTTATTAATGCCATGCGGGTCTTGACCGGTTAATAACGTCATAGTTTCTTGGAGTCAAATAGCGTTCTTAATATCAGTATTTCCGCAATAATACTTATATCTTAAACCACGTTGAAAATAGATATGATCAATAATAAGTGACATTATTTCGTGAAGTTTTATTCTACTAACAGTACCAAATAATATATTTTTGACCGAGGAAACTCCCTTATTTATGTCGCAGCGATAGCGGTTTTTGCCGCAGCCGGCAACATGAATTTTCCGGGGTCCAGTGCTGAAAAGCTCGTTCTCACTTTAAACTTTAAACAGTTGTTATAGAATAATTTGAAGGTTTATCTAGGGCTTGATCAAGACACAATTTTAAATGATATCTCCGGCAGCACTGGACCCCAGAAAATTCAAATAACGCGTGCGCTAAGTTACGCGGGCGCACGCGGCGGTTTTAGTCTATCTCTGTCACAAACGCTACGAGACAGGTGAACCGCGACGGATTTTGCTGTCTCTTTCGCATTTAGAGTTTGTGACAGAGATAGACTGATCCCGCCGCGCGCGCCCGCGTAACTTTAGCGAAGGCCCTGAAAGGCTACCGCGGCGGCTGAATGTGTACACGCTTTAAGGCGATGCAGAGAAAGGTTTGCCACATAAATGTACACTTAATTTTTCATTAAGTATATATATCTATATGTTTATCACAAGATTTCAAGAATATAAACATGGGACGGCTCAGTAATTGCATTTAATTATGAGATTGCTATTTAATTAATTGAAAACTGTAAGTATATTCTATATATTTTAAATATTAACAATTCCATGTTACACAATGTTTTGTCGTCGTATTCACAGCATATAATAGTATCACACATTCAAATTGTATGATATGTAGTAAAGTGCTATATAAATACTCTTACATTATTACAAATCCTAACATTACATATACTATTGCTTTAAGTAGGTATTTCTCTGAAAATCTAATTTTGAATTTCTATTTGCCTGGTTTTCAGATTGAATTTACTACGTACCTATCATATTCTTTTACATATAAATAAATTAAGTAGTACATATTTAATATTATTAAACATCCAAACAAATTAATAATTGTTCTTTATAGCTTTTTACAATGTAAGTATCACCAAAAAAAGATAACCTAACATGAAATAAGCATGAAAACCAATTTAAATAACTATTTAAAAAATTTGGGTGCGACAAGTTCAGTCTATCTCTGTCACAAACTCTACGTGCGAAAGAGATATACTGAAGACGTGGCGTGGTTCCGCTTGACACAGTTTAAGTACGTTTAGTGTAAAAATCATTAATGGGTTTCTAAAACAAACCTTTAATGCACTGGCACAGAATTAATAACAGTATCACTGGTTTATTTTAACTTGCTTCATTTCAGCTTGGTTGAAGAGGATTTTTTATTTGCAAGTTACAATTTATGTCACTGTATTAGGGACTTTTCCCTAAACAATCTGAGGTCGACAACAGCTCTAAAAGGGTTTTCATACTAAAAGTCAAAATAAAGGCTAAGTAATAATAAATTTCTTATTATCTTTCATTACTTGAGTAGGCCACTGAATTTGAGGTATTCATAATACGGTTACATTATAATTGATTTAACCTCTGAAAATCCAAAAACTACACTTCTATTTCGTCTAGCGACGAAAAGTAGATAATAAAATACTGCATAGAAGTATTTTATTTTTCTAACAAATTTACGCTTTTGAAATTCAATATCAATCAACTCTCTCTACATGAAGAGAACTCTTTGATTTCAATCACTTAATTTAAATTGTCAGAGGTAACATTATGTCTAAACAGTAGTCATAGTGTGATAATATTTGGAAATCTGCACAACATGGATCCAACTAAAAAAACACTACCAACTATATAGGAAAAACAAGAAATATAATTATATCAGAATAAATGGTCCATGAGATATTAATGCCTTAATAATTTCCTATGTAACCTAATAGCTGTAAACCAACACAGCTTCGATACAACTTATATATAACACACAAAACGTGTGTTTATTTTATTGCTTTTTATAAATAATCAATTGTAAAAGTACTCTATACCAAAGCGGTCAGCGCATTATCACTTTGAGGAATAGGTCAAATCATCGAACTGTATACATAGCTGGAAGGATAGTTTAGTTTAGTATAACTGAACAGGTTTTGGCTGAAGAAGGGTAATACAAATATATAAATAAATATATAGGGACAAATTACACTGATTGAGCTAGCCCCAAAGTAGTTCAAGACTTGTGTTAATACCAAGTGACCTTTCTGGGAAAACCTGTTCAAGGGTACATAACTTTTCATTGGTATATCCAAGAATAGGTTTTGGTGGGGGCGCCTCTTAAAATTCAAAAACACATCTTCAAAGGGCCTCTATATGGGCGGATCTGTATTCCCACGCAAGTAAGGTTGAGGCCACTGATTCCAACCAGATACCACTAAATATATTATTGAGGTCAAAGTGGTGGCAGGCAGTTCAAAAATGTCATCTACTAAGCAAGATCGAATTTGTGATATGAATGTTAAAACCTAATATTAATCTATCAACAAGATATGCTACAAGTCAACCATGATATGAGTAAAAAGTGGATGAAGGACAGTTGCTACTTCCGTGAACTTGAGTGTGTTTAAACCATCCACCGCCATCCTTTCTTTAGCGTACTTCACCAATTTCTGACTTCTGTCCCTGCAAAAATTAAAATGAACAAAATAAAATCTACCCTCTTTTTAAATTTTTTACCAATAAATGGCTCAACTGCAATAAATACATTATAGTTCCATTGGACCACGGAGGAAAAGGACGAGAGAGGGCATCATCACTAAAAAAATTCCTGCACACTTGACTGCTGCTCACGTATTGGACATTTATAAAGCAGTCGCCATGACCGAAACCGGTCGGACATCATCATCATCACATCATAGTGCTATAAATAAATACTTTTATCAGAAAAGTGGGAAAACAGTTACAAAATTACCTTCTAATTTGTGACTCTTGTGTCACCTTATGATACCGACTGGTGGCTGGCTCGAACCGGCAAGGCTTCATGCCTTCAGCCTCGAGCCGGGCATACAAATCGTCATCTTCGCCTCCCCAGCCATAAAACTCATTGCTCATCCCATTGACAGCCTTAAACTGCTTTGAGACTATTGCTATAGCACCACCAAAGAGGTTCAGGTATGGTATCACAAATCTAAAATGAACAAAAAAATTTAGTTTTAATTCAATATGCTGAAATCAGAAATATAATTTGCCATTGCTAATAGGATGCTTTACTTTTAGTTAAGTAAAGGTCAACAAGTAAGTTACTGGACCTGAAATGTAATGATGGAGCCACACCACAGAACATGTTTAATTTGTGCTAAGTCAAAAATTTTGTATCAATACTATTTTGTTTCAGTCCACTAACTTGTCTGCCAACCTTTACTTTGATGTATGAAATGCAAAATAAAAAAAATACTTACTCTCTAAAACCAGGTACTAAATTCTCATTTTATTCTATGAATACTGTGGCAGCTGTAAAATTAAAAATGAAGCAAATAAACAAACAAATCACTGCATATACAATTAAATAATAGAAAAAGAAAAACGTAAAGTGGTGATATAAATGCAACTATTGAAATTTATTTTGATTATGACGTAATGAAATTTTTACATTAATGAAATTTTGTTGAAATGGCTGTTTCAAATGACACACAGCTGTGCACAGACTACTTGACAAAGCATAAATTGCTAATAAAATTTTACATTTTGTGATTGGTATATACATCGAAGCTATGTTCTACCCAGCTGTGCATTTACCAACTATCCCCATTACGTCACACATGAGACTTTCTACAATTGTTGGATAATTTATTTCACCAGTTATTCAACAGCAAATTCAGTTAATAACGTCTATTGATGGATGTCGTAGGTGACTTAGGAAACACAAGCTGAATAATGATTTATCTATTTCTAAACAAAGCAGATCAAACACATCCAAGCATGGAGAGTAGAGGCAAAACCCTCTACCTGCTCTGGCCAAGTATGGCTCTAGTAGGACAGCAATGGTCATGCTCTTATGGTTGAGACTAAAAGGACCTGATGATGATGATAGATTACCTAAACTTATTGATGCTGGACGACATATGTCTAGGGCTCTTCGTGCATGCATACAGGTTAGCAGGTCTCAACGGCAACAGATCCACATCATGCAGCACCAGGCACGGGTACCCGGCTTTCATAGCCGCAGCAGCCCCAATGTTCAACAACTTGGCCCTGTTGAAAGGCCTGGAGTCCATCTGCTCCACCACGTAGATGCGGTAGTGGATGCATTGACGATGTAGGAACATATGCATATAAACTAGAAAACCTCGTAATTGCTCAGCGATATCTCTGAAATTTGAGAATGATAACAGTGTAAAAAAATACAGTACAAAAATGCTTGCTCTTTTAACAGGTGAGGCTAAAAAAAACATAACTAATTATATATTTACTTTTAATCTTATGGAATTCAAGAGCATACTATTGTCGTCGGTGGAGTTAAGTGGAGGCCGATGTATACATGTTCACTAAAATCTATAAATGTTAAACAGTACTTATAATGAGGAGATGTTTTTAAACATTCGTGTCGGCCTTTACATTTTCCTAGTTAAATTTGATACCTATATTATAAGAGTATTTTCAAGAAGCTATCAAATGAGTTCATACTAACCTATAAGGAACTATGATAGCCGTACTAAACTTAGGTTTACAATCGGACGGAGCATATTCCCCTCCTTCTTTAATCTTATGATTTTCTACCAGGTCTCCATCGACCAGGCTCAGGGAGAGAGTGGTGTCATCGAATATTACGTCACGATAGTCGCAATCCAACACCGCACTGCTGCTAAAATTCACTGCAGTTTCTTCGTGTAAATTCTTTACAATTACGCCTTTCTCTATGTATTCATAACTCCCTCGAACATTCATATCAGGGTGTAAAATTATTATTACGAATAGAATGAAAAATCCACAGCATAAAGTTTTCTTTTTCCAACCATGGCGCATTGTTGATTTTTAGTAATATAGGTAACTTTTTATGAGAATAAGCACAAGGGTCAATGTAACTTGGTTATTAACATTTTATTGTATTAAAAATAGGTAAAATTTAAATTTTGTAGTATGTTTTAAGTTATAAAAAAATATGAAAAAGAAAACTGTCTGTCTGCAATCTGCAATCTGCATTAAAATAACTGTCAGTCTGTCAGTTTGCTGTTAGTACATACTATTACTATCACTGTCAAATTGACAGTATTTCTTTTTTGGGCGGCTATGGACCTGTATGTATTTACAAAGTGCCTCGAAAAACAACATTTTTTTATTAGCCTGGTTGAGTGAGTTTCCTGGCTGCAGCACAGCTGACTAAAAGATACTTGATTTTTACAAAGATTTAGAGTGGATTTTATCTTGCTTTAACAGTTAACAGTTTCGAAAGATGATTCTACTGACCTTACTTCTTCTACTTGATGTAAGTTTGTTTGTTTATTTTTATTTTGTTTTTTTTTCAAAATCTATCTTCGAAAAGTCTCCGTATTTCTTGCCCTTAGACATAGTTTATACAAAATGTAGTTACTCAGATTAAAGATCTTTAATCTGAGGGTAGTTATCTGTCGCCAATTGCCAACCTCTTAAAATTTTCAACTACCCTACATTGACACAAATAATGTTGAATGCCTTAAAATATTTAAAAAAATTATATATTGATTTGATAAACAGATGTACCTATATTTTATTACTGGCCTTTTCATAAAAGTGACAAAATGTATTCAAATGACAAAAAAGAAAGTGACATTGTTAATTTTAACAACAAAGGTGACGATTTTGAGAACTTTAATAATTCTATAGAAGTTATAAGAAAATGCACAAGACAGGACGCAATTGATACATCTTGGGGACCATGTAATTCTGATACCCTTGGTGAAAATATCAAGGACAGTAATAAAACACCTCCATTTGTGAGTATAATGATAACGGACAACTCAACACCCAATAAAGAAGACAAGACAAATAACTCGACACAAACAGATGACGTTTTGCCAATAAATTATAGCCTCATTGATGTGAGCTTATCGTTTACAAAAAACTTTGACCAAGAGTCAAGTTCTAATGAACAGTCGGCTCGGTCTTCAGTTAGCAAACGCAACCGTAGCATTTCAAGTGACTCTGACAACAGGGGGAGGAGACCTTCGAAGAAGACGAAGCGTAAAGAATGTAGTACGCCTAGTACATCTGACTCTGGTGAACCTCTGCCTTCGAATGGTCCTTCCGCATCGTCGAGCCACTTATCCAGCAATTCGGATATTTCTTTCAAATCCGTAAATAGTAGCCCATGTTATAAAGTACGCAAGAGAAGATTGAAATCTGAATCAAATCTATTTAAAGACGCACTTCAAAGATCTAGGAAAGCTACGAATTTAAGTAAACAATGTCAATCAGAAAATAATACATCAGGTAAGCTAAACAAGTTTTTTTTGATATTAGTATAGTAAGTGTATAATAATATATAATAATATGGTGTATAATAATATAGCTTCAAACACCCTTTTACTTGATCTACATTGACGGGTGTTATCTGTCTGTAGGCTGTACTGTATGTAACTATTACTAGCTGGTGGGCCGTATGCCTGTTTGCCTACATAATACGGATGTGGATAAAAACATTTTTAAATAAATAGGTCATTAAAAAATGTATTGCAATTTGCATACTTATTTTTCTCTTTTCTGATTAGCAAGAAATGACGTTACAGCTCATTTTAATTTTGCGTGACGTCACAATTAGCTACGATTTCTAACCAAAAGGTGACATAAAGCACTCCGAAGCTTCGAATCTTTGTAAATTTTTTTTACTTTGCTTAACGTAAAAATTTGGTCCCCTAATTTTGGATAATGTTGTTGACAGGCTAAATAAAATAATATAGTAATTTTTTACCCAGTCCACATCCTTATTGTAGAGGTATAAGAAAAGTGGATGAGCTTGAACATTTGCTTCATTCACAAACAAATAGTATGGAAGTGCTAATCAGCTTAGGTCTATATTTAATTTAGGTAGCCTAATCTGTGTCCACTATGCGTGAAAAAGTTATAATTGTAGATAGGTACCTATCTAATAGAGAACATTGGTATCTGTGATTGGTACTTACTTAATGTTACTCAATGCCAAAATCACGCATATTGATAAAGATTGAACTTATGTCGTCAATACTGATAACTTCTTCTGGTTGTAAACACCTCGGCGCAGTCAGTCCCAATTATAGTCGGGTGACATCATGCAAGCAGCCGGTCCATTCAAGTTTAGCTAACGGATGCTCATTTTGAATTGGATTATACGGGACAAAGGATCGAAACTCATTTCTAATAACAAATTCACCGAGATGTTTTAGTAATGGGTAGTAATAGGAATCATGAAAACGTTACTACGACAGTGGAGGTGGAATTAGAATATGCTTTAGACACTAATCTGTTGAGCGATGTGGAATGGTTCATGTTATCAGGAGAAACACCGAGGAAGGACAAAAGTCAGCGGCGCGGGAAATCGAAGTCTTGGAGATTTGTAGATCTTTGTACGTGGATCGGGAGGAAGGTAAGTAGTGGACATGCATTTAGCTTTACAAGTATGTAGAAATATGTACACCTGCCTATGTAATTAGTTAGGAAAGTAGCTGTTTGGTAACCCAACTATAGGTGCCAATAATATATAACCGTGCATGTTTGTTTTGATTCCTGATTAGATAAAAAAATATGTGAGTGCACTATTCGAAACTGACCTTCCCTATTTATAAGGTTGCGTTGCAAGGTGAGCCGAGTTTAAGAGTGATTACTTAAGTAGGTACCTATTTAATTCTTTAAAACTGGTTAATAATAATCATGGTTGGTAAAACTATATTAGAAGCACAGAATAAAATGGTTTGATTTCTTAATTTTTGGTTTGGTTGCTTAGGAGTCAAGAAAAAAATGTTACGATGTTTCTAATTTTATAAGCCATTTATTTTTCACAGCAGGGCAATAGACGTTTTATTATTTTACCTAACTTATTTAGTTTGACCTACTTAGAGAACTTGTAATATTTTAGGGCTATCAATCCATCACCGGCATATATTCGGATATACTACGTGAACCGATCGCTCAGAAAAAGAGTCATCATCATGAAGAGGTCAGCGAGTTACGAAAACACCTGGAAGAAGTGGACTTGAAGCAGACGCGACTCTCGAAGGAAAACGAATTGCTGCAGACCCAAATGAAACTGCTGATGGCCAAAATTGATGACTTGGAGGCCAAACTTAGGTAGGTATCTAGGTAATAATGCATAATAATATAGTCTTACCACAAAAGAGATAAACGTTCTAAGCAAAAATGATACCATAAATAATATACCTTGTCCACTCGACACTGATGTAAAAATTGTCACCCAATGCATCTTTTGCGATAAGTGAGCGAAGTTTTCCCTAGTTGGACAATCCTGCGTTTGGGTTGCCAAGATATTAAGTTATAAAAAGGATGCGAGATCACAGTTTTGGACAATCTTAATGGTAATGATGCGTGCTTAAAACTTGTATTTCTCGGAGGTGCTCGGTGGCCTGGCGGGAGTGCGCAAAATTTCTCGAGCTCCTCCGTGCTTTGTAAGCTGTTGGTTCCGGCTGTCATCATTGTT
This sequence comes from Acrobasis consociella, assembly GCA_963555685.1. Lineage (NCBI taxonomy): Eukaryota > Metazoa > Arthropoda > Insecta > Lepidoptera > Pyralidae > Acrobasis > Acrobasis consociella. Next base: position 10,645,406 of record OY743120.1, read on the forward strand.
TGGCAGTCGTCAAGCTATGTGAGATGCCTTTAGGTAGCCTGAAAAATGACACACAAAAAACAAACAAATAAAGTTTGTATTATATATTTCAGATCCCAAGAAAGACACCCAAGACCGCCTCAATGTCCCCCACCACCACCCCCTCCACCCCCACCGCCGCCGCCGCCGCCTCCACCGCCCCCACCACCAGCCAATAAACTAACGAGGTCGCACACCATCCCGCGATGTGGCTCTGCGCCGCCCAGGATCGCTGGACCACGGCTGACTATCACTCCGCAAGACATAGCTAACGTAAAGTTGAGGAAGACAAAGGTATACCAACAATCTGAGTGTATTGATGATAGTTACTTTACTAATGACTCAAACTGCGATGTCTTCAGTAAATAACCTGTAGGACGTAGGTACTAGTTTTTATACTGTGCCTGTGGTGGGTTACAGTGATGCTTTGTTACTTGGCATTGTATTAATTTCTGGTTCAATTCAACCATCTGGCAGAAGAAGACAGAAAGCGAGACGAAGGATAGACCACCTTTAGTCTTGACGTGTGCAATATGCTATCGCACATTTACCAACAAACTAGGCTACACTAGTCACTACAGAGCCTAGCAATGAGATAATTCAAACGCATGACAAAACAGTCACCGCGGCCTAAACCGCCCAGGAAAGTCCAGGCAGGAGATCGTAAAAGAGGTTTGTTCCCGTTGAGTCACACCAAGATTAGTAACACAGAGTGGCGATCAGTATCAGTGTGACTCATTGGGAAAATGTCAGTTGCATTGTGTATCACTGTTACTCATTGAGAATTTTTTTCCCAATGTGTAGCAGTGTTACTAATCTTGGTGTGACTCAACGGGAATAAACCGTAAAAGACAGGGACTAGTGGAACGATAAGGGGGAAGCTTTGCCCAGAGCCAGCAACTAGACATTTATGTATTTAAACATTATTGAACAGTAAAAAAAATGTGCAATTGTCGGAACTATAGTATTCTCTCATTCATGGATATATAGGCTAGGTTAAACTTGCGATCCATACATACACTCGCAAGTAATCTAAATTCTAAATCTTTTTGTACGGGTACGATATTTCCAAGTTATTTTGTGCATTAATGTTCTATGTTACCAAGTATTATAAAGACTTATCCATCTATCCAGGACAATCCATTGCGACCGAGGCCTGCAACAAAAGACAGTCTTCCCGTAGTGACGCAGAATATGCTGCTAACGACACGGGCCAAGCTTGGCCGCGCCAAGCCAGTGGCTGCATCCACGCCGAAACAGCAGCTGTCCGAGTTGGAGAAGTAAGTTTGTCAAAGCTATCGAATGAATCATTACAATCCAGTGATAGGTATTAATGCCGGTAAAAATTTACCCCATGCCCGTGGTGAAGCAGCAATGTTGCTGGCTACACGCGGAACAAGCTGCATTGGGCCACGAGCCACGACGCCCTTCACGATTCGTGTGTTTACTAGCTAACATTGCGAGTTTGATTTATTTTGGTACATACTATGAGCGTTAGCTTATTGATAGGTTTTTGTAGCTACCTAAAGGCATCAGAAACTTCAAAATCCAGGTGTTTTGTTAATTTGACTGTAGGTTAAAACTATCTTGTACGTTCGGACGGACAGTACGGAGCCGTTTCGATTCGAAACAAGAAAGTCGCTCTTGAAGTCGACCACCGGTCTTAGAATGTACGTTTAAAGGATTTCCATTGTGTTTTACAGTGTGATAGAAACGTGATTGCTGTATATGTACTGTACGAGCTCCACATCGTTGCAGATGCCTTCTACAAGAGACGTCAATGACCTCTCTGTACCGCCGCCGCGTGGCCCGCAACTCGTTCCGCAGTGCGGAGGAGCTGCGGCCGCGGCCCTACCCCGCCGCAAGGTGCTCCCGGTCCCCGCGCTCGCCCCGAGCCAACTCACTGCCACGGAAAGCCAATTCACCTTTGAAGACGCCTGATATTTCTTCACCCAAATCTAATTCCTCGCCTAGACAATGAAGTATAGCTATTGCGTGCTGTAGAGACTAGAGATAAGTACTAAAGCCTCGAATTCTACAGTTTAGTTTGAATTTCAGGAATGTTAAGCTTTGGCCAGGCTCCCATTGGTCGGAATTTCAATTAGGTAGGTACTGAATACTGATTCCACTTGTTTTATTATAACCATCGATCGGAATTTTATCTTTACAAATGGCAATGTAAGTAAAATCCGCATCTGAATTGAATTTAAGCAAATGTAAACTTAGCCTTAACTTTCTCTGCATCTGTATGTGCGCTACATAGGTACTCGTACTGCTGCATAATCGAACGAATAGGTAGTTTAAATTGAGAATTTAACGCTATCTGATTCTGATTGTATTTTGTTCGCTTGTAGACCGCGTGTCAATATACTTAAGTAGGTATCAGATGTTATACATACTTAATATTTTAATTATGGCTGTCCTCTACATGCACCCTAACTATATTTACACCAAAATAAGGCTGTTCAGCTTCTATGACATTCTCTGCAGTTTTTACGAACTGTGTATTGCGTGAGTCGTGAAACTCGTGAAGGATGACCTAAGTATTTTTGTATCATTTTGATCCTTTTACTTTTTTTTCACATAAATTAAGAATCTCATATTGGTTGGTAGGTTTCTAATGTTAGAGTATTAATATGTGATGTTTACAATTTTGCACATTATTTTACCTACATTACATTATTCAAATTATTGAAGTTTTGATTTTTGAATTACTTAATACTTTACCTCTAATGCTGAAAGACTTTAGGCAAGCTAAAGATTAAATCAGAATAATATTATTAGTTAAGTATTTATTTTTACCAGAATTGAAATGCTCAGATTATTATCCAAATTAATCATATGATGTGATCACATTATTTATTTGGATAATAATATTATTATTTATCCTTAATATTGGATTGAGAGAACTTTATTAATGTAACCAGTGTCAACCTAGTCTACATAGATTTTGAATAATATTTTGATTAGGTACCAATATTCATATTGATAAAGGAGAATATGTGATATTCATAAATCTTTGGCTCATTAAATTGAAACAGACGTATCTTTCAGCTACTACTTTACCATTTTTTTCCTAGTTGTGTTTAGTTAAAGTTAAACCTACGTCTCCAATACTTATATTGTATTATTGTATAATACTTATTATGATGTTTTATTATGTAAATTAACTTAAATAAATACAATTTAAATCACGAATATTTTATTTATCAGATACTTATGTAATAGTTATTCTATAGTTTTACGTAGGTACAAAGTTTAATATTTAATCCTAAAATTTAAAAAGTATGTATTATAGTCGTCTTTCTCGTACGTACGTACTATAATGAGGATGACAGAGCAAGATTTAGTATTTATAGATGTACATAAGTAATTACGTTCTTTATTTCTTAGGATTTAAGTATAATATATTTATCAGATGAAGGTATTTTAGTAACCGGCCAAGTGCGTGTCAGGCAACACAGTGTAGGGTTCCATAGTTGTGAATGCTGACTTAAGATTTCACGCCTCACAAAAACTTATTGGACCCGTATGATATTTTCATTTCCCGAGTATATTTTATAGAGACATCTGTATGGCATATTGGTACCTTTAGCTGCTTTAGGTACAATCCTAACTCTATGGGCACATTATATGGTGTTTTGCGAACCAAAAGTTTCCTTTGTCAGGATTGGTTCGTAGGACCTAAGGATTGATTTAAGAAGTACAGCCACATCAGAGATATGGGACTTAAAGCTTTAAGTCCCATATCTCTGAGCCACATACAATTCCATGACAGCCACTAATATTTTTTTTCTTTTTAATAGTCTTTTGAGGTTCCTATGGAATCCAGGCCATTCAGTTCAATCTTTAGAGTCAAGTTAAGTAAGTATTACTTTTATCGGACACTAAAATTGTAAAAACACATATTTCCGAACAGAATAATCGATTTTTTTTTGAAAAACAACGAGATTCCACACTATTGGTTAGTCGACAATAGTAGAATAATGCTATAAGACACTGAGCAGAAAGTACTTAAGTTCTGCGCGAGTGTTTATTTGGCCCCGAGCACCAGCGAGGGCTCAAAAAGCACGAGTGCAATATTTAACTAACGTAAGACGAGGTGCATACTTCCAACTACTGCAAGAAAAGTAGGTGAAAATTACAACTGAAAGGAAATTACAATTTGTTACTACGGGAAAGCACATAGACATAGTTTTTTTTTGTTATATCTTACATCTATGGGTAAGCAGCAAGAATCCTGCTATCCTTATTAAAAAAACTTTCCTTCTGCCTTCAAAGCTGGACCAATTTTTTACTTGAATGTAAGTTCCCTTTAGCCCTCACAGTTGATCCTGGTAGTCCCTAGTTTACCTTCTGCCCTCACAGTTGTTCCAGGAGGTTACTATACAGGGTGTAATTAAATTCGTTGGCAATATTTTAGGTATCTACTATACCCATGATACAAAGTAAATTAAGACTAATAAAACTTCAATCAAAAGTTGTCATTTCCACATTACAGAAAATCTCTAAACATGCGTTAGACTCTTTGATAGATATCATTACTGCAATTATAAATAAAAAAATAATCGTCATTAAATTCATGAAAAAGAAATTAATTGTAATAGTATCAATTTCGTCGCGTCGTAGAACGCTAACATTCGTTCTTACTTCAACGTACCTACTATCCTCAAGCGTTCGTGTGACACGACCCGTCCCCACTCGACTTTCAACCTTATTTACGTAACTTGAAGTCTACTTTTGTATGCCGGCCGCGCCCGCGCACGACTCGAAGTGTTTTGATACTTTGGTTATTTTTCTTGCTTTTTGATTCTTTTTAATTACTGCATTAATTGTAGTGTTGTTACCGTACAAAATATCTATACATATAATTAAACAGTAAAAAAAGTGTGTCTGTACATTAAATATATTTCCAAAAAAAATATTAGGGGCGATGGAGACGTAGTAATAGAGTAAGAATTAAAAAAAATGTCTCTCTGTTTATCTGTTTGTCTCTTTGTTTGTATGTCTGTTTGTCTGTTTGTACACGCTAATCTCCGGAAATACTGGACGGATTCGAATGAAACTTTTTTTGTTATATAGCTATTAAGCCTGGGCAACATATAGGGTATAAATGATTTTGGAAAATGGAACGCCTGATGCAGAACCATAATGGTCCAGCTAAACTATAAGAGATATAAAAATGCCGCCTTAGTAAAAGTTGTTCAGCCTGATGAGCATTTTCCAGAGACATAAAGTCCACGCGAACAAAGTCGCGGGCTTCGGCTAGTATCCTATAAGTGAGTATGTTAATAAGTTAAATTATTGCTAATGATTTCAATTGCATCATGTCATGTATATACCATACGGACCATACCATACATTTTTAGGTTAGAATAAAAAAAAAAATCCTAAACTACTAGTTTACGCATTCCCCACATAAGAGGGGTACTTTTACCCTCTAACTTCATGCGACTTTATCTCCCATCTCCCATCCCTACCCAGTCTATCCCTTCCCGACCATAAAATGCTACTCGTTTTTAGAAGTACATATGTGAAGTACATCTAAAAGTTAAACACTTAGGTAAAATATGTACTTTATGGGTAAAAATCTGTATATACCAGAGCCATAATTATGAAATTCATATTTAAAAATCTTGACGGCTGACGTTTCATTTGACAATGTATTTGACAATTTAATAATGTCATATTGACATTTAATAAATTGATTTCGTTCGACAATTCGACTTGAATTCGACATTTGCTTACAAATGTAAACAAGCTGTGAAATATTTATTATTGTGAATTTGTGAAGTACATACCTAATTTTACCTTATTTTCTCCTATCTATTTTAGCAAAGAGAAAAACCAGGAGTTTTCTCGGTGCCAGCAGCGTTTATTATTATTGCAAAAACATAAACTCTCTAAATAAAGATTCAAGTGTTTAATTATAGGTAAAAATCGACTCACGTATGCAATAATTATTTTTGGAGATTATCAGTTTTATCACTATATCCAGATAAGGACAAAAATATTTGTCGAATAAATAACAACAAAATTTCAAGCTAAAAGGTAACGGAAATATGGATTTCAGTTCCCATAATCCTATAACAAGTAATGCTCTCAGCCTTGCAGCTAGGAAAGATGATATAAAAGCCGTGAGGCTACTGCTTAAGAAGATGAACCCTAACTGCGTGGACAACAGAGGTTGGACGTGCCTCCACGAAGCAGCTGACAGGGACAGCTACGACAGTTTGCTACTCATTTTACAACACCCAGACTGTCGGCCCCTTGCAGAGACCCACGAAGGCCATACCGCGCTCTATCTCGCTTGTCGGAGGAAGTGTTCCATTAAAACAATAAAAGCTCTTTTGGATAGTGTAGAAGACATAGCAAATTATGGCAGCACTGAAAGTGTAACTCCATTACACATAGCCAGTAAGCAAGGGAGAATTGAACTCATTCAGTTGTTATTCGAATATGGTGCTATGGTCAATGTGCAAGACTTTGATGGAGATACACCATTGCATGATGCAGCACAGGCATCACAACATGAAGCTGTGGAAGCCTTGCTACATGCAGGAGCTGATCCAGACATTAAGAATGAACTGTTCTTTACTGCATTTCATTTGGCATGTTTAAAGGGTTGTTTACAAACTGTTAAAAATATATTTCCTTACATAACAGACATCAATCAGTTGACTGCAGCTGGGGAAACACCTTTGATGTGTGCAGTAAGGGGCTGCTGTGATGATGTCGTACAATTCCTTCTCCAACACAAAGCTGATCCTCATATTAGAAATACAGAAAACCAATCCGCTTTAGATATGGCTTTGAGTTTTGGTAACATTTCAATATTCAAAATTTTGCTATCAATAACAGAAAAAGAGCAGATCAATCCTAACATTATTCTTTATGCCTGTAAGCCACATTATTTTAAATTAGAAATATTGGAAGCTCTGTTACACCATGATGATGTGGGGCCAGAATTTTTAGATTTTATAGAACCCTTCCATGTATTTTTAGAGCAAATTGGACATCTAAAGCCATTTTACCTGACCAATTCTCCTTTAAACTCGTATTTAAATATATGTGATTATATTTACAATAAATCTCCCGAGAAGTTTAGAGAATTTCTTTACTTATTCCTCTCTAGAGGTGTAGCAGTTGATGCTTTGGACATAAATGAGTGCCCACCATTGGTTTACATACATTACTGCATGCATGCAACGTCATTTGTAGAAGTAAGTTTTGTTTGATTATATTGGGTCTACTTTTATTCTAATTAACATGTTTGCTGTTGGTATTTCTATAACAATGCAATTTTATTGTTTTACTATAAGTATACTCATAGTTGGCAGCAAATGTGTTAAACACATTAATGTTTTTTTACATGTATTTTGTTGTATTTACGTTTAAAAAATTGATTTCGTCTTTGCCAGGTGTTTAAAATACTTAGAGAACATGGTTGTAATGTTGACTACTGCAGTGCTAGATCCTGCACAGACAAAGACAAGTGTGTGCCAGATGCCTTCATAGCATCCTTGACTTCAGATCCTGAGACAGCCCCACATATGTTGCCATACAGCCTTCATTGTGATCCAGGGGCCCTTCTGATGTTCGCCTTAGACAATGGCGTAGGAAATAGAATATCACTACAAGTGAGTTGATAAATTAGATATCTATTTACAGATTGAACTTTCATTTCGTGAGATATCTGTTACATTACAACATTCACCTATACAACACTTGAAGCATTTTAATTACTGACTAGTATAAAAAAGATTATCTCATTTATTAAACAAGGATTAATTTTTTAATTATTGCATAGCATTTTTGGTGACAAAGGTTTTTGGTTTCTTTCAGGTTCAAGCTAAACTCATGGCTATGATTGATGAAAACTATGAGGGAGTATATGCTGAACATCTTCCTAATTTGGTGCCGTCATTGAGGCATTTGAGCCGCTTAAAAATTAGGAGCGTTTTGCGAAATAGAAAAGGTGGAGTGAAGTCAACTGAAGAATTTATCAAATTAGTTAAATATTTACCTATACCACATGCTCTGAAAAACTACTTGCGTTTTCTGTGTTAGGTGCTTCGAAGATTATTATTAAAAGATATTATTTTTTTATATGCGTTTATTATAAGTTATCATTGTAAATATAATTTATAAAATATTATGCATATATTACTCAAATAAAAAAATATAAAAAAAACCTTACAATGTGATAACTGATAACATTACCTAACTCATTATATCTTAAATATGTAATAACAGTATGTTACAATAAATATAATACAGCATTACAAATGGCAACATTCATCTGTAACATGTTGATTATTCACTTGAAATTAGCTCCATTAGCCATAAAGTCTTCAATTTCAGCAACACTGCAAATAAATAAATATTTTAATGAATAAATATGATTTTTATATTTTTATACCTATATAAAAAATAATATCTGTACAATATTAATATCTTCTTGCAGGCGACGCATATATATTCAATTTCGTTATATGTATAATACATGTATGTATATGTCGCAGTAAAATTGTATAATCCGTTGTTATTCAAAAACTCTAGCTGTTTGGCAATACAGCTCGGTTTTGTAAAACAGGAAAATCGTTCAGCTGGATTGTCAATGAGTTACGTAATTACGTTTAATTAACAAAACACATTTAGGGTTACCACTTAGCATTACCTGGGCGACCGAGCTTAGCTCGGTTACATCTCAGACATTAACTACATTTTTTTTAAATGTAGTTAATGTTTGAGATGTATCAGCTAGATCGTCCAATGTGTTACGTTTAACAAACTAGCTAACGTAAGATTGTAGAACGATTAGTTCGGAATTCTGCCACTTGTTTTTCTGATTGATTTTCTTTATTTCCTTTCGTCAGCGCAAATCTTTCATTTTTCGATTGTTCATTGCTTTGTAATGTATGTTGGCGGTGGAAGTGCTATGAAAATTGCCTATAAGGGTGGCAGCAGATGCCAGTTTCGGAGTTAACTCGATCGGTTTCAAAGTCAAAGTAAAAAAAATATATTCAGTAGGATAAAATATCTAATTAAAGGTTTGTACAATACCAGGCCTCCGTCACTCGATCAAGATCGCTCAAAATGTACCTACCGGCTAGCCGTGTTTTCTAACGCCCAAGTGGCAAAGGGGCGCCGCACTCCGGCCTGTGTAGTCGCGTGCATGAGACTTGCTTATTGCGTATTGTTTGTTTACAATATCTTCTTATATTTATATTATATTTACAATATAAACAAGCGTTATATTTAACAATGTCAAGACATTATTGTGCGGTATTCCAATGTCAAAATCAAAGAACCAATAAAGAATTGTCGTTTTTCACATTGCCAAAAGACGAGGAAAGTAAGTGTTTTTTTTTTTCGTTAAAAAGTAGGTAGTCGTATAGAATAGGATTTGGTACTGTCTCATCCAATCAGATTATTTTGTAGGTATGAAGTTTGATTGTCCTATTGAACGTCGAAAGTTTACCATCGATGTACTGTATCCAGATAGTATATGTTGTTGTTTTTCGTGTGTGTAAGTGGCCAACACTGGTTTCAGATTTTTCAAGCTGCCTAAAGGCATCTGACATAGCTTAACGACTGCCATACAATATGACAGCCGGAACCAATGCAAGCACAGAGGAGCTCAATTTTTATGCCACTTGTGGTCACCCATCCAAGTGCGGACCACGCCCGGTGCCGCTTTACATGCGAAAGTGCTAGTGCGGGCCACCGAGCTCCTCTAGTAAAGTATATAACAACGATTTACGTGAACTAGAAAGTATGCTATATATAAAGAATTACTCAATATCGTATGTTTCTCATTGCGATGTACGGTACATCCACAGTTAATGAAGTTTCTATGAAAATCACACGCTCTTATTACGTCACAACTTTTAAAGTCAAATCATCTATAGATCCTTTTTAATAAAATTTCTTTTCATAAATATGCGTCACGTTCATTTTTGTATTTTACAACATTGAGTCAACCCTAAGGTAATCTCACAACGGCCGACGTCATCGTCCGCTGTGCACTTAAAACGCTCCGTTGAGTCAAAGCAGTTAGGCTCATATTTCCTCGCGTCGCTTGACAGCTAGAAAGTTTAGTTAAATAAAGCGTAGGTATTTGGCGTTTGTAGGGAAGTGATGTATCTGTTACGTAGTAACTTATTAGTAATCTGTGACAATACTCACGTTCTAGGCACGAATGTGAGGTTCTCGACGCCATGCTCAGTGATTAGAACGTCATCCTCGATGCGTACGCCTCCGAACCCGCGAAATCGGTCCACCACGTCCCAGTTGAAGTACTGCGACTGCACTGGGCTGTTCTTAGCGTTTTCGAGAAGCTGCAGGGAAATCGGAACTTTTACTATTGTTATTGTGTCTATTGTTGTCATGCTGCACATGACTTTACATAGCTCTGTTTATCCCAGGGATATAGACGACCAGACGTGTATATGCATGGAAATATTTCGATTCAAATATATCTTTATTATCAAAGATGTCTTGAAGTGAAGCAGCATTTGATTGAGCATTATCATTTCGAACACTTTACTCAAAACCGACCAGCATTTAAAACAGCTGAGCTTGAAACGAATTAATAAAATGCCTTTGTCATACAGTATATAATCACTTTGTTACCTCAAACCTTGCGAGATAGCTTTTATAAACTACTAATACATTACTATTAAAAAAAAAAACTAGCAAAAGTGAGGCCACGAAGTACATACAATTCCATGGTGAGGCCCAAGAAAATATGTCATTCTGTTTGATAGCGGACAGTTGTATGGTCGTGGGTGCAAATGGACTAACTGACGTTTACGAGGCTCGTTATCTATACACGGTGACTTTTTATTGGTTTCGGAGCCCAAGGCCACTTTATAAGGATTGTTAGTTAAACCTAATTAGTTAGAATGATGACTATTACTCGAAAGCAAAAGCGTGAGATCAATTAGTAGTTCCGTCGCCAGAGTTTGGACGGGCGTAACTACTCTCTCTCTCAATCGAAAATAATTTTCGCAACCTTTTTATCTTATGTCATACAAAAATTTGGATTACTTACGCAGACAGACGAATTAATTTTCCAAAAAATGAAAAGTCAGCGTGTATGCAGTATAGAAAGTCCACGTCCTCACCCTGGGAATGAAGTAGCAGCCCGGCTCGACGGTGAGCAGCATGCCGGGGCGCAGGCGGCGGGCGGTGCGCAGGCGCGCCAGGGCGCCGGCCGGCCGCGCCGGGCAGTGCGCCAGGTAGCCGCCCACGTCGTGCACGTCCAGCCCAAGCAGGTGGCCCAGCCCGTGCGGCTGCAGGATACCGTTCACTCCGTTCTGGAAAATATAATGGTATAAGGGAAGGTCGATTAGTTAGGTATTACTACTAATGATAATTAGTATTTTATGCAACAGTTTTATAAGAAGCGTCAAAAAATGCGAACATCGTAAGAAGACGCCATCGAGCATTTTTTGACGCTTCTTATAAAACTATTGCATACGATACTTCTAGGACTATATTTACTTAATAAAATACAAAAATATGAAAATGTTGATATTAGGTACCTATCGATGGTAAACTTTATTTTTCTACTCCTGTACTGTTATCTGTCTTTTAAATGGCTCTGAACACTATTATAAGAACATTGATAATATGATTGCAAAAAAAAGTCTATACTCTATGCCTCATAATAGCACATGTGTCGTTATTTCACTAAAACGATACGCCTAGCCATAGACGTAGAACTTTTTTTTCTACTACTACTATACATTTACCATACTGCCAACATAAGAAAAAAATTATTTTTTCACATAGTCACTAAAAAGACGTCAATTAAAAAAAAGTTTACCATAGATACCATATAGATCAGTACTTGTATATTCGAAATCTGATTTACCAAACATACGTCAAACATTTTCATATTTTCTTTGTTTGTTTTTGTATTTTATTTAGTAAATATAGTCGTAGAAAAAGTATTGTATGCAACATTGTATAAGTACGTCAAAAAATGCTCGATGGCGTCTTAATAAATGATGTTGCTTTGAAAATCGTAATTTTATTCTAAGTCCCTGTCGCGACATTTTGCGAAAGAGACATTGTGCGAAAGAGACATTCTGCGAAAGAGACGTTCTGCGAAAGAGACATTCTGCGAAAGAGACGTTCTGCGAAAGAGACGTTTTACGACTAGGGGACATTTTGCGAAAGAGACGTTTTGCGAATAAGCCCTAAATACGATGCTCGCCAAGGCTCGCATCGTAACCTGCGCCACTCGCATTTTTTGACCGTTATTATACAACTGTTGCATAAAATACTATTTATAAAATTGACGTATTTCTAGTCATTATGTTAAAAATAAGTTTTTTTAATGTTGGCAGTATGGTAGATCTAAAGAAAAAGGTCTATAGCTCGGCGTAGCGTTATGATGAAATAACGACACATGTGCCGTTAAGACGAATATACTTTCCTGAAATTATTCATACAGAAGTAGAAAAAAGTACTAACTTTCACGAATGACTGGAAACAAGTAGTTCGTTCCGAATTGTAAACTCGCGGACCCCATATCTTGGCAACTCCTTGGCCGATTTGGTTCATGTTCCAACAAACTAATTGGTTACATCTATCCTATATGGTATAATCTATAATTGAAGATTCTCATCTAGAGGTATTGTCCAACAAATATACACATACACGCTGAATTTTCATTGGTTTTGTAAAAAAATGTCGTATAGTAAATTAATTCCTCTATCCATATACGTAATCCAAATTTGTGTATGATCTAAGATAAAAAAGTTGCGAAAATGATTTTTGATCGAGACCACATAGTTACGCCCATCCAAAACAGCCGCGTGAGTTCGATGAACTTCGCTGGCCGGCCGGCGGCGGTACTACCAATTGATCTCAGGATTTTACTTTCGAGTTTTTGTCAAAAAAAATTGTTACTTAAATTTTATTGTGACTAGCTAATTAGGTCTTACTTACGATCCTTATGAAGTTGCCTTCGGCCCCAAAACCAATGTAAGATCACCGTGTTTAAATTTTTTTATCACCTTTACTTGCTTCTTCAAAAACTTATACCAAAATCTAGATTTCCATATGCCAGAATCAGAACAGTTTCTAATAACGAAAAACAAACCTCAATCATTTCTTCGACGTCTCCTTTCAGTAGCCCTCCTTTCTTTAAGTGCTCAAGCATCACACGGTTCGCGGTCAAGTGCATGTCGTGCCACATTACGCCGGGCTTTGCTTCTCTGAAACAAAAATGTTTTTCATAAAGTTTTTCATAGGAAGTACCTGTTCCAGTGATTACTAGGAATTTGGATAATTTGATAAAGACTGGAATCTATAATATCAGAAATTAAAACTAAGTATAATAATTTTTCCCTCACCATACCTTACATATTAGGTGTTACTTTGCGGAAGTCGAAGTTATAGGGTTGGCTACACTAGGGCGAGAGAGAGCGACAGCACGCTAAAGCACCGGCCGTGCGATAGCGTTCCGTCGTTCTCTCGCTTTGGCAAATGACGGTTTTGAGTGACAGAAAAGGATAGCATGAAAGTGCTGTTCCGTGCTGACAGGTGTAGCCCAACACATATGCTCTTTGATTTTGATTATTTTGTGCGCTTCCGCCACCAGTACCTAATGCCAACTATTGCCGGCCGGCGTCCACCCACTGTCGTTGGTCCAAGCATACCTGTCACCAACCGCTCGAGTGGATCAGCTGTATGTGGCAGGTACCTTGAACATCCCAAGTAACAAAAGCTTTTATAACCAAGGCGTTTTATCACCGAACAGTAATATAGTTGGCCTATAATGGTAACCATTGTGACTGTTTGTACTATAACGGTTTTCAACAGAGCGGTTTCGTTCTATAAGATAAAAGAGCATTTAAGTCCTATAAATTAGCTCTTAAACGCTTACTGGACCATACAAAAGAGTATTTAAAGTGTTGCTGGATACAGATTATACGATAAAAATACTATTTAATTCTGTAGAAAATTTTATTGACACTTTTATATGTCTATTTATAAAAATTACTTTTATAGTACTAGTACTGTAGCAGTTTCGAAGACTCTATTACAAAACAAATAAGCACTTTAAAAGTAACTTGCATAACCAATACGTAAAGTTTTACCGTTTTAAAAGCTCCCTAAACATGGCTATGCCATATATGTATATAACATTAAAATTCTTCTTTAGTACTAAATAGTCCCAAAGTGACACCTGGTTCATTTTCTAAATAACTTAGATTCTAAACAGCTCTATAAATGAGTTTGTGTTACTGCTACAAGACTAAGGCATAATATAAAAGCACTAAAATCTATAATTAATGGACTAATTAGATCTATACTAGCTTTTATTAGTATTACGGGACTTACCGCGATTAATATCGTTTTTTGCCAGATATTTCGACGGCCCTTCTGCCATAAGTAGTAATACTAATAACAGTAATTGTGACCGTGAAACTCTAAAATCATATATATACTAGCTTTTCAGTATCATTTATATGACAGGTACTTCATAAATGGCGGCACCCTGTCAAATGTTTTGTAATAGTACTTATTTTTTAAATTAACAATTAATTAAAACATGAAAGCAATGAGGGCGCATTGTGAAATTTGAAATCAGTATAATGACTTTAGCGACACAATTATTTTCGCAAGTGCAAGTTACCGCAGATTTATGGTCCATGAATGTATTGTAGTATGTCCTATTAACTACATGTTACGTTTATCAACAATGGCTATGGTGACATAAAATATACCGATATTTTTTTTTCTTGAAGAACACTCAAGATACGCGTTTCTTAGCACTGTTACATTTCAACTATAGAGCTGATTTATCACCATGACAACCCTAATGTAATGTTTATAGAATAAATCAGTGATAAAACTAGGGCTTTTTCGGGGTTATGTTAACGTTTAAAACACTGATATAGTGCTAATTATAAACACTAATTAGCACGTTCTAAAATGTTCTCAAGTCTTTTATAGCACCAGATTTTGTTACTTGGGATGTACCTACTTAATGACGTGAATCGTTAGGACAAAAATAGGTCATTCCCATTCGCCATCAATGGTGTCTTTTGGGACTAAAAACCTTACCCGATTGGTGACCCAATTTTTTCTAGTTTCTACCACTGAGCGTTCCCAATGGGCATAAGAAAACTCGAACACAATCATGTCTTTGTGACAGTCGCAGTGGTATCACATCATGATTTTTTAGAATATATCTACAATTAAATGTTCCACGATCTCAACTGACCTGATGACAGCGTCTCTTGCAAACAGTACGGCTTCGTAGACCAGTTTCTGGTCGTCGGAGAACTTGCCGTTCGCGGGGAACGAGCACGTGATGTCAGCCGCGTAACCGGCGTAATTGCCGCCCATGTCGAACAGGCTGTGACAGAAAAGTAGATTAGGTATACAGAAAGGGCGGTAAAATAAGAAAGGACGCGTATTATAGGATCTAGACACCCAACCCAAGTTAAAAGCGAGGGTCACGAGAGTGCTAAAATGAGGAGGAAAAGGTACGCCATATTGTTAAAAAAAACTTGAGGTACCTACGTATGATGAACCATTTGTCTAGCTAGAGTAATAAGAATGAAATTGATTTTCAACTTAAATTCTAGGTATCTAAACGAGTAGGTGTCGAGTTCTAACGCGAGCTAAATTAGACCATATTGCTAACCATATTGAGTAGATATTTCTTTGAATTTTTTTTAGAGTAAGATGTACGTGATTACTAGCATTCTGTGCTACACGTACCACATGTCCCCCTGCTGTATCATCTTGCAGTTGGGCGCGGCGGCGTGGCCGTAGTGCAGCGTGGCGGCGTTGTGGCCCGAGCCGCAGATGCAGGTGTAGGAGACGTGGCGGCAGCCGCCCACGCGGTAGCAGTGGTCCAGGAACACGGACTCGCACTGGTACTCCATCAGCCCGGGCCGCGCGTACAGCATCACCTGGGGCGTCGACGGAACTCATCATCGTCATCATTTCAGCCGCATAACGTCCACTGCTGGACATAGGCCTCTAAAGATTTCCAAAATGACCGATCTAGAGCGAATTGCATCCAGCGCCTTCCAACGACCTTGGTCAGAAACTAAGGCTGTCTTTGTGCCAGCGGAGCGGTCTGTTTCTTTTTCGTGTGTATAAGTGGCCAACACTGGTGTCAGATTTTTCAGGCTGCCTAAAGGCAACTGACATAGCTTGACGACTGCCATACAATGATGACAGTCGGGACCAACGGCTTATACGTGCATTTCGAAGCATAGATGAGCTCGAGAAATTGAAAAGGAGAGCGGAGCGGTGCGAAAAAGTAATATGGACTGTGTCTTTCCACGCGGAGCTAGGTAGCAGAGCGAAGTTGCCGACTTTTTGCATAAGCGGATCTAAATCACGAGCACACGCTGAGTCATTTGAGCTGAAATAAATTTCCAAGTCACGGGAGGCAACTTAGGAAATACAAGTTAAACAAAGCTTATAAACATCAATGAGATCTCTCCTGTCTTTCTAACGTGGAGTGTGTTGGCCAAGTCCTATGGCTGCTCTGGTCAAATATGGCTCTGGTAATACAGAGAGGATTGTGCTCCTGCAGTGGAGACTAAAAGATTTGATGATGATGAAATTTCCCTCGGCCTCAATGCTCTGTTACCCATCTCCGCAGCCCGTTTATGTAACATGGACAACCATACTGCTCTATTGTGTGTATAATTTAACATAATTGATTCTACAACGTGGAAAAGATATACCCGTTATACTAAATCACTATATTATAATGTTAATTTAATAACAGTAAAAAACAAAAACAAGTTGCCCGGGCAGCAGCACACTTTTGTGAGAAAATAACTTTTTTTTTTAGTTTTGACTGTTATTTTAATTTCATTATACAATAGTGGTGAAGTATAGCCCGAGATTTATTATAAGTATGTCCCTTCCACGTTGCATAATTTACGTTCTTATTGTCGTTTCATGAGCAGTTTATTTTACATTTTACAGTGTTATTGTTGGCAAAAACAATAGCATCATTATATGAAAAACAATAAATAACTATGTCATTGACCTGTTTATGTGCATCGGAGGACACTTTGCACACGTAGCGCATCACCTCGATCTCAGCCGGCGTTTTGATGACACGCCTGTAACAAACATATGCTTGCTTAATGAAAGTTTCACACCCAACTATTTGAAAAAAGGCTAGACTCATTTTCATGTTGGTTCGGGAACTTCGGAAGCACTTATTTATGAATGCACTTATATAGGTCAGTGAGCCTGAAATAATGGCGCCATAGGTTTTAGGGTTCCGTAGTAAACAAGTAACCCTTATAGTTTCGCCATGTCTATTCGTCTGTCTGTCCGTCCGCGGTTTTATTCAGAAACTATAAGTACTGGAAAGCTGTAATTTGGCATGGGTATGCATATATGTATATATAATCAAGCCGACAAAGTGGTAAAATAACATCATGAAAAAAAAATTTTTTAGGCGTTCAGAACCCACAATTTTCGGGAAACACGGAATCATCTTTCTTCTCGGATAATTGCAGGCTTGCAATATCCTAACCAGACTGAAAACAACTTTTCCCAAAGTATGCTTTCCAGTGGGATTCGAACCTCCGGATCACTCTGGAACACTGGACCACGGAGGCGGTCTCTAAGAACTACATAGTTAATTTAAGTAGGTTAATATATAATAATAATTAAACAATTTTAATTTTAAATAATACTCACAGCTCTGCTATTATTGGGAATAGAATTTCATTGTCCACTTTAAATCTGTAATACGAAAAAGGTGTATTAATTATGTTGGAAATAATTCAAACGTACATACATTTAAATAGAACTTTTTTTAGCAAGAGCAATTTATTATCATATATTTTATTATATATATTAGTAAGAGCAATTTATCTAATGTGCATACTGTGTTCGCTCCAAGTAGGTTGGCAATTTACTAATATGCTCTAATTTTTATTCATAAACTTGTGTGTTGTTCAGCCAGTTCGCGAACCAAAGTATAAATACGTATACTTAATACAAATAATAAAACAGTAAAAATCGCGTGTAGTCGATAAAAATAAGAAACTAAACACAAAAAAGAGAAAACCAAAGTTGTCTAATCTTCGAAACTACTAGACGGATATTTACGCGGTTTTCAATTATATATCAAGTTTAGCTCAGAGCAACATATAGTCTTTGATCCATTCAAATCTTATATTAGGAAAAAATGGTCGTCATTTTTAAATTTCACACAAAAGAAGTTGCGGGCATCAGCTGTATTGTATAAAATGTACACTCACTCGTCAATCCCTTCAAAGACCGCCTCTTTAGCTGTGAGACCACTGTCAGTGTTGGGACCACTCTAAAGAAAAGAAAGGAGACATCATTTTATCAACAGCCATAATGAATTGAAAGAAAATATATAAACAAGAACGTATAGTGGTAGGTAAGCTGAGTAGCGTGATAGGCAAAGGATAAAATTGTGATTCGGCAATTACAACATACCCTTAACAAGAAATAGAGAACTTACCAAAGTTAACAGCACTTCAGGTTTCAAACTTTTGAGTACATCACGTAACTGTAAAATACGAAAATGTTTGAATGAATACCAAAGAAAAATAGTTTTTATAATTGTACTAATTTTCTGTAATTAAATAAATAGTCCAGATATATAACTATGGCGCAAGACATATGGCAGAACCGTGGTGTGCAGCCCTCATTGGTAAGCTATTTCCACCAGGTTAACAGTTTATGATGATGTAAAACGAAAAAGAATGTTTACCTCATCAACATAGTGTACTTCATCCACTGCATATATTTTCTTGAACTCGTCGCAAGATAGCAGCTTCCCCATCCAGACTTCATATTCTTCTGGCAGACGTGGCACAAACAAGTGAGATTTCTTGGTGGTAACGTCGAGGGCGAAGTAGCAGCCGGGCTCGCGGACCCCACACGCCCATGTGAAATATGATTCCTAAAAAGTAAGTCCAATTACTAATTGTGTGGTACTGTAAGAATTTTCGGTTGCCAAACATTCGGGATTCGTTAAGACGAATTCAATGAGTCTCAATAAACTAGATTATGGAATACCTACTGCTTTGCAAATGCCAAAGCTAAATTTGATCTTGCTCCGCCATTGAAGGGAAATAAACCCAAAATCTTGATATTTTTTCCAGATATTTAAGCCTTTCTAGCAACCCTTTGTAGTTGTTACGTTATTTTTCATAAAATAAAATAAAGTTATGTTGTCTATTTGTCAGGCCGCTAACTGCTCCTAACCCACTAACTAAAACAGATTTGATACTATTTGCAATTTGATTGGAGAACTTATCTTACAGAAGTACATATTTTATGTAGAATGGATGGGTTTGTAGACAGGATTGACAAGACTTAACATCAACCTTCCCAAAAATATTTAGTCCTTAATATTGACCATTGATTAAAAATGCGATTGTAAAGTGCTATAAAACCTATAATGAGTGTATTGTTGAGTCTATCATCTCATAAACACAACAATCGCATTACATTCCAGCACATAAACTGTGTTGAGTAGATAACACAAAATGAAACATGCACCACAATATCATTGTTTCTTATCTGCCTTTGTTTACAATGATAGGTTTGTAGTTTTGTAAAGTTTGCTTCCATGTTAGCTTAATGTTTAGCTGCCATCTTTTTAAATAACAAACAACAACATTTGCTAAGAAAATAAATAGATAGATAAGGACAATAGAAGTGATGACAGGGTCAGAAAAGTATCATTTTAATTAGTCCATTTTTTAGATTAACTAAAATGATAGATTCATATTTTTCAGTGTACCAAAAAAGTAAAAATTCACACAGATACAGAGCATCAAAAGTCCCGAGGCAGGGCCTGTGATGCCACCACTTAGTAAAATCATATGATCATTCATAAAAATGTCTGAATATTTGTTTGGCGAGTACTGCTTAAACACATGAAAAACCAAAATAAAGTATATCTTGTACTGAATGAAATGTAATGATGCTTGACAACAATTTAATCTGATTTAAGCTAGTAATTAATCATAAAATATCAAGAAGATATTAGTATGATAAGAAGTAAAATTACTTAAGACATACTGACTGACTTCATGAAAACATAATTTTAATATATTGGTACTTTAGATAAGTATTTATATTGGCAAAGTTAATTTACTAATAATATTGTCCATAAGAGAATAAAACAGAGCAATGACACTGAAGTTGGCAGACATCCGACAAAAAAAAAAATTCTCCTAGGCATATCTAGGAGAAAAATAAAGTTACTGAAGATTGAAAAAATTGAGGTTGTTTTTTGACTCACGAGCATGATAGTCAATGTACTAATACTATCCAAACTTTTACATGTTGTATCTTAAATGACAGTATTATTAATTTTCTAATTCATATTAGGAAACAAAGGCTATTATATTTTTGCACACCCTTTTCAACACACTAACTGAATGCTTTTATCCAACGTTTCCAAAACAGAAATCCTCGACTAAGGCAAAATTTAAATAAATACAGTAAGTAGGCAAACGTACCTGTCTAAAAACATACTCGACGTCGGTATCGTAATGGTTCAGACTATCACCACCTTGTAGGACAACCACTTGGCCGGATTTTAACTTGTCAGCAAGTCTTTCCCTGTTCGTTGCGAATAGCGACAAAGGAACTTCGAAAGTTCCTGGACCCATAGACCATGCCGCTGCCATTGTTACCGACGAAATAAACCTCGCGACTAGACCAAGAGGGTTTATCACACAACGACACGATAAGTGAAAAGTTGAGTGATAATCACGATAAACTGATATGGGCCTATGAAATAAATTACACCTTGTAGGTCTTAAATAATTATACAGACACTTTCTTCCTATTAAAACAGTGTATTTAAATTTCCTAATGAACATTAAAATTAAGTTTAAAACGTTAAAATAAGTATTTACCTACATAAATTTTAATATTTGGTATTTAAGTTGTTGTTGACGCAACGTCCAGCAATGTTACCAGCCCAGCCCATACAAAAAACCCCCAAGTTTTTCTGAATGCCTCTATTAAATAACTCCAAAATTTTATAAAATTTGTTGAATTTTATATGTACTTTTATATAGTGCCTAAATTATATAAAATGTTACATATTAAGTTACTTAATTTTTTATTTTAAATTAATAAAGTACAGTTTACATATTATTAAAACGAATATAAGATTAATTTACTATAAAACACGGTTTTATTTAAGCTGGGCTTTGACGATCAGTTTTCAGCGTCAGTTTAGACGTAAAACTGATTGTGGCATCACTTAAAATGGTTTTAGGCTAATTTTGTAAGGTCTTTATTTGTGTAAGAAAGCAATGGATGAATTATTATGTTATAATTATATTTTATGTAATAAAATGTAAGATTGTGGAGAAAATAAAACAAACAAATATAAAATTTGTTTTTTTTTAAACGCTGTACAAATTAGCGGTAGCGTCAATTTTTTTCAAAATGGGAAGCAATTCTAAAGCATTTTGTCGATGTTGTTTACTTTTATAATTTTTGTACGTTACTTTCCAAAAAACATTCAGAATTTTATATTTTTCAATAAATTCTGACATTACGGCACGTCCAGATGAAAAAATATAAATCATGGTATAATAAATAATATACTTCGCTGTTTTATTATACCATGAAATAAATGAAAACACGCTCAATCACCGCCGCGAGCGCCGCCGGGCGCTGCGAGCGAATTGACGCCATTGGAATGACGACCGCACACTTACGTTCAGTTTGGAGCGACGCATTGGGTTGGATTACGGTAGCCATGGAAAATTTCCGGGCGCGCCGTCAGTTCAATCTCTGGAGTAATGATTCGACATTGACGATCAAATTTTGGATGGACGTCAGTTCAACTGACGGGAAAAACTGATCGTCAATGTCCAGCTTTACGTAGTGTAGTCGAAAAAGGTTGACAAATTTTGATTGGTATAAAATATACGATCCTCCTTTCGGCTCCTAGTCGCCCTTTTCCGACTACTAGAGTGGTTTACAAACCTCTGCAGTGAACTGTGAACGATACACCTACACAAGAAAAAACTAAAAAAAAATTGGAAATAGTGAAATAAATTTTTTGATGTATTTTTAAAATGTTAAATATAAGTATAGCTTAAAATGTAAATCTGTATTGTCATTTTTAATAAATATCAGGCTGGGTAGTAACCAATACTGAACTGGGATTCTTTCATCGTTATCTTCCTAGCGGTTGTCATTCCAAAACGACAAACAGGACAAATTATATAAAAGATTTTTTTTACTAATAAAACAATGTTGATAATATGTGAAAATTTTATTTTCATATTTTTCTTCACGTATATTATTATACCATGCATTATACGAAGACAAAAAAGTCAATAAAAAGCCAAAAAAACTTCAAATTTTTTAAACTTTTCTTTTAACACTTCTAGCCCCTAAATTTGGGGACAAACCCCAAAGTGGGCAACCCTGGTAACGTCATTCATCCACAAACAAACGTCCGGCATGCGTCCGGCGAGCGTTAGAACTTAGAATTTTTCTGTTAGAAAATTCTGATGGTATGCGGCCGCGCTTATGACAGGGCAGTCTGCATCATGATTAGTGATGTGCCGTTCCCGGGAACGTTCCCACATTCCCCAGATTTCCAAAATCATTCCCGGGAACGTTCCCAAAAATTGGAAATGTCTGGGAAAGTTATAATTTTATTTATCAGACAATTTTTTTATCAATGCAAATGTATTAAACTTATGTAAAAGCATTTTTTAATATGGTTATAATTTAAATATTTCCAATAATCCATAACATTTCCAAAAAAATTGGGAACGTTCCCTGGGAACGTTCCCAGATTTCTAGGGAACGTTCCCAAATTTCTAGGGAACGTTCCCTTGTTGCCGGGAACGTTTCCTTGATGCCGGGAACGAGACCCGTTTCCATAGGATATACATCTTATTAATCGAGAAAAAAAAACATTTTTATTGTTTTATGGTTATTAATATGTTATACAATTATTTAAAAATATGAAATTGGCCCTTTGAACGTGCCGACTTTCTTGGTAATAGGTTAAAAATTATGGGTTAAAAATGAATTATTTTGATACCGGATTTACACATGCGTGTTCGCTATTCGCCTCGTCATTCGACGAAACATTCCACGAACTATTCGTGTACGAATGCCGACGCGAACTGCTGTTTACACATTCGTGTGTTGATTCGCACACGAATATGGAGGACGTGGACATAATGGCGGCATGCACGCTACATTTACAATTATGTCTTCTACCCGGGTATTTACCTGCGCTTAGGTATATACCTGTATGTGGTGGGTAGATTGGGATGTTTATTTAAAACTAGCCGAAGCCCGCGACTTCGTTCGCGTAGACTTTATGACTTCGGAAAATGCTCATCAGTCTGAATAACTTTTGCTAAGATGTCATTTTTAGGGTTCCGTACCCAAAGGGTAAAAAAGGGACTCTATTACGAAGACTTCGCTGTCTGTCCGTCTGTCTGTCATCAGGCTGTATCTCAAGAACCGCGATAGCTAGACAGTTGAAATTTTTACAAATTATGTATTTCTGTTGCCGCTATAACAACAAATACTAAAAACAAAATAAAAAAAATATTTAAGCTTTTAGCTTGTTTGGATCTCCCATACAACGCGATTTTTTATAGATAATGGTACGGAACCCTTAGTGCGCAAATTCGATTCGCACTTGGCCGGTTTTATATGTATACGGTATAGACTGATGGACTTTATCCGTGTTATTATAAAACGCAGACTAGATGTACCCGCGGGGTTCGCTCCCCGTGGGAATTTCGTGAGAAAGAGTACACTATGTCCTTCCCCGAGTCTCAAATTATATCTATACCAAATTTGTTATATATCGGTTCAGTAGTTTAAGCGTGAAGAGTTAACAAACAAATATACAAACTCACTTTCGCATTTATAATATTAGTAGGATATAAATTTAGTGAGAGTCCTCTATTTATATGTAGGAATGTATCAAAAGGTCATTTAATGTATAAAACAATGAATTATCTAAAAGAGAAAATAACAAAGATTAAAATCACTGATGCTAAAAGTACTTATTAAATATAGAGATATCATCTTATTTGATGTCTGATTGCCTATTTTAACATATAATTAGGTCTACACACATTTGCCCACAAAAAATGTTAACTTAGACCTTTCAATTCGTATGTTTCCATACAAGTCATACAACGGGTACATATACGTCCTGTTGGGTCGGGCGCTAGCTGCCAACTGCCGGCAGGCGAAAGTGTAAACAGCCAGTTCGTGTTCGCTATTCGTGTCCTTTGATTCGCGTCCGAAAAACCGCCCTCAACGCGAACTCGCGAATCGCGAGGCGAATCACGAGGCGAATAACGAACTGACTGTTTACACATGCTAGTTCGTTATTCGCCTCGTCATTCGCCTCGCGATTCGCGCGAATGTGTAAACGCGGCATGATATTTGATCTGCTGATGAATATACATATTAAGAATATTTAACTACCTATAGCAGAAAACAATAATATGATAAAAAAATTAAATTGAGACGGGAACGTTCCCCTGAAATTGGGAATGTTTCCGTGAACATTCCCGTAAACGGGAATGAGGAACGTTCCCCGGAAACGGGATTTTGGGAACGGCACATCACTAATCATCTTATACCTTTAAACGAGCAATTCTTGTATATTTATTTATTTATATATTTATTTATAAATTTCTGTGATCTCGAAAACGGCTCTAACGATTTTGCTGAAAAATGGTATATGGGGGTTTTTGGGGGGTAAACAATCGATCTAGATTGGTCTTATGTTTGGGAAAACGCGTGTTTTCGAGTTTTCATTCGTTTTTCTTTCCACGCAGAATATGGTCGCTAATTTTCTCGCGCCGGCCGCCATCCGCTTAGCTCAGTGGTTAAGATTGCTGACCGGTAGAAAGAGTGTTACGGGTTCGAATCCCACTCGGTGACTTACTTTTGTTTTTTTTAATGTTCAAGTTTATATTTTTTTTTATTTTGTACTGTTTTTAGACAAGTTTAAAAAAATGTAGTTAATGTTTGAGATGTAACTAGAGATGGGCATCTACCCGGGTATTTACCCACGCTTGGGTATTTACCCGATATGCACCGGGTATATACCCGTATCTACCCGTTTGGGTGGGTAGATTGGAATATTTATTTAAAAATTTGTGTGAGTCCACTATTTATGTGTAGAAATGTACGAAAAGGTTATATAATGTATGAAACAATGAATAACTCTAAAAGAAAAAATATCAAAGATTAAAATCACTGATGCTTTCCATATTAAATATACAGATGCCATCTTATTTGTTATCTGATTACTTATTTTAACATATAATTAGGTCTACTTACGTTTGCCAGCAAAAAATGTAAACATAGACCTGTCAATTTGTACGTTTCCATACAACGGGTAGATACGGGTAAATACCCGGCATACTATTTTGTGGGAAATGTTATAACAAGTTGATGGGGGATCGAAGAACTCATCTATACGAATATCTTTTGTTCCGAGACCAACCCCGAAATCAGTAGTTTTGGCTCTTGGATAAGCAGTCAAAGATACCTAATCTCTATACATGTATGAGGTTGCTCGTATATTGACATCGCATTTGATGTCTGATTGCACATTTTAACATCTAGTTAGGTCTACAAATATTTGCCAGCAAATAACATAAAGTTAGACCTGTAAATTTGTATGTTCCCATACAACGGGTAGATACGGGTAAATACCCGGCATACTATTTTGTGGGAAATGTTATGACAAGTTGATGGGGGAACGAAGAACTCGTCTATACGAATATCTTTTGTTCCGAGGCCAACCCCGAAATTCTTAGTTTTGGTTCTTATATTAGCAGTCAAAGATACCTAATCTCTATACATGTATGAGGGTGCTCGTATATTGACATCGCATTTGATGTCTGATTGCACATTTTAACATCTAGTTAGGTCTTAAAATATTTGCCAGCAAAAAATATAAAGTTAGACCTGTCAATTTGTATGTTCCCATACAACGGGTAGATACGGGTAAATACCCGGCATACTATTTTGTGGGAAATGTTATGACAAAATGATGGGGGATGGAAGAACTCGTCTAAACGAATATATTTTGTTCCAAGACCAACCCCGAAATCAGTAGTTAAGGCTCTTGAATTAGCAGTCAAAAATACCTACTCTCTATACATGTATGAGGGTGCTCGTATATTGACATCGCATTTGATGTCTGACTGCTCATTTTAACATCTAGTTAGGTCTAAAAATATTTGCCAGAAAAAAATGTAAACTTAGACCTGTAAATTTGTATGTTCCCATACAACGGGTAGATACGGGTAAATACCCGGCATACTATTTTGTGGGAAATGTTATGACAAGTTGATGGGGGATCGAAGAACTCGTCTAAACGAATATCTTTTGTTCCGAGACCAACCCCGAAATCAGTAGTTTAGGCTCTTGAATAAGCAGTCAAAAATACCTAATCTCTAAACATGTATGAGGGTGCTCGTATATTGACATCGCATTTGATGTCTGATTGCTTATTTTCACATCTTATTAGGTCTTCTTACGTTTGCCAGCAAAAAAGATAAACTTAGACCTGTAAATTTGTATGTTCCCATACAACGGGTAGATACGGGTAAATACCCGGCATACTATTTTGTGGGAAATGTTATGACAAGTTGATGGGGGATCGAAGAACTTGTCTAAACGAATATCTTTTGTTCCGAGACCAATCCCGAAATCAGTAGTTTAGGCTCTTGAATGAGCGGTAAAAAATACCTAATCTCTATACATGTATGAGGGTGCTCGTATATTGACATCGCATTTGATGTCTGATTGCTCATTTTCACATCTTATTAAGTCTTCTTACGTTTGCCAGCAAAAAATATAAACTTAGACCTGTAAATTTGTATGTTCCCATACAACGGGTAGATACAGGTAAATACCCGGCATACTATTTTGTGGGAAATGTTATGACAAGTTGATGGGGGATCGAAGAACTTGTCTAAACGAATATCTTTTGTTCCGAGACCATTCCCGAAATCAGTAGTTTTGGCTATTAAATTAGCAGTCAAAGATACCTAATCTCTATACATGTATGAGGGTGCTCGTATATTGACATCGCATTTGATGTCTGATTGCACATTTTAACATCTAGTTAGGTCTACAAATATTCGCCAGCAAAAAATATAAAGTTAGACTTGTCAATTTGTATGTTCCCATACAACGGGTAGATACGGGTAAATACCCGGCATACTATTTTGTGGGAAATGTTTTGACAAGTTGATGGGGGATCGAAGAACTCGTCTAAACGAATATCTTTTGTTCCGAGGCCAACCCCGAAATTCTTAGTTTTGGCTCTTATATTAGCAGTCAAAGATACCTAATCTCTATACATGTATGAGGGTGCTCGTATATTGACATCGCATTTGATGTCTGATTGCTCATTTTCACATCTTAATAGGTCTTCTTACGTTTGCCAGCAAAAAAGATAAACTTAGACTTGTAAATTTGTATGTTCCCATACAACGGGTAGATACGGGAAAATACCCGGCACACTATTTTGTGGGAAATGTTATGACAAGTTGATGGGGGATCGAAGAACTCGTCTAAACGAATATCTTTTGTTCCGAGACCAACCCCGAAATCAGTAGTTTAGGCTTTTGAATGAGCAGTCAAAAATACCTTATCTCTATACATGTATGAGGGTGCTCGTATATTGACATCGCATTTGATGTCTGATTGCTCATTTTTACATCTTATTAGGTCTTCTTACGTTTGCCAGCAAAAAATATAAGCTTAGACCTGTAAATTTGTATGTTCCCATACAACGGGTAGATACAGGTAAATACCCGGCATACTATTTTGTGGGAAATGTTATGACAAGTTGACGAGGGAACGAAGAACTCGTCTAAACGAATATCTTTTGTTCCGAGACCAATCCCGAAATCAGTAGTTTTGGCTCTTAAATTAGCAGTCAAAAATACCTAATCTCTATACATGTATGAGGTTGCTCGTATATTGACATCGCATTTGATGTCTGATTGCTTATTTTTACATCTTATTAGGTCTTCTTACGTTTGCCAGCAAAAAATATAAACTTAGACCTGTAAATTTGTATGTTCTCATACAACGGGTAGATACAGGTAAATACCCGGCATACTATTTTGTGGGAAATGTTATGACAAGTTGATGAGGGAACGAAGAACTCGTCTAAACGAATATCTTTTGTTCCGAGACCATCCCCGAAATCAGTAGTTTTGGCTCTTAAATTAGCAGTCAAAGATACCTAATCTCTATACATGTATGAGGTTGCTCGTATATTGACATCGCATTTGATGTCTGATTGCACATTTTAACATCTAGTTAGGTCTACAAATATTTGCCAGCAAAAAATATAAAGTGAGACCTGTCAATTTGTATGTTCCCATACAACGTGTAGATACGGGTAAATACCCGGCATACTATTTTGTGGGAAATGTTATGACAAGTTGATGGGGGATCGAAGAACTCGTCTAAACGAATATCTTCTGTTCCGAAACCAACCCCGAAATCAGTCGTTTTGGCTATTAAATTAGCAGTCAAAGATACCTAATCTCTATACATGTATGAGGGTGCTCGTATATTGACATCGCATTTGATGTCTGATTGCTCATTTTAACATCTAGTTAGATCTAAAAATATTTGCCAAAAAAAAATGTAAACTTAGACCTGTAAATTTGTATGTTCCCATACAACGGGTAGATACGGGTAAATACCCGGCATACTATTTTGTGGGAAATGTTATGATAAGTTCATGGGGGATCGAAGAACTTGTCTAAACGAATATCTTTTGTTCTGAGACCAACCCCGAAATCAGTAGTTTAGGCTCTTGAATGAGCAGTCAAAAATACCTAATCTCTATACATGTATGAGGGTGCTCGTATATTGACATCGCATTTGATGTCTGATTGCTCATTTTCACAACTTATTAGGTCTTCTTACGTTTGCCAGCAAAAAATATAAACTTAGACCTGTAAATTTGTATATTCCCATACAACTGGTAGATACGGGTAAATACCCGGCATACTATTTTGTGGGAAATGTTATGACAAGTTGATGGGGGATCGAAGAACTCGTCTAAACGAATATCTTTTGTTCAGAGACCAACCCCGAAATCAGTAGTTTAGGCTCTTGAATGAGCAGTCAAAAATACCTAATCTCTATACATGTATGAAGGTGCTCGTATATTGACATAGCATTTGATGTCTGATTGCTGATTTTAACATCTAGTTAGGTCTTAAAATATTTGCCAGCAAAAAATATAAAGTTAGACCTGTCAATTTGTATGTTCCCATACAACGGGTAGATACGGGTAAATACCCGGCATACTATTTTGTGGGAAATGTTATGACAAGTTGATGGGGGATCGAAGAACTCGTCTAAACGAATATCTTTTGTTCCGAGACCAACCCCGAAATCAGTAGTTTTGGCTCTTAAATTAGCAGTCAAAGATACCTAATCTCTATACATGTATGAGGGTGTTCGTATATTGACATCGCATTTTATGTCTGATTGCACATTTTAACATCTAGTTAGGTCTTAAAATATTTGTTAGCAAAAAATATAAAGTTAGACCTGTCAATTTGTATGTTCCCATACAACGGGTAGATACGGGTAAATACCCGGCATACTATTTTGTGGGAAATGTTATGACAAGTTGATGGGGAATCGAATAACTCGTCTATACGAATATCTTTTGTTCCGAGGCCAACCCCGAAATTCTTAGTTTTGGCTCTTATATTAGCAGGCAAAGATACCTAATCTCTATACATGTATGAGGGTGCTCGTATATTGACATCGCATTTGATGTCTGATTGCTCATTTTCACATCTTAATAGATCTTCTTACGTTTGCCAGCAAAAAGATAAACTTAGACCTGTAAATTTGTATGTTCCCATACAACGGGTAGATACGGGTAAATACCCGGCATACTATTTTGTGGGAAATGTTATGACAAGTTGATGGGGGATCGAAGAACTTGTCTAAACGAATATCTTTTGTTCCGAGACCAACCCCGAAATCAGTAGTTTTGGCTATTAAATTAGCAGTCAAAGATACCTAATCTCTATACATGTATGAGGGTGCTCGTATATTGACATCGCATTTGATGTCTGATTGCACATTTTAACATCTAGTTAGGTCTACAAATATTCGCCAGCAAAAAATATAAAGTTAGACTTGTCAATTTGTATGTTCCCATACAACGGGTAGATACGGGTAAATACCCGGCATACTATTTTGTGGGAAATGTTATGACAAGTTGATGGGGAATCGAATACCTCGTCTATACGAATATCTTTTGTTCCGAGGCCAACCCCGAAATTCTTAGTTTTGGCTCTTATATTAGCAGGCAAAGATACCTAATCTCTATACATGTATGAGGGTGCTCGTATATTGACATCGCATTTGATGTCTGATTGCTCATTTTCACATCTTAATAGATCTTCTTACGTTTGCCAGCAAAAAGATAAACTTAGACCTGTAAATTTGTATGTTCCCATACAACGGGTAGATACGGGTAAATACCCGGCATACTATTTTGTGGGAAATGTTATGACAAGTTGATGGGGGATCGAAGAACTTGTCTAAACGAATATCTTTTGTTCCGAGACCAACCCCGAAATCAGTAGTTTTGGCTATTAAATTAGCAGTCAAAGATACCTAATCTCTATACATGTATGAGGGTGCTCTTATATTGACATCGCATTTGATGTCTGATTGCACATTTTAACATCTAGTTAGGTCTACAAATATTCGCCAGCAAAAAATATAAAGTTAGACTTGTCAATTTGTATGTTCCCATACAACGGGTAGATACGGGTAAATACCCGGCATACTATTTTGTGGGAAATGTTATGACAAGTTGATGGGGGATCGAAGAACTCGTCTAAACGAATATCATTTGTTCCGAGACCAACCCCGAAATCAGTAGTTTTGGCTCTTGGATGAGCAGTCAAAGATACCTACTCTCAATACATGTATGAGGGTGCCCATATATTGACATCGCATTTTCTATCTTCTTACTCATTTAACCACTTTTAAGTATGTCTTTGCGCACCTCCCAACAAAAAAATGATAATAAATCAAAAAAGTCTATTATCAAAGTATGATTAGTATGGTGGTTTCATATACTTTAATGTCAGATTTGACGTCTACCTGCATTTAAGCATATTACTGCGCTTGCACGCACTTTCCGATACGAATTGCGAAGTAATTACTCATAAAATTCAATCTACCCACCAAATGGGTAGATACGGGTATATACCGGGTATTTACCCAATCTACCGGGTATATTCCCAAATGGGTAGATTGGGTATTTACCCGCCGCCCATCTCTAGATGTAACTGACCGAGCAAAGCTCGGTCACCCAGGTACTGATGGCTTAAATGTCACTGTGACATTGTACTTTTTGTTACAATTATTTTACGGCTCTGGATACTAGACCTTTAGAGCCCATCTTTTCTTTATTTCTACGTTGGTGCAGGTCTTTCGATTGTTTTTAATGGAGCATCTGGCGAATCTGCATTCAGGGTTGCTAGTAAAATTTTCTACACTTTGTCCATGCTAGGTACCACCAATATTTTTGAATTTCCTATGGTAAATCCGCCACTGCCACTGCTCAGAAGGAAAGATAAAATCATCTTTCTGTATTTTGCTGAACGGCTGAAATTGTTATGTAAGATTTTAAATGTTACTCATTTGAATATTTGCTCATTTGAAACACGCGACATATATAACATGTTCTACCCCACAAATGACGCTACTGGATAGAAGATGGCGCTGGCTTATCTTATCTAAATATTTGGCTGGATTGGTGCTTGACTATACAATCTACAATGCACAGTCAATCAATAATTATAATACGGCTTATACCTAATGATGTGTACACACCGGGCTAACGAACATCAACGAATGAACATGTTGTTTTTTGTTTCTTTTATAAATTATAATTAAAACAAAAGATATATGCAGAACATTCGTTCGTTGGCGTTCGTTTGGCCTGGTTTGTACCCATACTTGTATTATTACTCTGTGATGTGATGTTTATTTATGTTAGTTTTACTACTGGCTACGAGATGGCGCTGCACGATGTAAGTCACACAAAAAAAATACATGTACTTATGTCAATTTGATTGATTATTTACCTTAAGAGTTAAATTATGATTTTATTTAATTACTTTTTTCAGTCAACATATTTTCTTTTTTGATTAGTTATAATTAAAAGACAAGTAAAACTAATAACTAAGCAGGGACTGCAAAAATGTATAATTATTAACTCGAGTAATGTACATATTCACTTTGAATTTAATATAATAGGTATTTGATATAATAATGTGTTACTCAAAATTCCAAATAATGCAGGTTACATAAGTCTACGTTTACGTCAAAATAATATTGTACGACAGTAAGGATAAATTGTAAATACTAATAAGCTAGGTACGGTACGAGTAGAGGTTACTCTGTGTACCTACCTCTACAGAAGTGCCATTTTTTAAAAGCGAAGTCACCTAAGCATTCTATTATTAAATTCTGTGCCTAAGCTAATGGTTTTGTTTTTCCATACGAAAACAGTTCGTTTATTGAACTCGCGTTTGAAAAATGGCATCACAGGAAAGGATAAATAACCTCAATAGATTAGATTAAAGCTTGATTAAGTATTTAAAAATAAATAAAATAACCGTCCAAGTGTAATTCGGACTCATACACGAAGAGTTCCGTACCATTATCTATAAAAATCACGTTAATTGTAGGGGAGCAACACTTGTGATTATCTATTTTGTTTTTAGTATTTGTTGTTGTATCGACAACAGAAATACATCATCTGTGAAAATTTCATTACAGCCACAGACAGACAAGCAGACGGATGGAGAGACGGATAGCGGAGTCTAGTACTTAATATGGTCCCGTTTTTACGGAACCCTAAAAAATTCAAATTGTACTTACACTCAGGCACTAAAATTTCTTACCAAGCTATCTACTTACAGATTTACATTTTTGTGTTTTCATAATCCGTAAAGTCACCATAGAAATTAAAAATTGAAGATAACACTCTTATCATTTTATGTTTTTCATTCTTAAGGTATCTAGGTATAAATAACAACAACCTATTATTTTATTTTTAAAACAGTAGAGGGCCTGATCAGTTATAATATATGTCAGTACAGTACCCATCTATCGTGTATTTTATAAGGTTATCCTCACAGGTATGTTGTTTTGACACCTTGACTGCCAGCATTGCAGACAATTAAATTTTTAATTGTTTGTTAAACACCAAAGAAGAAAAGTTAGACTTAATGCCCTGTTATTATGTCTGTATTAGTTACTTATGCTCAAACCTTTTTATTTCTGAAATATTGTGTGATAACTGGGTAATAATAATAATATAAAATAATACACGTACATTTTACTTTTGATGAAATTGATTCCATTTATTTATACCTTAACTACATCACAAGATCGACGATAAATTAAACTATCTAAAAATCACAAAATGCACTAAAACATGCACACATGTAATATTACAAAGATTTTTTATACCTGATGTGGTACAATTGTACATAGTTGCTACTTTATTATAACAAATAGTATCTTTTAAATTAAAGTAAGTATTGCCTACAAATTGCCTAGTTTGAAGCACATTTTCAGTGCACTGATTTACACATCTCCCTTAAGACTACAACACGCAATAGTGACAAGTAAAGTAACTGTAAATGTAAAGTAGCTATATGTACTGTTATCTCTACAATCACTTTCAAACCGAAGTTTATAAACAGAGATAGGTGTAATTATTATGTGTTTTGAATAGAAAAACAATTAAAATGTCATGCTCCAGTTTGCAACTTAAGAGATATCGGTATTAAGAGTCTTATTTAAATTATTACTAATGAACAGTACTTATTATGTGTGCATTGTAGTATTTTAAATATAAAATCGAGCTTTGGGAAAAGGACACAATTCAGCAATACTAAAAACAAAATTAAATATTGCTAATAAATTAATTATATCATAAATAACCATAGTCGGTAATAGTAGGTAGTTATGACATAATTCATAGTTAAAGCTCTCAAATACTTTATGTATAATTAATTATTTAAGATGGAAATGTGTCAGAGCAATTGTTTAAATTTAAACTCTAACTATATAAACTAAAATAGGTTATTTCGAATGCATTACAATACTAGACGCCAGTTACGTCATTCAGTACTTTGATCAGTTAAGGTCACTATAAAACGAAGAATAAATATTATGATTGTAGAGTATGCGCGGCCATTTTGGTTGGTTCTCGTGACTCGTGTCGTGTGACACGTCATAGTTAGCCGTCTCTCTCTTACACGCTCTCTGCATATAGCACCATTGTAACCCGACACGTTTCGTACACACAAGCGATTTCACAACACGTTCCACACTTTCACAACTAAAATGTTTTGTTTATAAATTACGAATCCACAGATATCTCATGACATGGCTGTTTCTTCTCCTGTAACCTCCGAACAGCCTCAGCTACAAGGGCGCGCTGTTCCAGTAACCTCTCGACGAGATCAACTGGTTCTTGCTTTCTAATATAATAGGGTGCTGCTCGAGCTCTCGCCTGCAGGTGGAGCTTTTGTTTCAGGCCAAGGGTGAGTTCTTCTATGGCTGGTAATCTACTTGAGGCTAAAGGTCGTCGCTGATCCTCCGATGTGTTTTGATTGTCGTATCTAGTCTTCTCCTTCAGCATAATGACGGAAGCCACGATAAGGACAAGTGTATGACTTAGATTACAAATTAAAGATTTTACCTGCACGACAGGCAACGCGCAACAACGTTTGCGAATACCGAATGAATGAGCGAGTGAGCCAGCTCGACCCCAGCGTAGGAAAACGGGTGTCTGCGGGTGAAGCGGGGAGGGGAATGACGTAGACCGAGATGCGCAGTCGTGCCGGGCTGTATACAAACAATACGATGGACGTAAATAAACACAAGACAGACCGATGTGAACGGTGAATCTTTATGTTAGTGGTTCAGGTCGGTGGTCTAGCCCGGCCGGGATACACAAATACAAAGAAAGACATGAATATGGCCGCTCAATACTCGGAATTCACTTTTGTGAATAGGCCGGGCGGTCGAGACGATGGAATAGCATTTTGGACTCTATTTATTATTATTTTCTGCCACTCGATTGATGAATGATAAAAAATGTATTTAGTACCCATTTTGTTTCAAAGACAACCTTAAGAGAAAAAGTAACCTATTTAATACTTAAAGTACCTGATAATTTGGCGTTTAATTTACCAACTACCTACTCGTTATACCTACTATTTGCAAAGGTATTGATTTATAAAGTGTATACTTCAATAAAAAGACATGTCAAGATGTACTAACTACTAATATGTACCTACTTTGAAAGGTCTAAAGTAGGTATAATATACCTACCTAAATTGTGTATTAATTGATACAGTAAAATAATATAAGGGCCAATAACTTAAACTAGGGGTATTATTAACGAAAGAGGTAGGTACAATTTTTCCTTAGTGTATGGTGAATGAAGTACTACCACACAGACCCAGTACCTATAGACAGCATAGTACATACATTGCTACAAGTAGGTATATAAATGAATATAAATTGGTACCTGCAGGTACCTTTGTAACTTTAATTAAAACACACCATAAAATGATAATAAGTACTAATGAACCTTATTGTTAAAGTCATAATGTCGTGAATCATGAATTCTCATTACATGATGACGATGAGTCAATGTGTTTGTAATCATCTACATAGGTAAGTACATATAGTTGTCTGAATTCTGACTGTTTCGTTGAACCAAAATTCAAACCGGACATTGCCCCGACTCACCTCAGGTTTTTTCAAACGTGGATCATACAGTTCGTTTTAAATGTTTTTTGCCTTATGTTTCGCTGACGCGACGTTTACTTTACAACTAAAACACCACGTGGTCTTTTATTGTTTTTGTTATCACAACATTCACAATAATGATAAATATACACAATCAGGAAACGTTTGTTTATTGATTAATATCTTTTTCAATACTACGCCGTAAATGTCGTAATATTCAAACAATTCTATTAAAAGTAAGAAAGTGTTTAGGTAGGTACCTATTACACTTTAATATGGGACAGTAAGAGAGAAAGGTAGATATGAAACTCTTCTTCTACTTTCTACTACTTAGATATGAAAGGGCCTACAATTACTATTTCGACATATTACATACTTATTTGATAATAACCGGCCAAGTGCGAATCGGCTTCGCGCATTAAGGGTTCCGTACTGTTATCTATAAAAAATCGCGTTTGTTGTATGGGAGCCCCCTTTAAATATTTATTTTTGTTTATAGTATTTGTTGTTATAGCGGCAACCAGAAATACATAATTTGTGAAAATTTTAACTGTCTAGCTATCGCGGTTCTTGAGATACAGCCTGGTGGGTGACAGACAGACGGACAGACAGCGAAGTCTTAGTAATAGGGTCCCGTTTGGGTACGAAACCCTAAAAATCTAGTACCTATAGGTAGTTGATTTCAATAGAATGAATAAAATGTCATTTGTTTGTTTACTTTAATAGGCTATGAGCAGGAAATTGCTATGTTATATAAACTTATTTATAATAACATACCTTACCTACCGATAGTACCGATACGCATTCTGTTTATGTTAACCCGCTATGATTAAAATGACCTTTACTAAGATTTACAATTAAATAATTAAGTATACTGGCAAGATATAATAATATACATGTTTACTTATGTTGATTATAAAACAATATTTAATAAACATGCGTGGATATGGTACATAAAATCACGAAACAGAAGAAAATAAAAACTTCCTTTAGAAAAAAGTTTGCACTACTAGCGCCATCTAGCGGCGAGTAGCTGCACGTCAGTTGAGTGAGGGTCAAGCTCAGTCCGGTCACACACAACAGATGTCCGGTAGTGCATGCATGATACATTTTATTTTACCTTTTACCTACTTACTAGATAATATAGGAATTTTTCGAACATAAACGTCTAGAAAAATATACTGAAACTATTTTAAGGTAAATTCAGTCCATGGTACTGAACAAATTTCCCTAAGAAAAGGAACACTTATCGAAATATGATGAAAAGTAATTTTTGGCCTCCCATATAGAAGTCAAAAGATCCGAGTTTGTATAGAAACCTAAAAATTATTTTTCATATTTCGACATTTGTTTCTTGGGGAAAGATTTAATTATCACGGCCTGACTTAATTTTATAAGAGAGAAAAATTCTCACGGTTTAAACCAACGGTTTACTGTAGACAAGTAATATTATTTTTACCCGATTACGGCAATGCCAAAAGTAGCGGTAATGATTTTTACAATCTATGTATATATGTTTATGGTATTTATGTCTGTTCCACCTTATCATATGAACATCTTATCCAATTTTCACATATGAGATGTCAATTGATTCAAGTCTACAATTTGTACCTATGCAACTGCCTCCGTGGTGTAGTGGTTAGAGCGTTCGGGTCATACCCGGAGGTCGCGGGTTCGATTCCCAGCTGGGGCAACGACTTTGTGTTGTTGTCCTTGTTTGGTTAGGACATTGCAGGCTGATCACCTGATTGTCTGATAAGTAAGATGATCCGTGCTTCGGAGGGCACGTTAAGCCGTCGGTCCCGGTCACTGTCCTTGACATTGGTCGTTACCTAAAACCATGTCAGAGGCCTTTAAGGTGGTTTAAAAACTCTGACACTAGTGTTAGTCACTAACACACACGATAAGAAGAAGAAGACCTATGCAATAAATGTATAATCGTCTAACTAAAACTATAAAACTATTTTAAGGTTGAATTCAGTCCGTGATAGTGAACAACTTTCCACATGAAATGTATATCGAAATACAAAAAAATATTTTTGGCTTTCCATACAAACTCGGATCAGTTGATCGAACAACTTGTATGGGAGGCCAAAAATTACTTTCATATTTCGATACGTGTTCCTTGGGGAAAGTTGTTCAGCATCATGAACTGAACTCACTACTAAAATAGTTTCAGTGTATCATATACAATGTCCTTTTTTATTAAGTACAAATATTTTAAGGGGTGATTCAGTCCATAATTTTGAACAACTTTTCCCAGTAAATTTTTATCGAAATACGAAAAAATAATTTTCATTTTCCATAGTAATGATATCACATGACTACTTCAATTTCTATGAAAACCTAATTTTTTTTTCCTATTTAGATATACATTTATTGGGAAAAGTTGTTCAAAATGATGGTCTGATTCACCCCTTAAAATATTTGGTCTTAATAAAAAAGGACATTGTATACAATTATACATATAGATATGTCAGCTAATCAATTTCTTTGTGTCCCGTCATGTCATCGGTATCAGAGCCTTCAGTAGTATGATATACGGCTTTCTATCGAATACGGATATCGAATTATTGTCTATATGTTTAGCTATCAAATGAGATCTATAGTAAGGACCTTTACATGAGTAATAGTAGTAGGTATGGTTAAATTAGTATACTTTTAGTAAATAATGAAGAAATTATTAAAAGTGAAAAGAATATTTTGATACCGTATTATGACTTATGAATGTAGAAAATAACAGATACGAATTGAATTGTAACACAAAAGATAATATGGCATTAGTGCAGGTACCACGTCGGAGGTAAAAAAAGTTCTTAATAGGATGAAAAATGGTAAAGCGGTTACTTAATAACATTCCATTGGAAGTGTAGAAAGTTTGAGGAAACCAGGCGCTGGGATTTCTTACTAAATTATTTAATAAGATAATGCATGAAGACAAAATACCTGCTGAATGGAGAGACAGTTATTTAATACCGATATTTAAGGATAATGGGGACATTCAAGATTGTAATAATCATTAAAATTATGGGAAAAGATTATAGAAAAAAGAATCAGAGGGGAAACAAATAACGGGGAATCAGTTTGGGTTCATAAAGGTACCTACTACAGATGCCATTTTCGCCGCTTGTCAAGTAATTGAAAAGTATGCGAGGACACAAGTCCGGTCTCCAGCAGGAACTACTGAAAAGTTTGAGGTTCGAGTGGGTTTACATCAAGGTTCTGAGTTAAGTCCCTACTTGTTACTATTGGTGATGGATGCCCTGACAGCTTGCAATAAGAGGAAAAGCTGCAGAAGAAACTTGACGAATGGCAGGAAAGCGCTGGACGAAGCTGGTTTAAAAATCAACCGAACAAAGACTGAATACCTGTTCTGCGATTTTGGGGGAACAGTTAGAAGGTTATGGAGGGAGTTGACATACAAAGCCGACCCCAAATAGGGAAAAGGCAAGGAAGAAGAAGACTTAAGTATGAGAATGGGAGCAAAAGCAACCAAAAATATCTAAGTAGGCTCCCTTACAACAAACGTGATTTTTTAACCAACTTCAAAGGAGGAGGTTAGCAATTCGAGTGAATGTTTTTTACGCAATAGGTAAGTATCTTCGTCAGCCATGGGCCGATTTTGACGATTACTTTTTTTATTTGAAAGCCTTTACTAGCAAGTTGGTCCTATATTAATTTGATGAAGTCATGATTAAGAACTTTGGAGATATGAAAAAAACTCTTGAAAGAAATCGAAGTCTGTTGTTTTTTTGTTAAAATATTAATTATTAGGTATATTAGATATATAGGTATGTAAATAATGGTAAGGAACACTTCGTGCGCGAGTCCGACTCGCGCTGAGTCAGTTATTTTTTATTTTCTAGAGAAAAAACTTGAACCTTTATTTATGTATGGTACCCAGGTAAATAAAGAACATCTAATTTAAAAAAATAAAATGTGAAAAATACATTTGGTAGGTAGGTAAGTACTTAGAATTTATAACACTGGGTACCATTTACCAACGATAATCTTATCAGTTTCTCTATTCTATTGGTCAGCTTATCAGCCAGTTAATCCAACCGGAAACGAAGAGATATAATCAGTCTTTGGGAACACCTGGTACTAAATGCTCGTTCTATATGTAATTTCAAACGATTGAACAACTCTGAACATAATTCGAGTTGCGCAGGCCACTAAAATGTCGAAAGAAAGTGAGTGCACTGCGCAACGCAACCCGACGCGAACGCGATGTCTTCAACCAACCAGTATAGTCCGGTTCCCTTACTTCAACACTCGCCTTGCTGAGACCGAAACGCGCGAGATTTAAATTTGGAAACTTTAAAGAAACATTAAAGAAAACAGTGTTTTTTCTCTTAAAAACAGCCAGTAGTGTTGAGCCAAATCCAATGAGAACAATAAAAAAATAAACATGGATTTGCTGAGTGAAGGAAGTAATGAGCCTCGAATACTGGTTGCTCGACATTTGAGTGAAAAAACTTTACCAGAAACAAATAATGCAGTAAACACCACATTATTGTGTTACGATTACAGTGTTCAACCGGACGTGGTTTCATATGTAGCAGGTACAAACTTTACGTTATTTCCGGAAAGTTTAAGGGTGAGAGGAGGTCAAGGGCGGTTGCTTGCTTTCTACTTTATACTGTTCATATAATACCTCCTTCGGTTTGGCCACTAATCGTGTTACGACACTGTTGGATTGCCAGTCAGTTAATTTTTAGCCGATTTCAAAAAGGAGGTTATCAATTCGAAGGCAGTTGTATAATTATTACGTTACCGACCAAAGCCGATTGCAGGCCAAATTTTGTTTGTTTGTCCTAAGCCCAACCTATTCATCTTACGCTCGATAGGATATACTAGTTTAGCCCAGGAATATTTAATTTAGCTTAAATACTTTAGGCTTAACTAGTCTGGTCTAGGTCAAACTTAATGCTTATTTCTTCGGTGTGCGGGGTTTATATTACCTATAACTCAGTTGGTTAGGCATTGTCGTATTAAGAGTCCCCCGACCCTAGACTTCTCCATACAAACGTAGTCTACGTTTAATTTGAAACCACATGTCAGATTCCGGTAAAAATTGGTAATTGTAAAAAAATTGCAATTATCTAGGGTTATAACTGGTTTCCTATACTAAAATTATGAACTGGAAAGAAAATATAACGATTTAGAAGTTTCCCATACTAATGGGCTAAAATGATATAAAACAGTATATTCTATTTCAAGTTCATATTTTTACTGTAGGAAACTAGTTATAAACCTAGATAATTGCAATATCTTTGAAATTACAAAATTTTGCCCAAATCGGACATGTCGTTTTGAAATAAAACGTAGACTACGCTTGTATGGAAAGTTGTATTTTGGTCTAGGGTCGGGGGACCCTTAAGACCAAATTCGTAGTTCAAGTACCTGCGTGCTATTTTTTCACTATTTTGTTCTTCATTATTTAATCTGAGAAGTATGTATTGACTTTATTTTTTAGTTTATATACGAGTGTTGTGTCACTTCTAAACAATTCTGCTTTTTAGAAAAAATAATTAGTAAGACTACGTCGAAATAAATATTGCTCATTTAATTTTAAACATTAATTTGCCTAAACTAGTTAAGCCTAAATTATTTGGGTTAAACTAGATTTTCCTGGGCTAAACTAATATATCCTGACACACACAGGATGAACCGGTTTGGCCTAGGACAAACTGTTTGCCTAAAATCGGAATTAGGCGGTAACAATATACAACGTGGAAGGGACATACCCGTTTTAAATCGAACGACGGGCTATACTAGATCACTGTAGAATGTATAGGAATTAAAATACAGTAAAAAACTGAAAAACATAGCCGCCTAGGTAATTTTAATGGGAATAATATATCCTTTGTTATTTTGAATGTTGTTTAAATTTTATTATGCTATAGTGATCTAGTATAGCCCGATTTATAATGGGTATGTCCCTTCCACGTTGTATATTGTAACCGCCTAATCCCGATTTTAGGTAAACTGTTTGTCCTCGGCCAAACCGGTTCATCCTAAGCGTGTCAGGATATATTAGTTTAGCCCAGGACAATCTAGTTTAGCCCAAATAATTTAGGCTTAACTAGTTCCACGTTGTATATAATTTTTTAATGTATGTTCGATTACTCGAAGACGCCTGGACGAATTTGTTTTTTTTTTGTTTCGAGCTATAAATGTAAAGAGCATAATGAGCTTGCGGATCGGGAGGGATTTTTGTCTCGGAAAGTTCTTTAGTGGGACGACCCAGGTGCAGTTTTTTATGAAACGCTTTTATCAAATAAATACTTATTGATTAGGTAGACCTATTGAGAGAAGAATCAAGGCTAAGTATGGAGGTACAAGTTTTATAGGCACGCGATGGGATCTTCACTCAGGTGAAACCGTGGGAAGAAGCTAGAACAATACAAATTCTGGTACTTATGAATGTGTACATTTTATCAGAATTAAAATTAAATAATCGGCAAGTCCTAGTCGGTATCTGTAAAAGTTTTATTTGTCTAGCTATTACGGTTCATGATCGGGTAATAACGGAGTCTAAGAAATAGGGTCGGGACCCTATTACAAAAATGTTTACCCTTTGGGCACGGAACCCTAAAAAGCAAGATTTTACATTTTAATACTTGTACTTAGCAGGTATGTAGAATTTAAAAAAAAATAGTCATCAGTCATGCCATAATATGCTTTGCCAATTTTTTGATATCTACAGGATGAGTTTTTATCACCGGCCAAATTTTTGAAGCAAGCCCTGTCCATGATACTGAAGGACATTTCATAAAAACAATTATAAACGAAAAATTAAAAAAGTATTCGGCCCCCTATACAAATCAGCGCTTCGAAAAACTTATTTTGTATGGGAGGATAATTTTTTTTATCGATTTTAATATTTTTTTATAAATAGTAGTTTGTATCATGGACTGACCAAAAATTGGCCTGATGGGTAAAACGTCACCTGTATTATAGTTAGTGTATGAATTTCATGATACTGATAACCACTTATCATTAATTAACTATAGATACTTTCCTTATTTACTTGTTTTAAGTAGGTAGCTACCTAGATTTACTAAATCTAAAATAGCAAAGACTTTTTCGAATCTTTGCCAAGTGTCACAATGAAAACATAAGAATAGTGCATACAAGGCTAGGTCTCGGCTAGGCAGGTTTTCTTTTTTGTTTTCGTAAGTGGCCAATAAAATAAGTAGGTAGTGCTAATGTCTGTCTGTCTGTCCGTGGCGGGATCCTCTCATTTCTCATAAGTATATTAATCATAACATGGATTTTTGTCATCATAACTTTTTTATCAGTGGAGTAGCTAGGTAACCGAAGGCCCTGGGGCAAAACATAAACTAGGGCCCCGACTAACTGAACTATTTAACCCTTTATAGGTCATAAGCAAAATTTGTATGG
The DNA here is from genome assembly GCA_963555685.1 of Acrobasis consociella. Lineage (NCBI taxonomy): Eukaryota > Metazoa > Arthropoda > Insecta > Lepidoptera > Pyralidae > Acrobasis > Acrobasis consociella. The sequence goes on from OY743120.1 coordinate 10,688,717, forward strand.
CGGCTGTAACCACATCACATGTCTTACCTTAAGGTCAATTTTGTTTGAAGTATGGCCATTAGAACATTTTTTTTATATTTTTTGATTAGTCTCTGAACGAGCGTAATGCACAAACGTAACCACAGGACTGAAGTTCGTACAAGTTTTTCGCAATAGCGCCAAATAATTGTGGTTACATTTGTGACTTACGTTCATTTAGTGTTTCCGGCATTCACGAGTACAGTGTTCTCTTAGTATTTAATTATATAAAAACGAATTTAGTGGCAAATGGGTAATGAAAGGTATGTATATCATTAATTTATAATTTTTACATTAATTTGACACAAAAATCTTACATGTACCATTGTTATATAAAGTTTTACAACGAGTTAAATATTACGACCACGTGTCGCCAACTTTTAGCTTAGTTTTTTACTCTCATAATAAATTAATTCATATCTTTTCTCAATTATATTATTTCGACTATGTGTTTATTGTCTTTGTATAGTATGTTTAATGTTTTATACGATAATAATACTACTGAAGCTAGAGGTTTTTGGGTAAAGATGTTATAACCCTGCAAAGTCGGATTTTTTTTCAGAGACAATTTTGGTCATAAAAATATTTATGTGTAGTATGGGGAAAACATACTCATACCTAGTTTTATACCATACTACGATTATTTTTGTTTGTTTTAGATGTCTAGAAAAACTATACTGGATTTGGATGCAATGGATGAAGAGGAGTTCGAAGCCATGATGATGGGAATCGACGATAGTCAGGCTGAAGATTCCGATATTGGTGGTGACTCAGACCCTGAGGACCTTCTTCCTCAGGGTACATTTATGCCTTGTTTAGTACATTTATTCATAGGCATTTAAGTATGAAAATATGAGACTGAAAAGTAATTCCACCGGAATGAAAAACTCAAGACTGCCTAATGCAAAAGTTCTTTGTTGATTTTGCATGTGATACTACTCTTGTAAAATTAATAAACATTTATTTTATTATTGTAAAACTAATAAACATTTAAAAACTTATCTTATTATTTTAATTAATTTCATGACCCTAAATACCCATGCTTACTAAAAAATACTTAACTTATTCCTTAGATGGTCATAGACACATATGTAACCACTTGTCTTATTCCCTTAACGGTCACGGTTACATACGTAACCACGGCCTACAGACAAGCCCGGAAAACACAAGTAGTAAATTTTCCATGTTTTAAGATCCATTTAAGGTCCTTAACAAAAGCCAAAGTAAAAAATTTCAAAATCACACAAAAAAAATTCTGTCCGTTAAAGGGTTAAAATAGTTTATTCCGTATTTATCGTGTTCCGAATTCGACGTACTCCATAATAAAATTAAAAACCAAATACTGGAGTGTCCCAGCAGTAAAGAGACAAAATTATTATAACAATATTTAATTAAAAATAATCCGATAGTATATGCATAGAAATTGTAACTCATTTTAATGGAAAATTAAAATTATTTTATGAAAATAAAGAAAAATATCTACCTGTTACCGTTAGCAGAGGCAGGGCCCATTGAGCATACTTTGGGTACCGAGAGCTCTCGAACGGATGAACCAATTTCGATGCGGTTTGAATACGTAAAAACAAGTTCCCTTGCTGTGGTTCTTAGCTTTGTTTTATGAAAATTGGTTTTGCCATTTAGAAGTTGAAAGTCGGAGTGGGTGTATATCTAAATTGAATGCAATATTGCTATTATCATTGCATAAAAATGCACAATGGATGATTTACGTTTTTGGTGACTGTACGTTAAAGTCATAGTATATATAGGTAGGTAGTATGGTGTACTTACATAGTATGTAAGTTGAATGCCAGCGTCCTGCTAGGAACAGGGAAATCCAAAGTAATTTAAAACATCAAAGCAAAATAAACCTTTTTGAAATGTCAAACTTTTAATAGCACTTTTAGGTAAGTGCTATTAAAAGTAAGTTAGTCGCGAATGGTCTTAAATGCAAATAGTCTATTTACCTATATATATAACTAGGCCTACAGTGTCGAAATAACTATAAGTACTACTAATCTGTATAAGTTGTGCTTACCTAGATTCTAACTTGGTTTTGTTTTCACATGAAGAGCTTTATCTTGTTAGTTTGTTAAACAAAAATCGAAATTGAATTGATTATGTTATGGATTTAATCATATAAAACGTGGAAGGGATATACCCGTAATAAACCGAACAACGAGCTATACTTAACTAGATCTCTAGTATAGTCAAATGAAATTTAAATAACAGTCAAAAACTATGCAGCCGTCCACGCATTTTATATGGAAATGTCTATTTGTTTTATATTTTTGACTGTTATTCTAATTTTATTATACTATAATGATGTAGCCCGTTATTCGATTTATTACGGATATGTCCCTTCCACGTTGTTAGGCAACTTGGCATAAATATTGCTTATTGGAGTGGAGAGTAACAGGTTATGACATTACCTTGATGTTAAAGTATGGGTCCGGTCGGTAATGTAATGAATCTTTCTTTACCAAAAGCGTGGCCCGCCCGTTGACAATGAAAGTAATTTCAGGGTCAGCAAGCTTTTCGTAAGGTGACTAAAGTCGACAATCCTACTCATAAAAGCCCTATAGGATACAGACATACGCACTTAGGTACTATATTGTATAGATACTTGAGTAAGTGCATTTATTTTAAAGCTACTTCCAAAAAGGAGGGGGTCGTGATTTTTTAAAATATACATATATTCACCGATTATTTAAAGACGCCTCTAGAAGTCTAAACCGATTGAAAACTTCTTTTTTTGTTTGAAAGTGTATACTTTCCATAGAAATTTGATCAAAATCGGTTGTATAGTTTCGGAGTGAAGTCGGTTTTTAGTTTTGAAAAAATATTATTATATTAGAAGTCTTATCATAGTTAGCTCACTCAGCAGTTAATAAAAATAGTAGGTAGTCATTCCTAGGTCCTGGTAAAAGGGGTGAACCAAAGTAACTTTGCTGGCTTGATGTCATCAAAGCAATGTTGCTTACCGTGCCTTTGAACTGACTATGATTTTATGATAGCATGAAGTGAAGAAGGAAAAGCCAGAAAGTAGACCGGGATAGACAAACTTTAATTAAATAAGAGAATACACACAAAGTACAAAAACATCATTGGACGTACAGGCGGGATTCTTCTATGGGGAATTGGGGAGTGCAGCTGATATACAGACTATTTTTGTTTTGCAAAAAAGGGCAATTCGTTTTATTTACGGTTTAGGATCGAGATTTTTTTAAGCAAATTGATATACTTACTAAAATATTGCCTTGTTTAATAAAGTACAATTTTACGGATAGATACTTACGTAATATAAATGATTTATCCGTTTATGTCCGTCAGTTAGTCGCTGAAGGGAAACTGTATAAAGTTTTATAATTAATTGCCAGAATCGGTTCTTGATATGCCAGATAGAAAATTTAAAGCTTATGTAAAGAAAGTACTTTGTGATAAGGCTTATTACGGAACCGATTATAACCGTAGAGACAAAAATATATGGCTTGAGCTTGGCGCGGGTCCCTCTTAAAGATTTGTATTTGTTCATTCACAAATTTCATAATTTGAGTACATTCTGTACATGTTTAGGTACTCAATTTACAAATTTATATTAATTTTAAACTTGACATCATGCTTAATAATTAAATTTGACATAACAATGTATTCTCAGTCCACATATCTCATTTTAATATTAGTACCTATAATTGTAAGTTGACGTTTTTGGAGAAAATGCTGCAGTACAGTTTATAACCGCTTCTTCTGTACTTGCGCTTAGGAAGCGTCAGTAAACTTAGCTGTAAGTAAATGATCTGACGTCAATACATGAATGACAATGATATATTGATACCAATATCTAAAGATAAATAAACGATTTTTTACTTTGACTTTTTTGACTAGTAGTAGGGGCAAAATAACCAAGATGGTTCTCGATAAACCCATTTGATAATTTCCTTTACCACTTTTAGATGTTTAAGATTAGCTTCTACGAGTAGTTATTAGTTAAAATGTACGTATATCTTCATCTATAACTATTTTTTCCTTTTCAGCTCTGGGCAACTACGCATGGGTGCTTTGGATCTGTGGACTGTCCATCCTGGCTGTGACATGTCTACTGTACGCCGCCACAATCCGCTCCGCTCGCAAGCACTGGAGAATATGTATCACCAATGTGGCAGTCCTTGTGTCCATTTATCCTGTAAGTATTGCAAATTTAACGTGCTCGTATGTGTTAAAAATAACTTGGTCAAATGGTCATATTAGGTAGACAAGAATATAAATTATACAAAAAAGACAATAATAGGCCGGTCCATACACTGCCTTGAGACACTCTGAATTAATTTGATATGGCGTCGCTGTAACAGCACTGTACAAATTGCCTGAAATTGAGATTGGTTGCTTAAATTATAGTCTCCTTTACATTTTCTTTTAAATTTATACAATCTTTGTAGAGGAGAGCGTATATAACATTATATAAAGTTTAGACGAGTTGCGTTGCGTCGGAAAACCGACCAGCAGGTACTTTTAAGTCAAACTAAGATTGGTCGATATAGAAGCTATCCGCTATCCTATATTTTTATATAAACTAAAATAAACCTCTACTGCGACTTTATAAATTTAAAATTGGCCAAGTGCGGGTCGATCCACGCGCAGTGTAGTGTTCCGTAGTTGTAAATGCCAACTTTGAGTTCATGCCACTAAAACCGTCGAAAACGTCGTAAGTATCTATTGAATTTGTATGAAATTTTCCTTTCCGAGTAAATTTTATAAGTTGATCGCCTATAACTTTTTAATTTGTTAACCCTACTTAGCTCTGATAGTTTTCCTTTAAACTACATTATATATACTATAGCTGTGATTTTTTCACGTGTCCGTATATAACCGTTTAGCAGATAGAGGAGGGGATACGTGACTTTAACAAAAATATTCACTTTAAACCTAAATATTTCAGACGCGAATCCCTAAATCGAAAAATTGTGTTTAAAAGCTCACAATATTTTTGAAAGACCTATTAAACGATACCCCACACAATGTGTTTGTAGAGAAAAAAAATATTGACTTCCTCTTTACTCGTGTGCCAGCTACACTAAAAAAAATTTTTTCCATATTTTATTTTACGACTTTATGATTAATATTCATATCCATGCCAAATCACAGCTTTCTAGTACTTATAATATCTGAGTAGGACCGCGGACGTGCAGATAGACATGGCGAAACTATAAGGGTTCCTTGTTTACTACGGAACCCTAAAAGGTTTCTGACATAATTTTACGTAGAGTTGTAATATAATGTAACAGAGTCATTTCGCAATTTGAACCCACAAAAACACCTACAGTGGAATTACAGCTAACATCTAAATCCATTGAGCATAGGTAATCAAATAAACCCTAACAAGTCTAATATTATTATTTATTTAATATACTTACTTGAATCTAGCTAGTCCCCAATTAATAATCCTGAGTCCAATATAGGAATATTTTATCGGGCTAAGGAGGCTGTATCTATTTTTCATTTTAGATTATGTATTTTCCTTTTATATTATTAGTTAGGTCATTATAATCAATATAGATATGCGTTATGGTCTATACATATAATAAAACAGTAAAAAAAATGAACCCGTACATTGAATGCACTTCCAAAAAAAAATTTGGTGCGATGCGGAAATAGAAATAGAGTAAGAATTAAAAAAAATGTCTGTCTGTTTGTCTGTTTGTACACGCTAACCTCTGGAAATACTAGACCGATTCGGGTCCATATTGGCTCTCATAAAATTCTAAATCCTATTCTTTATCTTACTACCGATTTTTGTTCATAATCATCACTCTTCATAATTTTATTCTTCATACTTTTTTTATTCATACATTTTTATTACTGTCATCGGAGTTCATAACATTTAGTGATCATAATTTTTTTATTAATACTGTTACTACCAAGAACAAGTTTGAATTCATAATTTTTGTTTTCAGAACTTTTTTCTTCATAACATTCAATTATCATATTGTTAAAAACAATGTTAAAATTAATAATGTTGTTACTAATAAGATACTAAAACTCATAACGTCGTTGTTCAGAACAGTTTACTTTATAAAGGACAATTATAATTATAATTTTTGTATTAATAAAAGCAATACTTAGAAAATATTTTAACGTAGATTTGTAACGCATACAAATGGATGACTTCGACCAAACATAAGAGGGGTTTTATAAGTTTGACGTATTTGTCAGTGTGTCTGTCTATTTTTCAAAAAAAATAGTTTCTGGCGCTTCGCCGGCCCCTGCCGCGGCACGCTCGCTTCACTCGCTCGGCTCGCGCGCTGTTGGGGTCAATGATAGGGGTTTTATAAATTTGAATTACTTGCCAGTGTGTCTATCTACTTTTCTATCATAATTCGTTTTATAACTTTGACTTACCTACCTGTCAGTGCGTCTGTCTACTTTCATTTAATGAATGATTGTTACCTATTCCATTTCACTTACACTTATGATTATCAACTGTATGAAAACGAATATATCAGTATAAAATTAATGTTTGATTATAGATATTATCATTTTCAATACTATGGATTAAACACTAATGAGTAAGAAATTTATAAAAAAAATATATATTAGAAAAAAGAAATTTATGAATATAATAGTTATTAATTCGAATGATTAGGAGTTTAGATCATTAGTATAAACAAATATATGAAAACAAATATTATTAAAAACGAAGTGTATGATTAGTGATATTATGAATTCCAATTATTATAGTTTAAAATCATTAGTGTTTCAATTTTTTTTAAGCCTAGGGTATAATTGGTTTAGGAAAATTGAACACCTGAAGCAGAACCATAATGGTCCAGGTAAACTATAAGAAATATAAAAATGACGCCTTAAACAAAGTTATTCAGCCTGATGAGCATTTTCCGGAGACAGATAGTCCACGCGAACGAAGTCGCGGGCTTCCGCTAGTATTAAATAAAATTTACGTTAGTAATCTTTGGACATGATAAGTCCTGTTAGCGGAACGGACGTCACGGTCCATTTCAAGTTACCTAAGTATCTATACATACATTACTACAGATATAGCACACACACACATTTATTTTAGTAAGAACCACCTCAAAGGAACCACCATCGCCCTTCGGCAAGATTTTCTGTACCAACTTGTAACCCAATTTACTGCCGAACTAGGCAAGGTGCCTAGTTCGGCAGCACCTGTTGACAGATTTACGCTAAAGAAAATAGATATGTTGTACCGCTGCTTTTCAAGTCCAATGGAGAACCATGGTATGTAGTATGTGCTATGTAGATAGCTAAAGCTTGTTATACTATACTATAGGTGAAATACAGTTGTTTAGAACTTGGTGCATATTAGAATTAAATATTAATGTTAATATAAGGAATTATTAATGTATTCTGTGAGTATAAGATGTGGAAAGGATGAATTTAATAGTACTAACTTAAAAATCTAGCTAGTCCCTCGTTAATAATCCTGAGTTATTATCAGAATGTAATTATATAACCATCAAGAGCTCGCGATTTGGAAGGATTTTCAAGGATCGTAGTAAGTGGAAATCCATAGGCACTCACTGCCTACCCCCATGGGAAATAGGCGTGTATGTATGTATCAAGAGCTCGCGAAATCTGACCTCTCGTAATAAAAAAAAGTCTCAGCGAGTCGAAGCCCTACAAAACCTATACTAGTCAAGGGTTCGTCAACTCGAGTATTTTAGTACAACGCTTTACTTCATAAGTACCAATTTAATTCCTGTCTTGGACTTGGACGCAACCTTGTGAGTCATTAAGTAAATAAATAAAACAATCTCCGCGGGAGTTAAGAATAATTGCAGCCACCTACTTTTTCTTATTTATTAATTTATGGACTTTATGCCTCCGGAAAATGCTCATCAGCTTTTGCTAAGACGTCATTTTTATATTTCTTATAGTAATTAAGCTAAACCATTATGCATCAGGTGTTCCATTTTCCAAAATCAATTATATGTTGCCCAGGCTTAGCAGCTATATCACAAAAAAGTTTCATTCGAATCCGTCTGGTATTTCCAGAGATTAGCGTGTACAAATAGACAGACATTATTGTTAAATTCTTATTCTATTATATACTATGTCTCCATCGTTCCCAACATATATTATTTGGAAATATATTCAATGTACAAATACATTTTTTTTCTGTTTTATTGTATTCTCAAACGTTTAGCGAAAACATTAGCATGATATTAAGAAAATAAGATGGAATTCCAAGTGATTCTAACTTTTCAGGACTTCATCTTTTGTTAAAACAAAGTTGGAAAGGCTGGATGTGTATTTATTTTCGCTCGTGTATGACAGAGGCTTACCGTCGTCAGCTTGAAACACGGATGCACAGTATTCGGAGAACAATTACAAAGCTCAGGACCCGCAGTTGCCGATTTGAGACCTAGTTTCATTGTAGGTGGAATACTACTGCTAGCGTTTTTAGTTTTCACGAATGAGAACAATAATTTTGTACTACTGTTTAGAGATTCTTCAACGGATGAGATAAAAGAATCATAACATTTCTTAATAAGCATTTTACAACGTCGTTAACAGTAAAAAGAATCATAACCTCTGTTTTTTTTTTTAACTTTTTATATCTATTTTGATAATCTTCTCTCTAATAGATGCTTTAAGTGAGTCTGAAAACCATATAGGCTAAGTATTTTGCAACTTTTTTTCAACGGTGTATACTCGGATATAATACCGTTTATTGTTATGTTCATAAAAACTTTCAACGCTAGCATTAACATCGGAATTATCCAAAACAGTGTCCCATGAAATCTCATTATGCTTATCGATACATTTTTGGATATCACATTTTCTATAATTGAGAACAAGTTTCTCATTATGAGCTAAGTTTTTTGTTTTATTCGCTTGTAACGGTGATTGCGATCGAGTCGAGTTAGTTTCTTAGCCTGCGAGACCGAAACATTAGGTACTGAAGTTAGTTAAAACAAGTCTAATATGTGATTGTTAGCAATAGGAAAATAGTTGAATTGTTTAAGGTTCCCGGTGACTACGATATCCCTTAGTAAAAACGATTTCCTATCACTGGGCTCTGAGGATATCCTGGATATCTTATACCTTTAAACGAGCAATTCTTGTATGTATGTATATATATTTATAAATTTCTGTGATCTCGAAAACGGCTCTAACGATTTCGCTGAAAATTTGTATATGGGTGTTTTCGGGGGTAAATAATCGATCTAGATTAGTTTTATGTTAGGGAAAACGCGTGTTTTCGAGTTTTCATGCGTTTTTCTTTCCACGCAGAATATTGTCGCTAATTTCGGCGCGCCGCCGCCTTAATTTTAGCTCAGTGGTTAAGGATATTGACCGCTAGAAAAAGTGTTACGGGTTCGAATCCCACTCGGTGACATACTTTTTTATTTATTTTATGTTTAAGTTTATATATATTTTTTTTATTTTGCATTGTTTTTAGACAAGTTTAAAAAATAGTTTATGTTAGAGATGTAACCGAGCAAAGCTCGGTCGCCCAGGTACTCAAGTAATAATAAGAGCAGGCACGTACAGAATAACGTTGTTTAAAATAGCATAATCCAAAAGTGTGTACTGTAGAAATGTTATCGAAAAAGTCTCCCACCAAATTAGGTTCAGCGTCGGGAGCGAGGTAGATTAGACGTAGGATAAAAATGTAGTCCGTCTTATTATAAAACACGGACTAACTTTAGTACTTGGTTTAAACCATAATTCGCTTAAAACAACATGGCTTCCCGCAATGTGTCACCTTCTCTTACGTCATGGTATAAAGTTAGTCCTCGTTTTATAATAAGACGGAATATGGTTAGATTGTGACTTGTAGATATTCCAAAGGTCCTCCGCTAAAGACTGCCATTTATATAGCCTTGTGGCAACTAAGTCTCTGTTATAGCAATAAATAAATTTAGCACCAGAGAGGTGCTCTTCATTTTGCGGAATCAGAATCAGATATTTATTATGTTCTTTCCACGTTGTATACAAGTTTATCATAGGACAAGGCCTGGTCGTAATTATTTACTTCGTCCAATAATAAAGTTTTAGTGTTTCAGCGTCAAAAATGTTTTTGTGTGTCTGAATTTCAGTTTTCTAATAGTTTTTGCCTACAGGTCGCATTTCTCAACCTTTTCTCGTATTTTGCAGGTTCGATAATAATACTTATAGATTTTTTTTTTCGATTTAGTATCTCCTAAACTGTTTTTAAGTGTTTTTTTTTTCGAATTATGTTAAAGAATGTCCTAAATCTTTTGATTTGGCAAGCACCGATGATGGCCCATTTAGACCACTTGTAACGTTCTGTTAAGATCTATCTACATCTGCCGATGCAAGTACTTACTTACCACTATTCGTGGAGTGCTGTTGCAGATATGATTTCTTTATAAGTACGTTATGTAAGAGATTTTATTTGTATCCATGTGTGCGTATGGTAACTTCACATGAAAGTAACGATCTACCGCAAATCGTATATTAGGTACGTGGATATTTACATCTACATGAGCTCTCTGTAAATGTGATAGTCGATTATAAGTAGGTTATCTTATTTAAATAAGACTATGAGAGTGGTCTGTGGTGTGTGGGTCATTGTTGCGTAAGCGCAAGTCGCGTCGTGTTGTAATCCGCGTCTCGGCGAGTGGCAGCGGCGACTGCAACACCATAGACTGTGATGTGACGCTGATGAGTCACGGTGACGGTTTCCGTGATCATGTCTGATATTACTATTACGAGATACTTACGCATTTTTTTTTGTAACAACAAGTGTTACTATGAAGTGTTTGATTACAATTTTTTTCTCAATAGTAGTAGTACCATGATGTTATGTCGGTCAATAGGTCTAACGGGCAACGGTTGGTCGCACAATTGGAGTATTTTCCTGTGGTATCTACTTACTTAATTTTTATGATTTTCGGAACGGTTTTGTACTGATGGTTTAATAGCCTAGGATCCACTAGAGGCATCGCCTATTTTGTAAATTTGTACACTTCAATCGTCGCTGCTGAATGTTTTGTTCGACAAGCGCCAGATTCGCTGGGCTAAATAGGGCATAGAATAATAAGATAGAGACACAGACTACCAAGAAATTTTGGTTCAGCATGGTAGAGATATTTTTAAGTTGGTAAAGTAATACCTACCTATAGATAGTATAGCTATTGTTGTATACTGGCTGAGGATGATACAAAATACTAAAACAATACATATTTAGGAAGACAATGCCGGCGCTAGCAAATTCCGCTGTGTTCGCACTTGCGTTAGTTGCGTTACGAAAGCCGATGCACGTGTGTTGCGAAAATGGTGAGTGCGAAGTGAATGAAATTAGTTTTAATTTAGCCTAACAGCCAGTTTCTAAGTACGGGATCATGGGCTGTAAATAAGTAACTCATACGTCATGTTGTCGTGTTTAAAACAAACATTTGGATGTTGATTGATTCACATCAATTAGACCAACCTATATTTAACTAAAATAATGTCATTTGTTTTGAATTGATGTTTGTCAGTCATTTGTGTTAAAGGTACCTATGAATTTCTAGTAAATAGACCACCTCTTGATCTTGTTTATTGAATTTTAAACCTTTTTTAAACTTGTTTCGCGGTGTCAAAATAATTAAGAGCTTGGTAAAATTTGAAAAGCATTATATTTTTAAGGGCCGGTTCTCTTGGGGGTTTTAAAAATATACAAATACCTATACCATTGAGTCCATAGTTGAAGATTACGAAACGTTGAAGGTTACGAAACTACTTTTATGATGTTGAGATTTTTTTACATTCATCAATAATTTCAGTTGCGGGAGAAGCTTCTCTAAGCCAAAAACTTATCAAAAAATATCTTAGATCCACTACGTCCACGCTGACGCTAACAAAAAGCATTCTCCCAATTGAACCAATCATACATATTGATATTGTCAATTTTATAAACTTTTATTTGGGCTAAAATATTAAATAGGTCCTTATAACACAGTACCACAGAAGGTTTTTTAAGTAGGGAGGCGATGCGGCTAACAACCTATTCCACTAAAATCTAGCCAACCCATGAAAAGTATATTTTCAAATTTTACAGCAGCTTTATTTGACTTTCACTAAGTAATTTTCTTGTTTGATAATTAGAATAATGGGGCGTCAAATATCCACACGGCCCGGGCGGCGAAATCCCGCCCCGCCCCGCCACGCTTGGATACATCTCCAAGGAGTTCCATAAAATTCTAATTCTGCTAATAAGCTTCACTTGCCTTAGTAATTAATATCAATTAACGCTTTTCAGATCATCAGATTGTTAATTATTGAATACAAGGACTCCCAATGGAAATCAAGAGCAATTGCACTCTGTGACACCGTTTGGTTTTTATTATTGTTTACAAATTTGCCAGTAGGTCGAACATTTCTATTTTTTACAATGTTACCTAATGTATTGGTTACTATTAAAATATCTGCTTCTGCCACAGTTTCGGCTTTATTACTATATCAGCTATAATCTATTATCAGATTATCTGTTAAGTACCTATTCAGTATAAGTATTAGTAACCCCACTTCTGTCTCTGAAAGTGATCCAATAAAGATTTAATGTTTACTCCTATGTCTTTCTTTGGATCTGTCATCAAGAAAATATACAATTAGATTCAAAAGATATCTTTTGAAGGGATTATTGAGTCCATCAAATTCAACAAATTTTATCGAAATATGCAAAAATATCATTTTCCATAGTAAAAGATATCACGTGTCGATTTTAATTTCTATGAGAAACTCAATTTTTTTTTATTGGATTCCAAATATTTTGTAGTTGGTAACTACAAAATATTTCGAAGCCAAGGTCTTACCTCAACAATCTAAGTAAGAACTAAGTAGGTAGGTGTTGTGTTATTAAACTCACATTAGGTTCATCAAGCTATAAGTACATAATAGACAAATTTAGGTAGGTTCATCCACAGCATCCGCTCTTGGGTGCAACTTCTGTTTTGACTTAATTCAGTATGAAACACCTACTACTTAAATATAAAGTTACCATGTAGACGTAAGTGTTTTAGTGCAGTCCGTTTCCAAAGGCAAATTAGTAGTTACATATGCACCTATATGCAAGCATGCCTGCCTAACTATTTCTTCGACAAAACGATTATTCTAAAACTTACTTTTTTAGTAAATACCTACATATTTCTTATGGTCGGTACCTGCCTGCTATTCCCTAATCTTAGAGGATGCAGTACTTAAATGAACAGGTAGTTATTTTTTTTTGCCCCTATTGTACCTGGAATTTAAATCCCATTTACTTTCTATTGCTTTGTTCTACACAATGAGATCACGTTGTTGCACTGCACCATATTGTAAGTTTATGATGCTCCATACTAATAGTTACCGTTTCCTTTCTGTGTAGAGTCCTGTTTATCTTCTACCTGACATATTAAGTAACTTTGAATACAATTTTATCATTGTTTTGTATGTCTGCAATATAATAATATAGTTTTAGTTATTTGTAACATTTAAGAGGAAGGTTTGTCTGGCCTTATTTCCTTTGTCAGAATTACCTTTTCGTTTGCTGAAACTGGTTGAGTACCTAGCTATATAAACAACTTGTATTATAAGTAAACAAACCAGGTAGGTGTATGATAACTGAAACAAACAATCAATTACAACATTTACAACTCATAAATCATAAATCAGTATTTTTTTCGGGTCAATAGAACGCCGATTCGCAGATTACCTATAATAACAGACGAAATGACATGAACTATATTTTAAATATTACTAAGTTACCTACTGTTTATTTACACGATTGCCTACGTAAGTACTATAAATTATTCTGTGCCCATAGAAAAGAGTGTACCTAATGTTTTCAGGGTTTCTATTATTTTAGGAGAGTTCTGATTTCTACTCACCACTTCTTCCGCTTCTTCGAATGCCTGTGACGCTGGTGGTATGACACTAAATTAGTATAAAAGTGGTCGGTGGCCGGCTGCCATCGGTGGCTGGGGTCGGCCACCGTTGTTCGATTTAAATGTATGTATAATCCTACCTATAAGTATAATCTTTAAATCATCCCAAATGAAATAGGCTATACAGAAAATTCATTATCATGGATTGAACGTGTTCCAAAAACTACTGGTGGTTACAAACTGTCTTATTTTTATTATTTGTTGTTCATTGACAACTAAAACTGCTACGGCCCTGACACTTGTTTGCGGTTTAAAATAAGATTGATTTAACATTGGTTATATTAAATATCTATCTTATGCATGTGTTTCTCCCTAATAAGGAAGTTTCTAACAAGTCAAATCAAGTCAAATTTTCTATGGGATATGTATGAAATAAAGACTAATGACGTCATATTTTCTTGGAGTCAAATGGCGCTCCTAAAATCACGTTGAAAATGGATATGATCAATGACAAGTGACCTTATTTCTGTCGTTTTATGCAGGTGGTGACAGCAGCGTCGCTGGTGGCGATCATGGTCCCGCGCACGGCGGTGCTGTGCGAGGCTGTGTCGCAGGAGGTCGTGATGCTGGCGCTGTACCACTTCTTCTGCATGATCTTGGCCGAGTGCGGGGGCCCGGACAAGCTCGTCAGGTGAGCCTTTGCTGCTTCTACGCAATTGCAGGTGGTGACAGCAGCGTCGCTGGTGGCGATCATGGTCCCTTGCACGGCGGTGCTGTGCGAGGCTGTGTCACAAGAGGTCGTGATGCTGTGAGCCTTACTGCTTCTTAGCAATTGCAGGTGGTGACGGCAGCGTCGCTGGTGTCATGGTCAACTTTTAATAAAACTTCTGTCTGGTGTCATGATGCCCCGGGAGCGAGACGAAGGGGATACTTGAATTTTCCGGGGTCCAGTAAAATAAATCATTAGAAAAGAGACGGAGATGTTATTTAAAATTGTGTCTTGATCAAGCCCTAGATTATCCCTTTAAGCTATATTTTATGATCTACTGTTTAAAGTGATAAGGCTAACGTAAAGCTTTTCTACGTACATTTGCGAAAAACTTTTGACTTTTGACTAATCTCCGGTTAGCTTAGCTCTATGGCCACATGGCCAATCCAAAACGCCTTCATATTTCTTGTAAGGGGATCATTTAGAGTTTTACAGACCAGTATGCCCGTGATACCTGTCGGCAAAAGTAGCTGATTCATCGACGTTCGTCGCCGACTGTCGCAAAGCAGACACATGTCAATCTATCACAAACTATCATAAACTGCCGGTTATCGGTGACTATCGGCGAACGTCGCGCGGCGTCGCACGTCACAGGGGGTTACTCCATAAAATAATACGATAGTGACGTCCTATTTCTGTCAAACCAAATAAGACTTTATCATTATACGTTAGTGCTCAGTGTTGCATGATACTGGAACGGGGATACGCTGTAAGTAACGTTCGTCTTGCGTACCGTTTTTGGAGTAACCCCCCCAGGTCGGGGATGTTCGCCGACGGTCCTATGTCCCTCGATATAAGGTATAAGAGCCCCTCGTACTATCACTTACCGGCCAAGACACGCATGGCATCCATTGTTTTGCTTTTGTGCCTGGTATTGGCGAATCTTAAAGACAAATAAGGACGTCTCATCATCATCATTTCAGCCGCATCACGTCTACTGCTGGACATAGGCCTCTCCCAAAGATTTCCAAAACGACCGATCTAAAACGGTTAGCATCCAGCGCCTTCCAGCGACATTGGTAAGGTTGTCAGACCACATTGTGGGTCGTCGTCGTCTACCTAATATTAAATCATTGTATACGTATATTTCAGAATGGCAGATGAGACGCAATGGCAAACACGTGTGCTGCCGTGCTGCTGCTGGCCGTGCTGTGTGCTGCCGCAGCCGCAGGTTCAATCGTAAGTTATAACCATCGTCACTATAATAGGCATGACAATGGAAAAAGGTTTTTGGTCCATCGGATAGATTAAAAAAAAAATTGTTCACGTATTTTTTCTTTTCTCTGAGAAATCAAAAATGACAAAGATACAGCGCATATAAATTTTGCGTGACGTCACGACTGGGTACAATTTTAACTTAAGTGTGACGTCGCAAGCTCCCATTCCGGAACTTTGACGCTCCGTATCTTTGTGAATTTATATTATTTTGGTAAACTGAAAAATACGCATCGCATCTAGATTCATGGTTTTCTAATTAGGTACTTACTTATCTGCGGTGAAAGTTTCCACTCGATTTTTTACCATCGCCCCGACAAAAAAGAGGGGTGTTTGACAAGTTGACAAGTTTGACGCTAATATCTATCTGTCTGTCTGTCAGTAGCAATGTAGTTTTCGAACTGACAGACCAATTTAAATGCGGTTTTTTTACGAGACGCTAATTTCCCTTGCGGTGGTTCTTAGCTATGTTTGGTAAAAATCGGTTTAGCCGTTCACAAGCTATTGTTGACGCCTGAAAGTCGGGTTGTTTTAGTTTACCTGACAAATAATAGATGGCGTTACCGATATAAATTTCACATACCAACGGTTGGAATATCTAGTAGTTCCGCCACTAGTCACTAGATGGTGTCAAGGTTTTCCTTAATTTGCCTAGCAAATAAACTTGTTTCTTTAATGAAATCGTTGTGAACCATAACTTGACATTGGGGACATTATGCCATGTCGTCTTGGGCTGGGTAAGCTAGTAGCCCACCTTATTACTTTGTTATTTACAAAGAATACTTATTGAATTTCAGTGCAAGCATATGCTAACTGAACGCTTCATGTTATGGACACCGCAAACTTTGAACTTGTCTCCAGGTTTTATGTGACAGCACTAATAATGATTGGGGAAAGGCGTGGTCCTAATTGAAGAGACGAAGGTGCGTGGGGTGTTATTAAAAGCACATTCCACTAATTGATTCCGCTTCATTGTCATCTTTTTAATTTGTTTACGTTGGGGTAACATTATTTTTGGTGTTTACCTGGAATATTAGAAAAATAATTTCAAGTTTAAGCCCGTTCTGTGTAGTATTTCTAGTTAAGTGAATAAAGATATACGTAGGAACTATTTCGTTATTCACTTACTAGATAAACTATCTGTTTGTTTTACATAAAAGTAAGTTTCTTAAATACCTATTAAATTAATTTCCAGACGGAATATAACATGGCTGCGGTACACCATCCTACAGATGCCGATCATTCAAGCTTTGATTTACTTCGTCATCCTCGTTCTGTGGGCGGAAGACATGGTAAATAGTTTGAACTAGTGGCTCTGTAAGCTATAGACTTCGCGGTCTATCTGTCTTTGCATAATTTAAAATTAAATAGGTAAACCTTTACCACCTTAAATCCCCATATTTCCATAAATTTGAAAAGTCCAAACTGCATCGACACATTCCATGCAGGTAATTCACGAACCTGTTCACAAAATTTCACGTAACTGCGATCTGCAGAGAAGAAGAGCCGGGAAGCATTCAACTTCTTTTTTTTGGATATGAAGACTAACTTCAGCTAAGGGCAAATTAGTTAAATATAAACACTAACATATTCCATTGTCTTTTTTTTTTGGGAAAAATATTTATGCTCTTTGTTCCAAATATTGAACTAAAGAAACCCAACATAATAAATCCTTGGGCTCCTTCAAGTTTTGAAAAATCATTCAGTACATTTTTAGCTTATTTTTAATAGCAAGCTAAATACTCCATTTATATTTATTCCAGAGACTGTATCTCAACAGCGTCATGTTTATCCAACCTTTCATCGCCGCGTCCATCCTGTTTGGTATGTGGGGCATCATCATGTGCATCAGGACGGTGGAGACCCTGGGCATCAAGGCCCGGCCTAGATTCCTGGCCGTCCAGTTAGTGCTCCTTATCGTGAAGCTGCAGTTTGGCATGGTCAAGACAATCACGGGTTTCTTTGAACTGCCCTGCGTGATGTCTATTCATCCGTCTGTATTTGTAAATCGTAAGTATTCTTGATATTTAGTCCATTTTTGAGTGAGTACCTAACCTACCTACATAAAGTTGAAAACTGAGTTGCCACAACGATGGCAATACCAAATAATTAACTGTCTGTCTTAAGGACACAGTAAATTCCACATTTTTCTGCAATATTGACTAACTTCGCTGTTAGCTTTTACACGTTAAATGTGGTACGTACGATATCTGGGGGGTTACTCTATAAAATATTACGATAGCTGTCTTTATAATAGTGATAAGTAGTCAAATATCGAAATTAGACTTAACACCATATATTAACGCTCAATGTTACATTGACACTGAAACACGGACACGCAGTTACGTACACTTTTGGAGTAACTCCCTGGACCTTTACTTCATAAAATAACACAAAATTAACACTTTATTCATTTTGTGTTAATGTTTCTTGACACTGCAGCGTAGGCAAGGGACGGTGCAGTGTCAAGAAACAACAGACGAGCTTACTTTTGGAGTAAAGGTTCAGTTAGCCCAAGGTCGCTGAATGCAATCTGCTTACGATTAGTTATTTCGAAATTTTGGTGATTTGGATATATCCAGGGGTACACGTCAATTTGTATGGTTAATATGATAATTTACCACGGATCGTAAAAGACCTTAATCTGTAATTTTGTTACATCTACCAACTTTGGAAGGCTGCAAAATGAAATATGTTTTTCCATTAATTCCAGTGGTCCAAAACTGTGTAATCATTTTGGAGATGTTACTGCTCTCTATCTGGGTGTGGCGCCTGTACAGTTCTCCGCCGGGGAAGGTGGTGGAAAGGGTGCAGCACGCCGTGGTGGCGGTGGTGGACGACACGTTCGCCGCCTTCGACGAGAAGACCATGAAGGAAGGCGTTGAAAACAAGTCCTTTAAATCTTAGAGGTGATTTGTGCCTCAGGGTAGTCAGTCAAAGCAATTTGACGTAACACCTACTTTTAAACATTTTGATTTAGATTGACCTCATGTAAGGAATTGATTTCTTTTACATTCATAACGAATCTTATAGGTATTTAGCCATCAGGATATTATGGCTATTTTAAACAACGTGAATGGTTGAATGTCTTAATGTCCTAACAAGATGTCTTGTTCATTGGTTAAACTTAGACACTTATTTAGTATGATTTGTAAGTTAATAAGTACTCTTTCGGTAACACGGATGTTTTGGTGCTTTTGTTAAAATTACGATTTAATTGAAAGATCTGTATTGCTGTGTGGTTTTCTGCCGTTTTCTGCAGTTGAAATGATCCATTAAAACTGTTATGTCGTATCTTTACGTCAACTACCTAAGTCTAGTGTATGTTCTGGTTATGTGTCAATGTACCTGATTTTATGTTTAGTGCTTTATGTGAAACGAAATTTTTTAAATAAAATCTGCATAAAATTACAACATCAAGACTTTACTTACAATTACATCAACTTTATACAATCCATATTTTATTGAAATCAATTAAAACAATACATTTAGGGGTTAAACTATTCTTCTAGCGAATCATCTTCTTTCTGCGACTTGTCCTCGGTATCTTCAGATGGTGTTCCAGCTCTGGAATTCTCAGATCCGTATATGTTATGAAGTTCTTCTAACTTGTAGTTGATTTTTACACCCTTTGTAGTGGTTTTATTGACTTTGTTTACGAGAGATTTTGTTTGTTCTTCCAATCTCTTTAAACGCAGATCGCGTGCTGCAAATCTTGCTTCATGATCAATATCATTGGATGTCGATGGTTCGGACATTTCACTAGTTGTAGATGCATCTTCCATATCAGACTGTATTCCAACTTTATTAACGTGATTCGATGCCAACAAATGATCTTTCAGACCGCAGTTCGGATCAGGATTTATGTGACGAGAGCATGAAGAATCGGAGGTACATTCATTTATAGCGTTTCTGAGTTCATTCAAGTCCTGGGTCGTATTAGAAGACTTTTCGTTTGAACTATCATTATCAATTAGGCAGTGATTATCAGTATTTGGCACTCTGTCAATGTGCCCAATGTCGGACGTTTCAATAATGGCAAGTGTCTGTAATTCATTGCTTCCGTTTCCAATTTCAGATTCAATATCCGTTTCTTGTTTAATTTTAGACAATTGTTCGACAGATCTAGGCCGTCTGATTAGATGATCCAACGTACTGTTTATTTGTTCACCAATTTTAGCCGTATTCTGAGTTTTCATTAAAAGTGCTGCGCTACATTTCTCCAGTCTTTCTAACTTTTCATCTTTCTTTGCTAGTCTTTCATTTTGCAACTTGATGTTCTTTAAAATCTCAGCTGGATCTATTAAAGCCATCTTACATGTTGAATCATCCGAACCGGTACTTGTAGTGGGATTTTCTGAAACAGTTTCAGTTTTATCATCCTGACTTTTACAACTGTTATCACTGTAATTGTTAGCGTCAGAGTTATTTTCTTCGACACACGTTTCATTTATATCACCAATTTCATCTCCAGTTTCGTCACACGTTATTTCACTTTTTAGTATATCTTCGCTATGACTTTCGTCTTGAGTATCTAATGGTAGATCTGCAACGTCCAACATGTCACTAGAAGGATCTTCTCTTTCAGCAACTAAATTAAAGTCAGCACTGGAGTCTAAAATAGCTTCGAAAGACTTTTTGTTCTTTTTCTTGCATCTTAATAATGGTTCTGCAACGTATTCGCTCTCATCATTTGATTCCGACGAATCGTCTGAAGGTCTTTCATCGCTATAACCGCTTTCTGCAGAGTTATTGCATGAAGGTGAACCAGCTTTTCTGCTAGAAAATTCTGCTCTTAATTTGCTCCAGTCCTTTTCAGACTGAGTATTCTTTTCACGCGCTTGTATCCACTTTTCTCTACAGTATTCTAATTCTTCTTTGAGTTCATTTAACATTTTCCGTTTTTGTTGTAACTCGTATTTTAAGATCTTTTCATGTGTATGTAGTTGATGATGATGCCTACGTAGTCTACCAACAACGTGCCATGTTTTACTCAACTCTGATGTAACAAGACAGAGTCTTCGCTCTTGTTCTTCTAAACGAGTTTCCAAATGTACATTTAACTGCTTCATGCGGTTGACTTCCTTTATCAGGCCAAGTTTTTCAATAATCAGGTCCTAAAAGACAGAAATATACACTCATAAGTATTAAAATAAACAACATTCTTCTTAAATTAGCTTTTTTTGTCCCTCGATAACAATTTGGCTTTGTACCAAAAATACATAGTTATGTACACTTTTTTGTGCAATGCAAGTGGTCATGAATTTATTTCTGGATAACCAAATGCTATGAGTCATAGATTTAAAACAACAAGTACTGAGTTCTACCTACCATAAACTTGATATTAGTCACTTACTTTTAATCTGATGTAAGTCTGACTAACGCTTGGCACTAGCACAGGTCCTGATTTTGTTTCTACGGATTTGTAGCATGTTGTAACCTTTTCACTTAGATTTGCATCAGGAACACTTTGATGACTCAACAGTTCCATAAGCACCCTCCAAACTTTTGGAAGATTCTCCACTATTTCTTCGGGCGTGGTGAGAGAAGAATTCGTCACATCTGTAATAATGAACCAAAACAATAATTTGTGACTCGATGTCACCTAATGAATAATTAATGATTAAATATCTTCCTACAGGAGTCGCTTTTGTGTTGTATTGATTTCTTTGAAGACAGTAATTAGATCACCTCATAATTTACAGAGGTCGGATACCTAACCGACCAAACATTTATTGGTAGATTGTATTTTTGTAGATATGTCGCAGTTGAATTGTATAATCCGTTGTTATTCAAAAACTCTAGCTGTTTGGCAATACAGCTCGGTTTTGTAAAACAGCTGAAAATATTTCAGCTCGATTGTCAATGAGTTACGTAATTACGTTTAACAAAACAGCTAGCGTTGAGATAGCATACAGGGTTACCATTATTAAATAAAACTGTGTTACCAAACGAAATAATATATGAGGAGACAATAGTTGTTCTTTATTATTTTTATATTAATCGTGGGATTGAAATAAAACCTCAATTCAACTCCTTACTAAATAATTCAGTCTCCAACATCATAAAACACTAATGAAGAATGATAATCAGCTCGATGCAATTGTATTAGAAATATAGACATTTTGTAAACCCGACAACTCAATGGCGCAGCGATTTCTTACGGCCAATTGATCCACGTGAATTTTCCATCTTGCCGAAAGGCGGGCGTCAAAAAAACAATATGGGATCCAAGCTAAAGGTCTGCTTTATTCTTTTCAATCTTTTGCACTCCGAAATCACAAACGATGCCCCCGATGTCTCTCGATAAAAATAGCTCAGTCCCGGAACGCGGCTAAGAATTTACTTTATGGGAGGCCATATTTGTTGTTATGACACTGACACTTCACAAGCCACAAGACCCACAAGTGGCAGAATTCCGAAATAATCGTTCTGCAATTTTACGTTAGCTAGTTTGTTAAACGTAACACATTGGACGATCTAGCTGAATGATTTTCAGCTAAATTACAAAACCGTGCTGTAATGCCAAACAGCTAGAGTTTTTGAATAACAGCGGATTATATAATCCAACTGCGACAGATTCATTACATTACATATATATGAAGTGTAGGTACTTACTTCGTTACTTGTAAGTATAAAAGGCGTATATATATCAATCAATACTTATCCTTATCCTTACTAATATTATAAATGCGAAAGTGAGTTTGTATATTTGTTTGTTTGTTACCACTTCAACCACTGAACCTATTTAGATGAAATTTGATATGGATATAGTTTGTTACCCACGGAAGGACATAGGATAGTTTTTATTCCTAAATTCACATGGGACGAAGCCCACGGGCACAGCTAGTTCTAATATATGTCAACTGTTGTTGAAATAAAAGAAAATAACAACTTACCCGTCTCTTCAGGGGATACATGTTCATCCTTTTCTATTTCTTCAGTTGAATTAGTACGATCCTCTTCATTCTCATCAACTTGACAGACAATTTCCAACAAAAGTTTCGGTAAAGCTGTTGAGGCTTCGGAGCCATTTTCTTTTTCTGCCATGTGCGTGAGTAATCCATGATTCTCCTCTAAGCGATGCACCAGTTTGTCCAAATCTTGTTTGCTTTTGTAACCAAGTAGTACTTGAGAAAACAACTGAAATAGTTCAAATGTACTTTACCTATAGCTATAGCATGTGAATTTGATATAATGGGTTACAGTAAAGTTACTCATTACGATGAGTAGGTAACACTATCTAGTTATCAAAGGGAACAACAGTATAGTTACAGTAAGTGTAATATGACTTAAAAGGAGGGCTATTAAGTATGTTCAAAATATATAGTTACTGGCTACTAAAAAATTCAATTAGACTTACCTTGTTAACAACTGCCATTTCAGCTTGTAAGCCACTAGTTTCATTTTGGTAAGTGGAGATTTGGTTGTTTTTGTTTTCGATTTTTTCATGCAGTGTATCTACTGTTGCTTCTAATTCTTCAACTTTAGCAGTAAGAGTTTTGCATCTAGAAACAAGATGTTTATTTTAGTAGGTGGTAAGTTGCTAACTTAAGTCAACTTTCTCTCTCCAACCTCCTCCCTAAAAGCTTTTGTAAAATCATCATTACATATATCTTGAGACCATACTTACTTAGTATTTTCTGCTTGATAAAGCGATTTCTGTTCCTCTAATTCTCTGACAAGTCCAAGTCTTGTCACTTCCGACAATCGCGCACGTTCTTCATACAAACCCCGCAGTGTGCGTATATTTTGCAATTGCCGTTCATACTCCTGTCTCAAATCAGTAGAAAGCATACTGGTTTCTCTATCGGCCAGAGACCTTTCTATTTCGCTGAGTTTGTTTTTCAGCTAGAAAAGAAATTTTAAATTTAATAATTTCATAGATCTTCACCTCATACTGTTATTTGTCTATCGTAATATAATATCTATCTAATCTTGTTACGATGTATCAGAAGCACCTATTCCTATTTTGAAAACTACGTAATAGCATGTGATTATGGGTGTACTTGATAAAACATTTATTGAGTTAATCTCATAAACTTGGCGTGCTGACAAGATCCAGTGCCAATAGGTAAAATGATTGTTCGTTCCGACTGCGCGTCGCACGTCGCACGGTCCCTGACCGGCAGTGTCACATGGACTGCAGGTCATTGGCGCTTCACTTGGCTTTAATTGGCATTGATTTTAACTTAGATAAACTTGTCATAATGAAGTAATTTTATCGAAAAAATACGTACTAACATGATTTGACAATTATAATATTAATAATAGATCATACTTCTTATAAATTGCTAAAATATGGAAAGGATGTAAGGACTAACTTGGTAGTTCTACTCACGGGGAACAACCCAATTTTATTAGCTTACAAACTTGTGTCCCAATCCCAACTCTCAGCTAAAGTAAAAGTAAAGATGAGAAAAGATTTTTTTACCTCGTTTAACTGCTGTTCACGAAGATTAATCATAGTCTTGCTGACTGCGACCACTTCCTTTAGCGCACTTATATGTTTAATTGACTCAGTATTCTGGGCATTTAACTCAGCAATATCTGTAAAAGCACTTTGTAAAGCTCTGTTGGATTCAGCTAAATCCTTACGAAGTTTATTGTTATTGGATTTTAATTTCTCAAATTCCTCTTTCATCTGAACTATAGTATTCGTTAGCTCTAAGTTCTCTTTATTGCTTTGCAGAAGTTCTGGAATATCAATATTGTTAATTGCTAACAATTCACGAAGCTGTTTGTTACTTTCATATAATTCAAGCTTTGATTTTCTTTCACTTTCCAATGCTTTTTCCAATTCTTCTTTTTCGGTTCGGTGGCGAGACAATATCTGTCTTCTTTGTTCCCGTTTGATGTCAAGTTGTCTTCTGAATTCAATCATTTCCTCTTCTTTCGCCCTGGCTCGAGCCTCTTCGTCACCGACATCTTCATCGATGGTGTCGTGAAACTGTTCAGCTTCATCAGTTTCCATATCGTAAGGATCACTGGTATTGCTCAATATTTCGCTTTCACTTATGACGCGTTCAGTGGTTCGCTCCCTCGCCACCGTACTACTGAATACGTTTCCCATTTTGGAATACTTTTATAAACAAGGCGCACTTTCATCTGAGCAAAACCAAATCGAGGATGCGTGATTTTAAAATAGGTAACGAGCAATATGTTTTAAGACAAAGGACTGTCGGGTGTTTGATCAGCGCGAGCACGAGTACACTGGCACTTCTGGCAGACGAGTCCCGAAATAACTCCTACGTCAGCTTCGGCGTGCGGCGAGCGGCGCGTGCGCCGGCGTTGGGTAGGTACACTATGCCGCAAGACAAGCTTTGCCTTCCACCGAACGCGCTTCTTCGAATCTCTGTCAATACTTTATTTTTATTTAGGTTATTTCCGACGAGTCTAGCTGGTTGTTGCGAAACAATGTACTGAGCTTTGAAGAAAGTGGCCTTGATTTTTCTCGAAGTGTAAAAATATTTACGTGATTCCCAGAAATGATGATTATTCCTTACCAAGGTACTACAGTATTTTCGAAAACATGTTTTTAATGGTGCAAGAAATCAGATATTTTTAAACGTACAAGTCTTTATGTGTTAGCCTTTACCCAGATACATTTTATATACTACTCTTATTATATAGCAATATCCAATTTTAGAAATTGATTTAATTTAGTGGATTTACCACGTTTAGTTATGTTATGTAAAGTTTTTGAGGAGTGAAAAGCGTATGTATAATGCTCTTAGCTCGTCCCGCCTGACTGTCCACGCTCTGAATACAGGAAACTAAACAAAGTACTTCCAATAAAAACAAAAAATGAAAAAAGTATTCGGCTTCCCATATAAATCAACGCTCGACTAAACAGAATTTTTGTATGGGAGCACGAAAATAATTTATCGATTTTTAATAACTTTTTTATAGAAAGTAGGTAGTTCAGCCTCATCAGGACTGAACATGCCCCAAAGATTTGGCTGGTGGGTGTTTTTTTGAAATGAAATTATACAGGGTGACTTTTTCCCTGTACCCTGTACATTTCATTTCTAAAAAAAACACGCTTCGTTGGTCAGAATGCATTGCATTGTTTGTTCTATAAACGACTTCAAAAAAGGCTTTAACACACGTAAGTACGTAAATGCTAGTATTTATTCTGTGACATAAGTTTTTGAAGTGAAAACTTCTTTAGCGGCGTTGTGCACTTTTTTTGGAATGGGTAAAAAATTTTAAACTCGCGTCAGGACACGTGGCCTGATCGAAAATTCGTAAGACGGCGCAGGGCGCTTGCGCGAATGTTCGTGTGTGTTTATGTTACAGCGTGCTACGCACATTCATGGATGGTGATAGCTGATGGCTCGACCGTCTGTGTAGTGGCCATACTGCTGTGTATTTGAAAATGATTTTGTTGAAAATGAATTTGGTCATGCTTGTGACATTTGTGACAGACTGTGGTTCAGAAAAGATTTGAAATATTTTATACTGATAATTAAAGCAATTCGTGCAAAATTATTCCCTAACCATTCCAAAATATCAAAAATGCACAACGTTAATATTCAAGTTTTCACTTCTGCCGGCACTCCCAGATGCAACCCGTCGTTTTTGAAGTGAAAAATTCTTTAGCGGCGTTGTGCACTTTTTTTGGAATGGGTAAAAAATCTTAAACTCGCGTCAGGACACGTGACCTGATCGAAAATTAAGACGGCGCAGGGCGCTTGCGCGAATGTTCATGTGTGTTTATGTTACGTTACGTTCGTGTGTGTAATGTGTCATGCTTGTGACATTTGTGACAGACTGTGGTTCAGAAAAGATTTGAAATATTTTATACTGATAATTAAAGAAATTCGTGCAAAATTATTCCCTAACCATTCCAAAATATCAAAAATGCACAACGTTAATATTCAAGTTTTCACTTCTGCCGGCACTCCCAGAGTGCAACCCGTCGTTTTTTTTTGTAGGTATGTATTTACGAGTACATTATTGCCACTTGAGAACCAATTATGACGATTCTTTTTTTAAAAGCCTTTAGCATGGTAAGTATATGATATCTTTACCGTGCCTTTAGTATCAAGTTGGTCCCATATTCATTTGGTGAAGATATGTTTTTTAACCGACTTTAAAAAGGAGGAGGGTATCTTCGATTATTATGTTTTTTTTGTATGTATGTTCCGTAATATCTTCGCCACTGGTGAACCGATTTTAACATTTTTTTTAGTAAACTTACGTTTCTCCACCTCTGAACTGCTGCTTCCTCTGCATTTTATGACAAAAAAAAATTAGAGACAATCAAATCTATCAAAGAAGAATACCTCAAATCCTAAATCGCAAATATCGGCTGCTGCGACAGTGAGTGGTTCAATCAGCTAAGTATCACATTTTAGCATTTTTAGGTCAGAGCTCAAGAGCTATTGACCTAAAAAGTTTACTCAAGAGTAAACTTATTTTAAGTAAGTATTAGTACCTACCTTATGTTATATAGGCATGATAATAATTGATGATATGCTCTTCAAATATTAAATAAAACCTACATTCAAGTTATTTTATAAGATGATATATTTTAAGATAAAACTTTCAATAAATGGCCTCCGTAAAGCCGATTCCCATCGAGTTCCCTTAGGGGTTTCAAATATATATACTTACATATACGCATTTATTACTTACAACAATTAGGTATAAGCTAGGTACATATATCGGCGGCATCATCAACTAGCATCATGACTGGATTGCATACAGTTACATATCCAAAATATTTTCATGCTTATTGTTCAAATATTAGAAATTTACTGGTTAATATTTTTACACGATTTTGTTTGTGTTTTTATGAAAATATAAGTATTCTAACTATCAAAACATCAAATTTGTTACATACAATAAAACACTAAATCATGGACAAGATGGGTTTTTCAAACTTGCAAATCCAATAAAAAAGTTGTACCTGGGCGACCGAGCTTTGCTCGGTTACATCTCAATCATCGAAAATACGCGTTTTCCTAAACATAAGACTAATCTAGATCGATTGTTTACCCCCAAAAACCCCCATATACCAATTTTCAGCGAAATCGTTAGAGCCGTTTTCGAGATCACATAGAAATCTATACATATGTATAATAAAACAGTAAAAAAAGTGTGTCTGTACATTAAATTTATTTCCAAAAAAAATATTGGGGGCGATTGCAGATCCTTTTGTTATTATAGAGTTTCATTTAATTTTGCACGAGAGAATTTTATCCGCACTTAGTTTATTGCATGTGAGGTCCAGACCAGACATAGCGCAAGACGAGTACCTACTTATTAAATGTAATAATAAGTACATTTGTCAGCCATGTTACAATAAATAGTTAAGTTTTATATTATAATATAATGTTACAATAAACTCTAGTAAGTTCTGCGCCACTATGTGTTGATATCTGTTACATATAAAAATTATCATACGCATGTTAGAGTTTAGTTAGGTAATTTAATTTGTTCTAAAACTGAAAAGCAAGATCTTGTTCATAACTTTATCAATATGAACGTCTACTAGTATAAATTGCGTTCTATAAACGGTTTGTAGCAGCACTGAAGTGCTATTTTTGAAACGCGGAGTCACCTAAACGAGTGGTTTTTCCATACAAAAAACCGTTCGTTTAGTGACTCCGCGTTTGAAAAATAGCACCTATGGTAGCCTAGAAAAAAGTCTTGATGAGAAATATCTTACAAGTAATATGCTCAACTACTTATCTGTTCATATATTCTGAGGTCAATCTTATGAACAGGTTAGGAACAATGTTAGGTATGCCCACTTTTACTAAAGTGTAGGTCCCTTTAGGCATTCTTCTATAATATTTTACTCTTGTGATAGACAATTAAATCAAATTCTATTAGATACCTTACATCCCCTTTTTAGATAGGAATATGATATAGGTCAATCAATCAGGCGGTCGTTGGTCGTTGGCCGTACGACTGTTTATAAAAAAGCCGTACGTTATTTTATACCTTTGTTCGGCTTTCGATGAATATTAGTGACATAAAATAAAAACGTAGATTACAAATGAGTGATATAAAGTGCTACTATTGGGCACCGTTATAAATAAATAGTAAGGATGGTGCTGCCCTCTGATTTTTGTTTCCCTCACTAAAGTTACACGGTGGTTGTCAAATGGAAATTAAATAAAAAATACATTCAGTAGGTAATTAGTCCCATCTAGAGATGGGCATCTACCCGGGTATTTACCCACGCTTGGGTATTTACCCGATATGTACCGGGTATATACCCGTATCTACCCGTTTGGGTGGGTAGATTGGAATATTTATTTAAAAATTTGTGTGAGTTCACTATTTATGTGTAAAAATGTACAAAAAGGTTATATAATGTATAAAACAATGAATATCTCTAAAAGAAAAAATATCAAAGATTAAAATCACTGATGCTTTCCATATTAAATATACAGATGCCATCTTATTTGTTATCTGATTACTTATTTTAACATATAATTAGGTCTACTTACGTTTGCCAGCAAAAAATGTAAACATAGACCTGTCAATTTGTATGTTTCCATACAACTGCTAGATACGGGTAAATACCCGGCATACTATTTTGTGGGAAATGTTATAACAAGTTGATGGGGGATCGAAGAACTCATCTATACGAATATCTTTTGTTCCGAGACCAACCCCGAAATCAGTAGTTTTGGCTCTTGGATAAGCAGTCCAAGATACCTACTCTCTATACATGTATGAGGGTGCTCGTATATTGACATCGCATTTGATGTCTGATTGCACATTTTAACATCTAGTTAGGTCTACAAATATTTGCCAGCAAAAAATATAAAGTTAGACCTGTCAATTTGTATGTTCCCATACAATAGGTAGATATGGGTAAATACCAGGCATACTATTTTGTGGGAAATGTTATGACAAGTTGATGAGGGAACGAAGAACTCGTCTAAACGAATATCTTTTGTTCCGAGACCAACCCCGAAATCAGTAGTTTTGGCTCTTAAATTAGCAGTCAAAGATACCTAATCTATCTATATCTATACATATAATAAAACAGTAAAAAAAAGTGTGTCTGTACATTAAATATATTTCCAAAAAAAATATTGGGGGCGATGGAGACGTAGTAATAGAGTAAGAATTAAAAAAAAATGTCTGTCTGTTTGTCTGTTTGTACACGCTAATCTCCGGAAATACTGGACGGATTCGAATGAAACTTTTTTTGTTATATAGCTATTAAGCCTGGGCGACATATAGGGTATAAATGATTTTGGAAAATGGAACGCCTGATGCAGAACCATAATGGTCCAGCTAAACTATAAGAGATATAAAAATGCCGCCTTAGTAAAAGTTGTTCAGCCTGATGAGCATTTTACAGAGACAGAGACATAAAGTCCACGCGAACGAAGTCGCGGGCTTCGGCTAGTCTCTACATATACATGTCAAAAAAAAAAAAAAAAAAAGTCAAAAATTTTTTATTCAATGTAGGATAAATTTATCTCTTATTGAAGGTCATTTTTTTTAAATATTTTTTTTTTAGTGCAGAAGCTAAAAACTACTAGCGTTTCGGAACGACCACTGCTGGGAAGATTACGCCGAAAGAAACCCAGTTCAGTATTGGTCCCTACCCAGCCTGATGGGCTATGTTACAATTACAATACAGATTTACACTTAAGCTATACATTTAAATTATACAATTACAATTTGCAGACAACTATTTCCAAGAATTTTTCTCAGATGATGATAAGTAGTCATTTACATGATAATACGCATTTTGTAATAAATGATTTTTAACGGCTGTCTTAAACTTAGTTAATGGTAATGCTACTATATCATCTGGAATTTTATTATAGAGGCGCAAGCCGAGACCCACAAAAGATTTTTTTGTTTTCTCTAACCGCAAAGCTGTGATGGCTAATTTATTTTTATTTCTCGTGTTAATACTATGAATGTCACAATTTCTCTTAAATGAGTGTATATTCTGACGCACGTACATAATGTTCGCATAGATGAATTGCGAAGGGAGGGTCAAAATATTTATGTCTTTAAATAGTTCCCTCAAAGACTCTCTAGCACCTAATTTATATATAAATCTGATAGCGCGTTTTTGTAAAACAAATATGGTATTTATATCTGCAGCGTTACCCCATAGCAATATTCCATAGGACATAACACTGTGGAAGTACCCAAAATATACCAAACGCGCTGTATCAACGTCAGTCATTTGCCTAATTCTTCTAACCGCATAGGCCGCAGAGCTAAGTTTTCCAGCTAATTTTTGAATATGGGCACCCCATTGCAACCCTGAATCAAGCGTTATTCCCAAAAATGTTGTGTTATCAACCATATCTACTGCTTCCTTATCAATAAATAATCGTGTTGGAACTTTTGTAACATTTGGTAAGCAGAACTTTACACATTTAGTTTTTTTTGCATTTAATACTAAATTATTTGCTGTAAACCAATCCAACACTTGCGACAATATATTATTCATCTCATTAGAGGTGTCAGTTTTCCTATCTACGCTGAAAACAAGGGAAGTGTCATCAGCAAAAAGTACAGCCTTACAATCTTTTACATAATATGGTAAATCATTAATATAGATCAGGAACAACAAAGGACCCAAGATAGAACCCTGGGGCACACCCATCACTACGGTTGATCCTTCAGATTTTACTTGATTTACACTAACTTTTTGAATTCGGCTACTCAAATAAGATTCAATCAATTCAAGAGCCTTCCCTTTTATTCCGTAGTGCTCAAGTTTGGATAGAAGGGTTTTGTGGTCTACACAATCAAAGGCTTTGGAGAGGTCACAAAAGACACCAATTGCATTCTGACAACACTCCCAAGCATCATAGATGTTTTGTAAAAGTGCAACACCTGCATCCGTTGTTGATCGACCCTTAGTAAATCCATACTGATCACCATGGAACAGACTATTTTTGTTGAAAAAATCTAATAATTGGTTAAAAATTATCTTTTCGAATATTTTGCTCAGTGCTGGCAAAATAGAAATGGGACGGTAATTTGTTGGATCATTTCTGTCACCAGTCTTAAATAGAGGGATAACTTTACTTAACTTCATCATGTCAGGGAAAGATCCCGCGTCTACACATTTATTAAATATGGAAGCTAAATAAGGCGCAATTACATCTATAATATTACTTATAACGGATACAGAAATGTCCCACAAATCACCAGTTTTTTTATTATTCAAGCTTTTAAAAGTATCAATGATATTTTTAGGTGTGACGTATTTGAATATTAGCCTATCTTTACATTTAGGTACGCAATTGGTTAATAGCTTTTTTGATTTCCTAGATGAGGACATTAGTGGGGCAGTTGTATTTAGGGGAATGTTTGTGAAAAAGTTCTCAAAGTACTGTGCGACATATTCACTAGTATCTAGAACCTTATTGTTAATGTTTAACTCAATTTTATTTACTCGTTGCTTGTTTTTCCCGGTTTCAGTGTTAATAATATTCCAGGTTGTCTTTATTTTATCTTTAGAATCTAGAATAGCTTTCCTGGTGTATAATGATTTCGCGCATAAACATACTTTTTTAAAAAGCTTTGAGTAAGTTCTAACGTAATTAATGAAATTAGGTGTTTGGTTATAAGCTTTCATAGCTAATAATTCATATAGCCTATTCCTACTAATATGAATCCCTGTGGTAGCCCATTCGCTAAACTTTTTCCGATTACGTTTCTTTCCCTTTTTAAGTGGAAAATTATTATTAAATTCTGATTCAATCACACCGAACATTTTATTATACAAAATATCCGGATCATCCCGAGTTTCTTCAATTAACGGTAATTTTTTCGAAACTGTATCCCTAAATTTTTTAATTTTATCTTTAGTAACAGCTCTGTAGGTTATTTCAGGTAATTCTACTTCTGCTGCGTTGTTGGCAAATTTCACGAACTGACCAAAATGATCAGAAGTTATATTTTTAATTATAGCTTTATCAACAGCAGTGCAATCACAGAAAACATTATCTATACATGTTTTAGAGTCGCCTTGTATTCTAGTTGGTTCTAAAAATAAATTGAACAAATTGAATGACTTAAATAAATTCAAAAATCTAATACATTCGGTGCTATCAGACGCTAATAAATCTACGTTAAAGTCGCCACACAATATTATGTTTTTGCGACATGAACTTAATTTTCTCAAAACATCTTCAATTACAGTTTCTAAAGTATTAAAGTCAGCTTTTGGGGGTCTGTACGCGCATACTATAATACAATTTTCTAGTTCAACACAGGATAATTCAACAATACTTTCAACCGACAGGCTCACAATATCCTTGCGTTCTTTACATTTTACATCATTACGTGTTAAAATTAAACTGCCTCCTTTTTCATTAATCTTTCTAATAAATAAACTAGAGACTAAATAATTATCAATATTAAATTGTACTTGATGTGACTGCAAAAAGTGTTCAGTTAAACATACTACATGTAAATCCCTATCGTTTGCATATAATTCTAATTGCAATAATTTGCTAGTCAGGCCCTGAATATTTTGGTGAATAATATTTAAGTCTTTG
This sequence comes from Acrobasis consociella, assembly GCA_963555685.1. NCBI lineage: Eukaryota > Metazoa > Arthropoda > Insecta > Lepidoptera > Pyralidae > Acrobasis > Acrobasis consociella. Next base: position 10,722,082 of record OY743120.1, read on the forward strand.
GCCTTGACTGTTGTCTTTTTCATTAGTTTAAATCAGACTGAGTATCTCCAGCTATGGTACATTCAGCACTACAATGTACTGTGTTTAATTTAGAGTTACTAGTTGTACTATTTACAACACTACTTTGTATATTATAAGCTACTAATGTAGCTAAGAGTCGCTTATATCTAGGAGGCAGATACATAGTATCTAGAGTCAACTTAAAATTACAAATAAATTTATTTATATCTAAATAAAAAATAAAGTCACCGTGACAATAAGTCATATTGTACAGATGTACATTTAAATCATATATGTGCCTGTTACTTTTACTTTTACTGTACATGTATGAGGTTGCTCGTATATTGACATCGCATTTGATGTCTGATTGCTCATTTTAACATCTTATTAGGTCTACTTACGTTTGCCAGCAAAAAGTGTAATCTTAGACCTGTTAATTTGTATGTTTCCATACAACGGGTAGATACGGGTAAATACCCGGCATACTATTTTGTGGGAAATGTTTGACAAGTTGATGGGGGATCGAAGAATTCGTCTAAACGAATATCTTTTGTTCCGAGACCAACCCCGAAATCAGTAGTTTTGGCTCTTAAATTAGCAGTCAAAGATACTTAATCTCTATACATGTATGAGGGTGCTCGTATATTGACATCGCATTTGATCTCTAATTGCTCATTTTAACATCTCATTAGGTCTACTTACGTTTGCCAGCAAAAAGTGTAATCTTAGACCTGTTAATTTGTATGTTTCCATACAACGGGTAGATACGGGTAAATACCCGGCATACTATTTTGTGGGAAATGTTATGACAAGTTGATGGGGGATCGAAGAACTCGTCTAAACGAATATCTTTGGTTCCGAGACCAACCCCGAAATCAGTAGTTTTGGCTCTTAAATTAGCAGTCAAAGATACCTAATCTCTATACATGTATGAGGGTGCTCGTATATTGACATCGCATTTGATGTCTGATTTCTCATTTTAACATCTCATTAGGTCTACTTACGTTTGCCAGCAAAAAGTGTAATCTTAGACCTGTTAATTTGTATGTTTCCAAACAACGGGTAGATACGGGTAAATACCCGGCATACTATTTTGTGGGAAATGTTATGACAAGTTGATGGGGGATCAAAGAACTTGTCTAAAAGAATATCTTTTGTTCCGAGACCAACCCCGAAATCAGTAGTTTTGGCTCTTAAATTAGCAGTCAAAGATACTTAATCTCTATACATGTATGAGGGTGCTCGTATATTGACATCGCATTTGATGTCTGATTGCACATTTTAACATCTAGTTAGGTCTACAAATATTTGCCAGCAAAAAATATAAAGTTAGACCTGTCAATTTGTATGTTCCCATACAACGGGTAGATACGGGTAAATACCCGGCATACTATTTTGTGGGAAATGTTATGACAAGTTAATGGGGGATCGAAGAACTCGTCTATACGAATATCTTTTGTTCCGAGACCAACCCCGAATTCCGTAGTTTTGGCTCTTGAATGAGCAGTCAAAATACCTACTCTCTATACATGTATGAGGGTGCTCGTATATTGACATGGCATTTGATTTCTAATTGCTCATTTTAATATCTTATTAGGTCTTCTTACGTTTGCCAGCAAAAAATGTAAACTTAGACCTGTTAATTTGTATGTTTCCATACAACACGGGTAGATACGGGTAAATACCCGGCATACTATTTTGTGGGCAATGTTATGACAAGTTGATGGGGGATCGAAGAACTCGTCTAAACGAATATCTTTTGTTTTGAGACCAACCCCGAATTCCGTAGTTTTGGCTCTTGAATGAGCAGTCAAAGATACCTACTCTCTATACATGTATGAGGGTGCTCGTATATTGACATGGCATTTGATGTCTAATTGCTCATTTTAACATCTTATTAGGTCTTCTTACGTTTGCCAGCAAAAAATGTAAACTTAGACCTGTTAATTTGTATGTTTCCATACAACGGGTAGATACGGGTAAATACCCGGCATACTATTTTGTGGGAAATGTTATGACAAGTTGATGGGGGATCGAAGAACTCGTCTAAACGAATATCTTTTATTCCGAGACCAACCCCGAAATCAGTAGTTTAGGCTCTTGAATGAGCAGTCAAAAATACCTAATCTCTATACATGTATGAGGGTGCTCGTATATTGACATCGCATTTGATGTCTGATTGCTCATTTCCACATCTTATTAGGTCTTCTTACGTTTGCCAGCAAAAAATATAAACTAAGACCTGTAAATTTGTATGTTACCATACAACGGGTAGATACGGGTAAACACCCGGCATACTATTTTGTAGGAAATGTTATGACACGTTGATGGGGGATTGAAGAACTCGTCTAAACGAATATCTTTTGTTGCGAGACCAATCCCGAAATCAGTAGTTAAGGCTCTTGAATTAGCAGTCAAAGATACCTAATCTCTATACATGTATGAGGGTGCTCGTATATTGACATCGCATTTGATGTCTGATTGCACATTTTAACATCTAGTTAGGTCTACAAATATTTGCCAGCAAAAAAATTTAAAGTTAGACCTGTCAATTTGTATGTTCCCATACAACGGGTAGATACGGGTAAATACCCGGCATACTATTTTGTGAGAAATGTTATGACAAGTTGATGGGGGATCGAAGAACTTGTCTAAACGAATATCTTTTGTTCCGAGACCAACCCCGAAATCAGTAGTTTAGGCTCTTGAATTAGCAGTCAAAGATACCTAATCTCTATTCATGTATAAGGATGCTCGTATATTGACATCGCATTTGATGTCTGATTGCTCATTTAAGGTCACAGCACACTTATCAACTCGGAAAGGGATCGACACCGAATCGCTTTTCGCCGCGCGGTCAACCAGGCGTCAACCTGACGTAGGCACGTAACCAAACAGGCTCAGCTTCGGTTCGTCGACTCGACTACGGCTGGGCGACGCCGCGCTTACCGCTCGCCGGCCGCTCTGGTCTGGCTGGCACTAGATCATTTTAAACGTAAAGTGTAGCCCATGGTTATGTCTCGGTTCACAATACGCGAGTTGGCAATCATAGCCATAAATTTTTAATTATCTACAAATAAATAAAACGCGGGTGTGAGGAAACGGAAAGACGTCAGCTCGCATACGAAGAGGCGTAAGCGCGCGGACGACGAGCCGCAAGCGCGGGGACCGCTAGTTGACCGACCAGCAAAGCGGTTCGTGAGCTGGTCCCGAGGCGAGGCGTTTACGTTACGAATCCGAATAGTGTGCGTTGCAGTAGGAAGTTTCATACAAAGAATACTGAGCTGCTCGAGTTGATACGTTTACGTTCCGTTTACGAGTTGATAAGTGTGCTGAGACCTTTAAACATCTTTTTAGGTCTTCTTACGTTTGCCAGCAAAAAATGTAAATTTTGACCTGTTAATTTGTATGTTTTCATACAACGGGTAGATACGGGTAAATACCCGGCATACTATTTTGTAGGAAATGTTATGACAAGTTGATGGGGTATCCAAGAACTCGTCTATACGAATATCTTTTGTTCCGAGACCAACCCTGAAATCAGTAGTTTTGGCTCTTGGATGAGCAGTCAAAGATACCTACTCTCTATACATGTATGAGGGTGCCCATATATTGACATCGCATTTTATATCTTCTTACTCATTTAACCACTTTTAAGTATGTCTTCGCATTTGCATGCGTTCGCATCCCCCCAACAAAAAAAAAGATAATAAATCAAAAAAGGCTATTATCAAAGTATGATTAGTATGGTGGTTTCATATACTTTAATGTCAGATTTGACGTCTACCTGCATTTTAAGCATATTACAGCGCTTGCACACACTTTCCGACACGAATTGCGAAGTAATTACTCATAAAATTCAATCTACCCACCAAATGGGTAGATACGGGTATATACCGGGTATTTACCCAATCTACCGGGTATATTCCCAAATGGGTAGATTGGGTATTTACCCGCCGCCCATCTCTAGTCCCACCCCATTCTATTTTATAGGACGAGGCGAAAAAGTCTAATATTTTTTCGTTATATTTTCGTCCAAACTATCTTTGGGGCTGGAATTTTTGTAACTTTGTTTCAACCAAGTGTTCCGTGACACTCAGTTTATTTTTTATTTAATTTTAACTTTTTTTATCCAAAACTACATGGAACAAAAGGCTGACTTAACGGTAATAGGGTTCTGTAGTAATAGTTACCCTAATAGTTTCGCCGTGTCTATCTGTTTGTCCGCGGTTTCACTCAGAGACTAAAAGTACTAGAAAGCTGTAATTTGACATGAGTAGTACATTAATCTTGCGAACATGTCAACTTGATAAGAAGTGGAAAGATAAAACAATGAAAAAAAAAAAAACAGTGAAGCTAACGGGAGTGCCGACAAAAGTGAAAAAGTTTCAGTAACAATGTGGTCAAAAACGAGTTCAATGGTTTTTCTAATCTCAAAAAAATTCCGTGCAGGCCCTCGCCTCTTTTTTTTTTGAATGGCTCTTCTGCATGTAAAGTTAGATTTTTTCTCGACTAGCTCCAGCAGGTTTTACAAATTAAAGAGGACTTATAGGACCAACTTAAAAATTTACTTGAATTTTTTTAATTCAAGCTTGATAGAAAAATATTTTTATTAAGTTTTTAGTCTCGTGAACTCAAAGTTGGCATTCGCAAGAACAGAACCCTACACTGGGCGTGGCACGATACGAACTTGGTATACGTGTTCGCTATTCGCCTCGGCATTCGACGAAACATTCCACGGAACATTCGTATACGAATGCCGACGCGAACTACTGTTTAAATGTTACCGCATTTACGCCTGTAGCACTCAGACATACGATTCATTCGTGTTTGCTATTCGCCTCGTCATTCGACGAAACATTCGTGTACTAGTACTGGAGACTTATTTTTGAAACCACTTGTCACATTACGAAGGGTTTGCGCGAGCGTTTCCAAACGGGCGCATTTTTGAATCGGTAGTTTGCGAAGGATTTGCACGAGTGGTCTTGACCACTCGTCATTTTGACATTTGTAGCGTAGATATGTCATCGAAACCAATCATGGGAAATCCGTTCCATTTCACGTTGCTTTTTTTATTCATGTTCGAATTTTTAGAAAAGCATAGACAAATTATCGATGTTTTCTGCGTACAACAATATTGTTTTTCGCTGACACGACGGTTTCAAAAATACGATCAATTTGTATTTTACGCGAGCGGTTAGTTGGAAAACTACACGTTTTGTGTTTCGATGCGTCCTTAAATGAAAAATAGCACTCCTGCACTGTCTACTGTGTTTGTTATTCGCCTCGTCATTCGCCTCGCGATTCGACGAATGTGTAAATGCGGCAATAGGTTCTTTCTTTTACGAATATGATATACAGATGGCGCCTGAATATTTATTTTTTGCTAGTTTGGCATCCCTCTTTGCCAATACTTCTGTCTGATACTTCATTCCTATTGGCCATTGGCAAAAAATAATGGTTTTGTAGTTTCCCTGATTCTCTACGTCAATCAGCCACGAATTTTGTGAATTTTCTTTCGGGAAAACCCAGATTTGGGCATTTTTTTATTTACTCACATAAACAGCGTTCTCCATTTGAATGAATTTCACTGGTAGTTGATTAAAAATAAGTATAGTGTTCTGTGTGTAAAAATTGATTATTTTATTTTATTTTGTTTATCCGTGGCTTATTGGTTCAATAGCTAATAAAAATACCACTTTTCGTGTGACGTTGCTCCTTTCTTATATTAAATAGATCGGTCATAATGTGAAATGTGAAGTAGAATAAGCTTGTTGAGTTATGGATGAAAGCACTAAGAACTCCCCTTGTAAGGTAAAATCTAGCAATATTACAATATTTTTAAATGTATTCTGTCTCTAATATTGTTGATTAGAAGTAATGTGATGCTGGATTTAAGTAAATTAGAATTTCTTTATCATAACATCTGTAAAACCACTTGCTACAAATAGGATAAAATATTATAATATTATACCTACTTACCTATATTTTTATCAGTTATGTTTATGATATATTTTGTTCAAGGGGAAGTGATGATTTCAAACTATCATTGTGATGAAATTTAATTGATTGGCACACTGCTTTTCTTTTATGATTTGCCATCATTGTAGTGGACTTGGATTATTACATTACCTAGTTGTTGTGTGCACATTTGTTAGAATATTTTACCTCTCCTACCACTTATTGTTCTTTAGTACTTGTCACACATACAGTTGGGCCTATACTTACTTCATAGAAATTACCATATCAGTCTTTTCACTCAGGTTTAAAAATTGGCATTAATTTAAGTATAATATAATGCCAATTTAAAGTCTGAACATAATATGTTGCATGTATTGTACCTAGTTACTGTTTCAATAGCTTGCAGTATCTGTAATCTATATCATTCTCATTTGTATGAATTTTATAGTTATTTGGTTTGCATATGCAAAGGGTTACACGTCTCAAAGCTGTGAGATTTAATTAAGGCAACAAATAATCAATAACCAGTTCTGTCTGCAACAAATACATACATACTGCAGGTTATTTTACATTACATATATTACAAAAAATGCACAAGATGTGTAGATTTAACATTATCTCTTAATATTTTTTTCCTTGGTACTCATGTGCTCTTGAAATGAATTAAGCTATGTAAAGTCAGGTACATATTGGGATTACCGAACCACATCGTTGAAGCTATAGATAGATAACTCTTTATTGTACACCAAAAGATAACAAAGAAATAAATGTTACATTAAATGAGTACAATGGGCGGTCTTATCGCTTAAAGCAATCTCTTCCAGACAACCAGTGGATGGAGAGGAATGTGAGAAAGATAAAGACGGTGGTGAAACTGACCAAGTAGGAAAATAATATTAACACTAATAAAACATAACACATATTGCTATAATGGGGTACCATACCTACACTTTTAGAATAAAAATTTTCATGAGATAAGAAATTTCAGAATGTAGAAAATTTTTAAGATGCTACCTTTTTATTGGTTTTGGGAAAAAAAATGTTGTATAGTAAATAAATTCGTCTATCCACATACGTTATCCAAGTTTGTGTATGACATAAGATAAAAAAGTTGCAAAAATGATTTTCGATTGAGACCGCTACTGCTAAAACTAAACGCGTGATCGATGATCACTCGCCGGCCAGCCGATGGCGCCGAACGGCGATACTGCTAACTGATCTTACGATTTTAGTCAACATTTATTGTTTCTGAATTTTTTTTTGACTCGCTAATTAGAACTTACTAAATCCTTGCCTTTGGCTTCAAAACCAATGTTAAATCACCATGTATACATACATATATCTTAGTACCCTACTGTACATAATCAGAGCCAATCTTTTAATACTCTCTTGTATAATTGCATGATTAGATAATAAATAACATAACTTCAACATGCCATAATATTAAAAATCTCATTACATTTGTGTAATTTTTAAATCACAATACAATAGATCAATTAAATAATCACAAAGAGACAATAATTGTTACATGTTCATAACCACTTGCTTGTTAGTTTTTATTTGATCTTGCACATCTAGGCATGCGATGACGGTGCGGACGGGGCCTTGCATGCGGAGCTGGAGCACCTTCGACAGCACCTTGCAGAGAGGGACGCACACATTTTAGCCCTCGAGGGCGAGTTTATCAAGACTACTACAAAAGCTAACAACTTAGAAGAGCAGCTTAACACGTGGAGGGAAAAATACGAAAGGTAAATCATTTTATAATAAGTAATTCTTTTAATGTTTGGGTTATTGCATACTGACCTATATAAAAAAAATATTCAGTAATAAAAATGTATGAAGTATTTTTACCATATAAGAAAAAAGATTTAACTACATATACTTTTTATTAAGATAAAAAGTTAAAAAGTAACAATATAAGAATTTGTAGATTCCTTTCTGAGCAAGTACAAAATACAAATAAAATGTTTTGTCCATTTTATATTTTTTTGTTGAATTTCAGATTGTATGACTCACATAAAAGGGTGCAGAAATTGAACCAAGTGTTGGAAGAGAAGTTGCTGCAAATGGTCGACAAGATGAAGGGAGAGAAAAGCCAGTTGACCAAAGACATTGCCACATTGTCCGTGAGGCTCGCTGAGTCAAAGCACAACTACAGTATGCTGCAGAAAGAAAATGTATGAATCACATTATGCTTTTAATTCTGTGATCAATGTAGAGATGTGACGTTGAGTGCTGGGAAATCATACATCCCACATTCAAAACTTTAAAAGCCTTGTTTGAATGTCTTAACTGTTTCGTTTTTGATTTAATTTAAGCTTAAAATTTCATACTATTATTGTATTTTACAGAGTTTGTTTCGTTTTGCGAAAAATATAAAAAACTACAGCACCTAATTTATTATTTTTGCAGGAAAGATACAAGAATGACATGAATCTAGCAATCCAGCTGCTTCAATGTAAACCCGACAATTTTGTCTCTCAAAAGCTTGACAATGTAAGTAAAACATGTTGATTCAAACGTAGGTTTCTTCTTTGTGCCAAGGCTATTGATCAATTTGTTTTCTTTACAGTTGCCGGTAGACACGCAGACGAGAGTGTCGCAGTACGTCATGTCCAAAACCTCAAAGCCGTCAAGTTCAACTCAGTCCAAAAACGGCAACGAAAATGATACTTTCGACGCGAGTGAGTACGAATTTAATATTTCAGCTTCACTTATGTCTAAAATACTTGAAGACAGCATTCAGGATACTGTGACCAAGCACTGTGATACATGTACTTGTGCTAAATCACAAAATAAACCCTTCTGCTACAATGAAAGTTATTATTCTGTGTCAACCCAGACTTACCTCAGTGGAGAAATGAAAAATTCTTTGTGTTTAAGTTGCAATGGAGAGATAAAATCCATGAACTCAAACCTGAGCATTAGGAGCGTCTCTCCACATGGCATTAAGCTCGTGAACGAGAAGACTCCGCTTGGTCTGACTGGCCCTTTGTATATAGTTCCACAACAAGTTCCTGACACCCAAAAAGATAATCAAGACAGTATTAGCATTAGAAGTGTCTCTGACAAAATGAAAAGTAACTTCATTCCTAGTAATCACATCAAAGTTGAAAATAAAATAATTGTGAATTCTAACGTACCGTTACAAGTGGAACCATTGAAAATAGAGGAGTCGAAACACGCGAGTAAGAATAATAGTGTCAATATGGAACCAGCAGTTCATCACAAACTTTGTGACCGCACCAAATCGTTATCTAGCAAGAAAAGTAGCATTCACAGTGTAGGAAATGAAGACTTTGTCGTTAAAGATTCATCGTCATCCAAAGAACATCATATTATTAAAAATGAAAATCAGATATTAGAAAATAGAGGTGGTAGAAAGAATTCTCAAAGTTCAATGGGTGCCATGAGCAGAACCTCGTCCATAGCTAAATCCACAGTTAGCACTCACAAGTCTAACACGGCGGTGGGGCCGGGGCCGAGGTTTTGTCACTTGCGCATGCAAGCTGGCTCCAAAAATATACTGCTTGATAACGCCGAGCCCGATTTACCACCAGTTTTGTATAGGCGCCAAAGTAAATGTAATGACAACTCAATTTTCAAAGATCTCACAGATGATTTAGATCAATTTGTTGACAATGATAAAAATGATGACGAAATGAAAAATGAACCTCTGAACGACAATGTAGTTGTAGAGAGTACTCTTATTGATGTTCATGTTGATAATAACAACAAAGAATCAGAATTGACGGAGAAAAACACATCCATCAATCCCGTGCTGCTAAATGTTTCTTCTTCGCCTCTCCAGCCACTCAAAACGCACAACTTTTCCAACAGTTCCGAACATAACAACAACAATTCTCAGAGCGTTGGTAGTCAACAAAACAATGCAGAGATTGACAATCTTTTAAATGATTTTACTCCAGATGTAGCTAACATTCAAAATAACAACACTCAAACAATTGAGTATAACGACAAAAATGAAGTTGTTACTCCTGTGGATAACAATGATGTGAAAATATTTAACTTTGATCGTTACGAGCAAAGCAAATTAGGAAATCAATACAATAGACCTTTGAGGAAGATAGATATGTCACAGCTGCATTCTATCGAAAAGACAAAAATATCTAAAGATTTCCCTCCACATGCGGATGAAAATAAACTTGAGAAGAAAGCAGCACCAGCCCTTAAAGCAACTTTACCAGCAGTGGTGAATGTTTATCCTAATCTGACACAGACACATCTCAAAGTCAATGAGCACAAAAAAGTGTTTACCAACGAGCAGAGCACTAGTTCCCTATCGAGCGATGATAGCGCGGCTATGTTGCAAAAACAGCAGTTGCTGAGGGTGGCAGAGTGGGTCGAAAAGAACCTCGAGCAGCAGAACAGCTACAACGATCCCTTAGAAGACGAGGTGAACTTCAACAACAGGTCGTTGCGAAGGGACAGCAAAGTGTGCAGGTTGACAGAAACGCTCAACGAACTGGCTCTGAACATGCCGCACCCAGTCAGTAAATACTCTAAATCATACTCCAGAGAGGGGCGGCCATGGTCCCACAACAAAGTTATCTCGCAAAGTGAAGGAAAGCCAGCGAAACACGTGCCGAATACAGTAATTACTAGTAACGTTATTAAAGAGACAATATTCCCCGTGGAATGTGACGAAGCGACTGTGACAGAGAATAAACCAAATACTAATTGTAATAATCTGGAGGATTTCGACGTTGATAAGGAGTTGCGAGAGGCGTTGAAGTCGAACGGGGACAAGGAAATCACCGCTGAAGACTTGGCGCGGATGGAGTACAACGTGAAGAAGTTCCTGCTGAGCGGGCCGCACTGGGTGACCCCCGACTCAGTGGGCCGCAGTCGCCGCACCAGCAGCAAGACTGAGACTGATGTATAATTCCATTGTAGGTAGGCGTAGGCGTACGCGCGACATTCCATGCTTTACAAGTATTCCGAAATCATTTTGTAGACGGTGTCGAAAGCAGCTTTTTTCGCAACATTTACGCTTGTATAGTCACCTCGTGTTTTATAGGAAGTTTGATTGTTAAGCAATGATGATATGGAACATTTAGTGACTGAGCAGTTCATAGTATATGTGCTCCAATCTAGTGGCTAAAGTCGCATCTTTTGTCATTTTAATCGTTCAGAAAACTATGCATTCTTAGTCCAGACGTTCCTAGATATGATATTGTTCTTTTACTGTATTTACGCTCTACTAGTCTTTTATACTTCTATTCTATGTGTTATCCTTATGTGGTAAAAATTAAATTATCAGTACTAATTAAATGTGATCGTGTGTAATTTAGATGATGTGGTCCCGATTATGAGCTAGGCACTATTTTTGAGATATTTAATACTGAAGCACGAAACAGTATTGATTCAGAATTTAGACCATTTCATAGTAGTGCAGTAAAATTTATTTTATGGAGTATTTCACTGTTTTGATTGCATACTATGGAGTGGGCATTTAAAAAGTTGTCTGTTTCGATTAGATCTGTGTTAGCGATGTTTGTTAGGTATGGATATTTGTCAAAATCAAGGCTGCCCCTAGCTAGTATATCGTAGAATAGATTCAAGTGTATGTAAATGTCGCCGCCTAATGATTAAATCGGCCCAAGGCGTTACAAGACTCATATCCCGAGAGAAGTTAAGCTGAGTCTTATGGGCATAGGCACCTAATCGGAAGGCTGATTTAATCAGTTGGCTGCGATATCTATTCAGTTAAATAATTCGTACGTGCAAATGAAATGAAATAAACTTGATAAAGAGAAATCCTACAAGGGCATACGCAAACTACTGGAGAAGACTGCACAGGATTTTAAAATTAACGCTGTTAACTATAAACACGTATGAATTATTTAACTCGTCCTTTTAAATGTTAAATTATGTACCTAGTATGCTTCTGAATTTGTGATATGATAACGCAGAATATGAGATAATGTCATTATGTACAAATGCTCTGGCTATAATGCAGACACGTGAATAGTTCGACTATATTCAGTAGAGTTACTGGAAGAAGTCTTTTTGATTTTGTCCAATACTTCCGTGGTCTAGTGGTCTTCATGCCAGGCTGCCTTTCCAGAGGATCGAAAGAGATCTTTTTCATATTGACATGGCTGGGATGTTTATCTATACATGTATTTGTTATAAAATATAGTATCGTTGAGTTATTATCCTATAACATAAACAAGTATATACAAGTCTCGAACTTTGGAGCTAGCTCAATCTGTGTGATTTGTACGTATATGTTATTATATTATATATTTAATGCAGTTAACATGTCTATTTAAATTTAAAATTCTTTACAATTAATTTGGCGATTATATATATATATATATATATATATATATATATATATATATATATATATATATTTATTTTTGTATAAATTGATGGCGTATTTTCAATGATAGCTTACAGTGAATTGGACAAAATCAATTTATTTTAGTTCTGATATTTATATAAAGCTGTAATAATAATATTTATTTTAAATACCAAGGGTCAAGCTAAATCATTAAAATACAACGAAAGTATTACATTGTATACTTATATTCTAAATTAACCAAAATATAACTATATCTATTTAGTATGTACCTACTCATGTAATAATTATAATACGTATTTTAATAGATACAAGCTTATTCCAGTAACCCTATAACTGCGGTGGTATAGATACTTCAACTTGTTTTTATCCGAACTCAAAGCTTTACCTACTTATTTCATGTAAGTTAAATTTCAAGTCCTAATTCACAATAACACAGAACAACTTTCCTGCATAAACTTATATTTAAAAGAGAAAATAACTTCTTTCCGTTGTTACCCTGTCACATTGTATTGGAAATCAAATTTATTTATTTATTATTAATCGATGGATTGAACTAACTAACCCAAAGGGTTTAAAAAAATATGGGACATCAAATGTCCGCACAGTGACGTCAGGTCTAAACGATGTTGTTTTTGGACTACTAGTTGACCGGTTCTTTTGTTTCGCCTAAAGTCTAATTTTTTATTCCGTAGAATTCTGACATTTCATAAGTGTTGCTACTAAAAAAGTTCTCCAACTAAAAAGGGAACGCGTATAAGGGCGATAAAAAATTTAATTCTTGATTAATTTTAATGTTTTACCAAGATAATGATACACTTTAAATTTTCTGGTATATTTAAAATGTTATAACATTTTTTAATACCGAATTATCAAAGTTATATTTTTAAGTAATTTTAAGTCAGCAGGTTATTTTTCTTTCCCTGGCATCACTCCCTACTAACTCATGTATCATCGACCTTTTTGGCCAAAAGCTTAATAAATATTTTTTTTCGTAATCCATGAAGCACAAAAATTAAAAAATAAAGTATTCGGCCATCAGCTGTCACTTTTGTTGTTTGTTATATTTGTTATGTTTCTGTTAAGGGTTTTCTTGTTGAAAAAAACTTTTTTCTTAACTGATTTAGATTAAATTTGACATGGAGATAGTTTAAGAACCTGGAAAGGACGTATAAGCCACCCACAAATTGACCGCGGTGGAAAGCTAATTGGATTTATTTGTATGTATGTTTGTTAAATCAAATAGTTTTCACAGTTGTTCGTTTTTTATTTCGGTTATTCAGCTGTTCCTGATGAAAATATTACTCGCTGTAAATCCCCTTTTGATTTGGAGCACCGCACTAAAGTAAATGGTTACATTTACTAACAAATAAAATGTGTAGACTCAGATGTTCACACTCTTATTGAAATCTGGAATTTATTAAAAAAATGAGCCCGGCCAAAAAGGTTTATGATCTCTGATATGTCAAAAAATGACAGCTGTCAGAATTCTACGGAATTAAAAATCAGACTTTAATGTTTCCAATAACAGCAGCTTATTGGACCTGAATACCTGATTGCACTGTGCTGCCATCTGTTGGCCATATTTTTGATAACCTTCATTTAAATTTTATTAGTTCTATATTTAAAACAACAATACAAACTCACTTCAAATATGAGTTGAAATATCTATAATCTATTTTAAACTAATAAATTCATAGTCCAAATGTATGCCGTCGATATAAATATTATTATAGAAACATATATTACAATACATATATCTATTAACTTCACGACGCCTCCGCTTACACTTGTACAACTGTTTATACAAAACAATATGTCTAGATATCAAAGTGTGTGTCTTTCGTGCATATTTTCTTAATTGTCTAATTGGATGGATGGAATATATTTTTGAAAGACTCGTTACGATTGGCGTATACTGTAGCTAGGATAAAATAAATATTTGTAGTCTCCGAACCCGCCAATACGTGTCGCCATTAATTTGCGACGTGCTGCATAATAGTAGAATCTTATTTTTATTGGAGCGGGCAATGACAGCAATAGTGATTCACTATTGCAACCTGTCTGTATCGACATTTGCTTTGGGAAAATGTCGATACAGGCAGTTAAATAGTGAATTAAGCATTTTACTGTGGTTTTTGGTATTTATTTCAACAGTACCAATAGGGAACGTGCACGAACTATAGGTGCTGCAGATATTTTCCAAAAAATGTCCTAATCCGAAAAAAATACTTTCCAATTTGTGTACTTATACAGTCTGATAATATCTGTTTGAAAGAGTATTATTGACATAGAGTTAATAAGTTAATTTGCGCATTGGATAAAGAATCTTTTTTTAAATTTATCGCTAAAATACAAAATCTCGTTTGAATGTGCAAAATTAATGGCCACGTATTGTAGTATGTAGTGCATGGCTGGTCGGCGAATTAGCGTATTGTACTGAGCACAATTTAGCGTCGTATTGATGTTAGTTATCATGGGAGAGCATAACAGTGCATTCCTGAAGCATTCCATTCGATTGTTTCTGAATTCCTGAGTTACGTGGTTTGTGACATGTTTTAATTCATTTTCATAGGATTCCTGGCTGCTTTTGATCGGAAATTTTGTCAAAGCGAAATTGAAAACAAATGTGTCTATCATGTAACATTTAATGTTGTGCTTACGTGTCTTTGATTTATAAAATTTAACATATTTGAGAGTAAAATAGATCTTAATGTTTTCAGCACAATTTGAGTAGTCGACTTACAATGAGTTCATAATTTTGGTCTGTAGATGAGAAATTCTAATCGGATGCAGACTTACAATTAAAAAACAATATTTATATTTATTTATTTATCCTACTATCATATCCTATCCTACTTCCTACTAATATTATAAATGCGTAAGGGAGTTTTTATATTTGTTGTACGTTTGTTTGTTTGTTACCACTTCAGGCTTCAACCACTGAACCTATTTTGATGAAATTTGATATGGATATAGTTTGATACTCAGGGAAAGAGATAGGATAGTTTTTATCCCAAAATTTCCACAGGGAGCGAAGCCCATGGGCACAGCTAGTACTATCTAAATTTTACGTCCTTGGTTGGTGAAGCTTCCAGTGTAATTTAATGAAAGATACTTCATATTGTCTCCATGTTACGTAATTTGTGAGAACTTTTGTCATTTGATTGACAAAGGTCAGACGTGTGAATAAAAACCTTTATCTAATTTCCGATCAAAGAATGCAATCGTTAATATTGTCACGCTTCCGTTTTCAGCAGTTCATAATGTATCATTTATTTGTAAAACATTTATCTAAAAATTAAAATAAAATTATAAAATGTTAAACTTGTCCGATACTTTATTTCGACTTTTCTTTTAGGTTAGTATTTAATTATTGACTTATATTATATTATGATTTTCTTTTTCGTAGATTATCAAATGAAAATCTGATAATCTCTAAAGATAGTTTATTTCGACAATTGCCCTCGCAATTGAATTATTGTTGTGTTGTCATAAGTTTTGGTCTCGTTGTTGTTTTTATGAATTAGTTGATAATTTTGAGAACATTATCACTCCAATCGCTATGGCTGGTCCACTGAGTAATAGCTTCAGCATAACGTGTAATAATTTATGTCATTATTTATTATTAAAAGTATGATGAAGCATTCCATCTTTTATTTACATTCCTTAATTCCAGATCCGGGTATTGATTCCATCTGGAAGCATAAAAATAATTGGACATTCTATACACAATACCTAATACAAAAATATACATCGTGAAAGGGACACCCGTAATAAATTTAGACGACCTCCGTGGCGTAGTAGTCACCATGCTAGTCCGCCACCCAGAGGCTCCGGGTTCGATCCCCGGTCAAGTTGGAAACTTTTTCAAATTGTCCTGGGTCTTGGGTGTTTATCTATATACGTATTTGTTATAAAATTATAGTATCGTTGAGTTAGTATCCCATAACACAAGTTTACCAGTGGGTCTAGCCTGTCGGACCCCTTTAGGTACAATCCTAACTCTATGGTCGGACCACGGGTAAATGTTCGTTTTTCGACTGTTATTTCTATACTGTAGTGATCTAGTATAGTCCGTGGTTCGATTTATTACGGGTATGTCCCTTCCACGTAGTATACAATAATAATAATAAATGGATTCAGACAAAGCCTACGGCCATCTTCAGCGCGCCTTTTATGAAACAGGACGTTCTGTACAGAATATCTAATATAGTCAAGACTATCAAATTCGGTAAGTTTCTGCCCCGGTAACGCACATCACTGAAGGTAGGTTATGGGTGCAGTGCAGTGAGTCGGTGACCATCAAAGAAGCAAGTGAGCGAACAGAGTATTTTTCCAGTTGTTATTTTTGTATGAAGTGCCTGAAATATCCGTACGTATAGGTACCTACTTTCCGTAACTGATACGTGCAATAAGTATCAGAAAGTATACTCGAGCATTACGGCATGACATGACTCGAGTATCACCAAGTATTCTCGAGTATCACCAAGTATTTAATCTGTGGTATCACGCACTTTGCGCGCTAGCATAGCATACTTTCAATACATGCATCTATAAAGCATGTTATATAACAGTAATAGATTGGGCGTAGATGTTTAAATTACAGATTTATTGCCTAATCCATTCCATTGAAAAAACAATAGGTATGTATTTGTGTACTTAGGGTCTGCGGAGGCAGCAAGCGCGGCGATGCGTGTAATAGCTTATCGCGCTAACAAGGGAAGGGCTTATCGCTCATCGAAATGACAGCGGTGACCTTCGCTTTTCCAAAATCGCTGTGCCTATTGTTGTTCGAGTCCGACCTTGCGCCTCGGCCATTGTTAGACTCCTCAATTTTCGCGTTAACACCAATTTTCACCTTGATGATTTACAATTAAGACGCGTTATCACGATATCTTTGTTTGTAACGTTGGACATCATGTACTTGCTTTTTTGTGTGCGCTTGTTGGAAGAAGGGAATTTTTGGTCCGATAGCTTAATCTTTTCCGGGATAATTACGGCTTAAGATCGTAACGTACTTAAATGTTATGTTTTAGGTGTCTGGTTGCCTTTTGTTTAGGTAAGTTTTTCTTTAGATCTTTCCTCTAATAAAATAGAACATCAACTATGTACAAAAGAGTTAAGAAATTAATCCATTATTGAGTACAATGTTGCCCAGATAGGATTTGGGTTATTAATTTGAAAGCTTGAAAGATTGTTAACTTTATGTATCAACTTCACTCAAGCTTTCAAAATGGAGCAAACTCCAAGTTGTGAGCCTAAGGTTCTATAATTCCGTCTTCTCTTCCGGATTTATTTTAGTTAGAAATATTTTTCATTTTTTAATAAAAGTTTTTAAACAGGAAGGCTCAATACTGAGAAAAAGCTTGACGGCAGCTTTTGGTTATGTTCATTTGACTTGCTTTTTACGAGGATGTTGGTGATTTACTAGGAGTTAACTGGACAGTAAGAACTTGTGCTTGTTGTTTTGGTTCAGTCAGACGTTGGTGGCGTGATGTCAAGCAGTTATTGTTTTTAAAGGTGGATTCGTTCACGTTTACGATTCCGTTACTTGTAGGTGAATAACTGCTCTAGTCTTTTATCGTTTTTTTCGCCATTCCGTATGTTTTTGTTATCGTAGGCGCAGGATGTTTGTAACCAGAACCATTTAAATTGAAGTGAAGCGATAATGCGGTGATGGCTTGGTCACTTCACTGGCTGCATGTTCGTTTGTGATTTTATAATACACTCTCAAAATGCTTTACTTGTTCTTCTGAGTTCCTAGTTACCTATTCGAATCATGTTTAGTCATTTTCACTTCCGGCACGCCTACCCATCGCCATATAAACGTAATTATTACCCTTCCGTCCTCACTAGATGGCGCAGTAGGTATCGATTAAAACCACGGAAAACATTAAAATCTTTTATTACCATTATTTGAACAAAGTAATACTCTAACTTATTAAATATGATTTTTATGAGCTGCAATAAATATTTTTAAAGCACTTTCTTTGTCTATTTCATGAAATTCAGAAATATTTGTCTAAAAGCACAATTTTTGGTTTTTAATTATGTCACTAGATGGCACTTT
This sequence comes from Acrobasis consociella, assembly GCA_963555685.1. Classification (NCBI taxonomy): domain Eukaryota; kingdom Metazoa; phylum Arthropoda; class Insecta; order Lepidoptera; family Pyralidae; genus Acrobasis; species Acrobasis consociella. The sequence continues at coordinate 10,740,450 of OY743120.1, forward strand.
GTGTGCTTTAAGGTTTTATGTGGGATTGTATTGATGGCAGCACCGTCTTGACTATAAAGCGTAGGTACTAACTCGTCCGTAAGAATAGATTATACAAATGATACCTACCTATTATAATATCTTGTAATAATGTACCTCAGAGTAAAATATTACACTGTGTACAAACAAAATCGTATTCGTATCATTTTGCGCTGCATTTTGTTTCTAGAACAAAGTACCTGGGCGACCGAGCTTTGCTCGGTTACATATCAAACATTAACTACATTTTTTTAAACTTAACTAAAAACAATACAAAATAAAAAAAATATATAAACTTGAACATAAAAAAAACAAAAGTAAGTCACCGAGTGGGGTTTTAACCCGTATCACTCTTTTTAGCGGTCCGCTTCCTAAACTGCTGAGCCAAAACGGATAGCGGCCAGTGCGACGAAATTAGCGACCAAATTCTGCGTGGAAAGAAAAACGCATGAAAACTCGAAAACACGCGTTTTCCCAAACATAAGACTAACAATCGATCTAGATTAGTTTTATGTTTGGGAAAACGCGTGTTTTCGAGTTTTCATGCGTTTTTCTTTCCACGCAGAATATGGTCGCTAATTTCGTCGCGCCGACCGCCTTGTTTTTTAGCTCAGCGGTTAAGGATACCGACCGCTAGAAAGAGTGTTACGGGTTCGAATCCCACTCGGTGACTTACTTTTGTTTTTTTTTATGTTCAAATTTATATTTTTTTTTATTTTGTATTGTTTTTAGACAAGATAAAAAAAATTAGTTATTGTTTGAGATGTAACAGAGCAAAGCTCGGTCGCCCAGGTACTATATAAATATACAAGAATTGCTCGTTTAAAGGTATAAGATAAGATATCATTGAAAAAGGCACACGCCGTACGAACGAACTAAAGGTTGTTAGTATTTTTATCATGCATGTCATAAAAACATCGAAATCGTCACTTAGTACTTATCCGAAATACTAAGTGACGATTATCATAGCTGGAGATGTTAGGTAAATCGTAACGTCCGCAACCGTAACACCCGTTCACCTGATATACGAGCACATGATGCTCGTTCAATGCAATGAATCAACATGTTGCGGGTCAACACGTACTTACCTACCCCGTGTACCTACCTAAAGCAGAAGTTTGGATATAAGTAGTGCCGCGAGGTCGCGCCCGGAACGACCGGCGGCGAACACATTCACACACCTGAGTAAGTCAGTGGCATCGTACGACTACGTACCTATGGAATTTCGAGTTTTCATGCGTTTTTCTTTCCACGCAGAATATGGTCGCTAATTTCGTCGCGCCGCGACCGCCTTGATTTAGCTCAGCTGTTAAGGATAGCGACCGCTAGAAAGAGTGTTACGGGTTCGAATCCCACTCGGTGACTTACTTTTGTTTTTTTTTTTATGTTTAAGTTTATATTTTTATTTTATTTTGCATTGTTTTTGGACATGTTTAAAAAAAATTGTTAATGTTAGAGATGTAACCGAGCAAAGCTCGGTCGCCCAGGTACTATATATATATAGAATGTCCTTTTTAATTAAGTACAAATATTTTAAGGGGTGATTTAGTCCATCATTTCGAACAACTTTTCCTAATAAATGTATATCAAAATAAAGAAATAAAATTTCATTTTCCTTAGTAATGATATCACGTGACTACGGTGATATGTACGAGAACTTACAATTTTTTTTCATATATCGATATACATTTATTGGGAAATCTTGTTCGAAATGATGGACTGAATAACACCTTAAAATATTTGTACTTAATTAAAAAGGACATTGTTTATATATATTATATTTTAAATTAACCTTAGGTACCTACTGTCCCACTGATGAGCAAAGGTCTCCATTTTTATTTATTTTTATTTTTGTTTATATTACGATGATATTATATAAAAGTAAAAACGACATTTCCATTGGCTGCACACAGCACACAGTTCTTTGAAGATTACATGCATCGAACTAAAAATAATTCAAATCAAGTGAAGCTGATCTCGATATATAAGTAGTACTAAGTACCTACCTATTAGACTTCCATACTCTTTTTCACTTTTCCCGACAAAAAAAAAGATAAACCGCCTGGTAAATAAATTTGTTATACGTATTCAGATTTTTTATGAGTACCTACATACCTATCACATTGCAAGAGGTTCTTTTTTTTTGTAAGAATTTTTATCATAATGTGCATAAAAGAAACGAGAAATGCTTACTTACCTACCTAGATACCTATTTCTAAAGTTATATATGAATGGTTAGTGGTGTCATTTTTTGAAATGCGAAGTCACTAAACGCACGGTTTTTTGTATGGAAAAAACATTCGTTATTGTGACTCTGCTTTTCATAAATGGCACTTACTTCAAACACGTTTTTAAATTTGATATTTTATAACATAAATGATCGACGCGTCGCTGTCCTGCATTCGAATCTGACACCCCTCGTGCGGCGCGCGCGGCTACCTACCCCTTGTAGGTATGGCGCGATTACGGGTTACGTACGTAGGACAGCATTATCTATGATAATACACATTTTGGCCATTGTTAACGCGGCAGGATCTTATGCCTAAACATTTGTTTTCTCGCTAACGCCATCTAGTGACGAACTCTTAAACACTTACGGTACGCTTTCGCGGCTTTGGCTAGTCCTGTGTGCTGCCATCTCTGCGAGTTGCTGGAACTAGAAACGCCTACTCAATTTGCCTACTTAAAGCCGGTCCAAAAGTTTCTATGGCGTTGGGTATCTGTTACGTTAGTAATTATATTATCTTTGCTTCCGGCGAAGGAAAATATTTATTATTTTAACTTCATACACAAATACAAGTGTTGGTAATGGCGAACTTAAAACCTAAGTCCTTATCTACCAGTCATCCAACCGGATGAGGATGAGAATGACACGTAGCGCAAAACTCGAAAAGGTACTTAAACGGTATAAAAAAGGTACATACAATATAATGTATGTATATACCTTTTTTATATATACAATTCAACAACCTGAAGAAACTTGCACACTATAGTTAACTACAGTGTGTAACGATGACTGTTGTCACTACATACCTTTAGGCAGCAGACAATCAACAAATAACAGATATCCTATAGATACTGTATTGATCTTGCGGCATATCGATGCTCTATTCTTTCCTAATGACATCCACATCAATACTGAGATCCCATTCATATGATTGTGTGCAACAAACGCCGCGTTACAATCCTAGCATACCTTGGCCAGCTCGCCCGTCGCCAACTATTCGATGTGTTAGCAATGCTCCACGGTGGTGGGTAATCGCATGACGGCGGTAATGTTCGAGTGAACGACCCTGCGATTCGCGCCACGACAGGTGGCCGCAGCCCTACTCCTTTCCACGCCCGGGGACCGTGTCGCGAGCCATTGTTTTAGGGTATTGAAACCTCCGTACCGGGGGATTGGCGTTATAGTTATCAGGTGTGAGGTAAGACATGTTTGATATTATAAAGCTGCGCCCCGCGATGTTGCCCGCGCATAAAGTAGCCTATGTGTTAATCAGGGTGTAAGCTTCCTGCATACCAAATTTTATCGAAATTGATCCAGCCGTTTGCGCTTGAAGAAGTAACAAATATACACCCACACACTCACAAACTTTCGCTTTTATAATATTAGTGTGATACTTATCAAGATTTTTTGACGACTTGATTAGGTATGTCGAATGTCACCGGAAAGGTAGGCTTACGTTCCTACTATCTGGACTCCGACAGACGGCAGAAAGAAAAGAGGCAGACTAAGAACAAGGTGGTCGGATGAGTTGAGACTGTTTGATAGCGATCACAGAAAAATGTGAACAACAGAAGTGTTTGGAAACATAGAGGGGAGGCTTTTGCCAAGCAGTGGGACATAGAGAGCTAATAAAACCAGATGTCATCGCCATCATATAATTGGCAAAAATAAAAACAGTACACCGTATCATTAAGATTCCCATTGAAGGAGTTCTATAGGTTTATGAAAATATCAATTTCAATTTTAGATTTCTTTTGCTCTAGGCAGCGGGCCGTGACTAGCAAAGCATATCCCACGGTAACCTGTCAAACGTGCAAATTGTAGCAAAAAACTTGAGCAGCTTTCTTTGCTACAATTTGAAGCACCGATTTTGTGGTCTGGCCAGGCCGCATCCGTCACGTCGAAATGGAAATGCTAGAAAGTGGCATCCTAACCCCATTGATTTGTTATTTAATTTGGGTTCGAAACCTAAAAAACATCTTGGTTTCAATTTTCATCATTGCTGTTCGCGGCTGACCTCCGCATCGAGAGAATTTGAGAAAATGCGAGCACCTACTACTTACGGGTACTATAGGTACCTACTTGATTCCAAATCTGTGATAGATAACTTTATGTGGGTGTAGGTGGAGTGTAGGGTTCCTTCCTTGTCTTACATATTGACTGTCTATATTACGCTTGTCTCCATTTGCCAATTTCCATTAGTCATTTCCTAAGTCACGCTTCTTACCTACCCCATGTCTATGCAATACGTAAATTGGGTTACAATGACTCAAGGTTACGAATTCAATTCCGGAAATCAGTAAAAAATTAATTTCGATGTGAAGTCAAAGTTTTTAAAACGGAATGCCCTTCGACAATCCCCGGAACCAATCGCTGAGCACCGCGAAATTCAAGTCTTTGTTGGGAACTGCTGAGCGTCCAGCAGACATCAGGCTGTTTCACAATTGCGGACTGGAATTTCACGGAAGCGATTAATTATAAAAGTTGATTTAATAACGAAATATTAGCAAACAAATTAATGTCAATTTTTTTACAGCCGTTTCAGTCGTAAAATAATTAATATACTTAAGTACTTAGTCATACTGTTAATAATGTAAAGGAATACTTGAATATTTATTTACAGAACAGCCTTCTAGCAAAAAGAAGCTGTTTCTCCTCTCGCGCATATCGTAAAAGCCGGTTAAAGAATGGGCGTTAGATATAAATATGTTTCTAACAGTAGCAACTTGTCACTATTTACGATACCCGTTTTCCATCTATATTAGAACTACCATCTTGTTGTGTGTGGCTTTAGGGTTTTGCTACCCTAGGATTGGTCAACCCCATAGACCTTCAGATTAGTCTTATGGAAATCCTTGGGGGAGGCCTAGGTCCAGCAGTCGAGATATGATGATGATAGATGTTCTCGCCACGCGTTCAACTATGTAACAAGGCTATAAAGTCGCGGGGCAACGATGACGTCGCGGTACGTAATACCGCCAGCCATGCCAAATGTCGCATAATGTAAAACTAAATTAAAAAATTGCAACATGCAAACTGTGACTAATATTACACTTATTACATCACGTTTGCACTGCACATATTAAACGTGCGTGTTTTTTATTTAAAAAGCTAAGAGATAATGCAAGGTACGGTGGTCGACCTTCTCACGGGCGCGACAATGAGCGAAATTGTATAGAATCATACGGTACCGCTACACCGGTAACTTTAACGTGGAAATTAGAATTACTGGGGTTCACACTGCCGAAAACATGCATGCTGGTCAATTGGCAGCTTCCTATACGTAGCTAGGTAGGCTACTCAGTAGGTTGAATAGAGGTTTTTTTGTTGCCACTACAAAGCAGTTTGCACTATCACGTCTTTATCCCCAATGGGGCATACAGAGCATTTTTAGTCTTGCAGCTCTAAGCAGATATAGCCCAGTCGCAAAACACACAACTTTTAGCGTGCGTGATGATGAAAAAGAAATCAGAATAGTGATGGGTTGCTAGCCACGTCGCCTATTGACATGATTCGTATATTCGACTAGAATGGCGGCAGGATAGTATATATCACTTCAGAAATACCTATTGCTGATAATTTTTCAATATTGTAAATTTTTGTTTGATTCAATATGAGATAAATGTATTTTTTTTATTTATCGAAACTTTATTTACTTTTTTTTTGCCTACATACATACCTACCAAAGAACATCTGGAAAAATAAACAAATAATTAGATATATATGCTAACTACTACGAATAATAATTCTTCGTAGGCTAACTACATAGCTCGTAACAGCAACAGAACGTCCGCACGCCCTACCCTGCACACGCTTAGACATAGGATATAATGTATATTTACATACGAATGATTGCACAAAGCAATCGAAATACAGCTAATTGACCTTGTCGATATGTAAATCGCATTGAAAAGGTCAATGAACGATAGGCTTTTCTTTTTAGAAAATAAATAAATGCAAATAGCCATCGTGATGGTTTGAAAACTCTATTATCTACCAATATTATCTACCAAAATAAACGTCACTTATTAAAGTAGTTTTCGTATTAGGTACTTATTGTCCACAGTGTTTATAGACTTCGCTGGTAATCGCATTTTAAGTGAAGTAACGGTTCATATTGGCACTAGAAGGGAGCCGAAATATTTAAATACGTTTTCAGAGTAACGTTACTTTATAAAAAGATAACTATTTAGTGATACTTCACACACGGACGGAAGTATGGTCCAACGACGTTAGTGGATGTTAAAAATCATGCCTTTTTAGAAACATATACTTAATAATATATTTGCTTTTCCATCTTCTCGCCCACCATGACGCTAAAAGTGGCTTTTGGGTCTTGCGGCCCTGGGCTCTGCATAGAACCGCAAGACCCAAAAGGCTCTGTCTGCCCCATTAGGGATACAGACGTGATAGTATGTATGTATGTATATACTTAATAGTCATTTTCTTGAAAATTAATTTGTAGTTAATATGTACTTAGCCGTGTGGTTTCCGGCAGAAGAATAAGGCCACTCCAAGCCGTGGCCGTGGATGTCGTAGAAGGCGGCTTAGAAAATACCAACTTAACAAAGCTATAAATATCAATGAGACCTCTCCAACCCGTCTGGCCAGCGTGGAGAGTGTAATCCATGTCCTCTGGCTGTTCTGGTAGCACAGAGAGGGCCGTGCTCCTGCAGTGGAGACAAAAAGACCTGATGATGATGATGATGTACTTAGCAATCTACTTCCCATACCATACTTATCTTAGAGTACAATGCCTAAAAGTGTCGGATCAAAGTCTAATTTTAAAACAAACCCTCTGTCACGAGAAAACTCTTTTCTTGAACCTACGAATCTACATTGTCATGTTTCATTATGATTTTTGTATGCATTGCATTGCATTGCATAACCGTAGGAATGAACCAAATATAAATCAGGAGAGTTGTTTCGCACGGCATGCGGCACGGTGGTGGCGACCGGCTACGTGTTTATGTCACTGCGGTCATTGGGGCGAATTACAATTTTCTCTGAGAGTAAGTAGGTACTGACCGTACTGACCTACCATTAAGAAAAAAAAACTCCAAAGTAATTTTGTGTGTCTCATTTCCCTCAGTAATGACCACGATCCTTGATTCTAATTTAATGCTTTTAATGTTGTTAATTTAAGTAATAATAATAAAATTTTACACATTAAAAAGTTATCAATCACGAATGTAAGATCTATGTTCCAATAAAATATTAAAATAGGATATGAGACAACCCTACTTTTTCCAAGCCCTTTTTTCCCAGCCAGTTCTGCAGTATATTAATAGGAGAAGTAGGTATAACTAAGTCTTGTTTCAAATACCTACTCAAAAATAACTACCAGCCCTACGTTGGTCCTACCATAACATTTCTTTCAGACGGAAAATTTTGACATTATTTGAATCATACCGCTGGCTACTTATCATAATAAACCTTAATCTGTGATTATGTAGCATGCTTTTACCCTATAATCTAACTATATGACTTTAACACGAAGCACATGGATTATCCTCCACTTTTAACCTTTAACTTCATGGTAGCATGGACATGGTAGCTAGTTAACTGCACCCCCGCACCGGACACAAAATCACAGGTCACTCGGGCGGTCCAGGGATTTTTTGCATATTTTTTTTGTGTGGCTGACTGAAAAGCACTAAGCAGGTTGAGATTTCTAATGCATTACCCTAATAAAAAATTATTAAGTTTTATAAAAGTGTCATAAACAAGAGGGGTTTTATGTCAGATTATCTCTAAGGTAATTTTTTTTGCTCTTTGGTTTCATAGTTTTTATATCAGTTGATCGTCGCGTCGCGTTTGTCAATCTGTCCGTCAATTTTGTTATTTAATGTTTGTATGTACCGTAAATAAAATTTAAAATCCGTAGTAACATGTAAGATAATCTGGTTCCGGATGGAATTGGAGTGAAATACCAGCCATATCTCGGAAACAATATACCTACGATACTAAGTTTAGCTATCGTCATTGCCTACGTCAAGTGGGAGTCATAAGGTACCTTTGTATGTCCTTACTTAGATATCAAATTTTTGTAGTCGCAAATAGGCAGTGCTTTACAGATCCCTAATTAATGCTCTGAACTACCTATCAGCTTAGCAGACGGGCTATGACACGGATAACGCTTTCGCAAATAATTGTCAGCTCTTTAATGTCAGCGCTATGTAAATAGTGAGATAGTAGATACCACTATACATAAGCAAAATTAAACACACATTGTATTTTTATTCCCATTGACCAGTAGTTAGTTTAGTCCAATGTTGCTAGTGTTCAAATATATTTATTACAAAAATCTATAAATTTCTTAGTGCAGTTTCTACTAAATATACTCAAGCGGCAAATTTCACATTTGAAATCGGATGGAGCGTAAAGAAAAGCAGACTTCTCCTACTCCTTCGGTGAAGGGCAAGAACGTAGCAGAGGCCAAGAAGGTAGAGGCGGACAAAGCAGCGGAGGAGTGGCGGCGACGTTGCGGCTGCTTGAAGACCAGCGATAAGCTGAAGGAAGTGCTGAAGAACTTCCCTGGCCCCCCTCCGCCGACGCCTGCTTCTCAAGATGATGCGTATTGTTATCCAGTAAGTATATACCGTGGAAGGGACATACCCGTAATAAATCGAACCGCGGGCTTCCTAGACCTACTGGTCTATTAAGCCCGACTATAGTATAATAAAATTAAAAACAGTCAAATACTGTAAGAAAACTTTTTTTAGACAATTATATTTATTCGGGCAATGACTATGGAAATGTTGTTTTTTTTTTGTTATTTTATTATATTTATATTATATTTTAGTAAACTAGTATACAAGACATGAATGACTTCACAAGGACTGCTTAGGGCGTCCGCTAAGTGACGCGGGCGCACGCGGCGGGTTTTAGTCTATCTCTGTCACAAACTGTAAGTGTGAAAGAGATAGCAGAATCCGCCATGGGTCACTTGTCTCTGTCGCATGTAGCGTTTGTGAAAGAGATAAACTGAACCCGCAGCGGGCGCCCGCGTTACTTAGCGGACGCCCTAAAAGGGTTGGTGGTGCTTCAAATGCTGACGGATTCACGTCTTTTGAGTTATGTTCGTTCTAAGAGTTGGTAGGGAAATCTTCACAAATCTATAGATCAGATAATGGCTATACTTTGTATGGTTACATGCATATAGGTATATGTATGTTTATCGGTTCTCTCGTATATTCTATGATATCAATGGTACCTTAAGAGGTATCGTTGGAAGCGTCTTGGCTGTACGCTGGTTATAGGCTGAGACGGCCATAAAGTAAGTAAGTAAAAAATAAAATAAATCGCTCAATTAGCACAATTAAAAAATATACACGTTCCTAGCATTTTTCATCTTTTGCGCTTGCATTACGTACTTTTCGTCAAGGATCTTCTCGTAGTCGGGTTTTAGTTTATTTATTTCTTATTTTATTTATTAATTTATTTTCCAGTACGATGCAAACTGCCCGACAGATACAAAATGTTTGTATCCCACTTCGTTCGCCTACAACGAGCATTGCATATCGTCGGAGTGCAAGGGGCATGCCGACCGGCCCGCCGCCGTCGTGCCAATGCATGCCCAGTTCATAAAACATTATGAATATCCATACCACCACGAGGACTACGCTAAAAAAGTGAGAAGTTTCTTATTGTGCAGTATTAAGGGTCGTAGTAAATTTCCCTAAGGCTGGTTTCACACATGCTCCCGGAGCGGAGACGCACTCTGACTAAACTGGTCGGAAATGCCGGCTAGTCCCAGTTAAATTAGATTAATATCAAGTAAGTTGACAATATTAGTGTAAGTAGTAATAATTAAATTAGATCTTTGTTTCATGTCTAATATTTAGTAGTGCTTATACCAATAAACAGTCATGTAATGCATTCACGTTTTGGTTAGCGATCTAGATTAGTACCTATATATTTTGTAAAATTTAATGAAATTGTATGTGATTGTTAACTGTTGTGTTTGCTTAGTAAACAAATAAAATGAATTAAATACGTGAGCTGATAGAACATCTTGTCACAGCACTTACAGCAAATCGTTCCGTGCGGAACACACTCCGGGTTTTTTTATTTATTTAATGCATTACATTTTTTATTTATATAATGTAAATGGCGGACTTAAGGCGTGAGACCTTTTCTACCAGTTACAACGGGTTAGGGCCCGGATAACTTAACCTGCTCAATCGTACTGAACTATCTTTTCACAGTTCTGCGGGCGCTTCGTCGCCCGCATGACGGGCAAGACTTACGGATCTCCCGCACAAATGCGAACCCAGTCTTACCACCACATTCGTAAAAACTATTAAAAAGTACGCACATTATATCATACCATACCATATATCTAGCATAGATTCAGTCGACAACATGGTATTTAAGTACCTTTCCTGCAACTTTATTAATATATCTATATAATACTAGCTAATACCCGCGACGTCGTTCGCGTGGACTTATCTGCATCAGTCCAGTGCAATAAAATAATATTGCGACTATACATTCCTATCTTTCAAGTTGGATCAACTTGCACACGGTGTGCAAATCAAATTTAAAATCGGTTCAGTAGTTTAGGAGTCCATCGCGGACAAACAACATGACACGTAATTTTTATATAAAGAGATATTTTTTTTAAGGCCATACCCAAATTTTCCGGGGTCCTGTGGCGCCCCCATTTTAAATAAATCATTTGAAAGAAAACGGTGATATCATTTAAAATTTCGTCTTTGTCAAACTCTAGATAACCCTTTTAACTATTTTATGAACTACTGTTTATAATTTAAAGTGCGAACGTGAAGCTTTTCTACGCACATTAGCTAAAAGTGGCCGTTTTTCGCAAATGTGCGTAGAAAAGCTACACGTTCTCACTTTAAACTACAAAAAGTAGTTTAAAAAATACTTTGAATGGGTATCTAGAACTTGACCAAGACACAATTTTAAATGATATCTCCGTTTCCTTTTAAATGATTTATTTTAAATGGCGGCGCCACTGGACCCCGGAAAATTTGGGTATGGCCTTAATGATGGGTACTAATGGTTTATTACATCAAAATCGTTTAAGAAAGGCCTTGTGGCTTTTGGCCTAAAAAAGAAACATTCCATCTCATCCCGTGGATGTCAGTAGAGGCTACTAAAGGATCAAGCACAAACATCTCGTGCTATACAACTGCATTCCCAAAGATGTTTAATATCTGGCGGTGACCGGCGTAAAACTTTTCGCACAAAGGGTTGACTGTGTCAGGCAGGCAGTCGATTTGAAATTGACGAAATTTTTTTTAAAAACTTTTAACGGCTGGTTCTTTTCGATTTCGCGTGGTCTTAGCCATCCATTTGGGTGACCGTTGACATGCATATTTCATTTAAAGAAGATAATTGACCAAGTGGTTCCGTAGTTGCGAAAGCCGACTTTGAGTTCATGCCATTAAAAATGCCTATAAACTAATTTTCTATTAAATTTGTATAAAATTTCCTTTTCCGAGTACATTTTAAAAGTCGGTCGCCTATATAACTTTTTAATTTGTAAACCCTATTGAGCTCTTGATAGTTTCCGTTTAAAATTGGTTGTATACTACTGCTGTGAATTTTTTCACGTGTCCATATATAACCGTTTAGCAGATAGGTTCCTTGTTTACTACGGAACCCGCGCAAAAATGCGCGCTCGCACTTGGCAGGCCGTAGCTGAAAATCAGTGAGCTACTCTTTGAGCAGCACGAATCACTGAGCTATGACCTTTTTGGATTGCTGTAGCACATAGATACAAAGTTGTTGATGTATGTCCTTAATACGTTGTTTTTACATGTTTTGTTTTGTAATTTTTGTATTTTTCTTCTGTATGTGTGTGACTATAGCTACAAATAAACGTTTTATCTATCTATCTAACCCTTTCAAGCTCGGGAAAGCGCACCCCGGGCTCCGAAGCAGTAAATGTATCTTCAGAAAGTCTTATAAACAAAGTAAGCAATCCTTAAAAGTCAAAATGGCAACTGATCAACAAGTTGTAGCTGATGAGGGCGATAGAGTTGGTCGTGACACGGGGTGGCGACCGCAGGGGTCGTAGGGTCTGGCCGGCCATCGCTCCCGACGGAGCTTCTTCCGCTTGTCGTCGGGTATCGTTACTCAGGAATGTCTTGCTTTGTTAGTTCCTTTGACTATAGGTACTATTGCGGATCGAATTTGGCAAAGATTTTCGAATAGGGGACTACAGTCCAGGGTTAGGTTAGTTTAGGGTTTATCTCTGAATGTAATGGTGCAAGCTGGATTGACTCTCTGGTTCGAATATCTAAGGAAGGTGCTGGATGCAAGCCGCTCTAGATCGGTCATTTTGGAAATCTTTGGAAATGAGGATGAGACTTAAGACGAAAATGAATTATTAAATAATAATTTATTTTGGTTTTATTAGAGGTGTCCATAAATTACGTCAGACATTCAAGGGGGTACACGTGGTCCGTGACGTGGTCGAGCCGAAACTCATCAAATTTTACTTTGGGGAGAGGAGGGTTTCGGCAAATGTCACGTCTTTTTTCCGTAAAAACGTTAGAAGACAGAAAATTGCGAGAAAGTAATGTTAAGTCCAGTGCTGTGTACGCACGGGTGTAAAGAAAGGCTTCACGTACTCGCTTTAAACAATAAACAGTAGTCAACGAATGACTTGAAGGATTATCGAGAGCTTAATCATAAGACTCAATAAAAAAATGTGGTTTACTTCAAATGGACCCCGGAAAATTCATGTATCCCCATGTTCCTTCACAAAAATATGGCCAAGAGAATTTGCGAACGCTGCAACCATAGAGTACTTTAATATAACCGAGTTATTGAGCCTCTTCTTAGTAGTTGCAAAAGTAACTACTTACAGATTTTTTTCTAGAAAACAGAAGTAGTATTTATGAAACGTTTGTTTGCTCAGAAAGGGGTCTTTTTGGTTATGAGAAACCATGGTTAGGCAAGGTATAAAGCAGCCCCTTGAACGGGGCTTATTCATAGACATAAGTATGTAATTGTTGAAATTGTTGAAAACGCCAGAGACAAGCTAGAGATAAAGGGATATATCGGACAGTCGCTTCTCAGACGTAAGGTCCATTTTGGCTCGTTTACGGACTTTAGTACGCTGAAACTGAGTAAAATTAGCAAATTTCCGAATCAAGAATGATTCTTGTGTACTTTAGTACTATAACGTATTCTTTGCCATCGCACCTACGACCGGGGTTAGCTATCAGAGCTCGGAATAGTCGTGCAATCTTGCAAAGATGCATGCAAGTAAGTCGGTACATTACGTCGCATTTTTTATTCTTTAGGAGAGTTATTATCAAAACGTTCGCTTGCTAAGGAATGTGGATTGCGTAAACAAATCTAGATTCTGGGAACCTCAGGAACGGCGACGTCACGAGCGCTGCGACCGACGTTGGATCCGATGGTATCGGCGCACGAGCGTCCATTACGGCATCGCTGCGCCTACGCCTAGATTCGGATAGGGGATTGTGGCCGGATATAAGGGCTGGGCGTCACTAGCCCTGCCTTCAAATTAAATTAATAAATGAATTTCTCTTTAAAATTTTAATTATTTTACGATTTTGCTTAGTCTTCTTTTTTTGCCGCATAGCTTTCTGTTTACTTATTAAGAAAAAATGGCCAGAAAAACAGAAAAAGATTAATAATAAGTTTAAATTAAATGGCCTCTTCACATTTTATTTACTTACATTTAATTGTGTCTATATAAATAACAAATTAAAAAACGCTAACAAAACTCCTGTTTAATGTAACCTGCTTTGTTTCATACGTAAAAGGCCCAAGACAAGCTCCCCTAAAATGCTATATTTACGCCGGTACATTGTTGTCGTAAAATTAGTTGGACCTGCGCTGATATGAAAAGCATGTATGGTTGAGTTCAGATAACATGGTAATTTTATAAAAAATACAGGATATTATTTTTATTTGTTTTTCTTGCTTCAGTCAGAACCTTGTTATTATTGAGGTTGAGTGACCATCGTTGTTGTCAAAATCAGTGTTAATAAAAAGTGAACACTCCTTACAAGACGGCTCTACATTAGTTTCTTTTGCGAAAGTAGTTAAAAGAGAGAGGTTCTTATTTACACCTATCGGGTAGGCTACGTACGTAGCGTACGTGTTAACTTGTCTTACAATGAAGTTACAATATATTGTGATGAAGTCTAGAGGAGATGATACTTAGTACTTTTGTAATTAACTAATAGTGACGTATATCAGAGATATCGAGTGATATAGGGGTTTCTTTCATTAAATTAGGTATACAATGCTACAAACGTTAACTGAACAAAATTATATTTTTGATAAGTTTAGAAGGACTTCCTTCTTTTATAATTGTATACGTAAGTTGCGAAACGAAATTTTAAATATTTACAGCCTTTGTTATACCAGTAACAATACGAAATTGATAAGCTTTGCCGAACGGCGGCGGATAAGGCGAAGGTTCCACACATCAGATACATATTCAATTATATCACTGTACAAGTAGTACTTGTGTTTATTTTAACAGCAATTAAACCTTGCTTGTACACAATTGAGGTTATCCACACGTAATGCTGCTAATGTTCAAAGATATTATCTCTCTAGGTTAAGACCAAGTACAGTTTAGTGTTTAATGGAATTAGGGCGGTCTGAATGACCAGTCTCCGGTAAGCAATTGGAGCATCCGCCTGAAAGTCTGATTTTGATTTAGATTTTAACTTAAGTGATAATTTTTGGGTAGGTACCTATTGTCTTCTTATCTTTCAATAAAGCCAGGTCCAACATCTGGCTAGTAGCCGCGGATTGCACTTATTTTTATAGAACTGAGTGGTACCGATCAATAATTTGGGCGAAATTTGTTTTGGTCGAACTAGAGTAAAAACATAAGTATGAGCCAAAAATAAAGTAGTAATGTGCAAAAAATTTAGCTGGCTGGTAGCTTAATAATTTTTTTTTAAATTATAGGTACTGTCTATTCTTTATTTCTAATGTATTCGTGGATAAACATGTGACAGTATTTTCAACAATCTACAAAATCAATAATGTAGCCTTTCAATAATTTAGTTTGTGCAGCTTAAGGACCTAAACATGATAGTCCTGAACATGATCCATCTTTTTATGAAATGCGTTTAGTTAGTGCAGCAAATGGACCAACAAAATGTTATTCTTGCACATGATCCGTCTTTTTATTAAATAAGTTGTGAAGTAATAAAGGGATCAAAACATGTTACACTTGTTCTGCACATGATCCGTATTTTATAAAATGCGTTTAATTTGTGCAGATAAAAGACCAAAAACATGTTAGTCGCGAACATGATCCCTCTTTTTATAAATGCGCACTAACTTTTGTATGTTATTTAAAAGTTTTAAAACATTTTCTAACTAAACGATTCGACATCTGGTAAAATTACCTACAGTATTTCGTTTGTTAGAGTTTCGCCTAGTGCCGTAAGATGAAAAGAAGTCGGTAATCAAAAATACAAGTGGAAAGGAAATACCCTCAATAAATCGAACCACGAGCTTTACTTAGATCACTATAGTATAATGGAATTATAACAATAGTCAAAAATTTAAACATTTTCCGTACAAAATTGTGCAGCCGCGGGGCAATTTGTTTGGAGACGTCAATGTTTCTTTTGTTTTCTGACTGTTATTTTAGTTATCATTATTCTAAAGTAAACTAATATTGCCTGTGGTTCGATTTATTACGGGTATGTTTCTTTTACGTTGTATATGGGTTGCATCACCTACTGACAACATGACTCAGATTATCATTTCCTGGATCAGCTTTTACGATCAGTGCGGGTAGAAGAACAGCTTATAGATTCTACGTTTTTTCTTTTCTCCCAGGCCAGCATGGAAGCTTAGACTTAAAATAAATTGACCAATCAAAGCTTTTTGAATTCCTAAGAAAAAGAACTTACTTAGTAACAAATTAACGGTTGGGAATTTAGCTTCGTTAGTTTCCGAGCTACAACACAATAAATTGGCTAACGATTCCACGGAAAACAGGAGGAAGTAAGTGTATCTTGAAGAAGGATTTATAAACTCCCAACACAAGTCGGCGTTGTGTCTAGGAATTTAGCGATGATCTTTTTCTAAGAAACTACGTGAGAGTACGTCGTTTTTTGTTAAAAGTATTTTCTTTTTGGTAAGTAGTAGTAAAAATTCTTAAAGTAGCAATGGCACCAAATTATCTATACCAGCTGAATTCGCGTAGCACACTTTTAAACCAGAATCTTATTTAAATAAAAAATGGAGAAATCTGAACTATGATTTTCAAATTCTTCAAGAGATTCTGACAATTCTATAAGCAATTTTCTGGGGTAAATATGTTACTTAATGTAGAGGTGACTTAATAATAAAACATATACACATACAATTTCGGTTATATTTAAATCGTTCAGGAAATCACATATCCGCGTCAGATCATGATTTCGAATAATTATACAATTACATATTTTATATTAATTGTGACATCTTTTTTCTTCACAGCCTATATAAGTTTACTACTGGATTAAAAAGCTCTCTCAATAAAGTAAAAAATTGACCAAAATCACTAGGCTGGGTAGACGAGTTGGTAATCGCAATACTTAGATGGTATTTATTTGCTCGGGAAACGCAACTACCCGTTCTATGTTACCTCCTGAGAATCATTAAAATCCATGCTTATCTATATGATGACTCAGTCTTAAGGCTAAGCTTAAGATGAGATGAGATTCGATAAGACTTTCTTTTTGCATCAATTGAGTATGACCACAGAATGAATATAAGTATTACATACAGAACGGAAACTCCGCGCAATATGCGTCCCCGTTCCCCGTCCTCACACCTCTCCCCCATTCTCGCCTTGTAGAGGCGACTGCAGCCGCCTGCAGCGCTCAACACCCGCCACAACGTGCTTGGACGGGGAACGGGGATGCATATTTATCAAGCTTTAGACATAGGTAAATGTTTTGTAAACGTGTATCATAACATAAGTATTGTGCAATATCGTATTGTCGATGTTATTTGTTATAATGCTAATTTGATTATTAAGCTATCTAACCTGAATCACTAGGTACCAGCTGAAAATCAGCGCTGTGGTTCACACCGCAGCACAAAGCTGAGCTTGCTGCCTTTTCGGCTCTCTTAATAGATATAAGTCTAGTCTAGTACATAAGATCTTATCTGCCGAATAAAGATTTTCTTTCTTTCTTTTTCTTTATATTGCATATGCGCGGTACCTCAGGAGGTTTCGGTCCGTATGTACTTAATACTTATTAATTCTTTGGTATAACAATTAAATCAAAGTAAATTTAAATAGAGATTCAAATTAATACTCTGTTTTAAGTATTGTCGCGTAGGACGATAAGTGATAATGACAATGTCAACGTCACAAATTCAAACTAGGAGAATTCATCTAAAGGGAAATTTCGTCACTCACGTCAGCACACGATTGGCCTAGCGGTCTTGATGTTGGACTGTGAATCCATAGACCCCAGGTTCAAATCACAGTAACGTATAGTGTTTTTGAAGTTTTGTAAGAAGTTTCTAGATAACTCTAGATTTTTTTTTTTTAAACTAAACTAAACTATATTAAACTAAGCTATAAAATAAACTTATACTAAATTATGCTAAAATAAAAAATTAAATTATTATTAGATTAAATTGAAATGAAAATACAGGCCAGAAATAAAAGAAGACAAAAGAAAATTTATGACTTAAGTTTAGAACTTTGATGCGATATTGTTCGCATCCGGGGGGTATATAAGCAGAACAAGGCGCGGCCTACGCCAGTTTAATTTGAAAGTAAAATCCGAAGAAGGAAGAAGGAAGAAGAAAAAGGAAGAAAAGTAAAAGTGGAAGTAGTGAGTAAAAAGTAAAGTGTAATAGTGAGTGAAGTGAAGTGTTCAGTGCAGTAAATACGCGCGAGAGACGTTTCCGCGCGTGACAGTGCAGTGACGTTTACGCGTGTGACAGTGCAGTGACATTACCGCGCGTGACAGTGCAGTGACGTTTCTGTGTGTGTGACAGTACAGTGACATTCCCGCGTACGTACCTGTGAAAACTGTGAGTACCCTAGAGTTGTAAATAAAGGCACTATTCCATAGGATTGGTGTTTCCTTTCCTATCCCCAACCCACTCTCGTGACAGTATTATATTTTATATTGATCCTCTATAATGTGACAACTATATGAAAAACAGTCTATAACTGTATGAAAAGCCGTGTGGTTTCCGGCAGAGTAGAATAGGGCCGCTCCAAGTTCTCCCGTGGATGTCGTAGAAGGCATTTAGGAAATAAAAGCTAAACAAAGCTAATACACATCAGTGAGACCTCTCCAACCCATCTGGCCAGCGAGAAGAGTGTAGGCAAAGTCCGCTGGCTGCTCTGGCTAAGTATGGCTCTGGTAGTACAGAGAAAGTCGAGGTACATTGTGTTCCTGAATCAAAAGATGAGAACCTGAATACCATTATAAGCCAGATCGGCAGGACTGTAGGGTTCGAGGTTCAACCTGATCACATCGTGGCCTGTACAAGAACTGCCAAAATGAATCGAATGACAGCGCGCCCAAAGGCCATCGTAGTGCAGTTTAGAAATACATCGTTCCGTGACTCATTCTTGGCTGCCGTAGTGAAATACAATAGATCTCACCCGAACGACAAACTTAATACAGCTCATATTGGAAAGGGAGGAGAAAAAACACCCATTTTTGTAATGGAGCATTTGTCGCCGACTAATAAGGCACTTCATGCTGCAGTTAGGATTAAAGCTAAAGAAAATAACTTTAAGTATGTATGGGTTCGCAACGGAAAGATTTTTGTACGCAAGGACGATAACTCTGATTATATATTGGTTAAGAATGTCAAATCTATCGAAAAACTTTGCGGCTGATAAAACATTCGGTGTGGGTTTAGTTTGCATTAAGTTTATACGTTAGATATGGTTAAGATATATTACCAGAACTGTGGCGGTCTAAGGACCAAAACAGGTACTTTTTATAAAAATTTATCCGAATGCAATTACGATATCGTTGTAATTAACGAATCTTGGTTGTGTAATGACATCTTTAGTTCAGAACTTTTTGATCAGAGATATACTGTTTACAGGAGAGACAGAGAAACCTCTAGAGAAAATGATAAAGAAATGGGTGGAGGAGTAATGATAGCGGTTGATAAAAGTATAAAGTCGCAGAGACTAACTAGTCATGAAAGTACATTAGAAGATCTATGGGTTTCTTTAAATCTTAGTGAAGGAGAGAACCCTTGTAAATTAATACTATATACGGCATACCTGCCGCCACCTGTGACACTTCAAACAGTTGAAAAAGTCACAGAAAATTGTAATAAAGTAATTGATCAATATGCAGATCAGCAATATAATTTTTGTATTATTGGGGACTTTAACTTAAGTTGCATTAATTGGGCAAAGCTAAGCGAAGATAACCTAACAGACCAGCTTCCTCTGCGCGCGCAGCTGCTTGTGGACTTTCTTAATGACAATAATTTTACACAATATAATAATGTTGTTAATTCAATGCAAAGAATACTTGATCTAGTAATTAGTGATATACCCAACTGCTCTGTTGTGACTGCCTTGGAGGTCTTAAGTAAAGTAAATCCAATTCATCCACCACTCCAATTAAATATTCCATTAAAAAATAATAACATAGATAGGTTGGAACCCAACCCGTTGAACAGACGACGGAACTATAGAAAAGCAGATTTTAACTCAATTATAGCCTACCTGACAGATATAGATTGGCATACTATATTTAAAGAGTGTGAAAGTGTCAACAAGATGGTAGATAAATTTTACGCGCAGTTAGATTTCGTTATTGATAAATTCGTTCCCTTCATGCAAAATAAAAAACATAAAAACCCTCCTTGGTTTACACAAAGCTTAATTAAACGTATTCGTGAGAGGGATAAACTATTTCGTAAAGTTAAAAAATACAACAATGACATGGACAAGCTCGAATTGAACTTGTTAAATAAAAGATGTGATAAGATAAAAAGGGAATGCTATCAACGCTATATAGAAGATACAGAGAATAAGATCTCACAAAGCCCAAAATATTTCTGGTCTTATCTTAAAAATAAGCGAGATAATAAAAGTACTCTTCCAGAAACAGTTTCTGATGGATCAAAATCATGTTCTGACGGTGTAGAGATTTGTAATCTTTTTGCTACCTTTTTTTCTTCAGTCTATAGCAGTGGTTCAGAGCCACAAAATGATCCATATGAGCATATGACGTCAAATTGTTATAAAATATCCGGTAATGAATGTTTATCTTCTTTATATATTAACAAGGATGACATCAAGAACAAACTGAAAGGATTAGATATTACGAAAGGTGCCGGGCCTGATAATATACCACCTTCGTTCGTAGCACCACTGTCATCTTATCTGGCGGAACCGCTGTATATAATATATAATTATTCTTTAAAAGAAGGCATATTTCCAAAAAGGTGGAAGACAGCTAAAGTCATTCCGGTTTTTAAGTCAGACGATGAGACAAAAGTTCAGAATTATCGGCCCATCTCCATTTTATCAATTTTTGGTAAAGTCTTTGAAGCTTTGATTTGCCCTCATATACAGCGTTTCTTTCAACCATTACTATCAGAGTATCAGCACGGGTTTGTTCCAAGCAAGTCAACCACAACAAATTTAGTATTGTTTTCCGAAACTTTAGTTGAAGCGGAGGATGCTAATAAACAAGTAGACATTCTATACACGGACTTTAGTAAAGCCTTCGATAAGGTACCTCATAATGTACTCCTGCGGAAGTTGGGACTTCTTGGCATCTCGGGAAATTTGCTAAATTGGTTTCAGTCATATCTCGAAGATCGCAACTTTTATGTAGTTGTCAACGGTTATAGTTCTGAACTTCAGAAAGTTACATCAGGTGTTCCCCAAGGTTCCCATTTGGGACCAATATTGTTCAACATTTTTATTAATGACGTGACATCAGTTTTTAAAAACTCTAGCCCATTCCTGTTCGCAGACGATCTTAAATTTTGTAGAACAATTGAACAAGTAGAGGACGTAAATTTACTTCAGTCTGACTTGAACTCATTACTAGAATGGTGCAAATTTAATCGTATGCATCTTAATCCTGATAAATGTGTCCACATGAAATGCACAAGAAAATTAAATGTATTAAGGTCGTCTTATTATATAGATTCACACAATGTAAAAGAAGTAAATGTAATTAGAGATCTTGGAGTAACATTTGATAAAAAACTCACGTTTATTCCCCACATCGACAACATTACTAAGAAGGCATCTAAACTCTATGGGTTTGTATTTAGAAATTGCAGAGATTTCCGGAAAACCTGTACTAAAATTTTAGTCTTCACAACTATGGTGCGAAGCATATTAGAATATTGTAGTATAGTCTGGCGTCCGCACTATGCAACACACGCACTCCGTATAGAACGATTACAAAAGCGCTTCTTAAACCATCTTACTTACACGGCTCGAAAACATAAGGAGCTAAAATCTTATGACGAAAGACTGAATTACTTTAACATTAGCTCATTAAAGAAAAGAAGAGAGTTTCTAGACCTAAAATTTTTTTATAAAATAGTCCGCAATAAGATTAACTGTCCACAACTTTTAAGTAAAATTACGTTTAGAGCTCCCTCTAGAAGGCTTCGAGGTATTGTAGCACCATTAGTTTTACCTTTCCGTCGAACTGTTTTAGGTCGCAACTCACCCATCTATAGAATATGTAACCTATATAATAAAGTTAGTCATACCTGCGATGTGCACCATGACTCACTGAAAAAATTTTGTACAAATATTGGTAGCATCCTGTAGATACCCATTAGGGTTGGGGAAAGACTTGTCAATGAATCCATTACACTATAGAATAGTGTAAACTTTGTATTGGTATGTCTAGATTAATTGCTTTTAAACCGACTTCAAAAAAGAAGGAGTTTATCAATTCTTTTTTTTAATTTTATTTGAAAGCTTTTACTCCCATGTCGGTCCCATATTAATCTGGTGAATACAAGATGAGAAACATTGGAGATATTGAAGAGGCTCCTGAAAAAAATTGAAGTCGGTTGTTTTTTTTTTTTGTTTTGTTATTTTTTTATTCTTTTGTTGGATAGACAAACCAGGTAGGCAGGTATTATTTGATTTAAACGATAACCTGTTAGTGGCTGGCAAACATGGTTATCATGCTCTGCGACCTTGTTTGGCTATTGCATTTGATTAAGTACTGTATTTTTACTATTAAGTACCAAGTTCTTGAATTCTTATACTAGTTTGTTGTAAAGCAAGTGGTGTTCACCTTAGAAGGTGTGCGCATTTTGCGTAAATGTTTAACACTTTAGATTTAAGAATGTAATAATGTAGTACACAATGGTGAACCTAATAAATAAAAAAAAAAAAAAAAAAAAAAAAAAGTCGTGCTCCTGCAGTGGAACAAAAACACCTGATGATGATGAAAAACAGTAAATTGTAAAATTTAATTCGTAAGTGGCAACTAGCTGCCCTCGTGTTTGCTGTGCCCTTGCAGGGCGTAACTTGTACTTATCTTTATTATGTAACAACTTCGAACTTGTGACTTGCAATAAAAATCTGTACCTGAATCTTGATTTGTTCCAGGCAACAAGGTAAATGTAGACTGTGCTTCCAGGAACTCCACAGCAGAATATGGATCATCGTCGCGGACCTGGTTCGGTTATTGCAGCTGTCGGTGACCGCCACAGCCCTCGCCTTGTACTACCTCATCTACTGCTACATGCAACTCGTGTACTACACATTGAGGAGTGCTCTCTACTTCCACCATGCCGATGGGTAAGGTTAATTTCGAATGCCACTCTTTGTCAAAATTTATTCTCCCAAAGTACAAAATACTTTTAACAAATGGCGGATTTAATGCCAGGAGCATTTTCTCTCAGTCAACCATAGGGATAAACAGAGAAAATTATGCGGCCTTTAAGTAAGCACAGGTCTGGCACTTCATAGAAACGGAGTAACAAATATACCTAGATCTACTACAAACGAAACAATATATCTGCACACGTCAAATGTGTGAGATAAACAATCAGGGTCGTCACCACAGAATTTGTTACTTTGTTTACCTTAAAATCTATAAAAGATATCTATAAAATTTGTTTTCCGTGGATAAACAATGATAATGTGCGCAGTTTCTCACCATTATGATTCAATAATACTAAGTGACTCGCGTAACGTCAACGTGCGACTAGCAACAACCCTGTTTTACAGGCGCTTACAAGGCCGAAAAGCGGGGAAGGGGTTGCGGGACTTGCGGGGACGCCGGATTGCGGGGGACAGCGCGAGTTTCCGTTCTGTTTGTAATACTATTATTAATTCTGTGCAGTAAGTATGACCATTTATTATTATTTCGTATGTAGGTATGTTACGCGATATCTTCGCCACTTTTTTGAAATTAATTTTTATTTGAAAGCCTTTAGTATCAAATTGGTTTCACATTAATTTGGTGAAGATGTGACGAAGAACTGTGGAGATATGGAAAAAACTCCGAAAGAATTTTAAGGCGGTTGTTTTTTTTAAATGATTCCATCGGGCTAGGTTTGTTTTTATACACAAGTCACAACTCATATGATTCGAACTAATATATCTGCTTAATATTTAAAGATGTGCCCTGTAGTGTGACTGCGCAAAGGTTGAAAATAGAAATAAGTAGAATATCTATTTAAATAAGTCCACGAGTATGTAGCATGTTTGCTTAAATTAATGCGTATGCATTTACATTATTTCCAAGAAGGTTTGACATCGAATGCGTTTTTTAAGGATTGGGTAATAATATGATTTTTTTTATATTTAACAAAAAGTACATGACAATGTACTTTCTATCTAGGTGATAGTTTCAGACACTCACTAGTGGAAAACACTTTTGACAAAAAGAGCCTGACTCCTAAATGAAACAAAGAAAGATGTTTTAATAACCATTTTTAAATAATTTGTTTATTTAAGTAATGTTTATGTTTAAAATTTATTATCCTAATGCCAAACTGCCCAAGTCGTTTACATATAGAACCAGCTCAAACTTGTGATTTTGAATCGGGCAATAGTTTGATCGTTCGATCGTCAATAACTGCCATATAACTCCATACTGAATCCCGAAATGATCAAACTTTCCCCCAGAATGATCAAACTATCGCCCAAAATGATCTAACTATGACCCAGAATGATTAAACTGTGGCCCAGAATTATCAAACTATGACCCAGAATTATCAAATTACGGCCCAGAATGATCAAACTATCGCCCAAAATGATCTAACTATGACCCAGAATGATTAAACTGTGGCCCAGAATTATCAAACTATGGCCCAGAATTATCAAACTATGGCCCAGAATTATCAAATCATGGCCCAGAATGATCAAACTATGGCCCAGAATGATCAAACTATGGCCCAAAATGATTAAACTGTGGCCCAGAATGATCAAACTATGGCCCAGAATTATCAAATTACGGCCCAGAATGATCAAACTATGGCCCAAAATGGTCAAACTATGGCCCAGAATGATCAAGCTATCGCCGAGAATGATCAATTGACGCCCTAAAAATCACAAGTGCGCGCTGGCTCTTAGTGCTTGAGTTTTATTCAAATTTCTTTTTTCAACAGGCCCATGAAAGTAACAATAGGCATTGTGACGATAACCTCCGTGGTGGTGGGTTTCAATCTGGTGATAAGGATGGAACGGCTCATCGGGATCTTTTGATGAATTTTACTTTAAAAAAAATGTCTGTACTAAAAATGTCTGTAACTCGAAGAAATAATAACTGATGACCACAAAACGGCTTTTTTTCCCCATTTGTTCAGACACGTATACAGAGTGACTTTGTACCCACTAGCCAAATTTTGGAGCAAGTTTTTAACTACTTAACGTTCGTACAAGATACTTAACTATGTTTTATTAAAAATCGATAAACATATTTCGTCCTTCCATACACAAGCCATTGGGCCAAACGTTGATTTATATGGAAACCCGAAAATTTTTTTTTGAGTTTTTCGTATTTTGCTTTTTTTTAAATAGTAGTTTAGTATAAAGGACTGAACTTGCTCCGAAACTGGTGGGTAAAAAGTCACTCTGTTTAGCTTTACATATTATTTGTGGGTTTCTGTCCTATGATAAATACGACTTGATGGTTTCCATTTAACAACAAAAATCTTCAGTGCCAAAAATAAATCCGTAACTCGAAGAAATTATTGCTGATGACCACAAAACGGTTCCTTTCTTCCCTTGTTGTTCAGTACGGTAGCTTTTCCTAATGGCTAGCTTTGTGTGGTGACGGATTGCGCGGAACGTTCACTTTGCACCTGGACATTGTTTCCCAAATTGTTTAGTGAGCGATTAAGGCCCCCCTCGTGCTGAGGTGCCATTTTTCAAACGCGAAGTCACCAAACGAACGGTTTTTTGTATGCAATAACAATTTGTTAAGGTGACTTTGCTTTTCAAAAATGGCACTTCTGGACCATTTCTCGGCTGAAGAGGCACGGCGGAGGCTGCCGTCGCTAACATTTGGTAGCCGGCCGCCGCGCTATGCGCACTCTACTCACCGCACGACCATAGTTTTCGCGCCGTTTCCGATTGTGATCCAAATTTCTAAGTTTTGTGTGGTGTCAATGACTATTTATTTGTGTGAACTGTGAGTTACGTAGTGCAAAATGTTGCTGAATTTTAGGTGAGCGCGGGAAATTTTGCATTGTTTTATTTTAGGGGATGAATGAATGAAAAAGAAAATTGGTTGGAAAAACAATTTTAGTTGTTTAAACTAATTTTTTTTTGGTAAAGTTGCACCTCTTGTTTTTTAAAATCTAGGAAGTTTAATTTGAGTGTTTTGATTTAATAGCACAGCTTCTAGCTTTGTAATGTTAGTATGACGCCCTATCAAATCCGCCCGCCCTTGATAAAGTGTCATATATTAATTAACCAATTATTCAAATGTATAGGTAGAAATAACTCGCCTATTCAATCGGTTCTACATAAATCGTAATTTGAAACAGTGGATAAGGTTAATGTAAATCTTTGTTACCCTACTCTTAACTTTTTGACTTGTTAAAGGTACCTAGTTCTTGCCTAATATTTTACTTACATAATATATGTAATAAAACAACGCAACATATTAGGCACATATCATGCAAGATTTGAATATTTTATATAAGTACTTATACGTACTAGTTAGCATATGTTTCATGGTTGAAACACGAACTCCCCAAATCGTCAGTCGATTACACATTAGACTTGGTCCAAGATGTCAGTTTGATTGTTCAGAAAAACAGGAACAATGTACAGTTGGCAAGTAATTAATTGCTGGAATCGGACGCGCAAGAAATTATATTTGTACTAGTTCTGTGACCCCGCTACGCTCGACCGGCGGAAACCATCCAGCATTCGACGCGATCGCTTCCAAATCTGACACCGGATAAAAAAGTTAAGACGCAACTTCTTCAGCGATGACCGCTTGAATGTATTTAGTTTGATCTTTCTGTTTACACTCACTTGAAGTAAAACGGGATCCTTTTTGATTTAAAGGACTTTATTCCAAGGATTATTTTGAACTTTGCCATACTTTTTTTTATCATTGAGATCTTTAAGTTTTGATTGAAATGAATGCTGTTGTAACAATTTATGTAATAAATAAGTAATAGTAATTTGTAGTTCAATAATGTTGCTTCAAATAATTTTTAAAGCACACCTATCCCTGTGAAGCTTGATTGAGAATTTAGTAATATTGGTCTCAAAACTTTTTCAATGCTCTTTATAAAGTCGTCATAGTCAATTTCACTGCTGGACATAGGCCTCTTACATGGATGTCCAAAATGATCGATTTAGAGCGGCAAATAGTAATAGGAAATTTAGAACATTTTTTATTTTTCAATAAGATTATTCGATGCAGCAAAAAAGTCGTACCTTGGCGTCTTTACTTTTTACCGTATCTTTAAAAACAACAATTTGGCATTGCAGCTGCTCAGCAATCAACAACTTTGAAGCCAAATTTTCCGAACTTTGCATTTTACCGCAAATTATCGATTATTCGGTATTGTTTTGTAGTCCTTTGTTTTATAATGAGATATAGAACAAATTGCTATTTATATTGAATTGATGCCTGTCAAAATTTTCTTAGTGCAGTCTAATTTGATGTGTGTTTCATCACATCAGTGTAGTTAACAAATTGCAGACACAATAGAAATAACAATTGAATTTCGTCCACAGCCGTCGCCCACAAGTGTCCTGCTATGTGTTAAATTATAGTAGTTGAACGTTAACACTATAGTCGGTAGGCCTTTTTTTAATCAATTTTATACTCTTAACAATTTTAGGATAGGGTAATTTAAACTCAATTAACACGCTCAGCGCCATGTGTATTTTTTGATGCACCTTGATTGTTTTACTATTGTGTCTGTAATCCATGGTGGTCAATGGGTTAAAATCAAAGGAAGAAGATTTATATCTATTCTTTTCCTGACCTCTACATACTACGACCGCAGCAGCCCCCGAATCCGGCAAGGTGTGAGAAAACTGTGACATTGGCACTAATAGGTCATTCGTCAGTTTGTCGCCAGACGTGCAAAGCCGAGATGTCACGCCACGCGTGGCGCTAACGGTGGTTCCGCTCGGCGATACTGCACATGTGTGACTAAATGTTTTACATAACCATTTAACATAGGGCGTGAAAAGGATTTTTCAGTGGCAGCAGGAGTAAAGACTGAAAAGCCGCAATAGGTTTTTGCGGAGCACAAATGTCCTGGACTGTGATATCAAAGAAGTCAGTATTTTAAAACTCTGTAAAAGAGCCACACTGTATCTACCTGCACCCTGGACCACTTATGTGTGGCTACTGACATCGCCGTCAGAGGGACTATATTAACTAAATAAATAAAATAAATATAACATCACACAGATTGAGCTACCCCAAAGTACGTTCAAGACTTGTGTAATGGGATACTAACTCAACGATACTATATTTTATAACAAATACATGATAAACATAGTCAATCTTTATAAATCAATAGAATAAAAGACATCGATACGCAAAGAAGAAGGTACTGTATAAGTGCACTTTGGCTACCGAGGCGTCTCATTAGTGTTAATACACTCGTGTAGGTATGTATAAAGAAGACATCAATTCGGTGCAGCTTCGTAACATCACAATAGAATGAAGAAATTTGTATCAAGAATTATCTTGTACAACGGGGGCAGTCGGCCTATTGTGGCTGATCGTTAATAATCTTAATAGTATACTATTAATTGATTAATGCCTGCCTACGCGGAGTATAGTAAGGCAGAAGAGCGTGTGACCTGTATGCCCGTTAGGATTAATCTTTTTGTGTAAAGAGAAAGAGTAATTAGATTAAAATAGCCACTTATCAAAGAATGTTTGTAAATTACGTAAATGGTGCGACGGGATTTACAATTACAAAAAGTGATGTTTTAATAAAATAAAATACTGCATTAAATACCAGATAAGATTAATAATACAATCAAAGAGAAAACAAAAACTATGTAATATAGTATAACTACGTGAGAAATACAACAACATTTCTCTGTGTAAAAGAATAATATAATCGGAGATTATTATATATTTTAGAGAGTTTCAAATTATTCATTTTTCCTCCAATTTTCAGTAATCATTTTCTTATTGAGATCGTGAAGAAGAAGGTGATTTTCTTCGTACATTTGCGAAAAACGGCGACTTTTGGCAAATGTGCTAAGAAAAGCTTCACTTTAAACTGTAAACAGTAGTTTATAAAATAGTTTGAAGGGTTATCTAGAGCATACAGAAGACAACATTTCAAATGATATCTCCGTTTCCGTTCAAAAAAGTATTACTTCAAATTGAGGCAGCACTGGACTACTTTAATGGCCAGTATTTATTTGGCCTTTAATTTACAACAAATAATCAAACATTACACCGAGTTAGATAAGAGTTAATGATAAATTTTGTATTCAAGAGTCTTTTATTGCAATATTTAACTGTATGCGGTCAGAAACTTGTATTTTTGTAGAAAAAACAAGAGGCTGTCAAGAAGTAAGTCATTTGCTTAAGTTTGTCACTATTTCTTATAACTTAGCCTTTAGGTACTAAGTAATTGTCCCCACAACTCTTTGTTTTTGTTCAAATATAGTTTCCCTTTACATAAATAAATCATCATCATCATCAGGTCTTCTTGTCTCCACTGCAGGAGCACGACCCTTTCTGTACTACTAGAGCCATACTTGCCCAGAGGACTTGGCCTACACTCTTCTCGCTGGCCAGTTGGAGAGGTCTCATTGATGTTTATAAGCTTTGTTTAGCTTGTATTTCCTAAGTCCCCTTTTACGACATCCACGGGAGGACTTAAAATGATCCTATTCTACTCTGCCAGAAATCACACTGCATAAATAAATATATGCTACATAATCATTGACCTTTACACTAATTAAGTTGTAGAAAATAAAAGTGATTTTATTGTTTACATAGCGGTTGTATAATTGGCTGGTCACTAATGAGACTCCTTGACTGCGACCCAGTTGCTGCAGGAAGCGGTAATGAGGCCGAAGATTTAGGAAGCGCCGAGGCCGGAGTTATGACGGCTTACACAACGCAGACAATATGTGCGGCCGAGGATGCGCTGTTGAACAACTAGGGAAATAAACAAATCTGATGCCCGCGACCTTTTTGTTGGTAAAAGTATAAATGATTGATGAAAACTTTGGGAAGATCTATGTCTAGCAGTAGACATTATGTAGCTTAAATGATGACGATGATGATAATGAACTACAATTTGCTACTTTCCAACAGCTCATATCAGATACTTAAAAAAAAGGGTTTGTATGAAATACAAGCTGATGACCTCATAGTTTCTTGGAGTCCAATACATACTTACATACATACTAATGGGGCAGACAGAGCATTTTGGGTCTTGCGGTTCTATGCAGAGCCCAGGGCCGCAAGACCCAAAAGCCACTTTTAGCGTCATGGTGGGCGAGAAGATGGAAAAGCAATCAATACAGTGATGGGTTGGTAGCCGCATCGCCTGTTAACATGATTTGCATTTTTGCCCATTCCCTCGATCGGCTTTTACGATCTGCGTGGGAAGAGAAGCAGCTGGTACATTCTAAGTTTTTTTATTTCTCTCAGACCAGCATGGGAGTCCAGACCAGCATGGGAGATGGCAGCATGGAGTCAAATAGCGCTCTTAAGGGGACGCACCGTGAAAATGGGCATTTTCTATTTCTTATTTCTCAGCGAATATCAGAAATTTAGAACTGATACTTGCTAATAGCATACTAGAACGCTTTTCTAGCATAATTGTGGTTGTGGATACATGATTAGTTAATTTTTGTAACACAAACTTGCTCGTCAAAAACACCTCTACCAAAACATATATGGTCTAATTTCTCACAAACGAGAGGGACTTCAGCTTTGAAACTTTTTATGCAGATCAGTAATTATGTAATCTTCAAAATTGTGGTTCAAATTTTTTTTTGTTGCTTTAGTTTTAATTTTAGAGCTATTTTTCTATAATTGATCAGTTTTGCGTGGCTTTAGATTTCAGTCATATAAGCCCTTTTACCTTCCTGAAAATTATTGTAATTGCCGTCTCGCTTTTTCGCGAGTATATTTAAATAAACTGTTCTTGTTGCACTGATTTTTGACAGTTATACATCAAATTGTCAGATGGCCGATGGGCCTCGCGGAGCAAGGACGCGTCGCTCTTCACAAAAAAAATGACATTTAATTTCGTAAAATTATTGTCACAGTGTAAAATAATATCACGAATATATATGGGTCGAACAGTCTGTAAACAAATGTGCGAGAAACTTTCTTACACTGTGTCACTTGTCATAATGTCAAAGGAAGTGTCAAAGTATAGCGTGGCATAGATTGATTACCTGACAGACATGGTCGGCATATATTTTTTTCATACAAGTACCGTACATACAATATCGATTTATAATATTTTAGTTTTATTTAATTACCAGTTTTGTGGCAATAAATTAATTTTATAATAGCCAAAGAAACTTATATATAGATACTCTTCGGATTTATTTACTTTTAGATTTCGAGAAATATACACGTACATACTGTACTGACTGACTGGCTGACTGATATGGTTGTTTGACCTGCGCCGTGCTGATAGCCGTAAGGAGTGAAGCTCACTTGCTTGGTGGGGGAGCAGAGAGGGGGGGGGGGGCTTTCTGCTTATCCCTCTAAACTAGCAACCAAGTGAAGCTTGAGGCCTAAGGCAGAGGTCAGCTACGAGGCCGTAGGCCGAGCCACTCCCACCACGTGCTTCGTCGTTCTTTTTTTTGCAAACCAAGATGGCCGCCGAAAGCATTTTTTTGGAATCCAGGATGGAGTCTGGGCTTTAGAAAATTAAACTTTTTTCGTTAGTAACGTCTCACTGAGACTTTGTAGGAGTCTGATTTTTGCATGAGGGGGTAAAGCATCCTGCGGAACTCGAAACTGGATTCAGATTTTGGATCCAAAATGGCCGCCCACACATTTTTCTTGTTTTCTTAAGTAACTGGAGCTTTTATCCATTTTATGAACTGGAAAAATATCTTAGCCTACCTCAACAGCTGCACGAAAAACCGCGGGCTGCTTGCAGCTTGTGCAACGCCTAAAGAACTAGTACATTTGTTAAAATTGATATAAAATATCGATGAATAAGTACGTGTATAAAATATCGTTAGTCTATATACTATATTTGTGGCCTTAAAAAACCATAACAATATCGATAGGACTATTGATAATATTGATTACTGATAGTTTACAATAATATCGATGACAAGTAAAACTATCGACAGTTTTTAGGGTTCCGTTTTAAACAAGGAACCCTTATAGTTTCATCATGTCTGTCTGTTTGTCTGTCATCCGACGTTTTATTTAGAAACTATAAGTACTAAAAAAGCTATAATTTGGCATGGGTATATTAATCATGCAAAAAAACAGTGAAGTAAAATATGGAAAATCTTATACCTTTATACGAGCAATTCTTGTATATGTATTTATTTATAAATTTCTATGATCTCAAAAACGGCTCTAAAGATTTCGCTGAAAATTGGTATATTTGGGGGTTTTTGGGGGTAAACAATCGATCTAGATTAATCTTATGTTTGGGAAAACGCGTGTTTTTGAGTTTCTTTCTACGCAGAATATGGTCGCTAATTTCGTCGCGCCGGCCGCCATCCGCTTAGCTCAGCGGTTAAGGATACTGACTGCTAGAAAGAGTGTTACGGGTTCGAATCCCACTCGGTGACTTACTTTTGTTTTTTTTTGTGTTCAAGTTTATATTTTTTTTTTATTTCGTACTGTTTTTAGACAAGTTTTAAAAAATATAGTTAATGTTTGAGATGAAACCGACCGAGCAAAGCTCGGTCACCCAGGTACTATAATATTGTAGCTCCAATTAAAATTTTTTTTTCACTAACCCATCGTGTAGGGTATCGTTAAATAGGTCTTTCAAATTATTTTGAGCTTGTTAACACCATTTTTTATTTAAATTTCTAGAATATTTGTATTTAATAAAAGTTAAAATAAAACTATCAAACCATTAGGTTTGATAGTTAACGAATTTAAAAAAATCAAAGGATTAACGAATTTAAAAAAATCATAAAATGAAAATAAAATAAGTTTTTAGACGTTTTTGGTGGCGTAGACTTGGCTTGGCCGGACGATTTTACCATTTGGGTACGGAACCCCAAAAAAATAAAAGATCTAGTTTAACTTTAAAAAATTGGGTAAAAATAAAGGACTGAATCACCCTTTCTTGGCACTTGTTTAAAATTTTGCCCATCGTTTACAGTAGCACAACTGTACTATAGACAAATCTGAATACATAAGATTGTTCTCCTAGCATTTACACTACATAGACACTTCGCAAATTCGACGTCAGTTTAAAATAAATGTAGTGCCCACACTAGTGCCAATATACAACGTGGAAGAGTGCCTATATACCCGTAATAAATCGAACCACGGGCTACACTAGACCACTAAGTATAATAAAATAAAAATCACAACCAAAAACTAAAAAAAATTGGCATTTCCATACAAAAGTGTGCAGCCGCCTGGAAAATTTGTATGAGAATGTCAAATTCGGTTCTTTTTTACTGTTATTTTATAATTATAATAAAGTGATCTAGTATAGCCTGTGGTTCGATTTATTACGGGAATGTCCCTTTCATGCTGTATATTATCTAATTATTTTTTTAACACACTTGCTCGTAAAGTGGCTCTAATTTCATCGGTTTTAGATATATTTTGTAGGTCATAAAACACGCTTGCGATATAAACATATTAAAAATTACTAAAAACGGCCACTTTTGACACTTTTTAAGGTTTCTAAAGCTGATAGTATTTCAATGACTTTCGAGGTTCTAATGAAACTTAAGGATACTAGCTTAAAAGTTGTGCGAGGATTTCTGATAATCTCATTTACAGAAAGATAAATTATTTTTTCTGTATTTTCAAGGTCGCATACGCTGGTAGCAGCCTTAAAATAAAAATCTGTTTAGATATAAGTGTATTGAAAAACGTCGTGCGATATACGTGTGTATATTAGTTAAAACACTTTTAGCTCTATTACGCCCTCGCTTTCGGCTCGGGCTGGAAAATCATCACACACAAAACTTATATCATAACGTACAACTATTTTGCATTTGCAATTTTAAAAATATTACTTACTTTAATATAAATAATTGAATAATGCAGCTCTTTTTATATAGTTACTTATTTACCCCTTAGTAATTTAGTACATACATGCTGACTTTTCATTGGTTTTGGAAAAATATCTATTGTAAATAAATTCCTCTATCCATATACTTAATTCAAATTTGTGTATGACATAAGATAAAAAAATCGAGACCACGTAGTTACGCCCGATCAAAAACTACCGCATGACCTCGATGATTTTCGGCCGGCCGGACGGAGGTGGTGCCTGGTGGTACTACTAATTGATCTCACGATTTTACTTTGTTTTTGAATTTTTATTTCGACTAGCTAATTAGTTTTACTAACGACCCTTAAAAAATGGCCCTTAGCTTCAAAAACAATGAAAAATCACTGTGTATATTTTAAAATTTTAATAAACTATTTTTGTTTTTTCTAAAGGCTGACCGGTAGACAAAGCATCAGCATTAAGTCCTTGTACGGACATGACCTTATTCAATTCTTTACAAAAACATAATATGTTACAAAAATGTAAAAATATTAGATTTATTTCATTACGTCATGTCTTCCATACTGTAACCTCTTTATATTTTTAACTCTATCTGCATTGCGTTTAGACATTACTACAAACCTAGCGGAAAAGAACGGACAACTTTTGAATCAATTTTGACAGATTTTGAAAAATAAAAGCGTAGAGCCAAGCCTTAATATAAGTTTTTCTGCAATAATCAATCTAAAATCACTTGGATAATGGATATGATCAATGACAAGTAACATTATTTTTTGACGTTTAATTTTTTAACAGTTTTAAATAAATTATTTTTTACCTAGGAAAATACCTAATGCAAAATTGTTTAATATTTTAAAAAATCCCAAGGCCTTATCGGTTGTAAAGATAAAAATTATTATTCGTAAAACAGTCCAAATACGCAGTGTAATCAGCGTCCATACAAAAGACTTCAACGAGCGCTATAGGCGAGCCGAAACGCTACGCTCGTAGCAACTGGCTGTTTTAGTTAGTTTCAAGAAATGATGATGCCAAAAATAATTTATTCCTCAAGAAAATAAAGAAACAAAATAAGCTATGATTTTTTACATAAACAACATTTCGTTCAATATTATCGTAAGCTTTACTTTGGCCACAAAACAGCTTGAAATTCTGCGACCAGTTAGTGCCTAAACTGGGTGTTTAGAAATGAGAAATAAACAAATCTCGATTCGATCAAATTACGCAGCTATGCGTTGTCCCCAAAACACCATAAAGTTTCGCGAACAGATGATGCTTAAATAAAGTTAATAAGATTTTCCACGGTTTTTTGCAGTAAGAGGTTAAGGCCTGAGACGCGGAAACCTTGTTGAGCTGATCGTTTTTATGCTCTAAATTCCTGAGCTGTTGTGTGCGTAAAATGCAATTTTATTCATTGAAAAACTTATTGGGTAAAAATTTACTTCTACATGATTCTGAGGCATCGCGCATGATCATGATGCGCTTAGTAAATGTATAAGATGCGTAGGTAACCTCTGTGCTGTGTGTGATGTACGTGTGATGTAACACCAGCCAAGTTATCTAAGTAAGTTAAAATCTGAATAAAGAATGTTATAGTGCCGCATAAGGAGAGTAAACGTTGGCAATAAAATAAAAATTATACGTTTTTTTAAAGACCGGTTCTAAATTACAAACAATCACTGTTATCATCGTCATCATCAGGTCTTTTTGTCTCCACTGCAGGAGCACAACTCTCTCTGTATTACCAGAACCATACTTGGCCAGAGCTGCCAGAGGACTTGGCCTACACTGTTATACGAATAGGTAATATACATTTCTTTGGAAGAAGATTTTAGTTACTATAGTTATTGGATATAACTTAACGGTTTTTTATATCTTTGTTAATTAATATATTAATTTGGTGCATTCTTAGAACGGACACGTAACAGTTCCTTAATTTTAAACGGATTTTCCAATTACAAAATTGATAACAGTGGCGTGCTCCCCGCCGGATATGCAAAAGTAACGGGTCGGTTTAATCGCAAGTCGATCACGAACCATATCGATTATAATCGAGTAAACGACTCGATCGCAGATACCCATTGATTGCGCTCCCAATCACGATCGCCGGTCAGAGTTCAGACGATTTGTCGGTAAATTCAGACGAATGCAAATTGGACACTTCATATTGTGCTCATTCCCATTGGTATTTAAAGCATTGTAAAGTGCACTACTTTGATTGACGTACATCTGATGTTGCCCTTGTAGAGATACGATCTGTTGTATTTACATGGATAATTAGGTTTGTGTTCGTAACTTCTCACATATTAAAAAGAAAGTTCTGCTTTTTAGCCTACTTCCGAAAAAGGGAGGAATTTATCAATTCGTCGAGATCTTTTTAGGGTTCCGTACCCAAAGGTTACCCTTTGGGTACGGAACCCTAAAAAGATCCCGTCTTTACAAACGGGACCCTATTACTAAGATTTCGCTGTCTGTCCGTCTGTCTGTCACCAGGCTGTATCTCATGAACCGCTACAGTTGAAATTTTCACAAATTATGTATTTTTGTTGCCGCTGTAACAAGTTAAAAACAAATTAAAATAAATATTTAAGGGAGCTCCACAAACGCGATTTTTTTGCCCTTTTTTGCTCGATATCTATAATGACAACAATAGCAAGTGTTTACCACACTTGAAATATTCACTAAATACTCGAATCAGTTGTATTTTTATTTCAATAATAAATAAAAAAATTAAAATATTTAACGGTTAGATAATGGTACGGAACTGTTCGTGCGTGAGCCCGACTCGCACTTGGCCGGTTATTTAATTTATATTTACCGATTATTCAAAGTCGCCTGGACCAATTTGAGAAATTCTTTTTATATTTGAAAGGTCATACATGTCAAGTGGTCCCATAAAATTTTTATCAACATCGGTTGAGCCGCGTTTAGCTTGCGTTAGTATGATTCATAATAAATATATCTATAGGTAGACAAGTACTTACCTAAATATCTAAGACACAAACGTCTTTGCTTCAAATACGCTATTTCTAACAAGTCAAATCAGACACTTTTTTCTAAACGTCAAAACAAACAGTTTCTATGGGATTTTGTATGAAATACAGCCAGATGACGTCACAGTTTTTTGAAGTCAAATAGCGCTTTTATTATCACTTTTTCTGCAATAATAAATTTAAAATCACGATAAAATGGATATGTTCAAAGACAAGTGAAATTATTTTGCGATGTTTTATTTGGTTATCAGTACAAAATAATTTATTATTGGCTAAGGAAAATACTCAATTCTTTTTATATTTGAAAGGGCATACATGTCAAGTGGTCCCATAGAAATTTTATCAAAATCGGTTGAGCATGCCACGTTTAGCTTGCGTTAGTATGATTCATAATAAATATATCTATAGGTAGACAAGTACTTACCTAAATATCTAAGACACAAACGTCTTTGCTTCAAATTGTAATGATGACTTGTTAAAATCCATTTACAATTAAATAAACGACTTTTTAGGAAGCTACTCCCACTTCACGATTTTGACTTGACTACTTGAACTCAAGACAGAAACATTAACCCGTACCCAGCAGATGTAATTGACCTGCTATTAATTACTATGACGAAGGATAAATACAAACCGAACCAATTTTACGGCAATCTTATTATGAAAGGAATTCGTTTCAAGTTTCAGTAGTGAAATATTTTCAGATTTCTTCTAAAATCTATCATATGAGATTTTGAGATAAAATTGGTTTACATCTTATTTCCAATTTCAGCTATGAAGTCGTACGTAGGTGAAATGTTAATTAGTAAAATATTTAGATAAATACCTAATTAGATACTTAACTATGTGGCTTTGTGAGCTATAGATCACACGAATCTTTCTTAGCATAGCTTAAAACTGAATAAATCACTGTGCACATTAAATACAGAGAGCAACGCCATTTTGAAAAAAAAAATATTCTCAATACAAAATTCCATTCTTATCCTTAGGTACATATATTATAAATACAAAGGTTATTTTGATTAAAAATAAATGTAGTTTAATAGCTAGGGAAGGACATGGGATAGTTTTTATCCTGAAATTCCCACGGGGAGTAAAGCCCTCGGGCACAGCTAGTATAATTATAAAGATACCCAAGGCCATAGAAACTATTGGAGGGCCCGTAAGTAGGCAATACTGGAGTTGCGGGTAGGCACACAATGGCAGCAAACAAGAAGCAATTAATGTGACTAACATTTCACGAGAATTAGATAATTTGTAAAAGCTTTTTACTGTCTGTAGATGATACTGCGTCGATATCTGGCAGCATGGCAGCAAATGTTCGTTTTGTCACGTAAAGGCGCAGTTTCTTGTACATCAGGAATGAAGTACCGTTTAATCTAGGTTCTTATTTTACAAACGCCATCTGATGGTGCAGGACGATTTGTATTATCTTCGTAAAGAAATATCCAACCTGTCATTTATTATTCTATTGCATCGTGAGAGCCATTATTTCCAGCCATGCTTCTGGATTGAATTCTTTATCCCTGCTCAACACCACGGCGAGAGTTCCCAAACATTACCGAAGCACACATCTAACTGCGTAATGGCAGAAAGAATGGATTGAACAAAACCGCAGGCAATTGATACAGATATCGATTCGCAAGCGCCGGCCTGTCATTACCATTGCCCGTGTCTTTTGACCCCGCGTCTGACCGCTGACCGGCCGCTGCAATATCCCGCACACCCCGTCATAGATATTTTTACATCTAAACAAAAATAGTCTTATTATAATCACACTAATATTATAAAGGCGAAAGTTAATGAGTGTATGTGTGTGTGTATGTTTGTTACTTCCTTACGCGCAAATAATTTTGATAAAATTTGTTAAGCAGGAAGCTGACAGCCTGGATTAACATATAGGCTACGTAGAGCTACGTAACGCTACGAAAAAGTAGCCTATCAATACACACGCAATCATAGATATTTTTTACATATGAACAAAAAAATAGGTCTTAAAAGTTTTACATATATCTCAAGAATAAATATTTTTCGATATTGGAAAAATAATAGAAGTATTCGCAAAAATAGATGCTTACCTAAAATTGGTCGCATATCACTATTTGACTGGTTTAAGATGGCAGATTTTTTTTGGCAGTATTTGCTGTTATTTACTTACACTAGACCTTCGACAGAGAGCCGCTGAGCCAGTCACAGTTGCACAATGTGTGCCTCAAGTTGCACATCTATTTTAGCCTTTGCGTCAGTTTCTCTTGGACATCGTAAAATATAAGCGCATTGACGGAGCAGGTTGACTAAATGTAATTTCGGTAATCAGCCTAAAATGCCAGGAAACTGGCTGTGTACATTTAATACGACGCCTTCGATTTTATTTTGACTTTTGTTACTCTAGTCTTGAAAAAAAGCACAAATTCCTAAAAACATGATTTCCATATTAGTAGGCAAGATACTCAGTAGCAGGTACTACTTATACTGTACCTGTGTCTTTTGACCCCTAAACTGTACCAGCCAAGCGGTCATTCACTTGGCACACGATGGTTACCTAAATTTGTTTCATCGATAACGTCATTATTCTGAATTAAGTAGCTGTACATTTTCCTGTTACAAGCTTTCATTCTCCAGTGCGTTTATCGGTAGTTAAGCGCGTATATCTGTCTGTCTGTCTGAACTGCATAAACTCTAATATTGATCCGGTTTTCATTTATAAATAGAGGACTACGGAAGGTGTGCATGCTTAATACGAGTACATATTTATACGAAGCCGGGTTGGGCCACTAGTAAAAGTCTATTTTCAAAAGGGATGTCGTTATACTTTTAATTAGATAGTAAATGTAAAAACCTACCTCCTCTACGCGTGTTAATAAGGACCTGAAAATGATTTTCCAGAAAAGAAACGCACAAAATAGATGCATTTAATAAGAGAAGCATGTTCACCACAGCTACTAGGCATTCTAGGTTGCTGGTGTTATGGAAAGAACGTCTGTTATTATTTTGTAACGTGTGGCTGCCTTGACTAACATTACTTGGCGCTAACGCTCCACATATAAAGCGAAGACATACTAAAGTTTATCACTGCTTTTCCGACCTCAGTATTTTCCAAAAGAAACAAGAGAAAGGCTTATTTTCTAATGCGAGTGGAGTTTGGACCAGAATAATATTGTTGCATGCTTGTTAAGTCCACGAAAACTAAGTTGCTTAGCATCTGGGCAATCATTTGAAATAAAACCTAATAGTACCCAAAGTACCTAATAGTAACTACAAGTCGATATTTATTTTAAAGTTTGTTCATAAAATAATT
Organism: Acrobasis consociella; assembly: GCA_963555685.1. Taxonomy (NCBI): domain Eukaryota; kingdom Metazoa; phylum Arthropoda; class Insecta; order Lepidoptera; family Pyralidae; genus Acrobasis; species Acrobasis consociella. The sequence goes on from OY743120.1 coordinate 10,780,612, forward strand.
GAATTTTAAAAAGCACCTTTGTTTACGAGTAAATTGAAATTGGGTGCGATTGAACCGGGTTTCTCTACGTGATCGAATCAGGAATGAGGAGATTCGTAGAAAAACGAAGGTTACTGACATAGTTTAATGGATTAGCTCATTCATGCGGCAGTGGGCGGGGCGCATAGCACGAAGAACCGAAGGCAGATGGGGCAGAAGGTTTCTCGAACGGTGGTCACATACCGGCAAGCGCAGAGTAAAACATCCACCTATTAGATGATCGAACGATCTGAGATACTTGGGGTACTGTCTTAGAAATACTTGGGGTAGCTCTATGTGTTGCAGTGGACTTCCAGTGGCTCATATGATTTTATTTTAAGTCCTCCCGTGGATGTCGTAGAAGGCGACTTAGGAAAAGCAGGCTAAACAAAGCTTATAAACATCAATGAGATCTCTCCAACAGGTCTGGCCAGCAAGGAGAGTGTAGGCCAAGTCCTTTGTCTGCTCTGGCCAAGTATGGCTCTGGTAGTACAGAGAGGGTCGTACTCCTGCAGTGGAGACATAAAGACCTGATGATGATGATGATGATATGATAAACCGATGAATCAAAAATTAAATTTAAAAGAATTATATGAAATAGAAATATGCGGCTTTATCTATTTGAAGTGTGCACAGAGGCTTTCGTGGTCAAAGTACGGGCGCGCCCAAGGCTCGCCCGCGTTTAGTTGCGTTTGTTTGCCGACAACAAAGTCGTCATTAGAACGTATCACGTTTCGTATTCGATTTGACCTGCCCCGTAATTTCTTCAACTGAAGGCACAAAGTTCGATATTATTCTTTGGATTAGATAGTTATGCTTGCTTTTTAAATTGCTACAATAAATCGCAGTAAGTAATATTTGTTGCGTTGTGGCTACTTGAAAGTAATCAATGTTTATTTTTATGTTTGGAGGTGTTTTGTTGGTATATATTTTGACTTAAAATTTCCAAGTAAGTTACATCGTACAAGATGATCTAACTTTCTTTAAACATTTTTGGCTTTTAGTTTATATATTTTACTTAAAATTTATCTTTAATTAGTGAAGTATTTCTATATCAATGTTTTGTTCAATTGTAAAGTTAAATTTAAACAGCTAAGTTAAATTTAAATGCTATGAACTTGCAAAAGTTATTCATGACTTTAACTCTCAATTTATATCCTTCATAAAAACAAATAAATACATTTTATTACAATAAGTTCTGAAGGCGTTTTGAAAATAATTACTATTCAGAATTTATTATGCAGCAAATAAACAACCCTCATCACAAAAATACCCATAACAGATGAGGAACTAATCGAATAGGAGAGATGTATTTCCTAATAGTATGACGAGTTGAATTAATTTTAAGTTCCAGGAAAAATGGGTAGTAAATCCTTGAACGACTCCCGTCGTCACGACGTCCTGCGGCGAAATGGACTCGAATTGCAAGCTGCGGAATCTTTGTTTTCGCAACGAAATCGTCCATTTTATTGTCTTCGCAAACACAGACATTATCAATCAAATTGCACATCCCGTGTTTGAGTTTAAGCATTAGGTACCTTCAATTTGATTTCTATCAAGATCTGTTTACGTTTGAGACCACTGGATTCTAATTCTGATATAGGACTAAGACTCTTTATATTTACCTATATTTTACCGCTTTTTCGCTTCTCATTTCAAAGGATAGTAGGTACTAGGTACCTATCCTATGAGTGTCTAAAGAAGAAGACTGTCGTAATCTATACCCACTGAAGTATTCATAAAAGATTATTATTATCTCTTCATTAAATTTCTATTTTTTTTTAATCATATTCATTGTTTGTTTCAGGTTTATGGTTCTATGCAGCTGTCTTGCCATAGCCAAAGTAAGTATCTACCTACTAATACTATCTGAGTATATAAGTCTTCTTGTTCTTACCGTGTCAATGGTAATTATTATTAGGAATTGAGATATAGGTATGTAGGCATTGAGAATATACCTATGTTTAGAACTTTTACTTGAGCTTGTATATAAAATCAACCATCATTTATAAAAAAAATAACAAAAAATGTCGATCAACAATACAATTTTAAAAATCTATATTTTAAATTTCATACCTTGTTTTTTTATTTAATTTCATCGAAACAAAAAATCGACGAAAAAGTGTTAGATACACATACTTCAACATCATCCGTCCACTGCTAAATGCTATGTGAATACTTCTCTCGCACCCATCGTGATCCTATTGACATGTATTTGTATTTTCCAGCCGTCAGCAGCGGCGGCGAGTCTCCACGAGAGTTCGGCGGAGTCAGCAGAGTCATCGACGGAGGTGTCCGTCGTATCAGTCAGCTCATCATCATCAGCCTCCTCCGAGATACAGGAGGGCTCTGGGGACGACCCGCCTGACCCCTTGCCAGCTATCTCTGCTAAGGTGTGGATCTCTCTCTCTTGTTTTACTGCATTTTAAAAGTGAAGATTTGTGATTGGCTAGTAATAATGCTGTAAATCTTCCTAAGAAAATAAAATAAAATAAATAAAAATTCCTATTATAGGATCCTCAGGTGTTATTTTAGAGCTCACAGTTCAGTTTTTGTTCTGCACTTTGCACTATTATCTACTTATATATTTTCTTCTATAATAGTCGAGTAGGTAAAATTCTTACAAGCTTTTTAATTTTATGTAGCTACTAAGTATGTCCAGAAGTGGACTTTCTGTGGCTGATTTGATGATGATGATGATGATGATATATTCCCTGTCCATATGGCAGGGTCTTAGCGGTATCTTTGTGAAGTAAGAAACGTAGCATTGATATGGTGTAGCTATCTATTGTATTCTCCACTTTATACCTTAGTAAATTTAGAGTCTATATTAATGATTAATATTTTTAATTTTCAGAATGAAACAAGAGAAGCGCTTAAAACAGATGGCAGTGAACAAGATCCTGTAAGTTATTTTTTTTGCAAATTAGGCTTTTTACAAATTCTATATATTTACATTTTATCTTATCTTTAGGTCTTTTTAGTCTCAACTGCAGGTGGATAATATGTCCGGTAATATATTTACATAAAAACATATATTTACATAATTCAGTTGTTACTATTATTATAAGAACAACATGTAATACATGTGATTAGTTAATTATGGAGCAAAAAGGCCCTATTGCATAGGTACATCAAGTACCGTAATTTCACTTTCACACATTCTCAACTCAGCCTTGTTTTCATTGACCGCGTAGCGCAGTAGTATCACTAGTATCTCGTATCTCGGCGCCTACGCAGTCTTTTACTTTACAGCCTTTCGTCGCGGGTAATTATAAAGCAGTTTTGTTGTCTCTGCGACAGTTATCGTCGTTTTATACAGTTTTATGCTGGCAGCAAGACAAATAGAATTGCATTCAATATGCTTTAAATAATGAGGTTAAAGTTTAGGTATGCTTTATTATTATTTTTGAAACAATTCACTTCAAAGACATAGAATATAGTACCACAGCTAGTATATATTTGTTATAAAAGTAATTTGTCAAACGGTGAAGTAACGTAATTTGTTTCCAGTTTGAATAGAATGCAGGTTAGACTATGAGCTGGCCTACTCTGTATTGGTATAGAATTTATGTACAATTTTGGTCGTGCGTGATTGCTGTCTTCAACTCTCTCACAGAACTTTTCTTACATCCATCAATGGATATTAAGGTTGACCCACATTTTGTCTCAAAGTAATGTACAATTTGTATAGTAATTAGAATTCATGCGTTGCGGTAAACGATTGAAATGTCGTTTATGTATTCAGTTAAATGCATCTAACATTACTAATCTGCGGTTTGAAATCCAGGTGACTGTGCCAAGCCGCATAAAGCACAGGAATGTGCACTGTGAGCTTGCGGCTTCATGCTACAATACTTCCAAATTATAGGAGTGCTCTTGTTTTTATTAGCTCTCACTTTTATTCTCACAAGTAATCCGCGGGTTTGGGCCAAAACACTCGGCTTTGAGGGCGCTAGTGAGCGGCGAGACTAAAGTCGCCAAAGAGCTTCTCTGCGACGACGGCAGCACAATTAGGCACAATTACTCCAGGGAAATGGGTGAAAGGTTTTCGTAATGGCTGCCAATTTACACCCATTAGTTCGACTATTGATGGAGTGATTGATAGAATTCTTAGCCGATTGGTGACTAATACTGCGACCAGATATGATTAGACACAGTCTGACAGATTTCTTTACATTGCGCTGTATGAAGTAGGGTAGTGGTGTTCGCTTTACGGTAATTTGCCCAAGATTACGGGCTTTTGTGTGCGTGTTTACAAACCCACTTTTGAAAAGTGAAAATCGATTAAATGACATTAGATCGAATTGAATTTGAACATTTTGTGATAAATCCTGTTACATTTCAATTTAAATCCTACGCTTGTCATTTCTTGTTGATTCTGCGAATTTAACTGTTGTTTATTCTTTGGTAAACAGGAAATTGCAGGTAAAATTTACACATAAAGTTATAAGTAATTATGTTCTAACAATGTTACGATTTTTCACGCGTGAGCTGCCGCCCTCGGCGCGTGGTGGTTGCCATAGATATGCGTGGTGTAGAGCAACATTGCTCAACTTCTGAATACATATGTATCGGGCTCAATGGAGAGGCCACTGTCTAACGCTTGTGCAATATTACAATAGTGAGCACGTTGCGAAGGGCCTCTATGAAGATTATGTTATCAATACGCTGTACGTAGCTCCAAGGTTCTGCAATTTGTGATTGCTCATAGATCTTCCGGTTTGTTCTTGAAGGTAGTGAAAGTGATTAGGCCAAATTAAAATAGAGGTATTGTAAGAGCTAATTTCGCTAACCAACCACTTTAGTGGAAATAAGATACCAAGCAAAGAGAGGAGCGTAGTTGTACGTAGAGCCAAAAAATCCAAAAAAAATTAAAAAGGAAAAAGCAAGCCAGAGATAACAAAAGTAGGACTAACTCATTGATCTAAAAATGGCTACACCAGGTTAATAGAGCCATTGACACAAAAAAATGGGAATCGGTTCAACCCATTGAGTTCAGCCAGCCCGATTCAACATTTTTAATGCACACGACCATCGATTAATGATGTACTCAAAGGAAGTTGTCGGCCATTATATAGTATTGTTCATAGCTAAACGTGCGTGGCGTATATCTTGATGGATTTGAATTAGGATCGTGAGAAGAGATGTGAATGTGACACTAGCAGCGATAGTGTCGACGAAGCATGCTGTAACTGTATACGAAAAATATGTGCGTACTGCGTAGTTAGCGCAGTGTGAGAGAAAAATGCAGCAGTAGGGTACATGTATATACTTACTTAGATTTATATAATGTCTAACGAAATATACCTACTGAAACTAGTTTAATGGTGAATTCAGTCCGTGATACTGAACAACTTTTCCCAAGGAACATATGTCGAATACGGAAAATAATTTATGGCCTCCCATACAAGTTTACCGATCAGCTGATCCGAGTTTGTATGGAAAGCCAAAAATTATTTTTCATATTCGACATATATTCCTTGGGAAAAGTTGTTCAGTATCACGGACTGAATTCACCAATAAACTAGTTCAGTATATTTTGTTAGACCTTATATAGGTATAGGTAGATATCCAAAATAATAACCAAACCAACAGAAATTTGGATATCTTTATAATGTGGATATGTACTTATTAATGTAGGTATAGATAATTTAAGATAAGAAAAAAAATTTGCCTATTCCGGCAAACAATGACAATAAGAATTCGGAAACACTACTAAAATCTATCTTAATCTTTTTCTTCTCTTAAAGACTACTAAAATTTTAATGAAGATTAAATAAGTGGAGTACCTAAGGCCTTTTTATAGGAATTTTCAGTTTGTAACCATTGATCGACTACTTAATCCTCATTACTCCAGAACAAACGGATTTACCCATTAGTTATGTTTTTTGGGTACAATTTACAATTTATGTGAAACAAAGACCTACCTTAAGTCAAAGCATAGGATGTAAATAGTCGCTAAAATTTTGATCACGTGATTAACACTATAGGTATAAGCTTATTTCTATTTCCATTTTCATTTCGGTGATACCATAATAGATGATTTTATTGGTTTATAAAACATGTATCTTTTGTCGAAACGTTTAAAATCTTGTATCTTCTTTTCTTATAGGAATTTTGACGATCTTATGCCAGGCTGTCACATCGGAGGTCCCGGGTTCGGTCCCCGGTCAGGTCAAGATGGAAAATTATCTTTTTCAGATTGACCTGGGTCTTGGATGTTTATCTATATATGTATTTTTTATAAAATAAAGTATCGTTGAGTTAGTATCCCATAACACAAGTCGCGAAATTACCTTGGGGTTAGCTCAATATGTGTGATTTGTCCGTATATTTTTATTTCCTTATCCTACTCTAGGTAGGATCGGCACAGCATGTTAATCGCTTCTAATTTACTCGATCCTTCGACATCTCGGCTGTAACATTCTTACTATCCTTGATAACCTCCCTCTTATAAAATGCAAACAATTTCTGTATCTGTTGTAAAGCAAGGCAGCTAGCAGTTTCACATATTGGTCATGAGCAGCCAAGTCAAGATATCCATCTGTGACCTGTCAGCGAGCGTGTGATGAAATAGCTGTAGTTTGGTTCACATTGCACCGCACCATGAAAGCCTGCAACTGTCTGTCCTACATCAATGCGCTTCCCTTCCCATAATGCAATTTAGTTTAATTTAGATAAGTGCGTGCTTAATTCTTAACTAACAGTTAGCGGCGCGACTCAATCAGACGGCAACTGTTTGTTATATTGTTATTGTTTAAAAAAGTGGTTTCATTTGCTATATACTGTTGGAGATTCAGATAAAGAAATATGTAGTATATACTGAATTTTAAAAGTTTTTATTTAGTATTGCAACACAATGATTCAAACAATTAACTACAACATTTCCTCCTAAACGACTTGTACTCGTACTTGACTATATCACGAGGAATAGGGGATGGAGAAGTTTTTACTTTACTTAGTAATACCTAAACATCATCATCATCACGTCTTTACTCTTTTTGTTTTCACTTCAGGAGCACGACCCTAAACAAACGCTTGAATTGTTTCAAAAGTAAAAATCGCAAAAAGTAACAATAAAACATCTTAAGTATTAAAATTGGAACAAATACATTCAACAACTTTTGTTGTTCATGCAAAATTGTTGCTCATTATCGTCGATTGCGTTTTCTTTTTTATCAATTTGTCCAAGTGGCGAGTGCGCCTAAAGTAGCCAGCGAGCGTCAAGTCCACTGGCCCAAATTTATAATGCGTGCAAGTCGCGGCGCCGCACGCCCGCCCGCCGCCGAGCCCCGGCATCGTGCGAACCGCCCTGACCCACTTGCTAGGCTTTTTTGTGCAAAACTTTTCTAGGGTTCGTGACGGTGAAATGGTGCAGTACTCGACTGTCGGTAATTCTAGTTTGTTTTGAATGTTTTGTTGACTAGATAATGGATGCAATCTCAGCAGATTTGGATGTTAGCTTTTGTAGCTGCTTTACTTTTTGTTGGCTCATTAAGTGAGCTGTTTCAAACTATATGTAAATTATGACTAATGCATAAAAATAAACAACTCAGTTAATATCCACCTTAATTTGGACTTGATAAGAATTTGACAACAAACATAAACAAGAGACATCATCGAGCTTACTCGGAAGTTGCATTATGGACTAATGAAAATACATAGAGTACCTATACCTATAAAATTAGTATACCTATAAAATTTACATATTATAAAATCTACGTTAACATACAATATTACTTCATTTATTAAAAACGTATCCGAAGTAATCAAATGATTATAGGATTTCGATTGTCTTATCCCTTGCGTTGGAAACAGACGCGTAAATGCCAAGATGTTTATCTCCCCAACTTCGTTAGTCGTCAAATTAGACAATACTTTGTTTTACACGTCGTAATTGCTTATTGTACAGTCAAAAGTCGCGTGAGGAAGCGGGTAGTTAGTTTATTTATCTCAGGGCTATCGCTTGCACAATGTCCGGCGGTGCGATGCGATGCGATCTGCTGGCCGGCGCGGGCGCAGCGGCCACTGGGTTGTTATCGGCGTTTGTAATGAATGGTTGGCAAGTGCTGTTTGAGCTATATTAAGTAAAATTTGCCAAGTGCGAGTCAGACTTGCGTACAAAGGGTTTCGTATCATTATCTATAAAAAATGACTGTTGTATGGGAGCCCCACTTAATTATTTATTTGATTCAGTTTTTAGTATTAATTGTTATAGCGGCAATACCATAGAGTTAGGATTGTACCTAAATGGCAATACAAATACGTCATAATTATGTGAAAATTCCGACTGTCTAGCTGTCTCGGTTAATGAGATTCAGCCTGGTGACAGACAGATAGACAGACGAAAAGACGGACACTGGAGTTTTAGTAATGTGTCCCGTTTTTATCCTTTGTGTACGGAACCCTAAAAAGCAAGATTACCAAACTACACGGGCAAGATCATATTTTTCCGTTTTATATAAAAAAATTGGATTTAAAGTCGGCCTAAGGAAATTTATATTTTAATAAGTAAAGAGGCTCAAATTTTTTGAGGTAATTGAAAGTCTTAGGTAAATTCGCATCAGAATCACTGAAAACACTTTTGTAATTTTCCGAATTATTTTACACTAAAAGTCGACATTAAATCTTACATCATCGATATCTAAGTATAATTTTATTTCAAACGTCCATAAAATATGTACTCTTTTAAAGTCATGAACATAACTGGATTTTGTAGTCTTGCACCTATGACTAATTTGATATTTTCTATTGTTCAGGTCGTGTTCCTGTCTGAGAAGAACAGCTACATCCCTGTGAGCATAAAGCCGCGGTCTCCATCTCCTGAAGGAGCGTGGCGGGAGCCGCCAGCCTGGGAGCGCGAGTACCGGCGACACCGCACCAACAGCAGCAGAGTACAGTGTGAGTAAGAACAGCTACATCATGAGCATAAAGCCGCGGTCTCCATCTTCCGAAGAAGTGTGGCGGGAGCCGCCAGTCTTTAAGCTAGTACCAGCGACACCGACCCAATAGCAGCAGAGTACAGTGTGAGTAAGAACAGCTACTTCATGAGCATAAAGCCGCGGTTGCCATCTTCCAAAGGTGAGTGGCGGGAGCCGCCAGTCTGGAAGCGTAGTACCGGTGACACCGCACCAACAGCAGCAGAGTACAGTGTGAGTAAAAATAGTTACATCATGAGCATTAAGCCCGGTCGCCAGTTCCCGAGGGAGGAAGGGTCATCACACTAACAGTACAGTGTTTTTTTAGATCTCTTAAATGTTCCAAGTCAAAAACTCGGCAAAGTTTTTAATGGTTCCCATTTTGTTAGCGATAAAACATTATTGAAAACCTTAAAAGTAAGTATTATTTAAATTAAGGCAAACTTTGGTTTGATAACGATGTAACATTGAATATAAATTAAATTTTGCAATGCTAAATTGAGATGGTTATCTGTCATGATAGTCCGAGGGGTATGTGCGTTTGCGCAACTCTTTGTTTGCACATTCAGTTTTTATTGGACCATTCATAGCAACCACATATGAATAGAGCGATCTCGATAACATTAATGCAAGATTTTCTTTTTCAGACATTGAAGCAGAGTGCCAGGACGATTTTATGAAAATTCGAGTTGGATTCAACGGGTCGTTTGCTGGACTTGTTTATTCAGCAGGTAAGTTAGAAGTAAAATTAAAGAAGATGCTTCCCTACAAGGTTAAACCTTATATAAATGCCAGCATGAAAAAGCGATTAGGTTTCTCGCACAAGCTTGACAATTAGAAAATGGATGTGCAAGTAATAAGAAACGCTGCCTTTACCCGCATGTTAATTTCGTGGCTTCTCTGAGTTCAATAACGTGGTTTTTTTTAACACACATAAGAATGTTGCGTTACTTAGTCCGTCCCATTATAAAACGCAGACTAAATTTATTACTAAGTTTAAACCATTATCAAAACAAAGTTGATACCTAGTAATATGCCCTTGTCTCATCTGAAAATGTCAATTTGATTTGGTCGGATAATGGTTTTTAAACCTAGTAACAAAGTTAGTTTGCCTTTTATAATAAGACGAAGTATGTTACTTACATTTTCTTATTCTTGTTGCCAAAGTTACATCCAATGACTAAAACATGTATAAGTATTTATGTTTTCAACACTTGAGATCAATGACAAAAAGCAAAACAATTATAGCGGCTAACTAGCTAGGTGTCATAACCGAGGTATTGTTTCGTCAGTCTAGCTGCGCGGACGTAACAGGTACATCGCGTATCTATCAGAACAATCGAATCGTTCATATGTAGATATGCGTGATCTTTTATATTCAAATAGAGGACGAATGTCGATGGAAAGTTTTCCACTATCAGTTAAAAGCTTACGACACTCAAACGAGCTTAATTATCTGACCCGTTCCGCTTCTGTATCAAATCGCAGAATCAAACAGAATTAATTGTAAACAATAATATTTAATAATTCTTAAATTAGACATAAGAACATTGAAAACCCTGTAAAATTTCGCATTCGAGACGGTAAATGATTCACTTAAAAGGCGGTACAACACTTCAAGGAAAAAAAGTCCTACCCACCCGTAATAAAAGACCTAAAAGATTTTGGTGTCTTTATCTTCTGACTCTCTTCAATTTTATATTTACGTTTTTGGTTCAATGACCCATAAATAAAGTTACTTATTAAGTTAAAGTAATATGAGGACTTATATATGAGCACTTATAATGCAATAAACCGTTTGATTTTAACACTAGAGGTAATCTACTTTACAAAAGCATAAATATATATCTAACAAGAAAAGTATGTCAGGATATTTATATCAGTTCTCTGTCCTTCGAAAAAGTAGCACAAGTTTTGTATGTCTAAAGGGTTTAATCTCTACCCATCGTTCTATATTTTAGATTTCATGCTACATACGTAGACATTTGCACTCCTAAGTTTCCATTACGGTCGTTCCCACGCCTTGTTCTATATCTTCAACTGACCTTGAATAAAAACCTGAACGAATCCGTACCTCGAATATGAAAATTGAAAACGGAAAAAAATCATATTGATTCAAAATCCGGAGTAAGGCTGCCCGCTGCGAGACATGATTTGACTGTTATTGACAATTCTTGGTTATTACGGTCACGTGGACAATTTATTTCATGACATATCTACGTAAATATAGACATTTTATCCAGTTACGACAATTTTCTTCATTGGGGTCTCATTTTTTTACAAGTTAAATCATCATCATAATTTTAGCCGCATAACGTTCACTACTGGGTATAGGCCTCTCCCAAAATATGTGGTTTAAAAGTACGTGAACATATGTTTCATCATCATCATAATCAGCCACAGGAAATATACTGTTGGATATGGCCCTACCCTAAGGTTTTCCAAAACGTACCGGCAAGCGTAGCGTAAGACACGTGCCAACTAGGTGGTCGGACGACCTAAAGTTGCAGAAAAACGCTGGTTGCAGGAAAATGCCGGAAGCAGGCCGCTTCTAATCAGTGGTTTCGGAAACATATATTTAATTCATCATCATTATCATATCAGCCACAGGAAGTCCACTGCTGGACATAGGCCTCCCCCAAGGATTTCCAAAACGACCGATCGGAAGCGGCCTGCATCCAGCGCCTTCCTTCAACATTACGTAGGTCGTCTGACCATCTAGCAGGTGGGTGTCCTACGCTGCGCTTGCCGGTACGTGGCCGCCATTCGAGAACCTTAAAATACCAAATAGCCATGTATTACTTACTATACATGGCGTTACAGAACAGTGAAATAATCCGTAAAGAGGTAGTATAGGTATGCATACTTAGTCCGTGATATTGAACTAGCCTGGGAGATAAATTTCACTTCGCAGCTTACTTTCTTACAAGTCTGTACAGCAGTAAATGGTACAATTTTTCTAATTACGTTTTTATGAAGCCTTCCAGTGGCATTTGAGTTAAGTGATGAGATGCCCTGTAAGTCCTGTAACCTGTACTATAAGGTATAATATGTGGCTTTATATGAAATGTCTCTCGATCGGTTTGTGAGGTCGTTTATTTTATTGGTCATATTACACGCATACCGACATAATAACACATTTTTATTGTAAGGCACAATGTGCAATTCATCACGGTGAGGCGTCTGGCATCTTTCCACCGTTAATCCGGCGGAAGAATGTGTTTTTCCATCGGCAAAGCAAGACAAAGCGATGCGACGCGAGACGTAACATAAAGTTTATTTTTAAATTAGATACCTACAATTCTGTTGAAATAATGTACTATTGTGTTTCATTTGTTTCAATTGTGGCTCTTTATGTACCATAAAAAAATTACAATACAATAAAATACAATAATGAGTGTCGAACTATTGGTTTTCGAAATAGAAATCGGCAACAATTTAAATCAGATGCTTTTTTCAAAAAGTCAAAACCAAAATATTCTATGAGATTTGTATGAAATAAAGACTTATAACGTCATGTTTCTTGGAGTCAAATAGCGCTTTTATTAATATTAGTTTTTTCGCAATAATAAATCTAAAATCACGTTGAAAATGGATACAATCAATGACAAGTGACATATTTTGTGACATTTTATCTACTAACAGTACCAAATCATTTATTTTTAAACCAGAAACCAGGAAACTTCCTAATTGTGCCGAAATAATTGCACTCACCCCTCAAACTTTAATTTCACAGAAAAAATGTGGAATCACAATCTCGCAAAGCTTGCATGATCGTCGCTCTTGCGTAGTATACAATAACGCTTCTTGTCCAAACATTTCTCGTCTAAACAAACGCGCCTCCCTCGCCGGTAGAAAAGCAGTAGATATATATTTTAAGCGTATAATTACTTTAATACGCGTAAAAAAATAATCAGATACCGCGTTAGATCTCCAATCGACGGTTATATTGGCAACCTTATTGCCTACATTTCTTCGTAGTTAAAATACACTCGTATAAAAGATTATGTTCTCAATTTACAGAAAAAAAATTTGCTGATTCGGTGACAAGTTAGCAGATCAACGTATTATCCACTGTTACGGTGTCGGTATTTGGAACGGCCACCAGAGTTAAATTGTTTCCGTTAGCAATGGATAACAACATCCGAATTGAAAAGTGTGAAGTCAATCTCTTTTTTGGGGCGAGGCAATTGGTATATATTAGTCGCAGGTGTATTGAAAGGCATGATGATGTTATTTGGCTACTGATATTTTTACAGCTCGGGTTTCTATCGACCTCCATTTCATACGATAAAGAATAAAATAGAAAGCTAGCCCGTTAAAATGGTACTAAATCAAGAACAAACATGCTTTCGTTCTTCAGTACTCTTAGGTTCGTCGTTCATGACACTGACACATCGTACAACACAAAAAAAAACTGGCGTATACTCCGTGTACTTTTGTATTTTTCCCTAATATTATAAATTTATTTTCGGCTGTGAGGCGCGAGGTCTTTTGCACCGCGAGGCCGTGGGCGGTGGCCCACATCGCCCACACCTTACGTTGCCTCTGGGAGCACGACCCTCTTTGTACTACTAAAGCCATACTTGGCCAGCGCAGCTAAAGGGTTCGGTCTAAACTCTCCTCGCTGGACTCGCCGCTCCAGACGGGCTGAAGAGGTCTCTTTGATGTTTATAAGCTTCGTTTAGCTTGTATTTCCTAATTTGCCTTCTTACGACATCCTTTGGAAGACTTGGAGTAGTCCTATCCTACTATGCCAGAAACCACACGGCGAAAAACAGCTCCCTTTTGCAATTTAATCAAGAAATAAGTTTAGCACATACTATTGTTTCTTTTGCAGGTTACTCCTACGACCCGGACTGTATGTACATCAACGGCACTGGGCGGGATTACTACGAATTCTACATCCAGCTAAATCGGTGCGGCACGTTAGGCAGGAACAGCCAACACGACGACAGTAGGAAACATCCTGCTGTGAGTACATCTTACACGCCCAAAAATGCTCAGACAAATCTCAAAATGCTCATTCATCATCATCTTCACATCAAATACAATTATAAAGGCGAAAGTGTGTGTGTGTGTGCGTATGTTTGTTACTTCGTCACGCGCAAACGGCTGGACAAATTTTGATAAAATTTAGTACACAGAAAGCTGATACCTAGGTTTAACACATACTCTACTTTAGAAGGGTAACACCGCGGGGCGCAGCTAGTTCATAATAAATTACACGTCAATACGCCATTGTACTTAGGGTTTGCATTAAGGTAACTCGGATTCCTCCCACGGGATTAAATTAAGTTTTTTAAGTAAAAGCGGAACTCTTTTCGCACGCATCAGTATTGCGATCTAACGCGGAGATGCGGTCAGCTTTCTTGGCACTATGCCACATAGAGATGAGTAAATTTGTAATAGTTTTCTTTATTTTTAAACGACTCCCAAAAAAGGAGGAGGTTATCAATTCGTCTTTTGATCTTTTTTTATGTATGTTCACCGATTATTCGAAGACTCCTGAACTTTTGTGAACAATTCTTTTTTTTGGTTTTAAAGGGTATACTTACTTGTTAGGGTCCCATACAAATTTTATCAAAATCGGTCGTGGAGGTTAGAGGCGAAGTCGGTTTTTAGTTTTGAAAAAATATTTAATAACAAAGCTCACTGAGTTGCAATGAAACTATAATGTTTTAGAAAAACCTGATGTGGAACACGATCACGGTGCAGTACAACTCCCTGATCGAGGAGGAGCAGGACGAGCACTTCAAGGTCACCTGCGAGTACGGATACGACTTCTGGAAGACCGTCACCTTCCCCTTTCTTGACGTTGAGTAAGGATCACTTTTGTTGTTGTTTTTTTACCACTACTATTGTAACAAACAAAAATATTACGTTACAATTGATTGCAAGGATCGTAGTCAGTGGAAATCTATAGTCTCTGCCTACCCCATGGGAAACAGGCGTGAAAATATGTATGTATTATGTTCCAAACATTTTGATAACACTACCAAAATTGCAGATGACGTTAGTGGTATGAACAATTAACATTATACAACGTGGAAGGGACATACCCATAATTAATCGAATCACAGACAAAAATTAAAAAAGAAATCGGCATTTCTAGGCAAAAGTGTGGCAGCCGCCCGGGCAATTTGTCTGGGAATGTCGATTTAATTTGACTGTTATTTTATTATTGTTATACTAATATTTGTAATCTACAATAGCCCGTAGTTCGATAAATCGAACTACCTCTGAAAATATGAATGATATCCACTTTGTGTCTTTATCTACACCATCGCCACTAATCACTAACGCTTATATCATCAATAGGACCTCTCCAATCCGTCTGGCTAGCGTGGAGAGTGTAGGCCAAATGCTCTAGCTGCTCTGGCCAAGTATGGCTCCTGTAGTGGAGACTTAAAATGACCTGATGATGATGGGGATGACGATGACGATGAAATTGTTTCTAATTTTTATGCTGTTTCTACCAACAAAATAAACAAATTTTCTTTCTTTCTTTAAGCACAAATATCTCGTTGCAGTGCATTTAATACGATATATCAATCTGGGTTGATCATTATTCCCTCGATCAGTTTTTCCTATCTGTGCGGAAGAGAAGCGAGTAGGGTAAATTCTACGTTTTTGCTATTGTCACTAATATCTTTTCTTCTTTTTGTCGAGTCGAAATGGTTCTAACAATAATTTTACTTCAGGGTTGCAACGGGTAATCCGGTAGTGTTCACCTTACAACCCCCTGAATGCTACATGGAGATTCGTGCAGGATACGGGGCGACTGGAGCGCGCGTCTCCGGCCCGGTTCGAGTTGGGGATCCGCTTACTCTGCTCATCTACATGAGGAGTGCTTACGGTGAGTGGGAAGACTTCTTAAAAGTTCTAGGTCTATGACTAAAACCAAGATCTAAAAACAATGCAGGTATCTCCGTTGTAGGTTGCTAAATGGTTGCGAGATGGTTGGAGCATCTTCGTTAACACCGTCCCGGTAATGGCGCAAAGAAAGTACTTGTAGTTATGTTTTATTACCGTAGTAAGGCAAATTGAATAGAGAAGTTTCCACTTGTACGATTTGCATGGATGGGGCAGACAGAGCGTATTTGCACAGAATTTATATTACCTACAGAACGGAAACTCTTAGGGTCCTGTGCAATGTGCGTCCTCGTTTCCCGTCCTTACACCTTTCCCTCGTTCTCGCCTTGTGGAGGATGTTGAGCGGGCGGCTGAAGGCGCCTGCAACCGCCTCCACATGATGATAATAATGTAATACTTATATTAATTATGTTGTATTGTATTGGGTCTTGTGACTCTACGCAGCCTAACCGCAAGACTCAAAGGCCACTTTTGGGGTGGACGAAAAGATGAAAAAGGCAGGCTTACATGATTTGCATTACGCCCATTCCCTCACTCGATCGACTTCTACTTATTGAAGAGAAGCAATACAACCCTTTCCTCAACAACTGTGTGGCATACTTAGACCTTGGTCCTTGCTAAACTTCTATTAATATCCCCCATCGCAAGCGGCATCGCTTTAGTTACGGCACTGTGGAAGGAAGCATAATCTGATCATATGTTATACGGTGTTAACGGGCCATCGCGTGCCGGCGCCCCATACATACATGCGCCACGGCAATCAAACTAATGTGTGCCGACTTGCAGACGGGTTCGACATCGTGGTGAACGACTGCTTCGCCCATAACGGTGCCACCAAGCGGATACAGCTCATTGACGAATTTGGGTATGTTGCACCTCTTTTGTTGTTTATTATCTACGGCTCTAAAAAGATAAAAAAAAAAAAACAAAATTTTACATATGTTTTTGATTACTTAGTTCTGGCAAGGTACCCATGTTGTTATAGGATCCTTCTGTACATCCATCAGATGTTACCAGATAAATTTGATGTCGCGTAAGATTGGTACTGGTAATCTCATTGCAAAATATTTATTAGCGCGATGTAGTGTACCACTGATGAACTAAGGACTCTCCTTTTTTAACCGACGTCAAAAAAAGAAGGAGGTTATTTCATATAATTTGATGCCTCCCAACCTAAGGAAAACAACAGGCCTAAAATTCTGATGGCTCTCCAAGGGGATCCATCAGTGGAGACACGAGTCCGGCATCAATTCATTGTTTTATTGTAATTTCAGCTGTCCAGTAGACGACAAACTAATCTCTCGGTTCCGCGGGTCGTGGTCTGAATCCGGTGTTTTCGAAACGCAGGTGTTTGCGTACATGAAAACCTTCAGATTTACCGGCTCCCCAGCGCTTTACATCGAGTGTGACGTCAGGATGTGCCATGGCAGATGTCCAGTGAGTTTTAGTGTTTATTCTTGAATTAGGTACACCAAGTTCAATAGTTTAACTTGGCGAGGTCGATGTTTACTAATGTTTCATACTCGATGTCATTTTATATATTGTCCCAGTGAAGTGCTTCCTGCCTTCTTAGCATGGTACCGGCGACAGCGTTTATCGAGTGCTATCAATTATGTATGACTGTCTCATTTTACGTAAATATTTAACAACAAGCGGATTGGAACGCCATATAAACTTTATATAAGTTTCGATCTAACAACAACGTCCGACAACTAGCGGAAAATCAGTGAATTGTCAGGTTAAAAAGTGGACATAACCTGTGTTGCAAATATTGTGCCTAATAAGACTTTTACTGTATCTGTGCCCGTAGCATTGCATCGGCCAAAGCGCTATAATATAATACTATTTCGCTTTAAGTAATATTACCAAGCGGGATGGCGTTAGTGACATTTGAAAATTTTATTATAAACTAAAATTATAAACGAAAATTTTACTTTTGATTATAAATTTTACTTTAAAATAAATTATGATTAACTTTAAATTATCAACCAATATTTTATATTTTATTATAAACTTTATCTAGGTTTATCAACGGTGCCATGCTTAGGACGTCTGACAATTTATAACAGACAACAGCTGAACAATAAATTCTCGTTTTCAGTCGCAACCATGCCACTGGCGTAACATGAAAAGCGTCCGCAAACGTTCAGTGGAGGGAGAGGCCGCGCCGGCCAGTGTCGCGCCCCGCCTGTCTGAGAACATCTCGCTGTTCCAGTCATTGCGGGTGCTGCAAGAGGGCGAGGAAGACTCCGAACTGGCTTCCAAAACAAGTAAGGAGAGGTGGCGTCCTCATTTGAAATGGATCGTTGATGATTGGCTATTTGATTTCCTACAATCTTTGGAAGGACCGCTGAATTATTTTATGATCGACCGTTGAAAGTAATTGCAAGAGTCCGTTTAGATTAAAAACAGTTTTCGCGAAAAGTGGCCACTTTTGGCGAATATACGTTTCAAACTATACAATATATCAATAATACTTTCAGCGTTCGTTCATGGAATGATTTGAATCTTTCAGGAATTGTTGGATGCCAAATTGTTGATTGTCACCGTGTTTACTTTTAAACAGTTTGTTTTGCTGGGTTCTGCTACCATTTCATCCGCGTAACTTTTTTTTAAAAGGAAAATTTTTACTTTGCGTAATTATTTTTGTGCTCGATGCGGACCAAGAACATTTTCCTTCCCGGCTCTATGTGAACGAAATAAATTTTATGTACTTCGCAGATTTAGCGGAAGGCCAGACATGCATGAAGACGTCTGTTCTGTCCGCGCTGGCGGTGTCCTCGGGCGTGCTCATAGCGGCGCTGTGTGCGGGGCTCACCGCCGCGGCGCGGGGGCTGCGCCGGACACGGGACGCTCCGCACCACGCGTATGTGCCGCACAAGGGCAGGATCAAATAGGCTTGGGAGCCGTTCATTAGTTTTAAGTGTCAGTTTTGACCATGTCACGTTACACCCGTAATAGCATTATCATCATCATCAAGTCTTTTTTTTTAGTCTCCACTGCAGGAACACGCCAGAGCAGCCAGAGGATTTGGCCTACACTCACCATGTTGGCCAGACGGGTTGGAGAGGTCTCATGATGTTTATAAGGTTTTTTTAGCGTATATTTCCTAAGACGCCTTCTACGACATCCACGGAAGGACTTGGAGTGGTCCTATTCTACTGTGACGAAAACCACGGTTTATATATAATAGGAATATGGACAAAAAAACAATTCTGGCTCATAAGATAGATACGTATTTCCTCTTTTCAAATACAACGTATTTGAATCTCGCGTGACGTCACGTTAACTACGATTTTTAACTTTTAACCAAAGGTGACGAAAATCACCCCCCTCCGAAACTTTGAAGAGGTGTATCTTTGTGGATCTTTACTATTTTGCTAAACGATCTATATAGTTGATGGAGTACAAATTAATATATTTTTTACCCAGTTAAGCTCAGTTCACATATTATTGATTTGAATCGGAATCTGCTCATAAGATGTCCAAGAATGGTGGATTTTAATGTTTTTTTGGGTTCATGGTATTATTTAATATTGTGACCATATTAAATTAAACCATGAACTTAACAAAACAGTAATAGATTTCTTAGCCTAATCGAACTAAAACTTATAAGGTGTTGTGGGATGAAATATTCATAAAGTTAGTTTGTGAATCTGGTTAATGTGAGTATAAGAATGTGATGTAACATTTTAACGACCATCCACACAAAAAATCTTTTGAATTGGCTAACTTTCAGGCAAACGTGGCTGACTCGATATGCTAGATTATTTTTGTTGGGACTTTGAATTAAACTTAGTAGCAATAGTAGTACTTCCTAAATTAATTTACGATAACGTGTATACTATTAGTGCTTTATGTAGTTGCTGCTACTAGCTTCACCTCGCGGTGTTACCCGCGGTTAAAGTAACCTATGTGTTAATTCAGGATGTCAGCTGCATACCAAATTTTATCAAAATTGGTCCAGCCGTTTGCGCGTGAAGTAACAAACATACACACACTCACTAACTTTTGCCTTTTTAATATTAGTGTGATAAACGATCGCCGATTAAAAAATTAGATGTTCATACAGATCGTATGACATGTTCAAATCTAGACGCTGTTTAGTTGTACTTGCCATCGGTACGTCGGTAGCCGGTATCCCACAACCACGTTATGTCAAATGGCTACTAGGCACGTAGATTACTTTATCATATCACTATGTTTTTTAGACGTCGCGAGTTGCAAACAGAACATTTATAGAACATAACCTAAAAATCTATAGTTTTGAAGACTTAGCAATCATTGAAATATTACTGTAATTCAATGTTAATTATAAGTATAAACATTGTACATCGAGTATAGAGACAAAGTAAAGGTTCTGTTTTCCCTTGTGAGCTTTGGAAACCGATAAAGGCATTTCAGAACCCAAAAAGTTAAAGAGAACTTTTGCCCATGAGAACATGTAAGTAAGTGTTAATTTTTCTTTCATGTACTTACTTAATTATGAATTAATATTAGAAAATAACCGCTTAATAGAGTTTCAAGACCTAAAATGATTCCTCTGTCTGCCCTATAAGGGATAAAGATGTGATAATATAATATGTACCCATCACTATTTTGATTCCTTTTTCCACTATAACGCCGAACATCACGCTTAGTGTGGCCTTCAGGTCTTACAGCCCTGGGACTTATCTACTCCATCAGGAATAAAGAGGTGAAAATATATCGGTACGTGATAATGTATGTTTGAATTATTATGACTTTAATTTTAAATACACGAAGACCATTCCCATAATCAATATTTTAAATAGAGCAATATATTCATTACCGCTGAGATTTGTATTATAATACTCATATACGTATTTAACAGGGTGGAATAGGTATTATGTTTACGACCTAAGATTAAGAGCGATCAGTTTAAACTTACGCTAAAAATTTTCTTTTAGTACTTGCATAACGACGAGTGTAAAGTAGTTGCTTTAAAGTACAAGATAGCTCCAGAATTAAGAAACATTTAAGTAAAAAATAAATTGTATCCTTTAATAGATAGTAATATAAAGATGATTTTATCTCATAAATACATTTAAAGTTAGATTTTAGTACTAGGACGAATTGTGAGGACTTATATTTTCTAGGAAAATATGTCTCCTCCTTTTTGTCTGACATTAAACTTATGTTTACTACTCAATATTGTGATACAACAATTAAGAATTAAGAATAAGTTAGATTATTTATTTATATCAACGTTTTTTTTAGAAAATTTTGTACATATTTGATATAAGCTTTTAGTTTAATTTTTACTTTATACTATAATAAGTATCACAGCTATAATAAATTTAAAAATTATCTAAGTGTTTTATTTTTTTAATTTATTATAATTAACTTTTTCTCATGAGGAAGTGGAAAGAAAGAGACGAGGACTTTGTTCAGCAGTGGGACATGGATGGATAACAAGTAAAAAAAATCGTTTTGTCAAGTTAGATATAAAAACAGATACTTGATTACAAACACTTGTCAGGATAGCTATCCGTTCCGCAAAAGTACCTTATGAAATAATAACTAGGACATAAGTAAAACAACATTATATTCACGTAAAAAATTGCACACAAATATAAATAAAAATAATAAAAATATAAGTAAAACACATAATAACAAACTGATTGAGACATTCGTTGCATCAAAATAAAAAAAAAGTAAAATTATTCATAAGTATCCTTACCATAATTAATACAATACTGTCATGATTTGTTTCTTCTCTGTAATAGGTGTATAAAATTGTACACAAGTATAAAGAAAAGATAAATTCGTATAATTACGTGTGTTGATCACTGGTGGGTAGTTTTTGTATTGTTTCTTCCAAATACTTTATGGCACCGTCTAGAATTTGTACTTCACATTCTTTCAGCAGCTTTATATTTTTTCTGTAAACAAAAAAATATCTAATAAGTACAAAAGCTAAAGATTAACGTATAGTAAACAGTGTTAAAAACCAAAAAACGGGACGTTGTGCCCTCCCCCCTCGGGCGCACTTCGGAGGGGTAAGGACTTTTAGTATGTTTATCTCCTAGCTAGTCCAAACAAAGTTCCTAAGAAACACTCTGCATTCGACTTTTCCATCTACATGCCCCCTTTGAGCACTCATTGAATACAAACGTTTTTCTAAAACCGATCGCTCATCCCCATGGAAGTGTTAGAGCAATTACATATTGCGCCAGCTTAGCAGCAGTTTTCGTTATTGCGCCACCAACAACACACCACGCGCCACAAACCATATTTTAATTAAAATATGGTCGGTTTAACAAACGTTTGTAATTTTTTATGAAGAAAGTAGAGTGTGACCACTGCTTCTACCGCACAGAAAACTGCTGTAAATAAATTTATTGTCACTTCGGGGTTCCTTAAAAACTAGCTCTTGTCCATGAAGGTACACTTATTTGCGATAAGTGTACCTTCATCGTCCAAAATAGTACATTACCTATGTAAAGTACTAGGTTCGGTCTCAGACTTCTTGTACGAAGCTTTTATGAGTTTGCAGCGTGTCAGGAGGTAGGTGTACGCGCGGCGGTCGACGGCGCTCCCGACCGCGGCCGCCGACGACTGGTCCGCGGAGACCAGGTCCCCCGGCATTCCTTGGCTCGACCATTTTGTTAGTTCATCTGAAAATAATTTTAACAAATTGTTATCATCATAAATAAATTAATATATAGATACAAATTACACTGATTGATCTAGCCCCAAAGTAAGTTCGACTTAGAACGAACTTAACTTGTGTTCTGGGATACTAACTCAACGATACTATATTTTTTATCATCATCCACAACCATCTTCCTTTTTCATCATCACCCGTTTGGTTGACTGGTAGATAGGGCCTTAGGCTTTCAGTCCGCCATTCCACTTGTATTTGTAAATGAAGTTAAAGAAAAAAAAACCTCCACTATATATATAATAGATTATTATAGTCTAGTGATCTAGTATAGTCCATGGTAGAATAAAACAAGGTATTCTCTTCCCGAGATGGAACTTGACTACGTCACGAAAGTGTTGCCACTGGTTGTTCTTTTCAGTAAATTTAAGGACTTTCTCAATTAGTTCACGTATATTAAAAAAAAATATTAAGTACCTTAGCTATTTAGTATCACGCGATTCTCGCGTGATTCATGAATTCAATATTTTATAAATTGATATAACGGATTATTAATTCGAAATTGGTTTAAAAAGTTCAAAAATGCATTACGCTCGGGTAATTAAATTTCACACAGTGGTAGCACATCAAACTGATGACGTAGTCAAGTTCCACCTACGTCATCAGCTGTCACGGGAAGAGAATACCTTGTTTTATTGTACCATGGTATAGTCCGTGGTTCGATTTACTACAAGTATGTCCTTCCCGCGTTGTATATACTTATTCGTTAACTACCCACGGCTCGGTGGTTAAGTAGTCTATAAACAATTTTGACCGAGACACTTCGATGGAGATCAAAACGTAAACATGCGTGATGTAAGGAGCATTTACATATATACTGAATAATAAGAATAAGAAGTAGGTAGCTCTAGTAATTTAGCAGAGCACGACATTGACGTAATACAACAATCCATATTAGGCTTTATGCTATAACTTTAAAGCGTGTACTTAGTAAGCCTGTAACATTTCTTTTCTTTCACTATATAAGGCCTAACATAATATACTGAAACTATTTTAAGGGTGAATACAGTCCGTGATTCTGAACAACTTTCCCCAAGGAACATATATCGAAATATGAAAAGTAATTTTTAGCCTGCCATACAAGTTGACCGATCAGCTTATCCGAGTTTCTATGGAAAGCCAAAAATTATTTTTCATATTTCAACATATGTTCCTTGGGGAAAGTTGTTCAGTATCATGGACTGAATTTACTCTTAAATAGTTTCAGTATATTTTGTTAGACCTTATATATTTCTAATTAAATTATTTAAATGTGTCTGTCTATTACTATACCCAGTGATAGATGTTACCCGTGCAAAATAGCCTATGCGATAATCGAGGATGTCAGCTTCCTTCCAAATTCTATCAAAATTGGCCTAACCGTTTGCGCGTGTACAAACATACACACACATACACTCACTAACTTTCGCCTTTATAATATTAGTGTGATAAGACTAGACATGTGAACTAGAAAAAAATTTTGTAATTTAAAAATGTAGTCTCAATAAATACAGTAGAATTTAGAAATGTAATTATCCAGGAAAAGCAATTAATATCTTCCTCAATATTGCATAAGCTACTGGGATGTGGTCGCAATTTTTTAATAGTCCAGTACATTTGCAATATTGCTTCCCAAATTAAGTTAATGAGTGGCACTGGAAGTGGCTGTTTGTTTGAATTAGTTCTTTAAACGATATCTTCCTACGCATGAGCGGACGTATTTCAAATGTTAAGTCGGAGCAAAAAACAGTAAACAACGATTCGACTCGATACGATCAAAAGAGCATGTATAATTGATGCGTGAATAAAACTGCTTCATAGTGGCGTAGTTAGTGGGGTCCGGTGGGCCCCCCTTTGGTGTTAATTGTTAGGAAGTATTTGTTGTTGTTATTAACAAATTTTAAGAATGTACTGGAATGCTATGACAGGTTAAACTAATAAAATATATTAGGTTCTAAACAGGTAGCAAGTAAGACCTTAAATTGTTTTACCAGTTGCTATCCCCTAAGCCGGCACTGGGTGGAATTCCTCCAGACTTTTATTGTCAACAATTGTGCAACAAAACAAAGTGACTATTATTAATAGATATTATAAATATCCTATGATAATAAAGACATATTTGAATTAAATTGACCATTCAAATTATTCAAATTAAATCTTTGAGTTTTTTTTAAAGTAGCATGCATTTTTATTTTAATTGTTAGTATGGAATGAAGTTGATCTACTAATGTACAAGACTCGAGCAGTCTAGTTCTAATTTCAAAGACTCGAGTCTGTTTTGCAGGGTTTTATGAGCTCAATAGGCTGGGAGTTCCAAGGTGAGGCAAGCGTGAGTTCTCTGGGAAACGACTCGAGCCTTTAAAAGAGCTCGTGTCTTGAAATGAATGTGTGCTGTTCTTGAAAGCTTACAATGACTCAAGGCAGGCCGATGAATTTTATTTATCTAAGTACTATTGTACATCACTAGGTTGATCTCGTATGCACCCTACTCTAGCTACGCCGCTGCATCTTCATTGTATTGTAAAAGTGTTCGGGAGACTTCTGTTCTGAGAAACGTCGATTGCGAAGCTATGCCGATGCGGTGCTCAGACAAGGAATGTAGTGAAATAAAATCTGATACTTAAGGGAAACGTGGACCCTGAGACACGAAACGTGTTTTTTTTTGCAGAATTGACAGTAAATTTAACGAGTGTGCGCAGTTTCGAGTTCTTTTTTTTGAACTTTGCGCAGAAAAGAAAACAAAAAAAAAAAACTATTAGAACCTTTACACCCACTGCAAGAATTTTTCATTTCGCAATAATTTTAGTCTGTCTGTTTGTATACATAGTTCCATTCTTCACAGCATCTACTAGTAAGGGTAATTTAATTTAATACTAGAACGCAAATTCGGCGGATACTTATTTCCGTGATATGAGACGTTTTATGTCATCGCCTTCTGGCTTTACTTTAACAGCCTAAATCAGACTACAGCTGTAAAAAGGCTTCCAATAAAGTCAGCTGAGCAGGCGGTTGGTGACTGCTTTAAATGACATCAGTATCACAGAGAACGCTGCCTCTGGGATACGAAACGGTCGGTGGATGTCCTCACGGCAGTCGGTTTATGTATCATCATCATCATCACCAGGTCTTTTTATGTCCACTGCAGAACACGACCCTATCTGTACTACCAGAGCCATACTTGGTCAGAGTAGCCAGAGGAGTTTGGCCTACTCTCTCCAAGCTGGCCAAACGGGTTGTCAAGTTTAGCTTGTATTTCCTAAGTCGCCTTCTACGACATCCACGGAAAAACTTGGGAGTGGCCCTATTCTACTCCGCCGAAAACCACACGACAAAGTATACGTATAACCTGATATTACTAACCTTGATTCATATTGAATATCCTAATAAACGCGAGCAGTTCCGCGCTAACGGGACACTCGCCGCGGTAGATGCTGTAATGAGTGACGCCAGACAGCCCCAACTTCGTCAGCAGAGACATCTTCGTTTCCCGCAGAGGGTCGCTGGTGCTGACGCCAAGAGGTATGGCTAGACTGTCATGCTGGTTCCTTTGATATACGAAGCTGAAAATAAAAAATAAATAACTTATAATCGCGCTCGTTACTAAGACAGGATTTTCCTGGTGTGTGTTTTTTTCCGACATCCGTTTGTTTTCTGTTTTACTATTTTTTTGGATTAATTCGACCTAAGAGGAAATATCATTTTGAATTTACAGGGGCTTTAAGTGTGCAATTTTTCACGGGATTCTAATCCTCAAGTAAATCTAAAAACGGGATCGAATTGTAGAACATTTAAAAAAAATCGAAGCTATTTCTTAGTGCATATTTATCCACATAAGTTAATATATTTGTATCTGCTTTGTTTTTAAATAAAATCATGGTATAATAATCTAGTATATCATAAGTCAAGCAATAGTTACTTATGTGCCCAACTTTCTATTAACTAAAATAATCAAAACACTAATTTTTAAAGGAGTTCAAAATAAACGTTTTCGTTTTTTGCAGAAAACTTTAAACCATAGAAAAATTATTTGTACCAAGCTATTACACACTATACTAGCTATTATACCTCATAATCGATATGACAATCGAGAAGCGTACATTACAATTAACCAATGAATCCGTCGATGTGTAAACTGCGAAGATTGCATCACATGTTATGATCCCGGAAAAGTCTCGGTACGGATTCAATGAAGCGATCGTTAGTGCCTGGCTATTATGCTTTTAAAGACATAAAGCTGACAAGCAGATACCCAGTTGATTTGAGTATTACATTTGTATTTGTAACTTGCGTAAAATGCAGATCGTTAAGTTTCGTTCTAGAAATCTAAACACCAAGACCTCCAATGCATTAGCGCAGGCAAAAGATCGTATCAAGCGGAGGGAGATCGTAGAAAAGTTAGGTCGGGCACATCACGACGCTCAGGAGTGAGCAGACGACTGAAGGAGGGAAGTTTCGTTCATACTTAAAATAATACCGCCGATAAGTATATTGTCTGTTAGTCTTCATATCTGAGGAACCGCAACACAGTGTCAGGGTGGGCATAACGATCAGACTATGTGATATGTCACGCCTCTCCTGCCCTATCAGCTGCACTAAGCGTGACCTATGGGAGGTGTCTGACAAGGCTAAAAAAGGGGGCAACCTTCTGGAGGGAAAAACTGTGATTTAATTTTTAGCTTTCGACACGAAAAGAAGAATCTCAGAAACATGTACTGAGCCCGGGCAGTGGTTATCTGTTTTTTTCTCTCTCCAAATATAATAATTATGCGTGTCAAAAGTCACCCAAAGATTGCGAAAACCATGCGAAATCGAGATGAAATAGTCGGAAAAGTTTACGATTCGACTATAGTTTTACCACCGCCGCCTGCTTGACGTCAACCCTTTTTGAAAATGCAGTTGCAGCAGGACATCCACAGGAAGAGACTATTCTTGATCTGACCGAAAGGATAATCTGAGAAAGTAATCATGTAATTTGGATCAAACTTTTAATAAGATGTAAATGAGAAGAAACTGTGGACAGGAGCTAAAAATATAATTTTATTTAATCCATTCTAGTTTAGTTTCGGGTGGGGGCGAATTACGTCACCGTCTTGTAAAAAACTTACTAGGTCGTGACGTCATGCGAAATTTAAAAGCGCTGAATTTTTGTTATTTTTTTAAAAATCAGTTATTTTTTTAGTCCATACGCGTATTGTTTGAATTCTTATCTTACCCGTTGTGAAGGAATAGATCAGCATTAGAGCGTGCCCCGTAGAATATGAAGATTTGCTCGCCCGCCTTGAAGTCGCGCAGGGCATAGCATTCCCCTCTGTTCAGTTCATTGTTGAAATCGGTTGTGATCTGAAATAACATACAAAGTAACATATTTTAGTATAAGATGTGTTATCCAATCACCAGCGACAACACCCTTGATTATCCTATTTAAAAAAAAATAGATTTTCTACGTTTCATGTCACTATTTTGGATCTGCAAAATGTCCATCAGTCATTTACAGGTTTCCATACATGTCTTATAATGCAGAAAAATATATCTAAAATATAATGAAAAGTTAAAAAAAAAAGACGTGTGGCACTCGGGGACTGCCGCGGTAAAGCTATTGCATTAAGGTGGTTCCGTTCGGTCGGTGAATTTTTACAAGGAAGGACGGCGACGTCGCACACGGACGGCGGAGACGAAACGGCAACATACATGGTAGGCGGAGTGGGAAGCGTGAGGTTTTTTCGTTACGGAATTTCTGTATTCGGTCCCCGCGCTCAAGGCCCGCGATAGAAGCTATGCAATAGCTTAAAAAATATCTAAAAAGTTAAAGAAAATGGGTACACTGAATCGTTAAAACTGCAGTCCATGCTCACCATAAAACTAAACACCGTCACTTATACCGTCCATAAACGAGTGGCTTCTCACTACACAGCGGCGTGTAGAAATCGGCACTTAACGTGATTGCTGCGACCACTTGTGTACTTTAGAGGTAAGCTAGTAAAATGTTTTCGAGCTGTTACACAAGTCTAGAAAGTAAAGCCTGCCTTGATTTAGAATCTATACATATAATAAAACACAAGAATTGCTCGTTTAAAGGTATAAGATTAAAAAAATGTAAATGTATATTGCATATATTTCCAAAAAAAATTGGGGCGATGTAAACATATTTATAAAGAAGTAAGAAAGTAGTAAAAATTTTAAAAAACGACTGTCTCTTTGTCTGTCTTTTCGTTTGTCTGGTTGCAAGTTGCAACACACACTAATCTCTGGAAATACTACATAGATTGGAACAAAACTTTTTAAATTAAAAATGTTAAGCTTGGGCAACATATAGGGTATAATTGATTTTGGAAAATGGAACACCTGATGCACAACTATAATGGTCCAGCTAAACTATGTGCCATGCGAAATGGCGAATAAATAGCCAAATCAGTTCAAATTCTTTGGCTAGTGGTTTTAGAATCGGCCTGTTGTTCATAATACCAAGCTCGTAACTAATATAGTGACACATTTACAAATTGTGTCTTACAGATACAGGTACTTCATTTCACATAGCTGTTACAAAATAAATAAAGGATAGGTACCTTTCCGTGTTCGTGGTTGCACATGTCCCAGAGAGGAATAAACGCCGTGATATCGTTGTTGGAAAGCTGTATGTTGTTCTGTCTTGTCATCACTGTTGACACCGCCCATCTGTAGACAAAATATAACATATAAGTGACAAACGCAGATATCTATTAATATGTACTCATTTCGATCTTCATCTACTTTTTGGAAGGCATAGTTTGTGTTGCGGTACACGCGGTTACCGCATTACACTGCAAACCCGCATAAAGCTCCCGACAAAATCGAGGACCATCAATAATGCTTCTATTATATTGTTGTTTGTATTTTGTGCAAATAATAATCAGTCTTTTTCTATCTTCTATCTATGAGGCAGCACCTCATACTTCAGTAACTTTTTTCAAAGTAATTGTTGACACTTCCTAAAAGGAAGCGCAGCCAGGAACCAGTTTCGAGTTGGCATAATTCCAGTGTTTGGATGCGCCTTTGAATGACGCGGGCGCAGCATGCAACCATCGCATTTCACTGCGTACTCCGCATGTTTTATTAAACGGAATCTTGCTTTATCTATATAGATCGTTCTTAGAAGTGGAAAACAGAAATCCAAGAATGCGATACTATTATACAAGTACAATAAATTGCAGTGTAGATTTATTGTAGCCGTTTAACTGATCGACTTTTATGGCCTATATGCACCTATATTAGATGATTTAAAGCTAAGCGATCGTTAAGCATTGATGTTTTAGCAAAATTTTATAGGTGGTAATGGAGACGTAAGTTGTTTCATCACAAAAAAGTATCAATTAGACAAGGAAATATTCTTTAAGGACATATAATAAAGAAATTATACAAAATTATACAAAACACAATGAGTCTTTTTACATTACATAAAGCGGTTCCCGTACCGAGCATTGTTATCTCAGCTCTCATATGTTAAGTTACGTGCGACTTTCAGTTTTGTCAACTATTACATTAACTCCATTTAGAAGTATTCGCAAGAAACTAGCCGTGGACTTTTGCATAATTATGCATGCATGTTACACTTTCTACGAGATCTAGTGAACACTTGGACATAATTATACAGTATCGGAATTTAATAACTGGGCAGACACAAATAACATTTATGAAAGTAAGTTGAGATTTGCGACAGACAATGAAGACAACATGCTTAGCGAAAAATAATGCGCCTAGGCACATGTTGCTTGTTTGTTTGCTTTGTTGTTTTGTTTTTCGTGTGTGTAAGTGGCCAACACTGGTGTCAGATTTTTTAAGCTGCCTAAAGGCATCAGACATAGCTTAACGACTGCCATACAATGATGACAGCCGGGACTAACGGCTTATATACGTGTCTTCCAAAGCACGGAGACGCTCAAGAAATTTGTATGACACTTGTGGGCACATTAATGAGTAGAAGTCTAAATGTGCTTGGGTTACCATATATACAATGGTCAATATAATTTAACTAAAAACAAAAGTGCATTTTATCTTTCACTAAAAGACTAAAAAGTGCGTCACGGATATTCTGCCGTCTGCGTTGGGCCTAAAGTAAACAAATTATGACTTGTAGAAGATTATTTTATGCGATTAGAATTATGATTAAACATGAGCTTTCTGATTTTCCGAGTACATATTTTATATCCAGAGATATGAATTACCAAAACCACGAACTCCTAATAATCAGGCGCTTATTTGCCTAATGATTTATATCTGAATTGTAAGTTATATTATATATATATGTGTGTTATCATATCACTGGTATTATATTTTTCAAGATGCTCAAAGGCGCATCTGACAAGAATTATGTTACGATATGATCGATTTTATTGATTACGTACTTTCACAGCTCGGTGTATACTGCTAAATGTTTAAAAACTCGTTTTGAGCTTACGTAATATGTGTATCAGGAACTGGAAGCAAGTAATTAATATTTCAATGGTGAATACAAAATATTTCGTTCTGCAAATTTCCTCTTTAAATCTAGTGATTTTATCACATTCGATTTGCATATGATAATGTTATGTAAATGGCTAGCCTATTTAATTAGGCATTAAGCACATATAACGTCTTTAAGACTTATGTAATAATTAGAACTAGACTAAAAAAATGTAATAAATACTGCTAAAACTAGAACAAGCTGTGAATAATTAAAAAAAAAGAGCTTAGATGCGGGAAGTTTTTTTCATTACAAGACCAATAAAAAAGACGTTAAAAACGTTTTCATGAACTTAGAGAAAACGATATAATTATAAATCGTAATCGATAATTTTAAATGTGAATATATGCCTTGTCAATAGTGAAGAACTACGGTAGAGACACCTTTTTAAAGATTACGTGAGCTTTCCTACATAAGAGATAATTATCGGTTAAAGTCGGTTAAGTCAAGAGTGCCTCTTTAATGTAAATAAATAAACTCAGATTAATTTACGATAATATGCAAATCAGACGTAACGTAACTGATAATAATGTCTGTATTTTCTTGTAATGGTAGGCACTTAGTTACTTGGTATAAGTGAAAAGCGCGGAATTTCACTTGTTATGTATAATTTTATCTGTTTAGATTATCTGTATAATAAAACTCATTAAAGTATAACTATAGATATAACAATCGCGCTTCTTACGAAAACAATATTGGGCTGGTTGGTGGAAAATTACAAATAAGAGAAAGATAATATTTCTCTGAGCACAATCTATGTACCTATCTGTAGAAAGGTCGAAATGGTTTTTCTGAAGTATAAATGACTTGTTACGAAAGATTAAGAAAGAAACGTTCAATTCGTTACAGACAACATCTATGCTGTTAATCTACAAATTATATCTACATATGTACACATAAGATGATGGTAATAACGCAATATTTGTCCACGTTTGACATCCATATCGATCGTGCATGATATTTGCTATAACGAGCTTCTTGTGCCATCTCACGCTGATCTCACTTCATCAATGCTTTCAAACATCAAACATTTGTAGTTACAAATATTTTTGCGTAAATTAATTTATTTTAGCGTAACTGAATTTTATTTCAACGATGTTTGTTATGACCTAATGTCTAATGTTTGAATATAAATATATCGTTATTTATCAGAAAAAATATGTTATTAATTATTTTTTTCCTTATATATTCGACTAGGTCTTAGCTTCGTTTTAAAAAATCACTATTGAAGTGAAAACTGGGAGTAGTCACGGAATATATTATTACTAGCTGTACCCGCGGGCTTCGCTCCCCGAGGGAATTTCAGGATAAATAGTACCCTGTCCTTCCCCGAGTCTCAAACTATATCTATACAATTTCATCCAAATCGGTTCAGTAGTTGAAGCGTGAAGAGGTAACATTTTTTTTTCATTTCATAGGATAGTAGGATAGGATTTCTTTCGGTATAGGTTTATTCCTAGTTCGATACAGGTTCATTCCTAGTTCGATGGAACCAGGCTAACAACCTGGGCTGCCGAGTGATGGAACCTTCGAAATGTGTCTAAATAACATGATTAGATATATAAGTAATTGATAACAATCTTTATTTTTAATAGAACTTAAGGGACACGAAAGTAAAGTTTTTTCCATTTTTTTATTACATTAATTTTGTTTATACATTAGTTTAAATGTGTTTGAGAACCATAGAACAAAACAAACCACATTACGTGCGTTCGCTAAAGAAAGTAAAAGCCGTGCGAAATCTCTATAGCAAAGAAAATGAAAACAATGACCCTCCTTCAGATGATATCTGACGGGTATGGGAGAATTATTAATTTGGAGGCACGTCATTTAGACGATTCCCGGAGTCGACGAGATTACTCGTTATGTTGGCTTGTTAGAGAGCATTTCAGCGATTGTGTACTGTCGCTCGAATCGCACGTTTTCTTAGTGAGAAAGTAGACGAAACGTGGTAAACAACAAGTATATGAAATTTCCCAAATATTCAATCCTTTCTTATTAGTTTAGCTTGGGTGTCTATTAGAATACAGATTTTTTTGACATAGAATTTCATTTCCTAGAAAACTATTCCACGATTTTTAATACATTTTTTTCTTAATAAAACGAATAGTTTATCATCGCAGTTTCATATTATAATAACAACATTTAAATATATATGTCGGCGAGTTCAAGATAATCCCATTTATTATTGTTTTCGACGTGCAAACAGAAAGTTGTTTACTACAAAACATAACTGCTACATTTTCAAATGTTGCAACAAGTATAAAAGCGGTCGCCCTAGCGACGAGCGGCTCAGTCTTGTGCGGACCGCCGTACTGTGAACATCTCCTTTGTGTAGTGTGCTGTGGGCTTGGCCATAACTTCTTTAATTGTGATTGTTGTAATAGATGAGGATCTGGTAAACCGATTTATTACAATGATAGTTGTTTCAGCAAGACGATAAGCCCAGGTGGACACAGATTCAATAACTGTGTGGGCCAGGGGTATTCAGACACATATGGTTGGAATCCATGATACAGCGCGAGGCGGAGCGCTGTATTTATCGTCACACTTTTAGTGAGTTCGGCGTAGGTCATCTCCTGCTCCGTCATCAGAAGTTGGATCTGAATCTTTTGCCCACTTGAGTGAACCCATGGGAGAATAGGGGTGAAGAGACCGTCAGGGTCCGAAGAGTGTGATTATAATTGGTCCGTCTTTTGAATTGTCCAGAGATGATGGACCCGTATTTTCAGATTGCCAAGAGGGGTGAAAATTCACAGGGATACGGAGCGTCAAGGTTCCGGAGTGGGGGCTTGCGGAGTCACACTTAGGTAAAAATCGTGCTTGAGTGTGGCGTCACGCAAAATTTCAATGCGTTGTATCTTTGTCATTTTTGGTTTCTCAGAGAAAGGAAAGAGTGTGTGTACAAACCACAATGTTGTTTGATGGTCTAACCGATGGACCAAAAGTTTTTTTCCATTCGTCATGCCTATTCTGAAAAACAGGAACCTGTCCATTTATTTAATAATCGTATGGCTATTATTACAGTCGTTAATCCGTATCTATTGTATTGCGTCTTTTTGCAGGGTGAACCAGTCTTCCGGCAGTCTCGAATAATGTGGTCCATGTCCTATTCAGGAGCGCCACATTCGCAAGCTGGGGAGTCAACAGTCGCACCGGAATTCAAACGATCTTGTTCGTCCCCATCCAGTTCTCAGTCTGTGGAGCTGGCACAATTCTCTGCGTGGGAGAGAGAACCCTGATAGTTTTTCAGTGGGGTTATCGGTTGTATCCACATAGGTGGATTCAAATTCTATTATTTTTGATGGTAAAGTGGTTTTTCAACAGTCAATCTTAAAGAGTTGGTGTCGTGACTTCAGTCTTAGCCTTTTTAATAGTTTGTGGATGGAGTTTAGCAGTGCAATGTGTCGATAACTTTTGGGGTCATTGACAGGCTCTGGTTTTAGTATCGCAACCCATCCTGTGTTGCATATGGTCTTTGTGATAAATGGTCTGTGTGACCACCGTCTGTGTGACAACCGTCTGTTCGACAAGCGTCTGTGTGACAAGCGTCTGTGTGACAAGCGTCTGTGTGACAAGCGTCTGTGTGACAAGCGTCTGTGTGACAAGCGTCTGTGTGACAAGCGTCTGTGTGACAAGCGTCTGTGTGACAAGCGTCTGTGTGACAAGCGTCTGTGTGACAAGCGTCTGTGTGACAAGCGTCTGTGTGACAAGCGTCTGTGTGACAAGCGTCTGTGTGACAAAGCGTCTGTGTGACAAGCGTCTGTGTGACAAAGCGTCTGTGTGACAAGCGTCTGTGTGACAAGCGTCTGTGTGACAAACGTCTGTGTGACAAACGTCTGTGTGACAAAGCGTCTGTGTGACAAAGCGTCTGTGTGACAAAGCGTCTGTGTGACAAGCGTCTGTGTGACAAAGCGTCTGTGTGACAAGCGTCTGTGTGACAAGCGTCTGTGTGACAAGCGTCTGTGTGACAAGCGTCTGTGTGACAAGCGTCTGTCTGTCAACCGTCTGTCTGTCAACCGTCTCTGTGACAAGTCTGTCTGAATGACAGTCGGCCTGTGTGACAACCTTTAGCGCCAGTAATGGTGCTAACGAGAGTGAAGCGATCAGTGCAAAGATACTTAACGTGTGTTTAGTTTCAGCTACTTCTGCAAAGGTGCTAAAGTGCTAACAAGTGAACCATAACTGCTGGCCACGTATTGCGGCCGAGTTGGAGTCAGCGGCAGTGCCGCAGGCGCTGGAGATTCCTGGTGAAGTGAGGTGAAGTGAATTTGTTTGTCGTAACCTTATCTGCTGAATCGCAAAGATAACCTGGTGAGTTTTTATATTTTTTTCGATTTAAGAGTAGAGCAGAGAGCAATTTATTTCAAACCTTTAGTTTTAAAACATAAAGTAGAATAATGTCTAGTCTTTTGACCTCTATGCAAGCAGAAAATAATTATGATTTCGCTATTTTTAATAAGAACGTGTATTATCTGCTAAGCTTAGTAAGTTAATCTTATCGTCATGAGTTGATAGATGAGCTTAACATCACTGGAGGTGGCATAAGTCACTGTTAGTCGGAGCTGGCAGAGGCGCCAGTTAGTATAGTAGCAAATGGTCTTGTTTGAGTATTTTAAATTATAATTTTTAGCATCTTATAAGCTTACGCGTGAATACTGGTGTAAAATGATAGTTATTAGGTACGTTACGTACTTCATTATTCCTAAAGTTGGAGAGATAAGTTCTCCAAGCCTTTGCCTCATATTGGACTTAAGATAGCTAAATATGATGATGACTTTTATAAAGATTATAATGACCAGGGTGATGATGATGATAATGATAATGAAGAGACAGTGATGACGATGAAGATATTATTGATGAAGAGGTGATTAATAGGACGGCGAGC
The DNA here is from genome assembly GCA_963555685.1 of Acrobasis consociella. NCBI lineage: Eukaryota > Metazoa > Arthropoda > Insecta > Lepidoptera > Pyralidae > Acrobasis > Acrobasis consociella. The sequence continues at coordinate 10,816,455 of OY743120.1, forward strand.
CTACCATGATGATGATCATGGTGATGACTTTATTTAAAAGGACCCTTCACCGTTTACTATGTGAGTAATAATATTTTACCATTAATTTTGTTATTTACTGTGTTTTAGGTTAACTGAAGTAAAGTCCCGTTACTTGAGTAAATTTTAATCTGGATAATTAAAGTCGAGTAAATATTGTGATATTATAGCCAAGTTCAAGAATATCGTACTGATAAGCAATGTTATTTTTATTGTTATGAAGTCCGTAGAAAAAAGATTAAGCTTTAACTATTTTCTAGCCACGCTTTAGTGTAACAAAAGTAAAAGCAAAAGGTGTTTTCCTGAGCCAGGGATGAATTATTTTGAGCTGTTGGCGGGGTTGATCGTCGCAAAGTGGTGTCATTTATTTTTGAACTTATCCATTTTAGCGTAGGTGTGGATTTATTATTGCGGAAGGGCTGATGGTGAAAGCGTTGTTGGGCTCCGAGGATCTGTGTCGTCATCTGCCTGTATTTCATACAAAGTCCCAGTGCAGTCTAAGTGCAAACAGTGGAAACTGTTTGTTTTGACGTTTGGAGGAAGGTGTCTGATTTAACTTGTTGGAACATAGCGTATATTATCTACCCAGTTGTCATTTATTTTTACTTCTTCTTCTTATCGGGTCGTTGGCTTGAATTTTAAATTTTGTTCTTCGAGAACGTTGCCACTTTTACGCTTCCCTCCGAGGCATAGTATAGGTCAAGCACGGTACAGCTGGTAGGGCATAGAGGTGATCTAATGATCTAATCATCATGACCACAATCGCCCTGTGCTTCTGCTTGGTCTATATGGCACCAGCGCGCCAGATTATGTTTACATCAGCCTACTTCAGTTCGGAGGCAATTCAAGCACCTCCAAGTAGCCCATGGCAGTTTATGACCTGGCGGTAGCGCCTCTGATTGGATATAATCGGGGGGTGAAGCATACTGTTCGCACCACATTCTAAACCCAGATGATTCCGGTTGTTCTTACGTATAACTACTTGAATAATTAAATTAAAGAAAAATCGAGATGCTTTCCGGGCATGAAACTCAAAGCCAATACACAAGTGTTTTCATGATAGGTTGAGAAGGATGCGGGAGCCAGAGAAGCTCATTAGGAAGACCGATAGCATAGCCGAAGGCTTTATTGCCATAGGTAGAGTGATGAATTGCATTGTTTGTTTTGTTGTGACCGTACTAGAGTTGACCCGTAGTCCGTGAGTGGGCAGTATGCGGTCGGCTCTTGTGGAGGTCGAGTTTCTGGAGGAAATCATAAGGTCAAGTGGACCTGGTGATCACAGGTGGTAATACACGTATTAGTGTGAGGCTAACGATGGCAATTTTGTTATTGATATGTCTTGGTGATCTCTCCTAACTGAATTAACAATTACTGGATGTTTTTTTTTGAAAAACCTTGTTAAAATTTAGATAAGATAAGATAAGATAAAATTTCTTTATTGCACCAACTAAGTTCTATTCGTTTTGATTCAATTTAACTTTCATGACTGGTAAAGAGAACATATGATTAATAACAACTTTAACTAGCAGGAAGGCTGGCTGCGTTCCTTAACATGTGATCGCTGCACATAGACATGAAGTTATTAGTATCCAATTTGATTTTAAAGATTTATCGATGTTCATTTTTTGTTTTGAGTTTATTATATTTTAGATCGTTTAATCCAATTAAGTCATCTAATAAAGATGGTTATTTATAGCAAAAAATAAAAATAAACAGTACACAATAATTAATTTAACTAAAAACTAAATAACCTATGTTAAAAGTATGAACTAAAATATAACTAACTAAAAAATATAAAAATAAAACATATACCTAAGAGACTGGCGGCATTGCCTCGTCGTACAGCAAGACTTCTAAAAAAAAAATTTACTAAAGCTTTGTTTTGATCAGGTTTGGCCGAACGGTGTACCGTTTGTGCTTTGTGTTGATCTTAAATATGAAACCCGAGGACGGGTGTTATTGTCAAGATGGCAGTGTCGGCGAGTTAAAAATTGATTCCTTTAAATTGATCTATGAATTTTGTTGATTCGAATGATTGAATACGTAAGCATTGTGCGAAAAATTCCTTAGTTATGATTTCTTTATAATTATTCCTGTATCCGTTTAAATGTCGGACGCCCTGACCGGGTGTCTGATGTATTGTTTTACTATTGTGTCTGCTATGACGACGTTTAAAGGGGTATAGATCTTGGCTGAAGGACAAATAAAAGACCGGTTCAGAAAAGTAGTTTTGCAAGGCACTCTTCTGGAGTAGAATTTTTGCGAGTTGAAATTTTGTTATAGTTTTGTGGGACGCTTATTGCCGAGCTAGATCCGAATTATTTTATGGTTATTTCTAACCATGCTACCATAGAATACATAATAGTACAAGTACAGAAGAGTCACTCTGAAAAATCAATTAAAGGAATAGAGACTCTCGCTACGATACAATTAAGTTCAATTCAGATCGCACAACGCTAATAACTTACAGTTACATTCACTTAGACAATCCATCTCTTTCTATCGCGTAACGCTTACCTTTTCTGGCGCTCTGATTAGCCACGCTGGCATGGCCGCCGTACGTACTTGCGTTTTTAATACCTACCGCAGAGTGAGACAGGCCTGATGCTACTTACTTGTTTAAATTACTATTGAGAGCGCGTACGAGGGCGTACGCATGTCAGGTTGGCCGTGTCGGCGAGTTCAAGATAATCCCATTTATTATTGTTTTCGATGTGCAAACAGAAAGTTGTTTACTACAAAACATAACTGCTACATTTTCAAATGTTGCAACAAGTATAAAAGCGGTCGCCCTAGCGACGAGCGGCTCAGTCTTGTGCGGACCGCCGTACTGTGAACATCTCCTTTGTGTAGTGTGCTGTGGGCTTGGCCATAACTTCTTTAATTGTGATTGTTGTAATAGATGAGGATCTGGTAAACCGATTTATTACAATGATAGTTGTTTCAGCAAGACGATAAGCCCAGGTGGACACAGATTCAATAACTGTGTGGGCCAGGGGTATTCAGACACATATGGTTGGAATCCATGATACAGCGCGAGGCGGAGCGCTGTATTTATCGTCACACTTTTAGTGAGTTCGGCGTAGGTCATCTCCTGCTCCGTCATATATATATTTTAAAATGGTTTTCTTTTATAGAAAAACGGTATATCAAACTAACATTTCATATAAAATATTAAGTTATTGATAAAACTGTTCATAAAAACATGTTTCAATATGTAACGGTACACATAATAACTCGCTTCGCTCGCTCGGCTCGTGCGTGTGTTGGTTGCAGTTCTAACATAACCTAACCTATAGGATTGCCCTAACCTAGAAAAATGGATAGAAGTGTCTTAGCACTCGCCGGCCGCTGCCGCGGCACGCTCGCTTCGCTCGCTCGGCTCGTGCGTGTGTTGGTCGCAGTTCTAACATAACCTAACCTATAGGATTGCCCTAACCTTGGAAAATAGATAGAAGTGTCTTAGCACTTGTTTTAAATGTTTCAAACTATTTTACAAACTGAAACTTACGTGGAAACAAAATTATGGGTAACAAAACTTTGATGTTACGTTATTTCGATAAAATACATAAAATATGAAAAGAAATAACGATAGACTGAGTTTGTCAATACCGAATAATCGAGTAAATGAAATTTCGATGTCAACAGATTTTAGGATTTGTTCAATATTGTATTAAAAGATTTGCGAATAGTTTTATGGGGAATAAAAATCGTTGAAGTTAATTGCGAGAAAGTGATGGGTTCCCGTTTAGCTTACATTTTGTTCAGTGTATTTTTTGGAATAGTTATACAAAAAAAAAGACTAAACAATTTACATTACATTATTTTTATCTTGGGCACGATGTGATTGTTTTTCAAGTGACATATAATAGCAATCTATGCCGAGCATAATATATACTGGTATCATGTTTTCAAATAATTAAACTATTTTATTTTAAATAGTTTAAAAAATATATTTAGTCTATATATTCAGTCCAATTTACAAACAAGTTACGGTGCCTAGCATTAGGCACGTCAGCTATCGTTAACATAACTTTCAAAGATACACCAATAAATCATTGATCATGCTACCACAATCTATGATTCAATCAATCGCCCATTTAGTAATTTGGCTATTACTTCAATAGAATAATATACTTATATAATTTTCTGATTGAATTCGTTCGTGAGTAAGTTTTGTTGTTACAAAGTGTTAATCTAACTTAAGCTTCAAAAAGACAAAACTAAAGCTTCCCTTTCTTATGTCACAGAGTATAATTTACAACAGTCATTCGTCATAGCATTAGCGGCGGTTACACAACCTTCAATTTAGACTATCTGAGAACAGGTTGAGAGAAATGCTTTGGCGCAAGTAGGCGTGAAAATTGAATTAGTCGGGTCGTCGCCGTGATGCGGAAGCCTACTTCGGTAATGTCTGGTGGCTTGGCACAGAATGCTTCGGGAAATAATGCTACTGTACGCTTTTTAATGACACGGAAATCGCGATGTGAACACATTAAAAGCGCGCTAGACTTTTTTGGGACGAGTTTTGTAATAATTACGTAGCCGTACGTTTCGACTTATCATTATCACCTTATTGGTTTAGTGTTTACAATTTAATGAGTCGGTTGAAGTGAAAAGGACCGAGAACGTTCCGAGGCACTCCAAATTTACTTGTCCTGTTTTTGCGGTTGATTGTAAACCTGTAAATATTTTTCCTTATATTCGTATGTTAGATTAATTAATTAATTACACTAATATTATAAACGTGAAAGTTTGTTAGCGTGTGAATGTTTGTTACTTCTTCACGCGCAAACGGCTAGACCAATTTTGATAAAATTTGGTATGCAGGAAGCTGATACCCTGTATTAACACATTGGCTACTTTTTCCGCGGGTAACATCCCGGGGCGCAGCAGTACTTGATAAAATGATGAAAATTATGTCTATCACTTATTATATTTTTACTTGTAAATATATAATTATACTGTCGTGTGTGTCAAGTCGAGTGCATTGGGTAGTAGGTAGGACCATCGCGGCGCATTCCGCAGGGGAGACGGCGCGGCGCGCGCGCACATTCCGTTTCACATAATACTCCGATCCGTCCGCTGCGATATATATGGAAATCTAACATGTACGAATCTATTAGACAGGTTCACAAAAATTATAATATTTTTATGGAAGAGTAACCAACTCTTCTCATTTTATAATAGTATTGTTCAGCTCTTAGTATTCATGATATTAATTTTAGTGTATAATGATAGCAGACTATCAATACCATCTTATTCATAAAAATTAGACATGTAAAAAAATATGTTTTGAATATTATTTATATGTATGAACAATATGTTTTATGATAATGAAACTTAACAACTGTTCACTAAACTTATTTTAGTTTACTGAGGAAGCGAAGTGAGCGCACACTTCGCTCGCACAGTCAACTAAGTTTATCAAACAGGTGTTAAGTGTTATGAATTTACGAGGGTAAGAACATACACGACCACGGACTTCTGAAAATAACGATACACCTTATGTGTTTTAGCTTGTTATTTACTTGTACATAAACTTTCGAAGTTGTGCTTCTCTTTATATTAGTTCATTATTATATCATGCATAGGATCAGGTAGGCTAGACGTTAAGTTAATGTGATGAAGTGGTTGGTTAGCTATATAAATACTCATAACTTGAGTCTACAACTGTATAAAAACACCCAGAGGCAAAAATTTTGAATGAAATAATTCGAAAAAACTACTCATAACTTGAGTCTATAACTGTATAATAAGCGGCCAAGTGCGAGTCGGACTCGCCCATGAAGGGTTCCGTAGTAGCAAATAACAATATAAAAGTCTTGTAGTATGTTTTTTTAATTTTTATATTTGAGTTGATTGAATGAAAGGTAAATTGCCGTTTACGATTTATGACGTATTAAAAAAAACTACTTACTAGATCTCGTTCAAACCAATTTTCGCTGGTAGTTTTCATGGTAATGAACAACATATATTTTATTTAGTTTTATCATTCTCTTATTTTAGAAGTTACGGGGGGGGGGGGGGACGGACACTTTTTTCCACTTTGGAAGTGTCTCTCGCGCAAAGTATTCGGTTTAGAAAAAAATGCTATTAGAAACCTCAATATCATTTTTGAAGACCTATCCATAGATACCCCACACGTATGGGTTTGATGAAAAATAAATTTTTGAGTTTCAGTTCTAAGTATGGGGAACCCCCAAAATTTACTGTTTTTTTTCTATTTTTGTGTCAAAACCTTAATGCGGTTCACATAATACATTTACTTACCAAGTTTCAACAGAATAGGTCTTATAGTTTCGGAAAAAAGTGGCTGTGACATACGGACGGACAGACAGACAGACAGACAGACATGACGAATCTATAAGGGTTCCGTTTTTGCCATTTGGCTACGGAACCCTAAAAATACCCAGAGGCAAAAATTGAGAATGAAATAATTCGAAAAAACAAGTGCGAAATTCTAATGGTGATCTAATCTGTATGATTTGTGCGGATATATTTATTTATTTAGGTACTATTTTCATAGTTAAATAACAATGGATGGAATCACTGTTTGTAAACAAAAATTGATTGTTGTTTACTTTCATAATATTTTAACAATACCTATTCAAGAATAGATTGTACTTTTTAACCGACCTTCAAAAAGGAGGAGGTTATTAGTTATATAATGTATATTCCCCAATTGCTCTAAGGCGCCGATTTGAAAAATTTATTTTGTTTGAAAGGGCATACTTGCGGGTTGGTCCAACAGCTCATTTTATCAAAATGGGTTGTGTAGTTTGGCGCGAAATCCGGTTTATAGTTTTAAAAGAGTAGATTGTGTTACAAGCATTCCAAAGTTTATTCTACAGTTGAATCCTGAGTGAAGCGAAGGATTCATGTATATCGCCCGAAGTAAAAATATTACCGTAGTCGGTACACTCTAGTTTTCATCTCCATCTATGAGTAGCAAATACAAAACGGAATATAAAGAAAAGTAGAACATCCGCAATTCCTACACATATGTACCTAATTACAGTTAAAACTACAGAATTACCAACCATTAATTGGTGTCGTTTTCATTCAATAGTAGATTTTAAGAATACTTCTGATAACATTTTAAATTTAAACGTGTTCACATGAGACATCTAAACTTAAAATAATTCTCCTCGCCCTTTGAAAATTTTTAACTTAGAAAAAAATAACGAAATTAAAAACAAATATCCAGATATCTGGTGCTATTGTGGCACAAATTAGCAAGGGTATGAATTATACTATATCTAAAAAAAAACTTTTAAAGAGAAATGCTCTACACGTTCGTGAAACCGCATCAAAATTAGAATTTATCGGTAAGATATATTCGCCAGGGGACTTTAATTTATAAGAAGTATGATACTAAAACATAACCATACTCATAAAAATGCTTAACTCTATGTTGCTAATTCAAGATGAGTGAATATCAATCTTATGCAATATGCATATTCCAGCGTCTCCATCGACTAGAACATCGATGATTCGCTCTGCTGGCCACATCTCATGAACGATTTCAAAGATTGAGAGCTCAATTATCAAAGTAATTCAAATCCTGTTAAAGGCCTTTAAAAAGGAGCACATTGTTTATCAAAAATTCCAACAAAAGTAAAAATCAAAATATGAGGGGGGCGCGCCATTCTGCATAAGCATTTTCCGCGGAGCCACTCGTACGCGTCTGTCCGCCGCGCGCAAACGTGTGCCGCCATATTCACTTTCACGTTCAGAAATAGAAAAAACGCGGGAAACTCGCACGAGAAATCTAGCATTTTTCTCGTCGCTATACATCCAGTAACATAATTGCCATCGTCAAGAATCAACCGCCGCGATATCGGACTGTTTACAAATAGCTATGATGTGAAAATAAAACAAAACTGCCAGTATAATCAATCGTGCAGAGTACTTGAAAAATCGACGAATAACGCACGTGAACCATTCGAATTTTGTTTTCCTCTTTTCTCTCCTTATCTTCATTCTTTCGTCTTTCAAGATCGCTGTGTTCTTAGTTCTGAATTTTCGAATTGTTTAATTTCGAACGCAAGTTTTCACGTTTAGTGCAGTGCGAGTTCAGTGCATACAGTGCGAACGTGCTTTTGAGGGTGCGTTCTGAGGTTTTGAAGCTTTTCCTTGATATAATATGGGTATAATTTGGAAATTCGCCATGCCGTTGTTGAGTACGCTGGCCGCATTGGTCATCATAGTACATTCTGCTGAAGAGGACCTGGAGCGGGAGTATCGATACGATTTGCGACCGAGAGTTTTGAACACTGAAACAGCGAGTAACGAACAGGTGGGTTTGAAAGTTGATTTAACATATAAGTATTATCTTAGTTGCGAAGAACCTAAAGAAGGCATATATAAAGTTTACCTTTATAGGGAGTTAGCTTGAAAGGACCGATCCTTGTGTTAGCCTCTGACAAACACGAAAAAAAGAAGGACGCAACTATGAAGTGAAGAAATTTTTTTTTTTAATTTGCGGGCAGGATGTTAAAATATAACGTATGTGTTTATTTTAATAAGAAAATAATTTTTGGCTTTCTGGCGAAAAGAAAATACTTATTTTTTGAGCTAACGACAAAAAGAAATCAATCAAATGCCAAAATCTGCTTTATGTAAAAAAAAAAAACAGTGACTGTCAATGGCGATACAGTCAATTGTTTGATTTTAAAGAAATTTGTGAATTTAAAGGTATTTTAGAACGATTTATTGGGTTTTACACCTCGTATGAAACATTTTCACAAGTAATTTTTCTGATAGATATTATGAAATCTTTGAAGTAAAATAATTTGCTTTACGCTTTTGTTCGAACTAAAACGTCAATAGAAATGAAACTTGCGTTCACTAACCGATTATCCACCACCATGACTTGTTCCGAACTGATTTCATGGTGATCAGGAGTTTTCTACCGAAGCGCTCTCACTTATGTCATTTTACTTCGATTTATTCTGTAACAATACTCATTGATATTATAAAGCTATATTTTCATACTAGTGCTTTTATGAGTAGGCTATATACATCAATGACTTAAGCACAACATTGAAATATCATAAAGAGCGTCTGCATTTTACATATGTCTATCCTTGCTTAGTGTTGTACTAATGCGGTAAATTGGTGGGCGATTAAGAATTAGGAGGCTATGTCACAAATGACCCGGTCATCATGATATCGGAAGACCAGCGTTGTGGTCAGAAGGCCACAACATTATGCTGAGAGTGGGCCATTTTGATATAGGCACAAATATTTTAGTTTTAGTTGCTGATATATGCGATATATCAAATAAATATTTTTTTTTTCAAATGAGTAAATACATGTCGCAGAATTTTTCAATAATAATTTACAGCAAATATTTTACAGTACCAAAGTGCCAAACATATTCATTGCAGAATATCGAATATTAAAAATATTTCGTAAGTACTTTCTTATATTTGCTAGAACGCAAGAAATCGAGCGAAATAAAAGCCTAAAAAGGAGCCTAAAGGATCTAAAAAGCTTATACCAAAGTGCCATTTTATATATTAAAACAAAATTTGTTTTGTTTTAATATTGAATTCCTACAGCTTCTTTATGGCTCCATCTTCGGACCAGCTCTATAACATTATTATGTTATAGTCATCCAATTTACATGTCTATGCGTTACTGTTATCAAACACCGGAAAGTGGGTCAAACTTAATAACAGAAAGATAGGAATAGGGAAACTAAAGAAAAGCTTGTTACATTAATGTTCTCTCCTTATAAAGAAAAGTTTGTATTGTAAAACAATATCATTTAAAACCTTTTTTATAAGCAAATGAAAATGCAAACATTTAAGTTTCTTCTGCATAATTATATTATAAGACACCTTTGTCGGAGATAAGACATCGTTTAAATCAGACAAAAGTATTAAAAGGTAAGTACATACTATGAAAAAGTAAAATGTATTGTATATGTCACCGAGTATAATATAAATGCGTAGGCTTTTAGCGGCGGAAGTGGATTAAGACCTTATGTGATTTAAGCTTGATATAACTTAATAAGATTACTAAACGGAACAAAAACACTGCTTTCAGTAAAACCCACAGACATTATATAAGCTTCTTGACAAAATAAGTAAAAAGGTTTATTTTAGTCATTGTTTAACCAGCTTAGTCTACTTTCTTTCTTTGAAGATTCCATTGGTTCAAAAGGCATCCTTAATTAAAGAGAGGATTTGCCCATAATCACTGTTACTGTCTGTTGCTCATACCGTCCTTATAGTCACCTTTTACAATATCTCTTGGGGTTGAAAATTAAAATAACTTGTCTTAAATACAATAAAGAAACAACATATAAGTACCAATATTACGTATACGAGGGAAAGATGAACATATAAACATACATAACGGCGCAAACATAACCCTCCTTGAGTAGTAGTAGCTTCGCCGTAGTCGGGTAAAAAATAAGTGTGTGGCCGACCGTCGGCTATCGGTAGCCTATCAATTGTCTAATTGACAGATGAGCACTGTGGTTAAGGCACGCTCCACTTGCTAGCACAGCCACATGCCCTGATTTCTAGATACGCTAGTTTCTAGCCAATATTATGGGCTGTCTGGAAGTATTGACTTCTTGTCTTTATAACAAGTTTGTTTTATGAACATGTTGAGATTACTAGATCTGTTAAATAGGTATAAGTTGATAATTTAATAACTAAATTCGAACACACATCCTCCATGTATGTTATGTACCAAACATGAGTGCTTCCATCCCGTTTATAGGCGGCTAGCAACCCATGACTATTTTTTATTCGTTTTCTCTTCTTAACGCCTTACGGCCCTGGGCTCTTTCTGCCCCATCCATCTAAGAGTGCACAATGATCTGCACGCAGTGCACACATTTGCAATTTTAGATATTATTTTCAGCATACTAATACTAGTAAAAGTAGTAGTAAGATTATAAAGTAGGGCTTCGGATATATATTCGACGACCTCCGTGGCTTAGTGGTCACCATGCTAGTCCGCCACCCAGAGGTCCCGGGTTCGATTCCCGGTCAGAGCAAGTTGGAAAATGGCCTTTTTCAAATTGTCCTGGGTCTTAGATGTTTATCTATATATGTATTTGTTATAAAATATATTATCGTTGAGTTAGTGTCCCATAACCCATAACACAAGTCTCGAACTTAGGGGCTAGCTCAATCAGTGTAATTTGTCCCTATATATTTATTTATATGTTTTTATAAACTTGCCATAAATTATATTAATTGTATATACAATATGTAAAAAAACCCTGTCCGATCCGTGAAAGTAATGTTGGGTAGCTTCTGTAAGTTCCATTAATCAGTTTCTCGCATTCTTGAAATCATCATAAAAAAACCTGTAGTTACATACAAAACTAAATAACTACCGTTCCAAAATGAATAGAATTGCAGTTTTATTTATTTCAGGAACGAGAGAAACCGATAAATGGAACATACACAAGCTACCAAAAATTACCTTCACGGATTGGATAGGTTTTTTTTAAAACATATTGTATAAGTAAGATGGTGATACATATCTATGTAAATGATTAACTTAACTATATTATGATAAAGGTTCTTTAAAATAAACCGGCCCAGTGCGAGTTGAACTCGCACGAAGAATGTTCCGTACATTGCCAAAGTCAATCACATTTGCAATGCTCACAGTAAGACGCAAGTTTACTATTAGCGCTATTAGTGTTGTTTTAGTAAACTATTTTTCGTAAACGTATTTCATTGAGTTTATCACTTATTTTCATTGATAGAATGTTTATTTCCTGCAATCTACAAGCAATGCACTATACTTTGTATTGTTTTCAAAATATTAGGCTGTATTTAGTAGTTTCAGAGATGCAGGAGGAATGATTAATTTTCGTCTTCTTACATGAATAAAATCAAAAGTACATATTTTACAAAAATAACAAAAATATTTTTGAGACCCACATAACGAGCCTTTTCATTTGATATATGTCACAGTAAGGTTTGCAAAACCTTTTTTTATTACATAATTTGTTCCCCGTAAGGCCTTATTTAAAAAAATATTTATTTACTTTGCACATATCTGTATTTACGTCATAGGATTACATCATCCTACTGAATTTACCTAATTTGGTCCAGCAGATTCAGAGCAAATTTGCTGTGCGTTTTTTAATTATTTGTACGGAACCCTAAAAATAAACAGATGTGCTGTACCATGAAATGTATGAATTTAAAAGAGGGTTCAGTGTACTATTAAAGCTTAATTTGAAATTGGTCCGTCGAGCTGAGCACGCGCCGTGACTTAATTAGGCTATTCATTATTTGGATAGACACATTACTTTTGTGAATGTTTCTTCTTCTTTAGATGCCGCTTCGTTTCTGAAGGTTGGCAGTCAGCTCATTAAATCTTGATTTGTCTATGACAAGCCTGAGCAATTGTTCTACTGTTTTGATACTAGTCCATTATTCAGTCCATGTTCCTCAGCCATGACGTTCGTGACCTTGCACTTTCTGGCAATGTTCTGGAGTATTGATATGTGATTTTTCTTAGTTTAATGATTCGAATTTATTATGTCTTATTATTCGGAATTTATATCGTTTAACGAATATGTGAAAATTTTTACTAAATAGAAACTATATTTTGATGAAAGATCTAGGGAAAAAAATATTTGGCACAAATTGAATAGATTCTTTATTAAACTTGCTCTTAGACTTTTCCGGACAAATACAACAAGCAAAGTTTGCATTTTTAATGAAATTATATAATCAAAGGAAAAAAGAAATTCCCCAAATTGTAGTGTGTGTGGCACCCTTGAAGATGTACAACACTTGTTATTGGAATGTGTACGAAATAAAAAGGAAATACAGTTACTGTTGAGCAGTCGGAATTTAAATAAATTTGATATTGGCGTTATCTTTTGTTTATTAGAGCCATCCTCGGATGGAGCGATTGCAGTATATAAATTATCAGCGGCTGCGCAACAGTAACTCCCTTTAATGTAGACAAATATGACAGGTTAAACGATCATGTTTTAAAAAAAACCGAAGCCTTAAAAATAAAGATTAAAAAAATGCTTCAAATGTCAATGCGCTAAATAACTCTAACATTAGTAATGTGATCCGTCCACCTTATACGTAGCATTTTATGGGAATCTCCTTTTAGGGTTCACGCATGTCAATGTTTGGAAGTAGGTACTTAAATGTGATCGATTACATGTAGCTTTGATAAAACTTTATCATTATTTCAGTTGTACTTGCTTGAGTAAGGAAAATGTTTATAAATTTAATATTTTAACAATCTATACATATAATAAAACAGTAAAAAAAGTGTGTCTTTACTTTAAATATATAACCAAAAAAAATATTGGGGACGATGGAGATGTAGTAATAGAGTAAGAATTTAAAAAAAATGTCTGTCTGTTTGTCTGTTTGTACACGCTAATCTCCGGAAATATTAGACGGATTCGAATGAAACTTTTTTTGTTATATAGCTATTAAGCCTGGGCAACATATATGGTATAAATGGTTTAGGAAAATGGAACGCCTGATGCAGAACCATAATAGTCCAGCTAAACTATAAGAGATATAAAAATGCCGCCTTAGTAAAAGTTGTTCAGCCTGATGAGCATTTTCCAGAGACATTAAGTCCACGCGAACGAAGTTGCGGGCTTCGGCTAGTTTATCAATAAAAATACAACTATACTTAAACGTAAAACAATTTAAATCCTAAAATTTACTTATAAATATAAATAAGAATCATATGACTAAGTAAAATATGTTTATTTTACTCCGTTATTATTAACTTACCTGCATTGTACAATTTTTCTTCAAAAGTAAAATATGATAATGTTTGACATATATTTGGTAGATACCAGGTAGGTACTAAAAATACTAGGTATCTATGGTAAACTAAATTTTTTTATTGACGTCTTTCTAGTGATTATGGTAAAAAACGGTTTTCTTATGTTGGCAGTATCTACAGAAAAAAGTTCTAATTCTATGGCTAGGCGTATCTTTTTGGCGAAATAACGACACATGATTTGTTACGGGAATAGATCGATAGCTATAGACTTTCCTGATAGTATAAATTATCAATGTTCTTATATTACCTACTGTTCGTAACTATTTAAAAGACAGATAACAGTACAGTAGTAAAAAAAATTATAGCGTCTATGCATATCATAAACAGTAAAGTGTTGAAGTCATGATAATAGGAAAGCTGTCGAGTTTAGTTAACATGCGCTAATTTAATCATTTTGAATTTCTACGTGCATTAAAAATGAATTGGCTACAATTTGTAATAAAATTAGCAATTTAGCAGATAGAAACGCAGCTATCAAATTCGCAAAATTCGAAAAGTTGTCCAGCTTCCGACCGGTTCTTTCTGGCAACTATTACTGGCGTATGTGTTAAGAAATACATACGCCTACAGATAATATTAATATTTGATAATGAACAAGTGGAGTCTCTGTCTACCCCTGTGGTAAACAGGCGTGATAATATGTACGTATGTTCTACTACTATAGTAAATATTGGCGTAGAAATATATCTTTTGAAATTAGTTATTTAATTACGTTTTAAACACACACACACACAAGTTTAAACATGAATAAAACTTTTGCATGGGCGTATAATTTACAGGCGCGCTCGTTGATGTCTTTTGTTCTTATATAGAAGTCAGTAGGAAAATGTTTATGATGATTAGATAAATTAATAAACTTTTTGAATACCTAAAGAACAACAATTGCGCGTTTTTTTCCATAATTAGCCGACCTACATTAATTCTTGTCTTCTTCTTCTTCTTTGCGTGTCGATGGATTTTTATATTTGATCAGCCCTGTAGTAGGCCACTTCAACGGCTTTATCGTTAGCCTAAAGTAAATCATCCAGGGTGCAGGTGGTAGGGCACCCGGGACAGGAAATCAGGTGCGCCATAGTTTGTGGAGAGGAACCACACTCGCACGCGTTCTGTGAGCTATGAATCATTTTCCACCTGGACAAAAGCTCTCCACAACGATCTACTTGAGTCCGCAGTCTATTAAGCGACTTCCAGGTAGACCAGGGCAGATCCCGTCCAGGTGGTAACTCTTCTTTTGGTGTAATATAGTTGGGCACAGTGTGGTCCCTTTCCCAGAGTTTTATTCTGGTCTCTTTGATGTTGCAGTCCAGCGCCTTTGTACTCCTTAAAAAACTATGACGACTTTTTAGTCTTTGAGGCGCTGGGTCGTACTGGTGGAGTATACTTATGTACTCTATTTATTTATTTACTAGTGGAGTGTATTCTTGTAATACGTGTTAATGACGATATGTATTCTAAATTAGAAAAATGATGACACTAGCGCCTATTTTTTATGCCAAATACAACGTGTTCTATCTTCAATTTATTTTTATCTCTTGTGCTTTTCTTTTTTACTTTTTCGCGGGATTAACCACTGAATTTAGGTCTACTAAATTTAGAGATAAATACATCTTTATTGAAATAGATTAGGTGAAAAATAATTTTAACTACGTACTATGTTATAAATCCCTTAGCCCCCCATTTCAAAAACTTCCGCACCCCATCACAAGTACTGGAGAAAAGCCTGAAAAACAGTGTTACCTCTGGGAAGTCTCCGGTCTGGGGTAACACAAGCTGTGACATTCCTTTGCCTACTTGCAAAGTTTTTATCTGTAGTAACTTAAAGTATGGAAATTAATGATATTTTTATTTTATAAGATGCTATGTATTCCTTCCATATCAACGGTCTAAATGCTTTAAAGATTAAGCAGAACTCATTTGGGTTATCATATTTCTTTTACATAAATATAAGCTAGATTCGTATATTCAATACCGGTTAAGCCAAATAAGATTCAAACTTTGAACTATTCGGTCGGGCAACCACGACTAAGTTTATTATTATTACATATACAATTACGCAGCATCAATAAAATTACGTACAAGAGCATCAATTAGCATAAGTCTCAGGCGGGTGTCACACTCGGTGCAGAGTTCCCTGCCCGCAGAACCGGTATGAGCGCTTTCGACTTTCATTCAGCTCATTGTGTTATGCCATCAATGTTATAACAGCTTTCTTCTTAGTTCGCGATGAGATAACTAAATCATATTTGATCAAGCAGAGCAAGCTTGACGCGTTGATTGCTTTTTAATTGAAGGTGAGACTAATCGTTTGTTAGATGTCGGATTGGATATGGGAATCTGGATCGTGTTTGTGTCGTGAGGTAGTGATATACAGCAGTATTCATGAAAATATACACTTATTTAATCAGTTATCCTACTAATCCTACTAATATTATAAAATCGAAAGTGAGCTTGTATATTTGTTTGTTTGCACTTCAAGCTTCAACCACTGAACCTATTTAGATAAAATTTTATATGGATGTAGTTTGATATCCAGGGAAGGACATAGGATAGTTTTTATCCCGAAATTCCTACGGGGCGTAAAGCCCTCGGGCACAGCTAGTATAGTATAATGCTAATAACATGGTGGTCTGGGAGAAAAGAAAACACTTATAATGTAACAGCTGCTTCTCTTCCCGCGCAGATCGTAAAAGCCGATCGAGGGAATGGGGGAAAATACAAATAATTGTTAACAGGCGTTGCGGCTAGCAATCCATCACTGTATTGATTGTTTTTTCACCTTCTCGCCCACGATCACGGTAAAAGAGGCTTTGAATCTTGCGGCCCTGGGCTCTGCCTGCTAAGAACCGCAAGACCCAAAATGCTCTGTCTGCCCCATTAGGGATACAGACGTGGCGTATGTATGTATAGTATAATACTACAAATTTTAGGAACGCATTCTTTTTGTCAGTTTCATTAAACGTCTGCTCTCCTTTAATTTGTAGATTTCTTGTTTTTATTCTTAGTACTTCTATAAATATATTAGATTAATTGTTAGATTACTAAGTATAAAGTATATGACCGGTTTAGATGAGCAGATTTTTTATAAGTACGTATCTACTTACGGCGAATAGCACTAGCAGCATTTTTTAATTAGGAATGATTCTTAGCAAACGTGATATCTAAAAGTAATGAATGAAAATAAACTTGAAATAATATTTTTTGGGTTCTGTAGTATACAATGAACCCTTATACTTTCGCCATGTCTGTCTGTTTGTCCGCGGGTTATTTGGTTAAACATGTATACAAATTTTGTAAAATACAAGTAGGAGTAAATTTTTATCCCTTCGTGTGAAGTATCGTTGAATAGGTCTTTCAAAAATATTGTCAGCTAGTAAACATCATTTTTCGATTCAGGGATCCGTTTCTGAAATATGCAAATTTTTGTTAAAGTGCCTCATCTATCTGTGATACGGCGTATTCACAGTTATAGTCTATATAAAGAAGTTTAAAGGAAAATTATTAGAGCTAATATGGGTTTAAAAATTAAAAAGTTATAGGCGATCAACTTATAAAATGTACTCTTAAACGGAGAATTTCACATAAATTCAATAGAAATTTAGTTTTTAGACGTCTTTAGAGGCATGAACACAAAGTTGGCATTCGCAACGGAACCCTACCCTGCGCGTAATCCGACACGCACTTGGCCAATACTTACTATCCTTATCCTTACTAATATTATAAACGTGAAAGTGAGTTTGTATATTTGTTTGTTTGTTTGTTACCACTTCACGCCTCAACCACTAAACCTATTTAAACGAAAATGTATATGCATATAGTTTGATGAAATTCCCACGGGGAGCAAAGCCCACGGGCAAAGCTCTATATCTATATTTTTTTTTCATTATCTTAATTTTTGGAGTTGCTATTAAGTGTCGTTCACTTGCAAAGAAAAAAATCGGTACCTATGTAGTTTGTTTATTATATCTAAGCACATACTATAGGCTATTATTGAGTTATTGATGACAGAAAACCACTTTTTCTTATAAGTAGTCCCTACATATTAACGGTACTTTTTGTGCACAATTTCAAGCAAGCGCGCAATTTGTAAAGCATATCATTGCCCTCTTTACTCCATCAACTTACTGTATAAGGAATAATGCCATGGCAGTGTGTTACAAACTTACCACACCTAACTATCCAATCTTGCTACTTCGTGTGAAATCACAAGCCCGTACTTGGTAGAACGTAATCGATGCTGCAGATTGCATAATAAAGTTAAACTTGAATTTTTCTGCGAGTGATAGATGGTTAACCATAATTGAATCGGTATAATAAAATAATTCGCATCCGGTTGAAATGTAATTGAATGAATGTGTTTACCGATGTAGAACATTGTTATGAGATTTTTAATTTAATCTTATACCTTTAAACGAGCAATTCTTGTATATTTATTTATATATTTATAAATTTCTGTGATATCGAAAACGGCTCTAACGATTTCGCTGAAAATTTGTATATGGGGGTTTTCGGAGGTAAACAATCGATCTAGATTAGTCTTATGTTTGGGAAAACGCGTGTTTTCGAATTTTCATGCGTTTTTCTTTCCACGCAGAATATGATCGCTAATTTCGTCGCGCCGGCCGCCATCCATTTTGGCTTAGCGGTTTATGATGCTGACCGCTAGAAAGAGTGTTACGGGTTCGAATCCTACTCGGTGACTTACTTTTGTTTTTTATTTATGTTAAAATTTATATATAATTTTTTATTTTATATTGTTTTTAGACAAGTTTAAAAAAATTTAGTTATTGTTTGAGATGTAACCGAGCAAAGCTCGGTCGCCCAGGTACTTACCAAATTATACGCGTAGTTTAAGGCTATACCTGAATTTTCTGGGATCAAATGCTCCATTGAAATAAATCATTTGAAAGAAAACAGATGATTAAAAATGTTGTCTTAACCAAACCCTAGATAACCCTTTTAACTATTATTAAGATTTATGAAGTACTGTTGTTGTTCACAGATTGTCTACGGACATTAGATAAAAGTGGCCCTTTTTCGCAAATGTGCTTAGAAAAGCTTCACGTTCTCACTTTAAACTATAAATAGTAGTTCATAAAATAGTTAAAAGGGTTTGGTTAAGACAACAAATTTTTGGCCTTAAATATACTTGAACAAAATAAAATACCTACTTATACAGAGTACAACTTTAACAATGCTTTTCATAGAAAAAAATACCGTTTAGTACCGGCAGAGTAGAATACAATTTGTCGCCAACTCTTTCCTCTTCCACGGGTGTTCTAAAAGGCGACTAATTGATGAGAACCCTAGATCAGCAATGGACCGATATAAGCCGCTAAAGAAAGAAAACAAAAAAATCGAGTTTTTGTTATATTTTTTAAGTGATATAATAATGGCAGGCTACAGCTGTGAAACCGCAAATTGATTTTATAACAAAAATGCGTGCAGCTGTAATGTTTACTTTCGCTCAGTAATGTTTTTTTTATAAAATAATAAAACAGAGACTGAAAGGAAACGTAGTTTGTCATTTATATATAACAATATATACTTTTTATTCATTTTTTGCTGTACTTACCCCCATAAGATTGCTTTCTCAGCGTCACCTGTTGGTTGACTGGTGAAAAGGCCTCAGGCCTAAGCCCGCCATTTACATGTATTGTAATAAAGTTAAATAAATAAATGAATACAATCCAAACACTTTAGCTATTATTCCATTACAATTAGAATAAAAATAGGGTTATCAGTGCTTATACAAGTGCATGCTCTGTCTGCCCCATTAGGGATAAAGACGTGATAGTATGTATGTATGTATGTACAAGTGCAAATAGGGCTGTGCCTACTGCGCAGAGCCTAAAACCACAACTTGTTACGTGTCATTGTAACTTTCAGCGACATCATAACGGTAAACCAATAATCGTCTACACTTTCTAGCTTTTAGCCCACTATTTACAGAGACACGCACAATCACCGATTCAGCTTATTACTACACTTGCTATTAATTACACCGTAGCAGAATCGTTTTTGCCAAATATACATAGACATTGTTTCACACGCGAGTCGCGAGATTTTTTCGATGATTAACAAACAATGTGTTGGATTTGGAGCGGGCGTATGCACGTTTACGTAATGGAGAAGTTTTCCTTTCAAAAGATGTACAAGAAAATGCGCACGACGGTGTGACAATGGTCCCACGTAATTACGCACTGGAATGGGAAATAGCAAAGCTTATGTCGACGTTATGATTTCATGATGAAGTTGATGAAGAAGATGATCGTTTAGTAATAGCCTTTGACTTAGTCTTTTTCGTTCTTCGTCTCTGTATGTCAGATCCCTCCAAAACCTTCTGTCCTTCGCCCTTTCTGTACTGACCCCCCATTCCCTTATATCGGATCTCACTCATTCTTCGCACGTCTTTCTCGGCCTTCCTCTTCCTCTATACCCATCTACTTTAAAGTCGATCATTTTTTTTGCCAGGTGTTAAGCCAGGCCAGTAACTAACACTTTTCAACAGAATATTTCATTAATTCGTAGCATGCTATATAAAAAGATTTAAATGTATATTTGTTTTTATTGAGTTTCATGAATTTCAGATGATTGAAGATTAGTATTTAGTATTCCAATATTATATAATATTACCTCTCAAAAATAAACACAGTAACTAATTGAAGCCAATTATTAAAAAATATAATTATATGCAGCACAGAATAACTTTTCTTTTTCATATTTTCCAGCCATGGAGAGTCATGAAAGCAGAGCCTTCAATGAAACATACAACAGAAAACGTTTGGAGTCAAGATTCACAAGAGGAGCCACCAAAACGTCGTAGAAAAAGAAAACGACGTCCTATAGAAACATCGGACGAGGATCTCGTAACCCAAGAGAGGTTCACGTATCCCGAATCGTCACCAAAAGTCACCCAAGACGCCGATTATGAAAATGTATACCAAACTACAGAAATACCCAGAAGGCGACGGAAAAGAATAAATGCCAGGAATAATCGTTGGGCCGATGAAGCTATCGAGGCTGAAAGACCTATACGTAGACGAGGAAACCGAAGAAAAAGGCCTTCGCTTGATACTTGGCCAAAACTTAGTGAGTTTCCTGAAATAGGACGAGGAGAAATAGATCCAAAGCCCAGATCTGAAGAAATCACTGCGCATCGCGGTAAAACTTACATTAGTAATGAGCAGGAAGAACCTTTGGAGCCCGTTGGTTACCACGGCCAGATGAATATGGAGTCGCCCTTAGACGGAGTTCAACATCTCGAAGATCAATCGGTTATGGTACAAGAGGCGAATGATAACGATCAATACAGTAAGCCTCTTTTACAAGAAAATAAATCGTTATCAGAATTTTCTGTTGAAGTAAAACACCCATACGAAAATCCAAGAGAAAAAATCCAAGTAGATAAGTTGCCGTCAGATGAAAAATTGGTTGACATAGAAAATCGCCGGGTGAGTAATTTACTAGTCTACGTTCAAATATAAACGGTTTGAAGTATGTAATGAAATAATTTAAATACTGCCCTCCTAAATACTACACCCTACGAGTTACAATACTACGAGTATAAAATATTTGGATAATTTCTCGATTTATTGGTTTTTGAACTATCGCGCTTTTAACACATGAATTATTTGTTAGCTCTAAGGATTTGAATAGGAATAACAACACTTAGACTTTTAAACAAGAAGGTCCGTGCTCACATCAACAAGTACTCCTGTTTACATGTGCCTATATTATATTCTTGATATAAAAGGAGTTTAAGTAACTATAGCCCAACTTTCCGAACATTAATGGGAATTTTATTTTATTTGTGAATTTTCAAAAATATACATCCTACAAATTTATTATGGATAAACTTATAGATATGCATGTTGATATCTACCTACTTAAAAGTCTTTAAGTAGATAGGTGTTATGAATGTTATGATCTCATTATAAAGTTCAATAATAATATTTTCTTCTTTTTTTAGAAAGAATATCAACATCTTGCACTATATGCAAAAATTAAAAACAAACTCCATTTACTTGATAAAATTTTGTACCAAGTTACAAAAGACAAAACTTCCTTAAAAAAACGTATTCAAAAATTGAAATGTAGATATAAAGCGCGTGGCTCAAATCGTAACAGACTTATTACACCTAAAAAGTATAGGATTTTGAGAAGTAAGACGTCTTTGAAGAGGATACTCGAGGGCAATGGCATGTCTGTGGATGATATACTACGTTGTTTGGTATACTTAAAAATGTTTTAGATGTCACTAAACATTAATTGTAGTTCATTTCTTTGTGTATCTAACTTATTATAAATCAGTTGTTAACTAGTATTCGTTAACTTTTTACTAAGAACAGCTATTTTGTTTCTAGTAAGCAAATAATAAATTCATCTTCTTGTGTCGTTTCTAGAAGATACATTTTGTTCAAATGTAAAACAAAAAGGTTTAGATAATCAGTGGGACAGAATCTAGACGTCGTCAACTTTTGAATATATTCATAGTTAAGTGCTAACACTTAAAATCTGTTTCAATGTTAACCGTCGTAACAATCTAAAAATAAAACGTAATAATAATTTAATAATACGCTTATTTACAAATGTAATTAAAGGTACCTGCTCTATAGTAGGTTAGGTATCTCTATTTGTTACCCTAAATGTGCACATTCATTGTACTCGTTACAGTGAAATATTATAATAAACGTGTTTGATATATTTTCAGAACGAAGGGCCACTTAGTTTAACACTGAAAGAAGTTTTGAAACAATCTAACGGCAGTAGTTTAAGTGAAATATTGCAACAACATAATCTAACTTTAATTGATTTACTTCACAATAAAGAAAATGCTATAAAGGTTCTAAAATCTGGAATGTTTTTGCGACGAAAAGATATCAATACTGAACCAGTTACTGCGGTGACAGACAAAATAATAACACAAGAACCAATAGAAATAGAGGCTGTTGAAAGTAAGAATCCTTTAAATAATATCAAAAAAGACGATGCTATTGAAAATGTTACAATCGCAGATACACACCAAGAGGTAAGCACCGTAGAAAATAAGGATGAAAAACCTAGAAAAACAGAACACCGCAAAGAAGAAATAGATTCAGAAAAAGACGTCAAAAACAAATCAAACGACTCAAGATACAATACAAATAAACGTCGGTTTCCTATGGGTATGCGAAGAAAATTACGGATGAGACCGATGGTAAACAATACATATAAAAGTCCTTTAAGCAGAGACATGGCCGCATTAGGTTTAAAAAGGTTTCCAGTTAGAAGAAATATCACTAAATCTCATGAGTGGAAATCTTTGATACCATTGATAGTGACGACGGAACCATATAACGAAACAAAAGGTGAAAATGACACAGAAATAATAACTACAACAACAAGCGCCATGTCAACTACCATTTCTACAACATCTGATGATACAACAATTGTGCTTGACTTCGATAAACCAGATCTTGAAGTTATATCTGTGGTTGAAGAAAAACCATCAAATGATACTGATACTTACATTGAAATTCCAAGCACAGATATAACAGAAGCACCAATTACGACTTCAGAATATACTACAACAACAAAAATGCAATCAAATATCACTGAAAATCTTTTTGTTGCGCCTATTGTACAACAATTAAATTCGTCTAGCATAAGAAGAACAGCTTTCAACAATAGACTCAAAAAGAAGAGATTGAAGCAAAAGAGTTCAACAACCGAGGCACCGCAAAATGACGTTATGAAAAATCTTTTTGGATTGGGTAGCTTAGTGTCATCTTCGGAGTTTGTAGCACATACCACAGTTAAAAATCAACCTGGTATAACCGATGGAAATGATATGGATCATTTAGAAGATTTCATGACTACTGCTAATGCATATAGATATACGGAAAGCAGCACTAGGTCTACAAAACCTTTAGTAACGTCGGCTCGTCCATTTACAACTACAAAAGTTACTGCATCTTGGAGACCTACTGAAGAAACCGCGGAATTCGAAATCGAGGAATTACTTAATGATACACGCAGTAAGTATTTATCAAATTATAAAGTAACAGTGTAGCAATTTTGTCTTACGGTAGCTTATATTCTGTTGTGATAATTATTTGATTAAGAAAATAATGTAACTGATTTTAATTGTTTTTTTCAGCTAGTGCAAGACTCTCTAGGATACTCATGGAGAGGAATATGACACTGAATGAGTTAGTGGAACATCGAGAGCGTGGCTCTAGTCACGTACACCTGGCAGATATATTCCACAATGCGTCAAGAGAGCCAAATCCACCAGAGCCATTTTTATCTAAATCTTCCATAGAGCCAATATCCAAGGAAACCTATCCTCTAAGAGCACTTTTGGACGCACAACACGACACTACTGCCAAAGCTACAACCATAGATCCAACTTTATCACAAACAAATTACATACAAAATATACCAATAGTTATGGACTTCGGTAACAATGTTAATGAGAATGCGGAAAATATGGGAATAATGTCACTATTTAATAACTTTACGAATAGTGTACCTACTTCTCATACGACGTTGCACGACGCTGAAAATGTACCACATGTAACAAATAGTATTATTGTCAATACTACGAGTAGTCAAGTAGTGAATAGAGACAGCCGTAAACTGAATGTTAACCACGACATGGTCAGCTGGAACGATATCTTCTCTATGATTCGTAAAGGTCAGACGAACGGAACGGACCAAGTAGAACCTTACAGAAATGGTAAGTGTTACGGAGACGACTTTGCAATACTTAATGCAAAATATCACGTTGGCTCGATTTGATTAATGCACGCATGTCTAAAAAAATAAGTTAAAAAAAAAGAAACATTTTTGTACAAACTTTTATTGTGTGGCCTAAGTACTTATCAAGACAAATGGAATACGTTTCTGAAAAAAAAAACATTTATTCGTACTAGCTTTTATTGTGTGGCCTAAGTGCTTATCAAGACAAATGTAATAAGCCAAAACACGATGGGGTTGATTTGTTTTATTTTATATGGCCACTTTACAACTCAATCATCAAATCAGCTCCATGTCATTATAATATTGCATTGTCTCGCGATTCTCTATCAAAACATTGTATTGTCATGCGATAAACGTAGGTGTGCAAAATTTTAGCTCAGCTCAGAAACCAGGGAGTGGGTAAAATGTAACTTGCAAGATTTGATTACAGATTATAAAAGTTTATAATAAGCCAGCCTTACAACTCACGTAATAATTATTCGCTTATCAATTTTCTCCAATATATCTGAAGATAAACCACTTTTTTTTTTAAATTTAGGTACTTACATTTGAGTACATTTGTAGTTTAAAATATAAAATTATAATTTCAGATATGACTCCATCAGCAACATTTACACACAAGAACATCACATTAGAAGAAGATGTAGATGGCGACGGCCTGATAGTATTAGAAGATTTGCAGCACCTACGAGACTTCGACAGCAACATAGCATCCTCATCAGACGAGAAACTTGAAGTTAACTCGTACCAAACAGAAGGTCACAGAAAACCCAGTATTTTGAATATACCTGGCAACACCAAGTCGGTGACAGTAGCCACGGCTAGCATTGTAGGACTTTCAATGGTATTGTTTTTATTAACGTATGCCGCCTTTAAATGGATTCAGGAGAAAAAGAAACAGAAGCAGCGAAATTTTCGAAGTGAGAGAATTCCGTCACCTGTGTTTGAGAACAGGAAAAGTCTTAAACATAACAGCAGTACTCGAAGTATTAGCCCAATGTTATCATCTGCGAACATTTATACTATGACCACCCTAGAGTCACACCATGGCAAAGACTCACCGGAGTACATGTGGGATACATTAAGAAAACCGTTCCAATAGCATAAATACTTTTTAGACTGAGTTTGTAAGTATAAGTTTATGATAATTAAATTGATAGAGGACTTTTTCAGTATTATCAATAAATAATTTCACAGTGCTTTGTTATCACTGTAAACTTATATTATTATTCACCGAATAAATTACAGGTTAAGGAAAAGTCCTTCTTGTTAATAATAACATTTTAAGTGACCTGATTTAAATGTAAGGTACCTAAAATAAAATTATTTAAAGTTCTGTTTTAATTAGCAAGTAAGACAAAACTTAAGAACTTGTTGTGCCTAAAAAAAACATTATTTGTAATTACTTCCACAAGGTAGTGGCTTCCATATTTTTTTATTTATTGTATCAGATTGAATTTTTTCCAGTATTATGTGGCGAGTGCAATGTAACATTTTAATATTATTATTTTTGTTTAATAACTTTCAATCTTCATTAAGTAATTAAATTAAATTATAAAAACAACAAAAATTGCATTTTGCATTAAATGATAAGAGACATTTATGCACACTTATTCTATCAACAAAAATATATCAAGAGTGAGGATATACATAGAAAAATCTCAATGATCTGTTTAACAAACAATTCTTATCTTAGGCAAACTGTGCAAAAAGAGACATGTAGATCTATCAGCAAGATATGCAACAGCACTGGACATCGTTATCATAGGCAAATATGTTTTTCGCCAATGTATATGGAAACTAGCGACGCATTCTAATCTGCGTCCACCTCTAGTTTTTATGTATAACATATGTCCAAAAGAATTATGTTTGTAGAAGAACAAAGGTCACTGACATAGCCAAGTGGGTTAGCTCATTGAAGTGGCTGTGGGGGCGGCACATAACGCTAAGAACCGATGGCAGAAAGGTTCTCTAATGGCGGCCACGTAATGGCAAGCGCAGATTCGAATACCCACCTGCTAGATGGTCAGATGACCTGTGCAAGGTTGCAGGAAGACGCTGGAAGCAGGCCGCTTCCGATCGGTCGTTTTGGAAATCCTTAGGGGAGGCCTATGTCCAGCAGTGGACTTCCTGTGGCTGATATGATGATGTCCAAAACAACACACATATATTAAGCTAGCGTATGAACATCATCTATAAAAAAATCTTTACCTATAACTTTCAAATGTAAAAATTTCCTTCAGGTTCTCCAAAACGGGAATATCCAATGTGTGTATTTTGTTGTAGAAGTATGCATACTGTCTGGCAATACTTCTATAGAGCTTAAGTGCTGAGTCGAATACTGGAGACGGCTGAAATATACATGAACAAATTTTAAAATAATGTAATAAAATTATACATATTAACAGTAAATATATGTGCCACTTTAATAGTAATTTTTGATGCTCTTTCACTAAACTTAATGTTCATAAAGTCTACAAAATTAACTAAAAATGACTTACATGATTCTGTACAAAATTATAATTATTAATACAGTGATTTTAAAGACTACAAACTAGATTTTGACATAAACATGAGGCCCAAGTGCCCACTGTTCGTGTGAAAACTCCCATAGAAATTAATGTAGGTAAACGTTATTGTATTGTTGTGTCTATTATGTGTAAGGATATGTGAGGTGGTTGGTGAAGCCAAAAATCAAGGTTTTACCCTTTGTTTGACACAACACAATACATAGGTTACAATTTATATATAGATCACGGGACCGGGCGACCACAGTATTTTACAATTTAAACATGAACTCACCTTCAACTCCAGTAATTCTTCTGAAGTGAAGTACAGAATAGTTGAATATGTGTCAGGCAAAACATCAATGTACGGCTTCCAGTAGGAATCTGAAATTGTTACATTAATTATTAAAACTCATTTTATCCCAACCTCAGAAACTATGTGTAGAGGTACATTTGTAGTTACAGCAACAGGATCTGCCTATTTTTACCCGACTACGGCGAAGACAAAAGGAGGGTTATGTGTTTGCCACTATGTATGTATATATCCATGCATTGTATCGTTGGAAGCATCCTGGCTGTATTCTGGTTAATGGGGCTATGTGACGTGACAATCAATTCAATATGGCACCCTCCTAAAGTCAAAAATAAGTACCTAACAAAAAAAAATTATAAATCGATTCATACTGTTTTGCATCAATTAGTACATTTCCAAAATATTCATTAATAGTTGTTTCTCCCTGCTGTGCTTGCATTTACTGGATAAACATCCTTTTCAACAAGTATAAGTTTCTAAAACTTTAATATCTTGTGAAAAGAATAATAGCAGACATAAACAGATTGTGGGAAACAATGTCACTTTAGATATTTATACATCATGGAAAGTACATATTCTTATATAAAAAATATCGTTTATATGTGCTTATAACAAATATTTCTATTAAAACTTTCAACAAATACTAAAAAATTGTGGAAAGTTTTATGATTCTGTTTTAGCTGTGTGTTAACTGATTAGACAATATCAGTCAGCTAGTCAGTTTTCTTTCAATAAAGATAAAAGTCACTCACCAGATTTATTTCTTTCCAGTAGTAGGAACAGTGCTAATGTGATATTTGGCATGTTTTGCAGTAAGGGGTCGACGTTTATGAATGCAGCGAGCTCAGATTCTCGGGCATTCTGTTCTGTCATCATGACCTTAGTGGGTACGGTGAGGAGCACAGAGCCTTCTTTGAAATCAGTACAGGCTTTCAACCCAAGCTCGTAGCCATCAAATTCGCTAATTTCAACACCTGTAATGCAATTTTTTATTTTTTATTATTTCTATATTTGTGATTATCGTGCTATGTGCCCTGCCACTAACTGCCACTTCAATGAGCTAATCTGCTTGGCTATGTAAGTAGCCTTTATTCTTCTACGAATCTGGATGCAGGCCGCTTTCGATCGGTCGTTTTGGAAATCCTTGGGTGAGACCTATGTCCAGCAGTGGACTTCCTGTGGCTGATATAATGATGTGATTTTCTTTAGAAGGAAAATACCCACTTCTTCACACCGAGTTACTTAGTAAATTGTTCATTTATGTGGCTGCTTAAGATTCTGGTATAAAATCTTATACCTTTAAACGAGCAATTCTTGTATATTTATTTATATATTTCTGTGATCTCGAAAACGGCTCTAACGATT
Source organism: Acrobasis consociella (assembly GCA_963555685.1). NCBI lineage: Eukaryota > Metazoa > Arthropoda > Insecta > Lepidoptera > Pyralidae > Acrobasis > Acrobasis consociella. The sequence goes on from OY743120.1 coordinate 10,845,222, forward strand.
TCGCCGAAAATTGGTATATGGGGGTTTTCGGGGGTAAACAATCAATCTAGATTAGTCTTATAATAGGGAAAACGCGTGTTTTCGAGTTTTCATGCGTTTTTCTTTCCACGCAGAATATGATATAACCAAGCAAAGCTTGGTCGTCTAGTTACTATTGAGTTAAGTACTAAACTATTAAGTATTTACCTAAGTAAAAAATAAATTTAGTACTGCTAAGAAAATAAAATGTCACAAATTAAATTCACTTCATGTTTATATCCATTTTTAATGATATTAGGTTTTTTTTGCAGAAATTAAGAGCACTATTTGACTCCAAGAAACTATAACATCATCAGCATGTATTTCATACAAACTCCATAGAGAATTTTTGTTTTGATGTTTAGAAAGGAGAATTTGATTTAATAAAATATTAATCCAATGTACTCTAAAGGAACTCTCAATTTACAACATACCTAGCCATCTAGCTGTCCTTTCATATTGTCTCCGTCATTTAATATAGCTACAATATGAGAAAACAATTTTGTGTTAATATTCGTTTAGTATTTATCAGAAAACTACCATAAATCATTGCTCAATCTGGTCAAGGTTATAAAGTTACCAATCAAGTGAATGTTTACTAAAACAATGGCTATTGCTTACCTTCGAATTGTGCTCCATTTTCTTTTAACCATTTCAAATACCAGTCAATATTTTTCTGACGTGGACCACTCTTAGCTTTGCTATTAAAAGGGGTCTCAATATTGACAATTTCTTTGAGAATTCCATTAATTTCTAGATGGTGATCCCAAGATTTTGAAGCATTAGATGCAGCTTGGAATACGCTAGTTAATCTCAACAGTTTATCAGCTAATAATGCAAGCTCCTTCCGAACAATATTGTTTCTGTTATCCTTACCAGCACCTTTCTTACTACTTTGTTTTGACTGAGACTTTCTTCCCATATTGCTAAGATTTGATCCTGCACTTGAAACTCAATTCACTTACAAATATGTGACACGCCAGGTAGCTTATTATAAATGTAAAACGTGAGAAAAACTAAAAATAGGTTTAGAATTTTTTGAATTGTTTGCTTTGCTCCAAATACAACCAAAGTGAAAGATGAGATGGTTATGATACGGCTGACATTTGACATGACAGACAGCTGATTATAACTGTCAACTTGACGTATTGAGTGAGCGTTTACGAAGACAATTTTCGTAGATAAGTAATTTTTTTTATATGCATTACCTTTTATTTATGACAATTTCAATTAACAACTAAATTAAAAACTAAATTAAAATCTAAATTAATACATTTTTCTAAAACTAACTTTAACAGACATACGGCAGCTTTATTACGAGATAAAAAAATCTTACTAAACTAGATATTATTTTAATTCCTTAAATACCGTTAAAGGTTTATATCAAGAAGTTCGAGGGTAAATTCATACCCTACATTGTTTAACAAAACTTCTTCAAATGGCCGCACACTCGGTTCTTCTGTCCCTTTCTTTGTTGAAGTACTGGATATACCTATTTAGGCATGGGTATAGTTGTAAAACAGCGGTTGTTATCGAATAGTTATCCAAAGCAGCGGATAATAACGTATGAACAGCGGTTGACAACCGGCTGCTTATCCGACTCAATACCAAAAGGTCTTATAATTTTTACAGTTCCTAAGTCGATTTTGTTATAATATACGAGCCGATATATACAAATAGGTATTTTTACTAAATGAATTACCTACTCTGTCATGGTTTAAAATATAAAATGTTCAATATTATGAATTATTTTGGAATGTCCTTTAACACGACAGATAATAAACTAATGTTTGTAAACTAAACCTACCTACACATTTATACCGTACATAATAGGATATTAATCTGTAGGTATGAAACTCTGATTCGTCACTTTATTATTATTGTACAATCGTACTTAATAAATAGGTTAATGCAAAGCGTTTCGTCCTCCTTGCCTACATTGCAAGAGATAGGTTAGGTATACTCATACCCTGCGTGATCTCCGTCTCCACTCGAGCGCTAGATAGGGTAGGTATTATACCGAAACAAACAGCATCATGTCGCGTTGCGCAAAAAATGTTTTAAATGGCTGAAAACGGCTTTTTTCTCTTTACCAAAAACACAAAACGGACGTCGTAGGTACCTACAAACTACTACTACGACGCCCGTTTTGTGTTTCGTGTTTTCGTATTATGTGATCAACCCCAGTAAGATGACATTAATTTCAAAAGTTAAATATTACAAAATAACATCGACACAACTATGAAATAGGAAAAAGCGCCTATTTAAATTATTAATTCTGAATTTACGAATAAAGTAAGTAGGCAAATAAACAAAAATAATCACTTAGGACATAAAACGGATTCAATAAAAAACATAAGACATGTCAACCGTAGACAGCCGCTGTTTATGGTTGTTATCCGTAGTCAGCGAAAAAAGCGGCTGGTTACCCGCTGGCTTACTACGATAACAACCGCCTTCACATCTATAGGCATGGGTCTCCTGTGTAGTCAATCTTTAAGGGATTGTGTTCCGTTCCCAGGAGAATAATGGCATCCACAAAGTTTTAGTTATGTCGCAGTTGGATTGTTTAATCCGCTGTTATTCAAAAACTCTAGCTGTTTGGCATCACAGCTCGGTTTTGTAATATAGCTGAAAATCGTTCAGCTAGATCGTCCAATGTGTTACGTTTAACAAACTAGCTAACGTCAGATTGTAGAACGGTTGGTTCGGAATTCTGCCACTTGTGGCTTGTGAAGTGTCAGTGTCATAACAACAAATATGGCCTCCCATAAAGTAAATTCTTCGCCGCGTTCCGGGACTAAGCTGTTTTTATCGAGAGAAAAAATGGGGGCATCGTTTGTGATTTCGGAGTGCAAAAAATTGAAAAGTATAAAGCAGACCTTTAGCTTGGATCCCATATTGTTATTTCGACGCCCGCCTTCCGACATGATGGGAAATTCACGTGGATCAATTGGCTGTAAGAAAACAACAACGTTTACAACATTTCAATATTTCTAATCCAATTGCATCGAGCTGATAATCATTCTTCATTGGTGTTTTATGATGTTGGAGACTGAATTATTTAGTAAGGAGTTGAATTGAGGTTTTATTTTGTTTCGTTTCGTTGAGTAATATAAAAATAATAAAGAACAACTATTGTCCCCTCATATATTATTTAGTTTGGTAACACAGTTTTATTCATTAATGGTAACCCTATATGCCATCTCAACGCTAGCTGTTTTGTTAAACGTAATTAAGTAACTCATTGACAATCGAGCTGAACTATTTTCAGCTGTTTTACAAAACCGAGCGGTATTGCCAAACAGCTAGAGTTTTTGAATAACAACGGATTATACAATAATTCAACTGCGACAGTTACAGTAAGTTAGATGTCCTGGATCTTAAAAAAGTAATAAATCTTATTAATCTTACTCATTTTCACAAGTCTCTACTGTAAGTTCTGGTTAACAAACTTGTTAGATAGTAGTCTCTTATAGTAAAGTCTAGAATTCTGGATTCAGGGGTAAAACCATCATTGCTCGAGGTATGCACATATATACAATATTCTGTCTTATATACAATACTATTCTGTCTTCCTTAGGTCAGAAAGTGACTTCTTGTCTCTTCAGGGCTTTCTTTTCAGGGCCGGTAATATTCATGTGGCACCACTGGAATTACAAGTAAAGTACTACTAGAGGACTCGAAAGAACATAAAATATTACTACTTATCACTAGGAAGCACATGGTGGAGTGGGCCGTAAGCCTATTTGCCTACTTAGTATGTTATTGGTGTTTAAATATTTTTTCGACCATTATCGAGAGAAATCGGGATTTGAGAAGGAAGATAAAGAAATTATCGTAGCCGTTCTAGTTAGTAGTGCTTAAAGAAATTCTGGCAAACAACTAATTTGTCTCATTCAACATCATACAATCAGGCCTAAGCTTTAAACAGTTTTAACAATCGGTATAAACGTGAAAAAAATACCACGAAATGTTTCTTTTTAATCGAGCTAGAGGCGACAATGTCACAGACGATTAGGCATTGACTGTTAAACTTTGTCTGGCAGTGGCAATGGAGCGGCTGGTATTTGGCACCCGCGCCGGCGGTTCCTCGAAAAGTTATTTGAAACCGCCCCAGATTTCGGATCGAGAAGAATTGCCCCCTGAGTGTTATAGCGTGTGAAATGTCGCTGGCTGGACTATTGTTTAGCTATTTTTGCCACTTATGAGTCCCCTTACCCTAGACCAAACTACACTTTTCCATACAAACGTAGTCTACGTTTTTTCGAAACGACAGGCCCGATTTCTGCAAAATATTGCAATTTATCTAGGGTTTTAAATGGTTTCTGACGGTAAAAAGTGAAATTGAAATAAAATATAGTGTGTTATATGAAGTTAATATTATATCATTTTTGACCATCAGTATGGGAAACTTCTTCATCCTTACATTTTCTTTCCAGTTCATAATTTTACCGTCGGAAACAAATTATTACCCTAGATAATTGCAATTTCTTTAAAATTACAATTTTTTACCGATATCTGACATGTGGTTTCGAAAAGTACGTAAACTACGTTTGTAGGGTAAGGGGATTCTTAAGTATTGCACAGATTGCACTACTCACCTGTACTGTATTTTTTTCTCGAGAAGCCACAAAATCAAACATCAATCTGCAGTGTAAGCGTTTTAAAATCTTTAATAGATTTCGTAACTTTGTTTCTCCGCTAATGTATATTATTTATGTGTAAAATAAAGAAAGAAATTAATAAAATTTTGATTACCTTCTTTTACCTTCTTCTTCTAAAAGCCTAGGTGTGTAAGTATACTGCTAAGCATACCTTTACTATAATATACGAGATAATCAATGGTGGACGGTGTAACTGTGGCATTTCATAAACGCCCCGGTTTGAATGCAGCAAAAAGCGTAGGGGTTTAAGAACCTAATGTAAATTTTGATGTGTGTATTTATATTAAACTAGCAGTCCATCCCGGCTTCGCCCGTGGTACATACATAGCCTATGTCACTCAGGGATAACATACCTATCCAACAGTGAAAGAATTTTTAAAATCGATTCAGTAGTTTCGGAGCCTATTCAATACAAACAAACAAACAAATCTTTCCTCTTTATAATATTAGTGTAGACTAGCTTCGCCTTGCGGTGTTACACGTGGTGACGTGGTTAAAGTAGCCTATGTTTTAATCCAAGGTGTCAGCTTCCTGCACATCACATTTTATCAATATTGGTCCAGCCCTCAGAATGTGCGTGAAGAAGTACATACTCAAAAACTTTCACCTTTATAATTTTAGTGTGATAGTGTGATGTGATAAGAGGATAAATTGATTTTGATTTAGGTCGTCTTTTTAAAATCAAAGGATTAGTAAGTGTGCAGGGTAAAAGCTATGATTCAAGAACATTTTTAAGTCTATTATTAAATTTACTATCATCCTTGCTGTCATTGAGTTTTTGCTGTTGTCGTGTGGGACATAATTTAGATACAGGTAAGTACGTACCTATCGAATCAACTACATAAAAACCAAACACTACAGGCGTCTAATTGATCTATTGAGTGTGGTATTAGGCTGTATTAGTTTGTTCATATCTATTATTTTCAATGACTAAACAAACTAACATATTATTATGATTATGTTTTTTTTATTAGACCTTGAACAAAGAGGATGTTTATATCTTGATGATGATAGGTATGTTCTGTTCGATTGATTGATTGTTTTTCTTTTAAATTGTCCTACATTTTTAGATGGTATATTGGTACCGCAACACTACTTTGTTCTTGTAGTTGAAATGAGTCGTTTTGCGATGATTCTTTAATTAAAACCATAGTATTTGCAACCAACCCCTTCAAAAGTATTTAAAATCAAACTGAAAGATTTTTTAATGTTATACTTACCTAATTAGGTAGGCACAGACATAAAATTACGATTCTGGGTAAACAATTCTGACTCAAAAGCTATCTGTCCTATATATGTAGCACGTAAGTTTACTAATGAGTAACTATGTACCTACCACAATGTAGGTCTACTCTACCAATTGCTTTTGTTTATGTTGGTGGTCCAGATCATAAAATAGATGACGAATCTGCCACTTGAACTCAGAAGAATAAGTCTATTTTTGTTTCCATTAATTAATTATGCGGACTTTAACCTAACATGGGGATATCCTATGAGGCAATGGTCTTTAAGGCTACCGTATGTTCATGTATTTGGTAAGTCTACACACGTAGTTAAATCGTGAGGTGGTCGTTAATGAATGGGCGCCTAAGCTAAGTTTTCTTTTCTTTGAAACTATTAAATATACCGGGATCGGTAAGTAGGTAGGTGGAGTTCGTTATTTTCACCATGACATCATGGTTTAGAAATAATTCAGAGACATACTTAGGTACTTATACTGGAAGTATAAGAACTCCTTAATGTAGATAAGTTTTTGATTAGCTACGAGCTTAAGTAATTTTGCATAACTAGATATCTGTAAGAGAGATGTTTTTTTTTTTACTTTAAATTAGTACTACATACTTCATAATATAATGATTTATTTCAAAATATCATAACATATTATAAAACATAGATAGATGTTCTTACATAACAATCAAAGGCAATTTACTAACTACGAACAAAATATTATGGTGAGAAAAAATCAGATAAAGAATTTAACAAGGATCTGATTCTGCAGACCTCCTCTGTATTAAATTTTTTTTAACATATAAATTAGTACACTGAAGTGTAGGTGTACAGTCAGCATCAGAGAAACCTGACCCCTCCTCCACCTACATTGGTACCTATTAGATGGCGGCCATAGACGATCAACCCAGTCTATAATCACGACCACTCTGTCAAGAGTGTACGACTAAGAAGAACCTATTAGATAAGCGAAAATTAATTGATGACAATTTAAAACTTCTTCGACTCTGCTCTTCGGGATGGCTGTCGTGTTACCAATTCTTGGCTTGAGCGCCAATGGAACCACTACTCAGTTAGTAAAAAAAAATATTAAAAGGATGCGTGACTAGTCTAATCTGTTAAACATAAAGCGTTTGATTAAATCAAAATACATAGAGCCTAAGGCAAACTTCCAAGTTTATAATGCTGTGATTAGGTTCGCATGGAAATTACCTGCTTTACGCTTTAATTGAATTTAAATTGCAGACAGATAAGTAAACTATTTATAACCATGTCTGATACTATAAATATATACAAACAAATCACACAGATTAAGCTAGCCTAAAGTTAGTACATACCTATATAGATAAACATCATCAACATCTGAAACATCATCAAAAACATCTGAAAAATGTTTTGATCGACCGGGAATCGAACCTGGGACCTTTGGTATGACCGACTGGTATAGTTAATGACCGTTAGTCGTCATAATTTTAAAATGTATTTCAGCTTCAGAAGTTATACATAGGTAATATATTATCCGAACTAACATCGTCTATTCGTGTAGAATCAACTAGTATACGAGTAAATTACCTAAAGAACAAGTTTATAGTGTACGGTTCATCGAAACAGGGAGTATCGCACAAACGTTACACAGCACCAGTAAAATATCGACGGAATAAATAATATGTAGGTAAGTATATTTTATAATTATAAGTCGCAATTTTTTAATTTGTTCATCCTACTTAGGTCTGATAGTTTTCCTTTTAATAATTTCTTTACTACTACTGTGAATTTTTCATGTGTCCATATGCATGCAAACGTTTGCAGATAGAGGGGGAGGAGGGGGAAACTTGACTCTAACAAAAAATGCAGATCCCTAAATAAAAATGCTCACAATATTTTTGAAAGACCTATTCAACGATATCCCTCACAATAGGGTAGTCAAGTAAAATAAAAATTACTCAAAATTTAAATGTATGGAGATACTTACCGAAAAAAAATTACCAAAATTTTATTTTGCCACTTTTTGGCAGGACTAATGTACACATCCATTCCAAGATTTATAGTACTTATAGTCTTCCACTAGGACATCGGACAGACAGACAAACAAACATGAAACTATAATTTTACGCTTCGAGCATTGCGATTGGTCAATTTCTCTCCTCTCCGCTCTGCTCCGCTTCAGTGGAAACGCAGCCTAAGGGTACCTTGTTTACTTCCGAACACTAAAAAGGATTTATCAGTATGGTATCTCTTTTAAAAGCTTTAAGGATGATGTCTTTGTATGACTAAGGGGAGAGCTAGGTAAGCTGATATTTCAGAAGGCGTGCCATATGCTAATCCGACTCGAACGTGCATTTGTAAGCTCGCTATACTAATTGATGCAGAAAATCAAATTACATGTCATATACACCAATCACCGGCAGGACACCTTTCATTATGAAGTCACCGCTAGACCTAGGCGTGGTAGTTCCTCAGACCTTTGTCTTTAATTTGCACAAGTTAGTTAGGTAAGTGTATATTTTGCTATTATATGAATAATAGTTAACTTATTGCGTTAGTTTGTTTGAATAAAAAGTAATGATAAAAAATCAAGGCGGCCTAGGAAAAAGATAATAGAAGCTAAAGCTTTTCAACTAGAATTACCTGTTGAGTTGGATCAATATAGGTTTTTACCAGAATTTTTTTTTGCATTGCGAAAGTTATTCGGTAAAAGTATTAATGGACCTATGAGCAAAAATTAAAGATTAATATAGGAAAATTTAAACAAAGACAAATTTAATCAATATTTAAAAATACTCAATATCTAAACTTAAATATTTTTCGTTCGAAAAAAATAAAATAAAAATCTCATCATGTTAATTTTGGAAAAGTTGATTCAATTGATTGAGTAGATACTTTCTGTATAGGTAAATATATTAGGTAATCTTAGTGTAAACCTAATGGTGCAACTAGTGTCCAAGTAAGTCGAATGCGTCGAAACATTTGAGCTGATTGAAAATTCTATTAAAGGCTATGAGATCAGCACTCGTGGAATACATTAGCGACGCGTGAACTTTATGCTAAACTCCGTCTTGCCTTAAAGCTAAGTGCTTTCTGGAATTTAATTATGAAATGCTAAACTATTGTTTCCTTTAGCATTATTAGGTCAATGGAACTTTGAAGTTATTTATAGGATATTTTTATGTCTCGTGCGCAAATATTCCCAGAAATTTTAATCCATTTATTTTACAGACTAGCTGCGCGCCGCGGTGTTACCCGCGGAAAAAAGAGCCTATATGGTAATCCAGGGTGTCAGCTTCCTGTATACCATAATTTTTAGAAAAATTGGTCCAGCCGTTTGCGCGTGAATAAGTAACAAACATACACACAATCACAAACTTTCGCCTTTATAATATTAGTGTGATTAGTGTGATAAACTGTTTGACACCTTACTTTCATGGGATGTACGTATCGGATATAGTAAATCGAGCATTAACTGGTCGATACAATTATTTTCACCTGTTATCTTATTCAGTACTAGCCAAAGCCCGCGACTTCGTTCGCGTGGACTTTATGTCTCTGGAAAATGCTCATCAGGCTGAACAACTTTTACTAAGGCGGCATTTTTATATCTCTTATAGTTTAGCTGGACCATTATGGTTCTGCATCAGGCGTTCCATTTTCCAAAATCATTTATACCCTATATGTTGCCCAGGCTTAATAGCTATAGAACAAAAAAAGTTTCATTCGAATCCGTCCAGTATTTCAGAAGATTAGCGTGTACAAACAGACAAACTGACATACAGACAAACAGACAAACAGACAGACATTTTTTTTTAAATTCTTACTCTATTACTACGTCTCTATCGCCCCTAATATTTTTTTTGGAAATATATTTAATGTACAGACACACTTTTTTTACTGTTTTATTATATGTATAGATATAGATTATAGACTGAAAGTGCTGTATTAAGTTGGGCACTTAACAAAATTATAAACCTTATAGTTAAAGGCTCCCAACATTTGGTTTCCCATTCTGATGTTCTTAAATATAGACAGATAGATGTTAAAAGAATTTATGGTATTAAAAGTCTCGTAAGAGCTGTAAAGAAGGGCAGTAAGACTCAGTAAGTATAAAAAAATCAGACGTAAGTAACTGTTATTTCAAACTACACTTTCATACTACAAACTCAAGACGTTATTTGTAAAAAAAGTCCAATGAAATAGAAATTTAAGTTACAAGGAAAAACATCAAATGTATGTACACAAGTTCATTGAAAAATTTTCTTCAGCTAAAATTCACATTAGTACTGACTCGTTGTCAAATTCGGTTTAACTTCAGAAAGTTTAATACCAAAAGTAGTAAGTAGATTCCCCTAAAAACCACAAAACGTGATCAATCATTCACAAGTGGAAAAGTTACTAAAAAATCAGTCTTATTTACATATTAATTATTACGTATTTTTGTTATTCATGCCGTATCAATTCGGAAACGATGTCATATTCGCATCATTCACAAAGTTATGTGACGTCACACTTGTGACGATCTCGGTTTCAATGACGATGTAGACGATGAAACTTTGTTAGGGCGTTCAGTTAGTGTATACCTATCGATATCGATATTTTTTTCTTGTCTTTTCAGTAAGTTGGAATAATAAAGCGCTTATTTTTTTTACTTTACAATTTATTTTAGATAACTAGATTTAATTAGATCAAATCAATGAAAACACATAAGTAGATACTTGTATTTGCAGTTCTTCAATTAAGATAACTTGAAACTAAGCATGCGGAATTCCCATTATAAATATTATAATAATTAATCTTATATACCAACTTTTTTTAAAAAAAAGGCGAAAGCTCTATTCTAATACTATAGAATTGGTAGTATATAACAGATAACAAGTTCTATTTCAGTAGCTCTACCTATTGTGGGAGCTGAAAGAGAAGTTTAAAGTTTAAGATAAGGCACCTAAATTAAAATTTGTCTATAAACAATTTCGATCTAACGTTCGATTAGGGTTACCTCGTAACTATTATATGTATCGATATTTTCCATCGACTGTTCGTGCAAAAGTCAAACCCTAATCGAACGTTAGAGCGAATCATCGAATCAATTACGAAGGATTACATCACCGAAGGATTGACTCACGGTCATAGCCTCATACCTACTCACAACTTAGGTCCTGTCTGTGTCCGTGGGTTGGTGATCCTTTAGTCATCACTTCAGTAGGCCAACTCACTACTGACCGCATTCAAATAATAACATTGGTAGGTATACCCTCTGTTTTACTAATCTTATTAAGTACTTAAAGCTGAAACAACATTTTAGGTTTCCTTCAAATTTTAATAAAGAATTTGGCTTTGTAAATGAATAAGAATATTCATTTATAAATACTTTTAACAATACGAGCTACTTATCGTGTTAGCGTCAGTTAAAGCGTGTGAAGTTTGTTTTTCACTTTTCAGAAAAAGAGATCCATACTGCCACCAGTGTTTCCATCTGGGCATCTTGGTAAGTTTGAAGCCAACGTTGGCTACCTACCTAAAGAATTAAAAGAAAAAAAACCTTTGCCTCTGCTTAGCAATATTAGCTTTACAGCTCGGAGAGAAGTCCAGAGTAGCCAGAAGGTATGTTGCGTTTATATTATATTGGTAAGAATTTACGTTTTAAAAAAGTAAAACATGTACAAGTATGTATATGAATTACCAAATCCAAGTGAAGGAGTTGTTATCTCCTAACTGATAATAGCAAGGAGTGCACAGGGGACTACTGTCGCGTGCCGTCTCAATTTGACCATCCCCCACAGTTCCGGCGTAACCCGACTCTCATTCAAGGAGAAAATTGAATATGCTACTCGTTTAGCCCACGGCGAAGCGATTTGTGCGCCCACGCACCACAATCTTGGACAAGGTCTACTTTTCTATCCGAATTGATAGGACCAATTTGTCCTTAAAGTGACAGTCACTTGGTTTTGTCAACGCGTGACTTGGTATATTTTTGGGGCGTAATGATTAGAAAATTGGGCAGTGGGTGAGTAAAAAATTAAAGACTTTTGTAATGGTATGATTGATTAAATACGTGGGTAAATGATAGGCTAAGTACAGATTTTACATTTGAAATAAGTTTATTACTTTTTTTTGACGACCTCCGTGTCACCAGTGGTCACCATGCTAGTCCATCACCTAGAGATTCCGGGATCGATCCCCGGTCAGGGCAAGTTGGATATGGTATCGTTGAGTCCCTTAACACTTGTCTCGAACTTTGGGGCTAGCTCAATCTGTGTAATTTGTCCCTATATATTACTACCTCGGTAACCTAAAATTTGATAAAATTTGTAAGTACATAAAAATGTGATAAATTGTAGATGTGATATAATGATGATATCTTTGTACAATGTACATATAAAAAGGTTTATGGTCACGCCATCACGTGGTCAATTCGTAGGTGTATTTAGTTGTGGATGTACATCATAGAAACATAGGTAGAGTCTTACTCATACTATATTTATATCATGTGTTGGTAATAAACATGTTTTTATGTAGTTTTTATGATTGACAACCGTCTGAAAAGTTAATTGAGATGAATAGTTTTCCCATTACATAGGTGCTATTCTGGGGGTTACTCCAAAAGTGATTCGCAAGACGGACGTTACTGCGTATCCGCGTTTCAGTATCAAGCAACATTGAGCATTAACGTATATTAATAGAGTTTAATCTGGTTTGACATAGAAATAGGACGTCACTATCGGAAGTCATCGTATTATTTTATGCAGTAACACCCCTGCGTTAATTGGAGTTACTCTCTCGTTTACTGTTTCTTACTTTATTATATATTACCATTTTGGTTATAAATCTACTTCAATTTACAACCGAAAAAGTAAAACATTTTGATTTATTTTATTTTATAAAAATTTATTGTTCCAAAGTACAAAAATAATAATATACTTTTAACAAATGGCGGACTTAATGCTAAGAGCATTTTGTCCTAGTCAAGATAAACAGAAAAATTTCATTATAATTCAGTACATTTTCAGTCAGTTAGCTGAAAAATTCAGACATAAATCATATTTGATTGTATCTACATACCACTGTGCATATAACTAAAACTAGTTTTTTAAAGCTGACGATAAGCGTGGAGCAACTTTAAACGGCTTATTGGATTACTGTAAATGAGTTTTTAAAATATTCCGTTTGGTTCGAACCTACAATTACCTACGTATATGAATATGTCGTCTTTCTATTCACTCCAAATGTCAAGGACCACGGACTCAAAAATCTACTTCGCAAGGTAAAGTTGCGATTGAAAGTAAAAGTAACTTTGATCAGTTAACTAGTACCAGTCCGTTTGAAACCTGTAAATGGAATCCACTTATGAACTGATTCATTCAAATTATTTATTTGCCTATTTAACATAATTGTAAAGTGCAATATGTCGCTACAAAATTACTTAAGTAAAAGCTTTATTAGTATCAACTAAGTATTCTATAATTTTAATGTTCCAGTTGGATAATCGGCTCAAAATTTTATAGGTAGCTAATTTTGTAATAATATCGCCAAATACAAAATTGAATTCTGACCTCCTTCACTTTATCATTATCATCATCAGGTATTTTTTCTCCACTGCAGCAGCACGACCCTCTCTGTACTACCAGAATCCTACTTGGTCAGAGGACTTTGGCTGCTCTGACCAAGTAGGGTTCTTCTCGCTGGAAAAATGGGTTGAAGAGGTCTCATTGATGTTTATAAGCTTTGTTTAGCTTATCCTAAATCACCTTCTACGACATCCACGGGAGAACTTGGAGTGGCCCTATTCTACTCTGCTGGAAACCACACGGAATCCGGAAACCACAGTTCGTGGTAATGATTACGATTACGACATTTCTCAATTAAAATTGGTATCTAAAATATTGCCAAATACAAAATTTAATTCCGACCCCTATCACTTCATACTTAGGTGTTACTTTCAGCGTATGTATCATTTTATCACCACGTCTTACAAGGTGTCCTGGAACTTAAATAAAGTTAGATTTATTCATTATCGTTTTCCAACATCGTAGGGCTCTTACGGACACCTGTCGCTTGTCTGTTAGAGCCCTTTAACTTTCATTTTTGTCTTGTACTTATTGGAAACTCGATCATGAATTTATCTTAGCTCGCTCTCTGGAAGTCTACATACTAGTATTAACATTATTTCATGTAATTAGCATCTACATGCCGAACATGGTAGGTATCTGACAAAGCGAATGATACTTCAATCACACTTAGTCGCTATTCATTCAATCTGCCGAACAAACTGCCCTTTGATCCTATCTTGACGTTGATCTATTGTGTACCTATTATACCACAGCAAGCAACAGCTGGATACCTTTCGGGTCAGAATTAAAGACAGCCAGGTATTTACTAGTAAGATAAGGGAATTATTTTGTAACTACCTCATAGTAATAAGATGTTTTACCATTTTTCATATGTGTATGTCCAACGTGGGTAAGTATCAGATTCAATAATGAATGATAAAGGAATTAAAATTTCCATACAAAAATTATCTGCTACGGTTCATCAAGAGGTTTATTGAGTAAAAAGAAATAAGAACAAAGATTCAGATGAATAAAACTAAACTAAACTAATATGAATATTGCATTTTGCGATTTTTTCTTTGTTTTTAAGTGTTGTTTGGCTTGTTGTTTCTGATATAGGTATCTACAATGGTGACAGCCGGGCGGGCCGTGGGACCAATACCTCAATGGCTATTTTGCGATGAAGACAGGCTACGAAAACCACAAGAAAAAAAAACAAAATACCTTATGTTTCAGCGGTAATTAATTCCTAGCCCTATTTTATGTTGATGTCCGTTGTTTAAATCTACGAAGCTTTTCTCGTGTTCGTAATTATAAAAAAGCGGCCAAGTGCGAGTCGGACTCGCCCATGAAGGGTTCCGTAGTAGCAAATAACATAATGTAAAAGTCTTGTAGTATGTTTTTTTTAAATTTTTATATTTGAGTTGATTGAATGAAAGGTAAATTGCCGTTTATGATTTATGACGTATAAAAAAAAACTACTTACTAGATCTCGTTCAAACCAATTTTCGCTGGTAGTTTTTATGGTAATAAACATCATGTATTTTTTTTAGTTTTATAGTTCCCTTATTTTAGAAGTTACGGGGGGGGGGACACACTTTTTTCCACTTTGGAAGTGTCTCCCGCGCAAAGTATTCGGTTTAGAAAAAAATGATATTAGAAACGTCAATATCATTTTTGAAGACCTATCCATAGATACCCCACACGTATGGGTTTGATGAAAAATAAATTTTCTAAGTATGGGGAACCCCCAAAATTTATTGTTTTTTTTTCTATTTTTGTGTCAAAACCTTACTGCGGGTCACATAATACATATACTTACCAAGTTTCAACAGTATAGGTCTTATAGTTTCGGAAAAAAGTGGCTGTGACATACGGACGGACAGACAGACAGACAGACATGACGAATCTATAAGGGTTCCGTTTTTGCCATTTGGCTACGGAACCCTAAAAAGGAATAGGCTATTATATTTTTTTCCTATTTCCTAATAAAATAGCAGAATTAGTGTATATTATTATTCTTAGTAATTCTACTAAACCTTTTTGTCGGCTTTTTAACGCTAATTGGAATTGTAAACTGGCCACCACATGCCAGGCATGTTGACTAGGTGGGGTCAACAGTGTAACTTTTGTGTAGGTACATTTAAGAGTCAAATAAATAAATTTCAAATTTCAAAATTAAGCATTACTATCAGATAATTAATTGTTTGTGTTTATGAGTGCTGTGGAGTGTAGGTCCGAGTGTATGCTTACCTTAACCTATGATTTAGTACACTCGTCAACCGGTTATAGTGAAATAGGGTGTATTTTATTATAAATTAACATGTTTAGTGTTAAACTCTTGAACAGTTCCTGTTTTGGCAAAGTAATCATCATCATCATTATCAGGTCTTTTAGTCCCCACCGCAGGAGCACGACCCTCTCTGTACTACCAGAGCCATACTTGGCCAGAGCCGCTAGAGTACTTAGCTTACACTCTCCTCGCTAGCCAGACGAGTTGGAGAGGTCTTATTGATGTTTTTATATAAGCTTTGTTTAGCTTGTATTTCCTAAGTTACCTCCTACAACATCTACGGGAGGATTTGGAGTGGCCCTATTCTACTCTGCCGGAAACCACTCAGCAAAAGATTGGTAAAGTAATTAGTGTATTTATAAATTATCCTGTAAGTCATCTCAGTTATCTTCTGCTAAAAAGTTAGGAAAACCGCGCTTTGTTCTAAAGACTATAACGCAGAAAAGTAACGGATTTTAATTCTTTCATCAAAAATCAATGTACATCAAAAATGATAACCTGGCGCTGAATGTGACAGCCAATAAGATTTCGTAGGTAATATCTCCGTCTACTAATAATTATAAAATCCGATTAGTTCGTCTCTAGTGGAGTCTCGCCCCTAAGACCGGTTTTCAAGTGAGCGCAGTGCCGCAAATATCTACGTATTTATATAATGTCTATTTTTAATCTTCACGCTTTGTATAAAAAAGGCATAGGTACCTTTGTAGGTATGTTCTATAATAAATGAAGTTAAAATTAAGCTAAAATATCTTTTGATAATTTTGATATGTCCCAGCAGTCCTACTGGTCTATTATGACTAAAATTTCCGCGTTCAGTATTGTTAATCGTAATTAACAACTTGAATAAGTATAATGGTATTTGCATTCGCTTTGGTAAAAGGTGCATGTGATGTTTTTTGTATGGAATGGATCATGTGCAATGCAATTTAATTATTAAATAAAAAATAAAATAAAATAGGTACATATTTTTTCTCAATTTGTATATTTTGCGTCACGACTACAGCCGCGACAAAAATATATCCATCCAGTTTATATCTAAAAATGTCCTAGAAAAGATTGTATTAGAAATACAACCACTAAGTATAGTAAGTCTGTCGTTACAGTAGTCGTACAAACTCAAAGCTGGATTTTGTAATGTATGCAACTGCCTAATCAAAGCGTTAATTACATGTTTACAATAAATAATCCCAATGCAAGCTCTTCGTATTAATCAGACAAGGAAACCTTGTAGGTTGGATAAAGAATTAACACCTTCAAGCCGTGAAGGCCCCGATGTACCGATTTGTTTTGTAAAACGACCATATATCATCTTTTCTCGTTTGATTAGCATCCGTGTCGATAACATCTACATTTAGCTGATTTGCTTAACAAATTCCACTAATTTTAAGTAATTATAAGTTTAGTTTTATCACGACTTACTTGTTAGGGGCGGTTCAGGGTTAATTTATTAGTCTCAATTTTACACTGAGATGTTTAATTGCTTTTTTACTTTAATGTTTTCAATCATGGAAACTAATTTGATTTTTAGAATAATTATCTCTTGATATAAAAATAATAAAATATGTACATAAACTAATACTATAAACCTAAGAACACTAAAGTATTTGTAGAACATCGATTTATTGGATTTTTCTATGCTATAATTTGAGAGAAATTATAGATGCAGAAGCCCCCCTAGATGCAGAATGCAGCATGTATACTTTGAGTCTGAAAGGAATTTTGTTTAAAATTTTATGAATTCAAATTACAACAGGTTGACTATGTTTTACATGTAATTCAACCATTTCTTATATACTATTTTTAGAATAAACTAATTGCTAGCTTTCAGTATGTTCTTTTACACTATATTTTTTTTATAGTGTAACTATTTAGTTAATTTACGGCTTAAATTATGTATCCTTTTGTAATTGAGGCTTTTCAATGAGTACAAAAGGCACAGCTTAGAAACCAATTATCTATACATATAATAAAACAGTAAAAAAAGTGTGTCTGTACATTAAATATATTTCCAAAAAAAATATTAGTGTCTATGGAGACGTTGTAATAGAGTAAGAATTTTAAAAAAAATGACTGTCTGTTTGTCTGTTTGTCTGTATGTCTGTTTGTCTGTTTGTCTGTTTGTACACGCTAATCTCCGGAAATACTTGACGGATTCGAACGAAACTTTTTTTGTTATATAGCTATTAAGCCTGGGCAACATATAGGGTATAAATGATTTTGGGAAATGGAACGCCTGATGCAGAACCATAATGGTCCAGCTAAACTATAAGAGATATAAAAATGCCGCCTTAGTAAAAGTTGTTCAACCTGATGAGCATTTTCCAGAGACATAAAGTCCACGCGAACGAAGTCGCGGGCTTCAGCTAGTATACTATAAATATTTTGAAGTTTTATTTACAAATTACACAGAGTTAATAAAGTACAAAAACTGTTATTGTGTGCTTGCCACTCAAATTATATTACCATCAAAATGCATTCAATGGCGTGTCAATACAAAAGCTTCTTTGGCTATCAATTCTCACGCAACCTGTTTGTCAATGTCAAAATATTGACGGCACATATTGAGTTATTGATTCTATTGACAGATTGCAACAATGCTGAGGTGTCCTTAGATCTCTCTAATGGATTTATTTAAAGATAATTCCAAAGTCAATGGAAGGTTCAAAACAATGGGCTTTAATAAGGAATCAGGATATAGTTGACAGCTTGTCAATCATTTTGTCTTATTTAGTTAACGATGTATTTATTTGTGCACCAATTGGTACTTAAGTATAACTAGTTAAGCGCTTGAACTCTATGTAGGTACTCGAATGGAAAGAATTTTAGTAGCTTATTTACGATTAAGATTAAGAAAATTTAGTTTTTTTTTCTGTAACAGGATATCACAAATTGTCACCTGTGGGCGAAGGTCGCCGATCGGTGTCGCGTATTGGTCGCCGACTGTCGGAAACGGTCGCGTGACTCATATCAGTGTGGCAAAAACTGTCGCGCGACCGTCGGTGACTATTAGCGAAAAGTGTCATGGGCATATTGTCGCTCGTCTGTAAGAGCCCTAAGGTTAACACAGAATAACAAAGATTTCTGTTATACTTACATGTAAATGTTGTAAATTATATTTAGTAGATATCTATTAGTAAGCGGCTTTCATACTTAATACGGTACATATTTGAAAATGAATAACACTGGATTCCTCAGAAAGCATGATGAATTTACGACACATCATCCTGACAACATGTCATAAAATGTGCTTCTAACTACTAATGCTCTTATAAATTTGAAAGCCGAACATCCGTAATATATTCAACTAATTGAACCAAAACTTAAAAAATGCAGTCCCGCTTGAAGAATTATGACAGTTTGTTCCCCGAAAACTCATTACCGAAACCATTTGTACCTCTCACCGGCTGAGAGGAACTATTAATATTTTCGGCCAAATGTCCCACATTATCAGCTGCATGTGTCTCTCAGACGTTATTAACGATAGAGAAGTAACACCCTCCGTCGCCGGCAGATTTACAGCTCAGAACAAAGGACATCAATTTGAGGTGACATCTGAACTATGGGATTTGTTGCGATGAGGTATTTTGTGTTACACGTGCTTGGGATTTGGGATAGAATTGTATGGATCTATGAAAATAAAAATATATATTGTAAAATTATATAATTATGTCTTTACATGTCGAGGTAGGAATATAGCAAATATTAAATTTGTCTCTCTTTAATTTTTCAGTAAATTAATTTGTTTTTGTAACTGTTCAAAACAAAGTGGTTTGCACTACTAGACATTTCTACTTCAAACAGTCTTCGACATCGTTGGTTGTGGCTTATGTATGAGCCCATTGGCACACATAAAGTACACATAAAGCACCCATTTTAGCAACAAACGTCAAGTTAGATTAGAATAATTATGGAAAACTTGACGGACTTACGAAAAAACATTCCATTGCAAACACAGTTTAAACAGTTTTTTACGAAAATTTGCAAATACACACACAAGCAATTTAAAATTAACATAATGTAAACAGTAGTAGGTAATCAACGCGTCTAATTTATGAATACAAAACTGGTAATAATTATACGGACGGCACCACATGTCTTAATTTTTTCTGTAATAAAGCGGATATGATATAATAATATTAATAGAGATCTTGAGTGAACAAAGGTTGTGCAGAATGTCACGGCTTTAGTCTAATATTATCCACTCAGGTTCCGTTTTCAACTGAATAATCCAATAATACGACTTATTGATAAGTAGGTTAACTAGCTTTAATCAATCTACTAATTAAAGAAGGTTATATAAATATAATCTTAAAGATTTCTTCACAATTTAATAAAACTGTGAATTTTCCTACCTCTAGAGTCTAGAGGTTTGTCAGGATCGTAGCAAGTGGAGGTCCATAGTCTCTGCCTACCCCAGCGGGAAACAGGTGTGATATTATGTATGTATGTATGTATTTTCCTACCTCACCAATTGTACTACGAGCTGAACAGTATTTTCATTTGGTATTTTTAACAGTAGTTCAGTCCGAATAATTTCTTAAATAAACGAGTGTTCCCTTGTACGTTTTTAATTTTTTAAATAGTTTTCCACCTTTTAAAATACATGGTTATCAGTCTCATCAACTAAATATGCAATAAAAAAATATATTTCCTACGCTAACGCTACCTAGGTATATCGTTTATATCTTTGCAAAATGATCCAAATCAATACAACCGGAAATAAAGAACTTCGTTTCAATTAAATTATATCTAACCCACACGCTATTCAATTACGGACTATACTTGTAACTATAAGAGTCCGAATCATTAAATCCGTGTAATGATGCTTTCTACCTTGAGCTACGGGTGATGTACTGATTTCGGATTGAACTTGACCCTACACTTAATTGTATCTACATTCCCACGCTATATTTTTACTTGAGCTGCAATATGGATTTTTACACCCACACAATATTGAGTCATCAGACAGATTTATTGAGATTTTTATTTATCTACTTGTAGACTAAGTACTCATAAAAAATCTAAGTTACGTTTCTAAGTTTTTACGTGTATGTTATGTATAGGTAGCGGCACGAAACTCTGGCGCTGACCGTTATTGCGCAGAAGTCAAAAATTAGTACTACCTATGCGCAGTACATTTCACTTAGCGCTAAACTTACAAGCCGCTACTTGTACTTTATATCTTTTTCAGATTATTTAGAGTAAATCTTGGTCTTTTAAATTTATTATTTCGAGCCTAGTAGGTATGGTTAATCGTCCTTGGAGTGACAGGCTCTACAAACTTATTCTAAAATGGCCATTTTGTTATTATATGTAGAGTCTGATATTTCCGGCGCACTGTTTATTTTGATATGTCAGAAATCTCTAACTTCGTACATCTTACAGCAAAGAAATATAACTAATAAGAAATATAAACTTTATGTCGCTGCACTGATACCTATAAAATATTTAGAATATTGAAAAAGCCCGTAAAATACAAAAGATTCACAGGTAAGTAAAGAATATATTTTTAATGACAAAATGTTCAGGGAAATCATTGTGTTCATTTTTTATCATGTTGATAGTTCCAAGTGGTATACGAGGAACCAGATTTATCAAAAAAAAGGTCATCCAAGTAGATCAAGGCCATCATAGGCCCAAAATCATTTCTCTTAAAATTATATACCATATCAAATGGAGTAAACACGGAAGTGTAGCAACATAATTCTTTTGTCGCGACGCGTCGCGATGCGGTAGATAAAATTAACGTATGACTTCTCTTTGTCCTGTCAATATGTCAAGTTTGGTGCTCCTCGCTTTTAGCGCTGACATAACGCGGAGATTTCAGGCTGAAGCTACAGTGCAAGCGACGCCGAAAATCTAAAATAGTAACGTACACCTGTCATGTCTTTTCTTCTCCTCACTTTCGGCGCTGACAACGCGCTTTAAGAGATTTCAGGCTTACATCAAACTGCAGACACTTTTATCTGCCATACTAAGAAGCGGCACTGAATTTAACCCTTTGATCATGTTAAGTTGTTTCATGACAAATCCTCCAATCATGAAGTTACAGAGTAAAAGCCGCTAACTTGTAGATTAATACTATTTTGCTATATTGTTAGTTGGTGACTTTTACTGTCTTGTCAATAACTCAGCAGCATGTACCTACCACGGAAATAAAGCTAAATCACTCTACGATCCATATACAACGAGAAACGGACATATCCGTAATAAATCTAACCACGGGCTTTACTAGATCACTATAGTATAATGATAAAAACAAAAAAAAAAATGACATTCCGATACAAATTGCCCGGGCAACTGCACATAATGGAAATTAATTGCTGAATTTTAATTTTAGTTTTTGACTATTATTTTTTTCATTATAAAGTATAATGAAAAAAATAATAGTCAAAAACTTTGTCCGCCCGCCCGTTTGTAGGGTTCCGTACCCAAAGGGTAAAAACGGGACCCTATTACTAAGACTCCGCTGTCTGTCCGTCAGTCCGTCAGTCCGTCTGTCTGTCACCAGGCTGTATCTCAAGAACCGCGATAGCTAGACAGTTGAAATTTTCACAAATTGTGTATTTCTGTTGCCGTTATAACAACAAATACTAAAAACAAAATAAAATAAATATTTAAGGGATACATACAAAAAACTTGAATAAATACTTAAATGGGGCATACAAAAAACTTGATTTTTATAGATAATGGTACGGAACCCTTAGTGCGCGAGTCCGACTCGCACTTGGCCGGTTATTTTTATTTATTACGGGTATATCCCTTCCACGTTGTATATTAAGTATATAACAAACTAACGACACCCATAATTTCATCGCATGCTGGCTTTGCTTCGCTTCGCTGTAGCAGTAGTGGTTACCTTAATTTGTCCTTTAATTACGAAAGTCGCATTGACAAAAAATATTGCCTACACGGTCCCCACTCTATAGATAAAGGGGTAATTTGTCATGCGTGTAGTCGTAACATTTAAGAGTCCGGCGACCCTAGACTTCTCCATACAAACGTAGTACACGTTTAATTTTGAAACCACATGTCAGATTCCGGTAAAAATTGGTAATTGTAAAGAAATTGCAATTATCTAGGGTTATATTGGGTTTCCTATAATAAAATTATGAACTGGAAAGAAAATATAACGATTTAGAAGTTTCCCATACTAATGGTCAAAAATGATATAAAACACTATATTCTATTTCAAGTTCATATTTTTACTGTCGGAAACTTAATATAAACCTAGATAATTGCAATATCTTTGAAATTACAAAATTTTGCCCAAATCGGACATGTCGTTTTGAAATAAAACGTAGACTACGTTTGTATGGAAAGTTGTATTTTGGTCTAGGTCCGCCGGACCCTTAAATATAATAAACAACATTTTAGGGCTATTTCGTTGCATCACGCTCGTACAGCAATTCTAAGTAGATGTATGATAGATTCGTTATGTACTATTCTTTGAGGCAAATAATAAATAAATATTGGTACAGTCTCGTACTAACTTCGCATTGGTAATTCACAGATAATATAAACCTTAGCTTACAAATACAATTGTTTCTTTGAAGACAGGTAGCACAAAATATTTTATTATTAGTTTATGTTAAGATAGGAGAAAAGCTTAAAGAGCATGGGAAGGGGGGGAGGAAGGCCTATGTCCAGCAGTGGACGTTACGCGGCTGAAATGATGATGATGATGATAATGATATACAGACAAATGAACTAGTCCCATAGAAAGTTGTATTGTGTTATGTGATACGAACTCAACGATACTATATTTCATAACTAATACATATGTATAAAGATCCGAATGAATATCCGATCTGTATTTCATCCTGCATAGATCGTGAAAAGCATAGACCTTAGATTTTTTGGAACGAAGTTCCTTATCGCGCGTTGCGGAAAGGGCTAGACGGAAAAATTAAGACCAAAAGTTGTAACGACACTTTTTGCTATAGTTGTAAGCCGTGAGGCGTGCGAGTGTTTCTCTGTCAGTCTCTCTCTCTCTCGAACTTCGTTCCATCCGGGTGTCCCGTGACCCGTGACACCTCTCAAGTTTTTTTCACTGTAAAAAGCGTTGTTTCTTTACGCCATGAACTTACTCAAAACTGTTATTGGACTTATATTAGGTAGGTACATGCTGTCTTCAATGACATAACAACATATAAATCTAATAAAGATATTATCGCTATAATAAATTTAGCTAACCTATTTAGATTAAATTTACATTACAAAATAGTGTAAAACAGTTCCTGACATGATCAAATTGAAAATCGTGGTGTCGCACCCACTGTCAATATACTAACACAACAATGCCTTCTTAGAAAATACATTACACAAGGATTATTATAATCATGGTATTTGTAGAGATAAACACACCATTAATTTGCTATGTAGCCTTCGATTAAAGCGGTCGAATCCTAATTGGATGACAATTTATGTCTTACTTAATCCCTTTGTGTATTTATTACATCCACAATTATCGTTATTTAATCATCTTGTTATTTTTACTTTTATTTGGAACTAGCCGAAGCCCGCGACTTCGTTCGCGTGGACTTTAAGTCTCTGGAAAATGCTTATCAGGCTAAACAACTTTTACTAAGGCGGTATTTTTATATCTCTTATAGTTTAGCTGGACCATTATGGTTCTGCATCAGGCGTTCCATTTTCCAAAATCATTTATACCCTATATGTTGCCCAGGCTTAATAGCTATATAACAAAAAAAGTTTCATTCGAATCCGTCCAGTATTTCTGGAGATTAGCCTGTACAAACAGACAAACAGACATACAGACAAATAGACAGACATATTTTTTAAATTCTTACTCTATTACTACTTCTCCATCGCCCCCAATATTTTTTTGGAAATATATTTAATGTACAGACACCCTTTTTTTACTGTTTTATTATATGTATAGATATAGATTTTTTTTTTTTTTTGTGTACTAGCTGTGCCCGCGGGTTTCGCTTCCCGTGAGAATTTCGGGATAAAAACTATCCTATAACCGAGTCTCAAACTATATCCGTACAAAATTCATCTAAATCGATCCAGCTATTCTTGGGTTATAAATAGTGTAT
Organism: Acrobasis consociella; assembly: GCA_963555685.1. Classification (NCBI taxonomy): domain Eukaryota; kingdom Metazoa; phylum Arthropoda; class Insecta; order Lepidoptera; family Pyralidae; genus Acrobasis; species Acrobasis consociella. The sequence continues at coordinate 10,870,030 of OY743120.1, forward strand.
CTGACTTTGGTTTATATATTAAGATTAAGGCCTATATTCAGCAGTGGAATTCCTGCGGCTGATATGATGATGATGATTGTGTATTTGATCATATTTACTTATAAACAATATTTTTTTGGTTTGAGTAATGCACGTAAAGAATGTAAAACTAAATATGGAATAGCTTATTTTTACACTTTTTATTTTGGTAATAATTATTGTGAACCGTTGCCTTGTTTAAACGTAAAAGGCGGTGAGACATTTAAATACATTTTTATATTTTGTTAGTATAATAATTATAAAATTGATATAGGTATATTAGATAAAGTTTTTAGATAGTATATAGTAGTAGTTTACTAAACTACCTATACCAAACCGAAAAACTTTAAGGAAAGTAGGTAGTATTCTTAAATCTTTTGAGAACAGATGGCCAAAAGAAGTTTATAATAAACTTAAATGTTTACTTGCAATGTTACCTACTTAAGATAACAGTGATTTAAATGTATGACAAACTCAGCCCAATTACCAAGAAGGGATTATGATTACGAGAGACGCTATCTTGATGATAAAAACTTGACATTTCCGACGGCAGCTACTGGACAGTCATCTTGGAGGTTTACAGATACCTTTTTTACCAAGTTGGCAGTAAGATGCTTTTTTGCTTGAAAGGTACAAAGTGATTTGTTTTTAATTAAACTTCTGATTTTAAACGACAAAAACATAATCGTAGGCCTCCAGCCCCATCAACAGATCAGCTCCATGTTATCACAATATTGCAATGTCAGGCGATAAACGTATGCTTGTATATGCTATAATTTCAGTTCAATTAGATACCAGGAAGTGGTTCAAAATGAAATGGAAAATTTAACTTGCAAGATTTTATTACAGACAGACAGACAGACAAATCTTTTTTATGTTATGTATTTTTTTGTAACATTACGTACTTACGTATTGTTACTTACTAGTATATATTCTGTGGTAATATTATGTTTCGGTGCAATAAAGATTCTAACTATCTAACAACGGAATAGGTGAAATTAAATAAATAAACTTGTAATAATATACTATAACTTAAATTACTTTTAATATAATTTCAAATGGTTTGAATGTGCTTTTCAAGAATTAAAAAAAATATTGGTACACCGTTTCCACTTTCCTTATCTACACATCAAAAAGTAACTGCTACGAAAACATGTCGTAGAAGAGTTACGAGTGCTACAAGTTACGTCATTTCCCATTCAGGAATGTTTTTCAGGGCTTACGGTGCAATGCTTGTTACTATGTAGCTCGTCGTAGAGATTCGTAGCACACTAAAACATATTCTACCTTTTACTAGTCTCATTCTCAGCTTGCTTACGAGCTCGGCGGCCCGGTGATAATCCTTACTTATCCTTACTGATATTATAAATGCGAAAGTGAATTTGTATGTTTGTACTTCACGCTCCAACCACTGAACCTACTTAAATGAAATTTGATATGGATATAGGTTTTTTTTTTATTCTCTTTTTTTAAGGGCTTTTATCTTAACAGACATGCCATGGATATAGGTTGATGAATGATAAGTGACCCAGGGAAGGACATAGGATAGTTTTTATCCCGAAATTCTCATAGGGAGCAAAGCCCACGGGCACAGTTAGTAATTAATATTACCTATGCAAATTGTTAGGCAATATTTTTTTATGAACAATCGTTGATTGCAATTAAGTAAGTCGGTCTAGTTTAAAAAGCTTCTTTCGCTAAAAATATCGTTTTGAAGCTAGTTTCAAAGCTAGAAGGCCTACCAATGATATTTCGGAGGATTATTCATAATATAATTTAAAGACGTATCTAATGTCTAACCATTTGCAAAATGTTAAATATCACAACATTATGATTAAACAAATTATTTCGCTATTCAAATTATTAAATTATTTTCTAACCCCGGCGTGGTTGCCAATTGGATGTGTAAACAAAATATTGTATCATACAAGTTAAAAAAGGCACGTTGTCCCAGCTGTCATTATTGTATGATGTTAAGCTATGAGATGTCTTTTATTTAAATAATAAAATAAAAACTGACTTTTGCCGTTTATCCGTGATAGTAAAGGTAAAACAGATAAACGTACCTACTTACTTTTAAAATAATAGTATGAGAAACTAAATAGCTAACCTAAAAATATCACAAGCATATAATTTTCTAAGACGCTTATAAAATACTAAACCGGAACTTGCTCATGGCGATGACGGGTTAGTTATTAAAGGAGTGTATTAAACTGTGTATAAAGGTCAAATCAATGTTGAACAGCCATGGAAAGGTGGGTTGGAACAATCAGGCAAGCTCAGTCAATCAACCATCAAGTCAATTAGCTAGTTTTTTTATATTTCAATCATATTTGCACACAAATATATGACATACTCACACAAACACCTGCTTATACACCTTATAATAATTATATTAGATATAATGTATAAAATAACCGGCCAAAAGCGTTTCGTTGATATCTATATTAAAAAAAATATATAATATCTTTCGTCTCTAAAAGCACTTACGACAATTATGAGAGAAAAATGAGGTGACAAATAAAAAGTTTTTGAAAAAAACAAGCATTTCGTACAAGCTTTTCTTGTGAGTTCAAAGTACTTACTAGACAACTGAAATAAACCCAAACTCGGAAATGGAGTTGCGTCGTTTTATTACTGAGTTCCAATTCAACTTCCGTCTCCGAGATCAGACTCTAGGTAGCGTCTACCTTATAGTGCTTGTCAAGACAAATCAAACAAGTCCTACTCAACGAGGTTATGTTGTTTTATAACGGAGTTCCGTCGAATATCTTCCAGCTCCTCTTCATAATATTATATTGTCGTCTGACTTACACAAGTATACAAAATTTCAGCTATATTGGCTGAGGATAATTTATTGGAAATTGAGTTCCAAAATTTGATCTAACCAAACATACATAATATACATACATACATACATACATACATACAAGATAAAAGCTTGTAAAATGCTACTACACCGTCTCAACACGGCAGCGCGAAGTAGAGCTTTAGTAGAGCTAAACAAGTGAATGACTGCAGGAAGTTTGAGATAAGGCGTAATTCTGAGGTTTATGACGTGACACCACTATCACAGTGTATCAGACACTGAAAACAAACTGATACTGGTACTTATCGTATCTTACTTAATCATAGTTAATATCATGTGACGTAACATATAATTAGGATTGCTTATTTATTTATTTTTATAAGGAAGCCTATGTCCAGCAGTGGACTTCCTGAGACCGATATGATACTGATAATTTTTTTGCGTCATTCATTTGCTTATTAGGTTTTATGTCATAAAAATTGCAGTAACTTATAAATCTGCCATTTTAGTCAAAAGATATACGATGACAGAGATATACGATGCAATGTTTAATTAAATATGATACTACTCTGTGATCACCTTAACCTTTATAAAAACACAATGAAGAATGCGGAATAAGTAGCATATTGATATGATTTATATAACATTTGTATGACATATTTCACTGGTGACCAAATTTTATTGTACAAATAAAGGTTTGGTTTTGTTTTTGACCGTTTGGTTGACTGGTAGATAATGCCAGGCTTTAAGTCCGTCATTACACTTGTATTTATGTATAAAGTTAAATAAAGAAATATATAAAAAGGTTTATGTACACCTGGATACAAGCCGTGTAGTTTCCGGCAGAGTAGAATAGAACCACTAGAAGTCCTCCCGTGGATGTCGTAGAAGGCGACTTAGGAAATACAAGCTAAACAAAGCTTATAAACATCATCCAAGCCGTCTGGCCAGCAAGGAGAGTGTAGGCCAAGTCCTCTGGCTACTGTGGCCAAATAAAGCTGTGGTAGTACAGAGAGGGTCATGCTCCTACAGTGGAGATAAAAGACCTGATGATGAGGACACCTGGGTACAAGAGATTTAAAGTTTGAAATGTTAGAGCTTTTCAAGAGTCAGAAAATTATACATTGTGATCGGTTAAGAGGAAACTTTACTAGTGTACTAAGTATGTCTAAGTATAGTTAGGTACGTTTTATATGACTGTAGGTACAGTGGACCGTTCACCGAGTAGCTCGGTGGCCTGGCGGAACCGTTAGTTTCGCAAGTAGAGCGACACCGGGTGTGGTCCGCGCTTGGATGGGTCACCACATATAACATTTCTCAAGCTCTTCTGTGCTCCAGAAAGCTGTCATCATGTATGACAGCCGTCAAGCTATGCCAGAGGCCTTTAGGCTGCTTGAAAAATCAGACGCCAGTGTTGGCCACTCAAACAAAAAACAAACGAACATTTCACTGTACTATTTTATTGTTTTTCTTTGTTACATGTAAATAAGTTTCTGCTGACTGTATTTCATTGCGCCTTCAGCAAGTTGAGTCAATGAGACAAATTGATAAATTCATCGCGTAACATACTAAACTTAGAAAATTGAAAAGTTGATAGTACGGTTCTATTAAGGTAATGGTATATTGTGCTACAAGGGGTACAGTCAATATTTTTAAGGCGAGGTAGCTGCTTCGAATCACTGCGTGGCGAGTGATTCTACGGTTGAATCACGAGCGTGAAGAGTAATTCTACGGTTGAATCCTGAGTGAACCTAGGGATTCGTGTATATCGCCCGCAGTAAAAATATTACCGCACCCGAGTACCACACTCTAGTTTCAACCTGTATCTATGAGAAAAAAATGTAAATACAAAGAAAGAAAATAAAGAAAAGTTGAACATCCACGTATACATAATCAGAGTTCAACCGACAATTTCTAATCTTTATTTGGTGTCGTTTTTATTCATCAATACTAAGAAAAAGTATATGGTAGAGTACCAACATCTGATAAAATTTCCACTCATCGTTTTAATTCTTAACTTAGGGTGAACGGTGGTCCTTCTTATCTTTTTAGGGTTCCAAAGGAAAGGAACCCTATTAGTGTCGCCATGTCTGTCTGTCTCTCCGTCTACGGTTTTACTCAGAGACACGTATTAAAAAGCTATAATTTGGTAGGGGTATGAACATTAATCATGCCGATAAAGTGGTAAAATAAGATGTAATTATTTTTTTCTCGATTATCTTAAATATCGATAGGGACCGTTTCTTAAATATTTGGTATTGCAAATTTTTAAAGTTAAAGTCAAGTATCTCCACCCCTTTTATATATACCCCAATATTTCATATTCACTATAGGTTTAAACTTGCAAAAATGTATTTAAATTTAGACAAATAATTAAATGTCAAATAAAAATACTTACTTTATTCACCCATGTTGACGACGAATGTATTTTAAATTAAAAAAAATACGACTCATGTGCCAATTTATTCATACATACATACATACATACTATCACGTCTTTATCCCTAATGGGGCAGACAGAGCATTTTGGGTCTTGCGGCTCTATGCAGAGCCCTGGGGTAGACAGTTATTCATTGTTTTAAAATATATTATTTTTACTATACCCAGAGGTCCCGGGTTCGATCCCCGGTCAGGGCAAGTTGGAAAATGGCCTTTTTCAAATTGCCTTGGGTCTTGGATGTTTATCTATATATGTATTTGTTATAAAATGTAGTATCGTTGAGTTAGTATCCCATAACAAAGGTTCGAACTTACTTTGGGGCTAGCTCAATCAGTGTGATTTGTCCCTTTATATTTATTATTTATTATTATTTATTACTGGACGAGCAACATTATTATCGATACTACATACATATATTACATTCGTGTTCAGTTTCTAAATTGTCTTTTATTCCTAGAGATTTTAGTTCCAAATGTTTTTGGGATGAAATCATAGTTTTTCAAAAATGTCATAATTATCGATGACTGACCTTGATGTTTCAAAAAAATCTATCCTAACTTTGTTTTTTTCATAAATACTTATAAACACAGTTAAAAATATCTCTAGTTTTTTATTCTTTAAGTAGACCACACTTGAACAAAATATTATTTACTTACTTGAAGTTGCAGGATAAATCGTGTTTTCTTATCTCTTATGTTTTTATAATGTAGTCTTTTATATCTTGTATATTTTTATGATATTGCCATTGAAGTCAAATAAGTCAAATGTTATCACAAGGCAAAACTGACTCACTTTATCGGATATTCTTCAGTGCATTATACCTACCTAATAAAATATAAATGAGGTTAAACCATAATTTTAAACTTATTAAAGTCAGTGATACATCCCCTGTGCAACCGCACTTGCCGCGTCGCTTTGTTTATTAATCTTTCATGTCATTTTTAATTTTTGTTCTGCGCATGCATGTTCTGAAATTGAATGGATAATTATCACCAACCATTTGAAATTCCCTGATGATAACGCTTAAACCATTTTTTTTATTTAGTATTTTATTTATTTATGTTGTTACATTTTTAAGCTACGGGTCCATGGGGACCTGGTCCTCATGAGGCCAAAACCAACACGAAGAGGCCTTTCAGTAGCTTTTTATCTAAAAAATGAGATGGCTATATCTATGAGGTCTATCCCTTAATGTATATTGAAATGAACTAACGGACAGTCCTCAATAGCTGCTGAACTATTGCCAGGAAGATTTACTTGGTTTGGTTTATGTGGATAGTATGTTAGTGGACCGGATAACTGGGTTATGGAGTGAGATACGAACATCTACGTAAAAATCTCACACAAAAATTTTTGCCTGGTGACTTGCTGCTTGTTGGCTATACTGCCATTATTAAGATCGAGTAAAAAAACCCTGAATATTGTATGACGATCCCCTTTAATAATTAACTTAATTTTATTTTTTAGTATTTATTGCTATAGCGACGACAGACGGAATGTATAGATTCTTAGTAATAGGGTCCCGTTTATACCCTTTAGTTCGGTCAATGAGTGCTCAAAAGGAGCATGTGGATGGAAAAGTCGAAAGCAGAAATTTTGACTCGGCAACTTTGTTAGGACTAGTTAGGACATAAACATACTAAAAATGGCTAGCCCTCCGAGGTGAGCCCGCGGGGGGAGGTCACAAGGAAGGTGGCGATTTTTGGTTTTTTGCTTACATCTCGAAAATGGTGCATCGTACGAAATTTTGTTCTACTACATACTCAACCTAAATATTTTCATAAAATTTTCGTTGGACAAATAAAAAGTTGGTTCATTAAAAAAATAAAAAAGAGGTCTCTAACTTCATGGTACTCGGTCATATATGGACCGTTTTTAATTTTTTATCAGTTAACGAACATTAAAATATTTATCCGATTTAACCTCTTTTTTATTGTGTTGGGGCTCAATCAGTGTAATTTGTCCTAATATATACATATATATATTTATTTGTTTATATTATTGATATTGCGTTTATTTTATCTATATTTGATCCTTATTGATCATAATTTTCAACATTTTCCATTAATACATTATAACAACATATAAAGTGAAATGAGATAACCACTGCTGCATTTTAACATCCTAACACTATTTATATTTTAAATGCTAATTGAATACGATATACTCCTAATTTTATTACGCAGGCAAAACACGTTTCTTGGTGACGGTGCGGTTGCTCCGGCCTCAGTATACGACAGAAGCTACTTACCATACCACAAAAAAGCTTTACACTCATGCGTTTATAAGAAAAAAATCCAATCTCATAGAAATGGTACACAAAGGTCGGCGAAATTAATCTTATGAAACCATTTAAGTTTTATAGAAGTATTAATAGTTATGTAGTCTTTATTGATATCTAGTTATAAAATATAACAGAACTACAGACCTACTCATAAAAAAAATTGGTATTATACATGGAGAAGTGGACATAAATAGCAGAAAACAGGCTGAAAAGAATCGAATTAGTGTCAAGTTTAAACTACTTTAAGTTTAATTAGCGCCCAGACGTATTTTTGCTTCTAAATGATAACGACTGTTTGATTAAAATCCGCGCCAAGTTTAACAACGCTGACTCTCCAGAAGCAGATACAGCGGTGCCGATCCATTTAGCTTACAGATCCACTATCATTGCTGATTTTTGTATCGTTTGATAATATTTACAACTTTTATCGCAGGTTCAATCTGTCAAGATTTCATATCAGAAAACGTTTATCAAAAACTTTCAGTTAATCGCGAATTGAATGCCTTCTGGCCGGCAATCTATCAATGGAGTCTTGGCGAATAAGAGTAAGTATCGCGTGATGGTGCCAGCTTTTCATTGGTGCTCGGTGACGTGATATTCTATTTTTAGCAGACAGGGTATGCGCGCGCCGGCTGCGCATGTGTATGGCCGGCGTTCGACGACGAGCCGGTGTGCGGGTGTGTGCGTGTGTTGTTGAGGCGCGCGCAGTGTTTACCGCGCGGTTCTGTGGCCGGCAGCGCTCGCATTCACGTGTTTGTCGTGCGAAATCGAGTTTTCCGGCGGCTGTCGAGCTGCATTAACGTCCTATGGTGTTTTCCTTCCAGTTTAATGGTGCTAATTCGTGACGGATAACGAAAACATTCGGGAGCCAGGCCGTTTTCGAGCGTACTTTCGGCGCGGCTCATAAAAATTTAGGTGTTTTCGGCGGATGCGATGAATAAATTTTGCAAATCGAGTCGGAGTGTCGAAAAGGCTTGTGAGAGCTATGTTTTGATCGGCCGGCGTGTGTTGGAAGTGCCGGGTGTTCTGGACGCGGTCCGCCTTGCGGTGCTTATCTTGATCTCTGTGAAACTTCGGTTGTGCAGGCTGGTGGCTCAGTGGGTGCTCGAGCCTGGATACCGTACCAGCAGTTCCAACAACGACTTTCTGGATAGCCGGCGTATGGAGCCGAGCGCGTGCTAAGGTAAAATCTGTGTGTCCTTGGCTTGCGGCTTCGTGCAAATTCGGCCCGCGATCGTCTTCACACATCGCTGTCAATTTAACATTATTTACTTCTGATAAAAGCATGTTACACTAACTCAAATGCTCTGTCACGTGAATGCTTTCAGCTGCTTCTTTTTCTAAACATTCCATCGTTACAAAAAGTATACCTTAACAATTGTGTTTGTCTATTTTCTACTCTACCTATCTCGAGTACTGTGACTGTCTATAAATCTGTGTGCAGCTGTAGTTGGCAATAACTTTTATAGTTCATGTTCTTAGAACAATATTTATGATACCTATACTGTCCTGCCTGTCACACCATAGATATTTGGAGCGCTATAATATAACGTTCCAGTACTTGGCTCTATCTCAAGTTTCGGCAATAGGGTAATTGTGTTCGTCTATAGATCAAAAATTAGCCTTTACAAATAGTTTATCAAGACAACATGAACTCGGTTATCCATAAATGATCTATGTCAAATTTAATCATTAGCATTGGACCGCCTAAATCGTGTTCTAACTAAAAGGTTTTTATCGTTTAATTTAAAAGTGAACGCCTTCTTCAATATTTTGAATTTTGTTAACACTATACTTACGTTTTGAGTTACATACTACATTATTGTAAGAAACTGTTTATTTTCAAGCAAATAAATTATTATTAATATAAAAGTGTTTATAAAAATGTTGTCTTTTATTTCAGTAGTAATTAGTTAGGTACATAACATAAAATAGATCCTTGCTATTTATCAATATTGAAATGTTTCATTATTATAAGTACTTATATTATGATGTAAGTATATATCCTCACTCAAACTACCTAAATACATAAATTAAATGATATTATCTAATTTTATAAGTATAAATAATATATAAATATATAGGTAAAACTGCAAAGTACCTATTAATATGAAAATATGAATTATTTGGATGTCTATATCGATTCCTTTCTTAATATCAATTGATTATATTTAAATACTAATGGATATAGTGACTTAACAACTAAAAAATGATTCATTTCAAAATAAATTATGTATGATTTGCATAACAAATAAATTAATCCATCATTATTAGACTGGGTAACCTTGAAATACAACTGCTCTGCGTAGATTTCATCTGATGATGAAGATTATGATTGTTTTATTCAGATAACAAAACAAAAAACAAATATTTTTTTGGTGCAATAAAAGAGAATAAGAGATTATTAACACATTTTGCCTACTAATATGGATGGGTAATTATTTAAACCGCTTTAGCATTTAAGGCTAGTCTAAGCGGAAATCCGCCTACGTGAAGTAACAGAGAAGCTATTAGATATACGAAAAGCATTAAATCAATAGCAAACTAATTTAAATACCGTTTAGATCGAATTCTCACAGAGTTATTGTACAAAACCCTCCTTAGAATACTAGAATTTATTGGCGAGTGAATATGATTTCGTACTAATAAAATAAATTGAGTTTCAAAAGAGGTCAATTAGTTTCTGATTGATATTATGATATGATTCACAAATAAAAGAAAAGCGCTTAAGAGGAATACATTACAATAACCAACAATTTTAAATCCCCTGATGATAAATTGTAAGTATGATTCAGTAACAAACTTAATGTCGAATTGTGCATTAAATGATATTATCATTTGTTACTGAATCTCATTTGAAACTTAATTTCTTTATGTAAGTTTAACTTACTGAGATTGTGAACCTTCAAATTTCATTTTATTAGAAAAGATAAAATTTTAATGGTAAATAACATCACACTATAAAATTAACGTAAAGAAAATAAATATTACAGTTAGGTAAAATATTGATTTAAGTAAGGAAAACCTGCATAACAATTTCAATGTTCAAATCCGCAAAATAAAATAACTGATGGATATTTTTTAAAAAACAGTTAAGGCACAAACGTTAAAGCGCGTTAGGGAATCGATGAATAGGAAAAACTGCAAAAACTTGATAATGTATGGATTGATAAAAAGGTATTTTTAATTCAGAATAATGTAGCCTAAATTACATAATAACTTCAATCTACAAATCCGCACATAAGAATAACTACCTAAGACATAAGTATTATGTAAATTACTTAACAATTCAACATACAAACATTATAACACAACGCATTACGGAATTGAATATGAATGGGCCACCGCCTACATAGAGCGTGGTTTTTAAACACAACCGGACGAAAATAATCGTTTTAACAGTGCACCGAGCGACCTCGGTCCCGATAGAGGTCAGTGATAAACTCGTTCGAAGAGGATTCCAAAGAAAAGAAAAGTTCTGCAAAGCAACCTGAAGATACCACAAAAATGATTATATTACTACGCATGTAAATGATAAAACTTCTACCAACAATAATGCTTTAGATTAGAGAGTATGGTACACACTATACAGAAAAGTAAAAGATCTAATAAAGTGTATGAAATTAAATAAGAATACAAAATACATACATACACTCTCATGTCCTTAACCCAAATGGGGCGGACAAAACATTTTGGGTCTTGCGACTCTAAGTAGATGAAGCGGAGCCTAGGGCTCAAAGAGTACAAAGACCCCAGTACAAAATATAAGTACGTAATATAAATCATGAATTCTATTACCACCCCTAGATGATAATATTGATAATAGAATTGTTAAAGAACAAAGAAGTTTAATGAAGACACTGTAGCGTGACAAAAAAACAAAAGGCGGAGCAACGAGCAATATTTCTGAAGAACAAGTCGTAGATACAACAAACTTAGAGTGCACATATCCGCGATAAGAAACATCCAACGCAGAACACACGGCTCAACAAGGCCTCCACTCAGCTGAATGGATGTTAATTAGTTATGTTTGTTTTTACACTTCCACGTTCGCGTAACACCCGCACATAGCGACTGGCTGTTACACCGTTCTGCATAATAAAACTTCATATTGAATGAAGCCTATGATTAGAGACTAACAAATTGGACAATCGAAAATGTCTTCCCTCTGACAATACCTCAAGCATTATGCATACGTTAATGCCCACACGTTTACTTAAACGTGTGTCGTGCATTAGACATTCAGCATTCAGCATCGTTTCAGCGAAATCCCGACAATATTGCATAAGTCATACAGTTTACTTTACCTTCACACATATGATTTTGGTTAGTGCGGTCGTGAGAATAATATGTTCAAACTTTTGTTATTTTTTATCGAAACTACAGCACTTAATCACTTCCTACAGCTCAAAGGGCGGAAGTCATGCGTTTACTTACAGAAATAATAAATTAACGCATTTGGTGTTTCAAAATGACGTTTCTTTAGTGCCCTTGATAGAAGGTCAATTGGGCGTCTACATTTGGAAGGAACTCATTGCGACACGCATCTTAACATTAACTAACCACTGTTTGTTTTTTTTATTGTGTGTTCGGTAATTTTCGAGTGCTTGTGGAATACTCGAAGTAGGCATCGAAGGACGGCATCGACGCCTACGCATGGATACACGAGCAAACAATGCAACATGACGGCTCAATTGGTCTTTGTTACTGCTGACCCTCCCGAAAATTGAGAACATTCTACAGCGATTTCTGAGGACGCACAAATCTAGACAAAGTCTTAAACTTTGTTTGTGAACCTTGAAAGTATAAAAGATGTCTCTATATATTTTATGATTTGATTTGATTGGTATTTAATAGCATCTACAATTAACTAAGGCCGTAAACGATGCAAGTTACAACGTAATTATTCCATTATTCTCAGTTAGTAACATCAACAACACTACTAGCAAACTAGGAACTTTAACTATAAAACGGATGAGCAACTACATGCCTGTACAATTACAACAGATGGAATATTTGAGGTGTGTCAAACATGTTACTCAGAAGTTCTTTGTTTGTATTAAGTTTTAACATACGTGGAAGTCGACAAGAAGCAGTGAGTAAATTAATTACGCTAAATAAACACTAATTACTTATAACTATATCTATAAAAATGAATAAATTCAATCGTTTTCAAAGCGAAAAGTTTTGGAAAAAAACTGAAATAGACCATCCACTGAGGACTACAAACATAAAGTCTAATGGAGTGGTTATTTTATGTATTAATTAAATCTTTTTTGACCACAATGGTACAAAAGGTGGATTCAATGCTTAAGCATACTCTCCTATTTTCAGCCTTTAGGAAGAACAGAAATTTAAATACGTAACAAAAAAAATATAAGATTGAGTCTTGGAGATGTTTAAAAAATTTGTACCAATTGTTTATAACGTCAGAATATCTATAGATCTATAAGAAATCTTCTTTGATTTTCTTTTTCCGGATTTTCGTACAAACCAACAAAAGAAAACTAATTTCCCCTACGCCAGCTAGCACACACGCAATGTCTATATGACGATGTCTATAATACATGTAGATGTGGAGCGAAGTAAACGGACTCGGATAATGCTGTTTACCGACGTTCAAAGCCAATATTTGAGATCTCAAGCGGGTCAGACGAAGACTCTCGGACGGCCATTTGCAACTGCAAATTTTCCGAGATAAAAATAATCTAGGGGCGTTTAATTAAGATTAAGTGATAAAGATACGGCCAATAAATTATCGCAGCCTTAAACGAGGTTTATGAAAGACGAGGTTTTATTTAATGCAGATTTATATTGAACTATATTTTTGATGATGATTATATAGAAATCCCAGAAAAGTGTCTCGTCCCAGAAAAACTAGGCGCGTAAATTTTTAAAGAAGATTAATATAATAATGGACGTAGTGCTAGTTATGAGTCCTGTATTTTTCGATAATCTAGTTGACGGACTAAATAATATTATATGTTTTACACAGTCCACATCCCAACTATTAAAAAAAAATAAAAGCCGTTGCAGAAACCAGTTCCAGCAATATCGGGTTGGAATTTTAATTTTCGATGCCAAAAAGCCGAAATAATTGATGAAGAATTACATAAAAACAACAGCGATTCATAAGTTGTGACACGCGATCAGTCAGGGCACCTTTGTGTTGTGATGCTGTAATATTTGAGAGGACATGCACCTCGAGTGACTCGTAATGCGGTCAAGTGTGAGTCGGCAGGGTAGCGGACAGTAGTGAATGTCACATGCGTCGATTTGTGTCCCAAATTAAGCAGATGAATTAAAACCTCTATGTGGTGTGATCTACAGGTCATTTTGATTTAACAAGTTTATTTGATAGGCAAATTAAAAAACCCCGAGTTTTAAGCGTTTACTCCCAATAGTTTTAGAACGGTTTTAAACCGATTTTTATTATACATAGCTAAGAACCACAGAAAGAAAATTTGATTTCACGTAAAAAGTGGAAATCGGTCCTTTTATCTGTGCCAAACATACAAATAGACAAGCAGACATTGGCGTCAAACTTATAACCCCCTCTTTCTGCTTCGGGGGTTGAAAACCAAAACAAACATCAATCTTTTATCATAATTAGATATATTATTAGAATTAGAAAAAAAAAAACTTTTATTGCACAAAATAAATATTTACATAGGTATACAATATTTATATAACTAAAAACTAAATGACCTAACTAAATAATAAAACTATAAACTAAAATAATCTAATTAGAAATAACCCCACCTTTCTGTTTAATGGATCAATATAATTTTTTAATAAAAGTATTTTACAATATCGCGAGTGGTTTGCGAAATTGTCCTGGCCAAACAATGATTCTCTTCAGAGTTCTAATTTATTTAAAGGTACATACTACTGGGATCTAAGTTTGGTCTGTGTTAACTAAGAAAAGTTCAAACATTCATCCTCAATTCAGTATTTAAAGAATCCGAGGAGCATTAAATTATTTTAAGATCCTAGACCTTTAAAAAAAATTTAGATGTCTTTTTTACTAATGAACATTTCATTCTAAATGCTTTATCCAGGAAAAAAGTGCCCAATAAGTTGCAATAAGTTTTATTAAGTAAGGAATGTCTTTGCCGAATAAAACTAGCATTTTTTTTGCTATTTCTCCTAGCTAGATGATAAAAAGTTTTATCACATTATTTTTAAGCGATAAGAATCCGCAATTGTCTCATGTGTAATCTAAATCGATCGAATGTGATTAGTTATCAGGACTTTAGCGTGTCATAAATCATAATAGAAGAAGGAGAGCAATGCGCGCGCGCCTCTAATTCTCTTGGAGTCGGCGCGCCCCCCGTGTTAATTAATAATCTATGGATTCGGCAGCTGTAATGTTAGTTTGTCTTAGCTTAGGTATAACTTTGTTCATCTTTTTCTCTAAAGATAAATTGCATTTGTTTACATTTGCTTTTGTTTTAAATAAGAATAAGCTTTAATTCTTTCAAGATAATGATGACTTGAATGTTGAATGATGATAAGTAAACCGTTACATAAATCGTAATTTTCAGAATATTTCACGTATCCAAAAAAATAATACTGACATATTGAAGTCGCAGGAGTCTTAAACAAATTGTTTTACAGGCAATTTATTTTTTATACATGAAATAAGTAACGGTACGGAAAGATAAAGTTATAAATGACGGTAATCATTCGATTGTTATTCGATAAAGGAATAAAAACAGGGTTAGCAAAGGAATTGATCTTTTAAAAATAGTATCGTTGAGTTAGTATCCCATTACACAAGTTTAAAAATTTACTTTGGTCTTAATAGCTTGTAATTTGTCCCTACATGTTTATTTACTTATTACATTTGTTAATGTAGCAACACCAACGCGCTCTTAAAAACTACTTTCCACTACAAGGAATAAACAAAAATAATACGTTTCTTTTATTGAAAAATCTGTGCCTGTTAGAGCGAATTAGGCACAAGAGGTATTTGTGACCTGCGTGTGCGCAGTAATCAGGTTACAGGTCGCGCGCGGAATGCGAACCTCTTATTGGAGTAATGTAGTTTATGGAGTGCAATCCATTAGCCTTGTTCGCTATTCAGGAGATTCCTATCAATGAATTGTTCCTACTGAGAATTAGATCTTTTATGCTGGTCTGATAATGTAGCTGTTTCTCTTCCCGCGCAGATTGTAGAAGCCTATCAAAGGAGGTGGCGTTTAATAGTCGTTGTGGTTAACCAGCCCATCACTATTTTAATTCCTTTTCCCACCATCATGTTAAAAGTGGTTTTTGAGTCCTCCGGTCCTTGGGTCTGCCTGCTTAGAGCTGTAAGACCCAAAATGCTCTTTCTGTCCTATTAGAGTGACGTAATAGTATGTATGTATGTTTGAGGATTAGATTTCAATGATTCTTGACACATATAAATAAGTTTTTCTCTATGTATATATAAATCAGTATATATGTATTTCTATAGCTTTAACTCCCTTTAATTTATACATCAATAAATATTTTTATATGACGATAATGATGATTCGTAATTTAGGTATGAATGGATAATTCATGCCTCGGCTTGATATGAATGGACAATCATGAACATTAGTATTATTATTTCCAAAGTTTGATGGTATGTATCAACGCAAGTAGGCAACTCCCCCATTTTTTAAAGGGGAATAACCGTATTCTCTGCATGTCGTCTCTACGTCATCTGTCGTCAAAGTCTGTGAGGTATGTCTATTATGGCTTATAAGTACCTACTATTTTAACTGATTCAAATAAAACTTATTTTTGCGGAGTATCAATTGATATGGCAATGGTTTCACCTTCTGTTATTTCAATAATCGCATGTCTAAATTGATCAGTCAACATAATTTATGTTAATTAATGTATACACACATTACACGCACAGTCCTGCTGCCAAGTCAAATATGTGTGTTGCGGTCATGTGGTTTCACTACTGCGATCAAACAGACACACACTACAAAGAAAATATTAGTAACAGATACCTAACGCCATAGAAACTATTGGGGGGTCTGTAAGTAGGCAAAACTGGAGTTGCGGGTAGGCACACAGAGATGGCAGCACACACGACTAGTAGACTACATTTTATGTGTTAATAATTACCTTAAAGCGCCATCTAGTGACACGGAGGAGAAATAATTATGATTATTGGTGATGGGTACAGGCATAACACCGGTAATACAAGTTTCCTATTAATTCCACGTGTTCCCTTACACAGAAGGTTAATTGCTCCAAATTGCACAGCCTGACCCTGCAAGCAATTCGGCAATTCGCTAAATCGCAAGCTATTTAATCAGATATCAAGGTCAGGAACTTGTAGGCTGCATCGCGCACCTAAAGTGGGTCGAATGATAACTGCATCACAGATCTATGTACCTTAACACGCCATCATAGAAGCTAAATTTGAATGTCAGTATGTACATAAATGTGATAACCTGCCTCTCTGTATCAAGTCGTTAATTCTGTAATTATCGCACCGTCCACACATCAAACAGGCCGCCAGACGTGACGACAAACACACACTGTACCTTACTATGATAGAATGTGCTAATGATGTGGCATGCCCGTGTTTAGGGCTCCCATTATTTATAGCTTGTAAAGCGATTTATAATTTTAAAATGATAATGCAGCAGCTATAAGTGAAAAATAATTTTATCTGGACAGGTTTCTCGACGCAGACAAGTTGAACATGTTAAGTGTTAGACTGAGATAAATGTGAGTACTGGCACTGTAATTTATTCATATGAAAAGACCCGATGTTAAAAGTTTACCTTCGAACTTACATCTTTATTTATATCAGAGGTTAACTATCAGAAACCTGTATCATCGAAAACATCTTAAAATATAAATTACTTACTACTGTGACGGAAACGTAAATATGGAAGAAGCAATTTAGTACTGACTATTTGGAATGAATCCTTATTTAAACAAACAGAAATACAAATATTACAAAAAGGATTTTAAAACTTTAATTGTTAAACTAAAATTACTAACCAAACTACATGTAAGTACTAAACTAAAAATAAAACTAAACTAAAAATAAAATAAGTATAATAATATACTACGATCAATATACGAGTATTAATATTATAATTACTGACTATATTAGGTTCTATTTCAAACGTGATTAATATAATTTTTTATAAGCATCATGGACTCGAAAGAGGAGATACTCTTTTCTCAGGGTTCTCTAGCAACTAAAGATTAGATTAAGTGCTAAAATCGTGGTAAAATGTTTTGCAATAAAACTGATTGATGATGAACATCCCTCACATAAGTTTTATAGTTAAGATAATAAATATACCGACTTTGATGCTTCAATTACATATTTTAATTGGAAAGTAACTGAGCGCGCTGATATTAAAGCTCGACTGCTTCGAATGAGTGAGAGGTCAAGATAACAGCAATGGCAAATGCCGACAAATTGTCGGTGATATTTGAAGGCGATAAAAATATTTCTTTCAAGTATCGTGAACTAACCGATATAAAAATATGTGAATAATTATAACTGCTAATTCGATTCTTACCTACGTTTGATTTATCTACTTTTGAAAAGCATTATAGAAAAAGATTAATTAACTCTATGTTAATAAAAGCTGTTGCTGTTGATGCTAATTTAAGTTGGCTGCGAAAAAGCAATGAAAGAAAATAGGTCGAAAAAAACTAAGACGCTAACAGTTACAGTAGTACCAGGAAATTCATTTCAATAATACTAGTGAAAATAATCTTAAATGTTATACTACATCAATGATTTTCAATATGGCAGGAACACATGAAGAGGGAGCACATACATTTATGTATGATTTAAGTATTTAACTATTAAAAGTCAGCAACAGATTTTTTATTCAGGTGATCTATTTGATTCGTACACAACTGATTTTTTTAACAAGAAAGTGAAATAAACCTCAATTTGTAAACAAAAAAAAATCTATAGTACTAAGTGTTAAAGTTATCGTAAAAAGTAAAAAGATTGTTGATTCACAAGACTGATAAACGTAATCTACCTTACCTTACCACTGATAAACATAATCGCTGACCCAAGAGGTATACTTACACGTAAACAATAATACGTAATAGTTATAAATGCTTGCTTTGTGCAAAATTGATAATAAGACAGTAGCTAAGCATAATACTCAATGTAATGTTGGACTAGGTTAGTAATTTTAATTTTATCGTTGGTTTTTTTATCATTCTGATATGAAATATAAAATATATTTTCTTTAACGATGTATTTTTAAACATTATTATGTCTTATTTATGTATGTATGTAGATTTATTAATTAATCCTTTATTTTCTCATCTTTTAATAACATTACATTACACTTTCTTGAGTACATTTTATAGTTTATATTTATAAATAAAACTCAAATATGAGTATATTAAATAATTTAGTCTGCAATTAAAGATAATATAAAAAGTAATTAAAACTAAATTGGATTATACTCATAATAAATAGATATGGAAGAATAGGTAGAGGGTAATAAAGTATAGCGATCAACCTAATGGCATAACTATCATAAAGGTTGTTATTAGAGAAACCATTACTATTGTATTCTGTAAGGAAACCTCAATCAGCTCTGTGTTATCGTCTCCCAAGGTAAACTATCTGGTGATTTATTTTTAAATAGAATATATCAAACCTTGTGTGATTATATGATGGGATAAATAAACACTGACTAGATAAATCTTTGACATAACTAATGGTCGATGTGAGGTGTTAAATACATTTCAAACTTATGACATTTCAAATTAGTTTTATAATTAGTAATTCATAATTCTTTGATTTGTTTCAAGAAACGTGACCGGTGGGGTCGTGTTCAGGTGTGCCGACAGACCTGCTTGTATGCTCAAAAACTTGAAAACTTGTCATCGTTTAGAGAGACTTGACGTGTATAGCTTTTTCTTTGTACTATTACGAAGGTTATTCTAACCACGCACAAGCATAAGTCTTGAAAGTGAGGCGAGACATTAGCAGTATTTTTAAGGACGTGAAATTTGTTTTTTTCGACTGTTTAGAAACATGTTTAATTTGGCGTTATAACATTGTTCACTTTATAGAATATATGTAGAGTTAGTAAAGGACCTAACTAGATTCTTAAATAAATAGCAGTCTATTGAAAATTATACATACTTATACTTTAACTATGTATTTTGGAACAATAGGGTTTGAACTCGTAATAAATCGCTAACCTCAATCAATAAAATTTAAATGTCCTTCCAATAACTATTTTCGTAATGTACTTACATAATAATATTATGTTAAGTATTCGTGTTGAAGTATTTATTGAGTAATGTAGCGATACTTTGAAATATAAACAAAAATATTTTTATTATTGGTATAATTATCAATTGCAATGATTGCAATAAATAATAACTTTCTAGTAACTAAACGAATGCTGCTTTTAAGTGAACTGAGCAACAAACCAAATGGTTTGTGGGAGTTAGTACCTCCTATTAACTATTGTATAATATGTTATGGTCACCATAAATATGTTAATGCGTGTTATTGATCACCACGGAGGCAGGTTAAGGTTGCGATGCGCCGAGCCCAAGCTTATCATATTAATAAAATTTAAATCCATTCAATATCCGGACTCCGTGATAAATTATGACATTTTTATGAGATTTCGTTGCTTCATAAGCTCCTTAATATTTTTTTTAGTAAGGTTTATTTTTATTCAAGTAAGTTGGCTAATCGAAGATTACGGGTTCCTTTGAGAAGCGAATACCTACATAAAATGTTTATGTGATGAGAAGTATAAACCTGCAACATTAATTGTTCAAAGGTGCTGCAAGTACCTTATCCTAATCTAAGAATTATTTCAATGCTTTTTGAAACTGTAATTATAAAGTCGTTTGCACGATATTAAAATGTACTTACAATTTTTTTGACGTAACTATACCTCAAATAATCTGGAGGAAATATTTCATATCTCGTGTTTTTGTCAATTAAGTTAGCCATAACAAGGGTACTATCTACTACTGCTTGATATATTTTAATGTAATGTCTATCTATATTGATCAATATTTCATATCAATGTTTTATACATATACAGCCAAGATACTATAGGTAGTATGGAAAATTATTGAATAAACAACATTTTTTTAAATCACATAATTTTTAAAAATTAACTCATCATCATCATCATCATTGCAGCCGCCTAATGTCCACTGCTGGACATAGGCCTCTCCCAAGGATTTCCAAAATTACCGATCTAGAGCGGCCGGCGGCAGAATGAAAAGTCAAAATTCTGCGTGACGTAAAACATATAGGCGGCAGCAGTAGATCTGTAGTGGTAAAACGTCAAGCACATGCTTATACGTTAATTTTTAAACTAAGTTAGCTGGAATAATAATCATGCCTGTCAAAACAACCAGGCAGCCTAATTTAATTACCACGTCTCTAGGGCGGCTGCCTCCCTCCATTTTGTTTTTAAGGACGACGCGGCACGCCATTTGTTAGCTAATTAACTTTGCCACTATTAATTTTTATTTATCTCACTCGTTATTTCTATCGCGTTTTTAGATATGTTGTTGTCTTTTAGAACATTTTCTTTGTCTCGGAAGAACATAATATACAACTCAAATAAATATAATATACATGCATACAGTAATACATACAGTCCTTCTATTAAAACTTGCAGTAAGACCTTTGAATCACTAGTCATTGTCTGAAATCTAAATACACTTAGTTTCAAAATATATTTCCCAAATTCTTAACTTAGGAAAAGTATACCCTAACTATCCTAAGACGTCAATTATCCTCATCAATCGATACATAACATGTACTTAATACGATTTAACAGTTTGCGAACACAAAATACTTACAATTGCAAAAAGTGTACCCCGTAGTGTCCTAAATTGATACAGATATACAGACACATTATCACGCCTTTATACCCCAATAGGGGTAGACATAGCCTAAAACGTAAGATGGGAAAGTGGAAGTGGGAAACTGGCCAGCGTGGAGAGTGTTGGCCAAGACCTCTGGCAGCTCTGGCCAAGTTTGGCTCGGGTAATACAGAGAGGGTCGTGCTCCCAGTGGAGACAAAAAGACCTGATGATGATGGGAAAATAAAAAGAAAACTGCTGACCATCGCATCAACATCTTTCAGATGCTTGCCTATTTTCTCGATTCGAGGTTTTTTCATTTCTCCCAGACCAGCAAGGAAGGAGTCAGACCAGCATGCCCTAAATTGTGTATTTATATCCCGTCCTATTGTCTCCAGGCGTTCCGAGAAATTCACAAAATACATAGCGCACGCACAGCAATGAGTTGGACATTTTATTGCCTCTAATTATATGTTCCAAAACGTTAACTCTGTTACTAATGTTATGTAATCATAGTTTCTGAACGATATATTACACAAAAACTGTTCACTTTGTAATGCTCCATTACGTTAAAGTACATTATCCACAGACGAAATAAACTTAATACTAGATGAAATTTAAAAGTCTATTTAAAAGCTTTTGTGAAACAATTTATAAACAAATCAGTAAATTTTACAAAAAAAAAAACTTGTAAAATATCCAAATAGCAAAAAAAAATAATACTATTGCACGTCTAGTGTACCTGCTGCTGGCTGCACTCAACTGTAAATATAATATAAATATAATATATGTAATATTTGGATATGAGCATAGCTAGCGACTCTTCTAATCGACTTTTAGATTGCTTACATTTGTAAGTAATCTAAAAGTCGATTTTCAAGTTGAACCTCTATGCTGATACAGACAGATCGCATGATAACACGTTATAATTTTCATGGGCTTTCTGTACATGCTTTCAGTCAATGATGTTATATTTATTTATGTTATAAGAATAACCGTTAGTTTTTAAGTCTTTTGTGTTACAGGTATATGTAAGTTAAGTACATATAATGATTCTCACTTTCTAATTATAAAAAACATAATTTCCAGGATGTATGTTATGTAATAATCTCTTAGTATAGGCATTTGCCAACAAAGATATAAAAATATTTTTTTTAACTCATTGCATGATGATGTCAAAACAGCACTGCCAATCGTGCTGCTTCGGAGCCCGTGGTGGCCTTTCCGAATGTTTCTTTTTCAATGCTGATACTAATTTCTTTATTCGAAAATAACAAGCTCCGGGCAAAACGTGCATTGTCAAATAAAACTAAAATAATGGGCCTTGGCGTTTAATTTTAATGTACATCGAGCAGCCATCAGCCGTGCGTGGTTTATTGTGACACCCACGCCTGCACATGGTTCCAGGGCGAATCTATAGGTATCTGCGATTTTTTTTTACACCTTGTTACTAAAATAGTTTTCTTGGTATAGTTTTTTTTCTGTATTGATTGTGATGCACTTCTTGTAAAAAAACCGATTTCAAAATTTGTTTATAAGTTGTATAGAATAATTTACCTAATCTTTCAGATTTTTCCTGACAAGTTTTGTAAATAAATATTATCCTTATAATCTGGCAACGCGCCAAAACGATTGAGCCAATATTGGCTGAGAAACATCATTACCAACGTTCTCTTATTTTCTTTATCGCTAGGTATATTGGTTTAACAAGCCCTGCTTTTTATGCCTTCAAGATGTTGAAAATAAAATTCATAAAAAGTTATTTATTTTTATAAGCCGTGAATACCGTTTATTTATCGTTTGTAATTTTTTATGAGTATATTTCTCTCATTTCCTCTCGCGGGTCTGCTGGAAGAAACTTTAGAAATAAGTAGCAACTTTGTACTAAGTTTACTTTTATAAATGTTTTATTTGTACATTTTCAAGAGCCCATGAACCTATAAAATTAAATGAATATTTACACATACCAAATCATTGCTCGATTTTATACCTCTACTAAGTAAAATTCTATTTTATTCAGTATTGTAAGTATGATAAAAAAACTCACTTAAAAACATATTTTATTACTTTATAATAATGTGCTTAGTAGAACAATCATTTACTGTTTATAACTTAATAACATGCGCACAATTGGGACTTACAAACGATTAGAACCAGAAAGCTTTTAGTAATGCTTTGGTCAAGGTTACGTATTTATAACTATTTGCTAGCCCGCTTTCAATGGACCAATATTAACGTTTTTCTTAATATTATAATGAACAGAGTCGAAGGAGGAAGGGGTAGAGACTTGATTTAATGGTACTGAACCAAGTCCAACCAACTGTAATCTCATACATTGGTGAGGTGCAGACGATGGGTGCAACTCCTAAAATGATACACAATAAGAAAAACTGGCGTGAAAAGATAGAAGGACCGACCCCAAATTACTTTGGGACAATGGCTAGGAGTGATGATGGTAATCATCAATTTCTTTAATAATTCGTAAATCATGTATATTTTTTACGACTGCTTCTGTGTGTTAGGCATGTATGTATGAGGCAGTGACCTTCAAAGACCGCATAAATAGCAGATTAGCAGCTGATGGAAACACACAGTTTAAATGTTTGTTTTGACTCGAAAACGCCATTTAGCTGATTATTTACCAAACATCTAATAAACGTCGCATTCTTGAAATTAGACTACTTTACATTTACATAAATTTATCGTATAACATTTTTAATAAATGCACCTACAGAAAATATATTCAGAGATAAGATGTCTGGGAGAAGTGGTTCAGTATCTTAATAAGTCAAAGTCAACGATACTGAACAACTTTTCTAATGTCAAAAGCCATGTGACAAAAAGTACAAATAAATAATTTTGCTTCTCGTATAAACTTCGTTATAACTTTTTTATTTTATTTCTTAGGGAAACTTGTTCAGTACTAGGGAAGTGTAGATATGAACATTATACAGCTGAAATGAAGATGATAGAAATATAATAAATGGATATTTTAAAATGTTTATTCATTAATAATAACATAAAATTATATCGATTACGACATTAAATTTAACTTAATGGTTATTTAACAGTCCAATAAACGTCTATCAGGTAGAACTCGACTTGGCAGACTTCCAGCGAGAGGTGCAAATTGAGTGGGAGAAAGAATTAATCATTGCAATTTGGACCACGTGAAGTGAGAAATGAGGCCTTGAGACATGATAATATTTATAAATTATACTCTCTCTTCTACTTATTAACAGGAGTCCTAAAATTCGGGACATCTCGAGTATGTAATACGATTTCTAAACAAACAGTTTCCCAAAAATCCTAAGTTTTGTTCACTAATGTACATACACATTAGTGTGAAGCTATTTTGATTCCTGTTATGGTCAATTTATGAGCTGTTAATAAAATAATATCTAAATATAAATAGCTTGATAAGTACCTATGTAATTTCTTCTACAAAATCTTAACGCAATTGCACTTTTGTTTCAATGTCTACCGCGAAACTGATAGTGACGAGATTACTAATCATGTAGTAGGTATGTATAAGTTGCAGTTAGATTGTTTAATCTGCTTGACAAAAACTCTAGCTTTTGTAAAACAGCCTAAAATCTTTTAGCTAGATCGTCCAATGTGTTACGTAATTACAACCATAACAACAAAAAAAGCCTAATGTCTATCATACGAGTAAAAATTACAATGCCAACTATACGTACTACGATTTTGAGAATTTATATTTCCAAGTAATAATATTTCATACGTAGCCTTGGCACATCTTTGGCTTTTAAATTAAACATTTTATGTCAAAATACATATATGCAAGTTTATTATAAATACAATATATTCCGCTAAGTTTTGGTTGACTGACGTATCAATGTATCATTCTTATTCAATGTCTGTTCTTTAATTCATGGTACTCACATTTAGTAAAAATTGTTTTCTTAAATTAATCATTCAATATTTCGTTGTATAATAAGTAAGTTAACTCTATCTCACATAGCGTTATTTCCAGTTGCATCTTCTTTTTTTCTTTATTGATTTAGGAATTGATATTATTGTTCCACTTTATCGTTCTGGTTTATTTTATGTTCTTTGTCAAAAAGCTCTGGAGTTGATTCACACTTATTCATATTGAAATTAAGTAGTTAGTACAGCAAGTGTCAAAATCTTTAAAAGTAAGTTAAAAACTTTTAGGAAATTCTTTAAAACTCACACTCTCATTATTAAATTCTATATACTCGTACGATGAAAAAAAAAATACAATTAGCAAATTGTTAAAATTAGAAACCTAATAGCCGACAGATAATCCACTGTCTGTATACACGGACGGTGCCAAATGGAAAACATTAAAACTGTCAATAGTTGGCAAGGCAATGTATGACGAAACAAGCGGATTTCCGCCAGTAGAAACTGGAAGCATGGGAGACGAAATGAATGATCAACCGTGAGAAAAAGACGGGCAGTAAGCCAGTAGAAATAGGTCGATATATATGAAGGTGCACTTTGAAGCTAAGCGGCAGGCGGCAACGGCAGCTGCGCGCGCGAGCGGTTCTTGCCGCGCAGCAAATGCAGCACGATTAACTCAGTTCAGTTAAGGCTCCTCCCTGCGCTAGCGACCTTGAAAACACAAAAAAATTAATTTCTCTTTCTGTAAGTGAGATTATTAGAAACCCTCGTACAACTTTTTAGCTAGTATCCTGAAGTTTCATTAGAACCTCGAAAGTCATTGAAATACTATCCGGTTTAGAAACCTTTACAAAAAGAGTCAAAAATGGCCGTTTTTAGTATTTTTTGCAAAGGAAAATTCAGGGTATTTTATTTCAATGATTTTCGAGGTTCTAATGAAACTTAAGGATACTAGCTAAAAAGTTGTACGAGGGTTTCTGATAATCTCACTTACAGAAAGAGAAATTAATTTTTTTGTGTTTTCAAGGTCGTTAGCGCGGGGAGGACCCTTAACTGAGAGAGCGTCACTTGTTGCGTGCCGTTTGCAGCATCTGCCGCGGCGCAAGTCGCGTGGATCTTAAGTCATTTCATACGAAACTATAGTAACTAGGTACTGGCACGGAATTAATATTTTTCTTTGACTTCCCCTCTAAATTACTTAACCGATTTTGATAAAAAATATATGGGTCTACCTCGAAAGTATACTCTTTCAAACGTAAAAAGATTTTTTCAAATCGGTCGAGGCGTCTTTGAATAATCGGTGAACATAACTCCTTCTTTTTTGAAAGTCGGTTAATAAAATTCTACGTATTACTAGTGCGGTCTGCTGTCGCGACAAGTGCCGCGCGGCACGCCGGCTGCCGCTGCCGCTGCCGCCTGATGCTCAACTTCAAAGTATACATTTAGGTTAACCAACGATTTTTATTCGAAAAGCTCTGTTTGTAAACTGTTTAAAATGAACTTTATTTATAGCTGCTCTGATGTAAAGTAGCGCAACAGTTATGCTAAATAGTATTGTAAACAAAACGAAACATGCCAAAGAACGCTGCAAATAATTTTATATTTTGTCTATGCTCCATGTGGGGAAAAAGCCGCTCTATATATATTTTTAATACATTAAATTACAAAAAAGCATTTATGAAGAAAAAGTACGAACTTAAGATATAAAAAATAATTTAAAATTAGCTACTATTTTCAGTTTTTCACTAAATATGTGGGATTTAATAAGGATGTACTTTCTACTTTTATACAAACGTTTAATAATTAATATAAATAATTATCTAAACAT
Source organism: Acrobasis consociella (assembly GCA_963555685.1). NCBI lineage: Eukaryota > Metazoa > Arthropoda > Insecta > Lepidoptera > Pyralidae > Acrobasis > Acrobasis consociella. Next base: position 10,897,136 of record OY743120.1, read on the forward strand.
AATTACATGATCATGAAACAATTTACAAAGACGTATATTTTATGTTATTTACTCTAGTTTTCTTCGTGATTTATTATATTTTTTTGTGACAGTGGTTTGTTTCCCTTTGAGAAAATAATAGGCTTATTTTACTGGCAGGGATCCAGGCGGGAAAGCAACTAATAATGTAATATCAACAGTTTAAAAGTTATTTTTAATCTAGTCGGAAAACATAATTTGTAATCTGCTTGGTTTTATTGTATTATCTTTAACATAAAAAATGTTTATATTATTAACCTAAGTAGCGTTCTATATTCCAGACCGTTTTGGTTACACCATTAGCTGTCTGTTTTAGGGCTCTTACAGAAGAGCGACAGTGCGCAAGCGAAACAGGTCGGCGACCGTCGGTGACAGTCAGTGACGGACCACGATAGTCGGCGACTGTCGCTGACGGTCGCGCGGCAATTTTTGACAGATTGACATTTGTCACGCGACCGTTTGCTTTGCGACAGACAGTGATATTACTGTCGCTGTAGTGCTTAGAGCCTTAGAGCCAGAAACGATGCAAAGTGGAGAAGAGCCGGAATAGTTTGAATGATGGCTGTAGTTTTAGTAAATAAAGGACAAATTAAGCACTTATAAATTATAATGACGTATATTATCTACTTGTATATCTACTTGTTGTTATGCAAAAGTCAATTTCTCACAGTAAATTTCACAAAGCTTTATGCTAAATCTTAAATGCTAGTTGTACTTTAATCAACATTTACGACGAAATATCAGATATGTTTAGAAAAGGCACTTACATTCGAGATTTATGTATGTTTACCATTCAAAGATTTAAGAAAGTTATTTCTAAATAAAGTGATGAAAATATTTATCTTATAATATATTAAATTTTTGCCTGCCTTTAAATTAAATATTTAAGGTAGGTCCTTAAATATTTTACAAGCTTTTATTTAGCTTGCCCTGTTAGTTGATTTTCATTTAATTTTATTTGCGTTAAATCTTTCAATTTAAAGTTGACCCACTACCCGCTTTTCGGTTAAGATTAATTTTGTATGCTAATGTAATTCAGGTGACAATGCAATATTATTGTGACAATAAGCTGATTTGATGATGGAGCCGGAATGTGGCCATAGAAACCCTGTAATAAAACGACGCAACATTACCGAGTGGGCTTATTACATTTGTGTTATTAATTACTTACTTAGACCACCAAAAAAGGCTTGGACGAATAAAGATTTTTTCATAACACTATTAAAACCAGATCAATGATCCTTATGTATATATAAAAATGTCAACATAATCCAATATCAAGAATGCAAGCGTATCTAATTTCACATTTCTCAAGCTTTGCGCTGACAAAGTTTGGTGCAAAGCAAGTGTTGAGAATGTCTGACTGAGCGTTTTCTATAGTATAAATAACATTGACATTGTGTTAAGGTCTCGTTTCGCCACATCTGCATATTCTGTGAATAAGTTTGGGTCAATGCGCTCTTAATTTTTAGCGTCACGTGTATCGTATCAATTTTTAATCGCCATCCATCTTTTCACCTTTTTAGCTGTCTAATGAATTCGGAAATGCCAAATACACCAAATGACCATCATCATCATCCGAGCGTATTTTCCCGGTTGCATCCTCAGCAGTAATGCTTCAGTCAATTCAGCAGTAATTCAATGGAATGGGGTCCACTACCTAACCAAGGAGATTGGACGAAGTTTTTACATACAGCGACTGTCGTCTCTCCTCCGCAACCCAAAGAGTAAACCAGAACTATATATTAAATACACAAAATGATGTGTTGCCAAAATCCACCTAATTGGCGTGCTCGTACAATGTAATTCTAATAGCTAAACGCCTTACCTTGACCATATGTGATTAAGTTTTCCTTGAATTTATTTATTTTTAAGTCTTGATAAGAAAATCGATATCCCACATACCAATACTATCGAGTTACTTAATGATGACTTAGTAAGCATTTAAAGTTTCAGTAAAAATATTAATTTTTTGCCCCATACCTACATCTAGATGGATGCAAGATATCTGAGCCAATTAAACCATAAGGACTGCATTAGCATAACGTTTTATGACTGATATTTTGAGGTTTATAAATAAAACTGCTGACTGAAGTCAACCAAACATTGAATACCATATTAAGACCATTAACCACAGTTAAAGCCATATAAATTAATTTAGACATTATCTCAGTAGCTAAGTAGTAAGAATTATAAGATAAGATTTTAGTATATTAACATACTAAAATATTTTCTTATAATTCTTAATCATTAATTACAAAAAAAAAAATACAAACCTAATGCCGCAAACTTTAGGTGTATTTGATCTAAGCCGAATTGGCATAGTAACCTTATATTTCCGTGTAAAACATTCATTAAAAACACATTTAAGTGGTAAAGGCTAGTTCCAATTAGCAAGTCAGTCGTTCGTTTGCCATTAGTTTGGAGTTTGCACGATCTGGCGAATTGCAATCGATGCTTCCAGGGCCGCTCTGTTGGAAACTACTATGTTTTGGACTTGTGGTTTTAGTATAAAACTAAAACAATAAAAAGTTATATATTATACCACTGCCGTGATTTTTTTCTTGTGTCCATCCATATACAACAGTTTAGCGGATAGAAAGTGGAGGGGGGGGGGACACTTGACTCTAACAAAACATTTCACTATAAAACCAAATATTTAATAATTAGTATTCCCAAGCTAACAATATTTATGAAAGAATAGATAAAGCAGAGAAAAAAAAATACTAGGTGCCACTTTACATGTATGGGAGCTACCTAAGAATTTCTGTTAAAAATTATTTTACCACTTTATTGTCATGATTAATATACATATTCATGCTAAATTACTGCTTTCTAGAACTAATAGTTTTTGAGTAAAAGACAGACAGACAAAGGTTCCTTGTACCCTAAAAAACTAAGTATACTACTTATTGCAAATTGCGAAGTCAAATCCAATTTTTTCAGGCATCCAAATCTTCAAAGTCAAGTCAATTATTTAAAGCATTTAAATCTCAAACTTTTGAAACTTTTCAAATATTACTTAGATGTAATTATAAGAGCATGTTAATTATTAATGACATATATAATATCATCATCATCATTACATAATCATCATGTCTTTTTGTCTCCACTGCAGGAGCACGACCCTCTCTGTACTACCCACACATGCTTGGCCAGAGCAGCCAGAGGACTTTGGACTACACTCTCTTGAAATTTGTAACTTAATGGGAATTTGTTTTTGTTTGAAAAGGTATCCTACTATCCTACTAATATTATAAATGCGAAAGTGAGTTTGTATATTTGTTTGTTTGTTTGTTTGTTGGTTACCACTTCATGCTTCAACCACTGAACCTATTAGATGAAATTTGATATGGATATAGTTTGATAACCAGGGAAGGACATAGGATAGTTTCTACCTCGAAATTCCCACGGGGAGCGAAGCCCACGGGCACAGCAAGTATAGTATATAGGTAACGTACTTGTCAGGTGGTCCATTAAAAATATCACATAGTTTTTTATCACAAAATCTATCATGCAGTTTGGTGATGAAGTCGGTTTTTAGTTTTGAAACAGTTATAATATGAATAATTAGACTTAAATAACGAGAAAATATCCTGAACGAAAAGAATGCGTCCACAAGCGTCGTTGTTTAGCTCAAAATATTCATAGAGAGTGTTTGTTTTGAATTTATTAGTTCCATTCTCTATTGGAACCCTTTGTTCTATTCGTCGTCTCATTGTAGAGCGAAAACAGCCCGCGTGTTTTCGTATGCCTTCAAGGGATTTTGTTTTTTGTTATTATAGATACATGTTCAAACAGTTGTTGTTGTACCTCTACTTGTGATAGTTCTGGACTGCACACTTTTAATATCATTGAGTGATCATTATCAAAATTCGATCGGCATGATGACTAGAAATTTCCATTTGGTTATTATGAATTAAAAAAAATAAACTGAATAACATAATTTACGCTACTTCAGGCCTTAGTACAATTTCTATCCGAATGTGACGTCACAATATCCCACTCCGGAACTTAAAACGTTATGTCGTCATCATCATCAGGCCTTTCTGTCTCCACTGCAGGAGCACGACCCCTTTCTGTACTACCAGAGCCATACTTGGCCATAGCAGCAAGAGGACTTGGCCTACACTGATACACTCTCCACGCTGGCCAGACGGGTTAGAGAGGTCTCATTGATCTTTAAAAGCTTTGTAGCTTGTATTTCCTAAGTTGCCATCTAAGACATCCACGGGAGGACTTGGTTGGGACTTGGACTTGGGAGTGGTAATATTTTACTCTGCCGGAAACCACACGGCTTTATGTATCTTCGTGATTTTTCATAATTATATGAATCGTAAATTAAGTGTCCATGATTTTACAATAATCTCTCTGACGGAATCAGTTGTATAATATTTCACGATCCAGTCACCATTCGTAACGTCATGGTTTTGTTCAAATTAACGTGCTGTTCAATAATGTTACTGTTATTTTTTCCATTCTTTACTAGATTTTTAATATCTGGCGATTATTTGTTAAATGGTAAGCTTGTTTATTTAATAAAACGATGCCTGGCTAGATGCTCTCTTATAAACTTAATTTCACTTTCTGTATCTGAATCGTATATTTTAATCTTTTAATGGTTCCTTACCTTCAAACTTCTTTCTGCATTCAATTACAAAGCTGCTTTTAATTATTTTCTGAATCATCCCAAATACCATAATAAGCGTTATTAATATTTTACGTAACTACTTGTACGTCATAATAAATTAGTAGTACCAATAATTCCTTTCAGAATATGTTAAATATTATATTTTCCTTATTATACTACAAATGTGGATAAAATTGGGCTTGCCTATGATATTGAAGAAAGGAAACTTGTTTTTTTATAATTTAGGTAACAGAAAAATCAGAGGAAAACGTTTTTATAAAATTTATGCAAATGCAAAATTCTAAAATATTATGTAACTGGCAACTGCTGTAGTTTATATTTATTACATACGGTTTTATAAAATATACTGAAATGAATTGAAGGTTTAGCTAAATAAGAAGAAAGTAAATAAGTATTTCTTGTCTACGAAATATAAAATTCATTTCTTTTCTTTAAATGTATAAGTTACATCGCTCATAGGAATGCACTCTGAATGTTTTGCATAGGACGTTCGGACGTAGACACTATTAACTTTATCTACACACAGGTAGTAGGTACATAAATATACGAGTTGATATGCACATATCCAAAACAGACGTGCCTGACCATTTGTTAGCATCGTATTGTTTTGTTTAACGTGTCGGTTATTTGAAACTAATAAGTAGTTGTTGTATAAAGATATTTCCTGACGTCTAATCGACGTCTCCAGAGGGGATCCAAGAGCTGGTGCGCATTTTGGCCAAAGACCGAGCTTGGTCATTCAACGCGGAAATCCCGCCAGCCTGTTGGGCACTATTACCTGCGAGCGCAGTGATTTAGGCAATTTTTTATAATTTTGTGTTATTTACAGTACTTATATCTAGTTTAGTTTTTATTTATAGATATAGGTATTTAGTAGTACAGTTAATTTATATTTTATTTATGTGAAAATGAATATAAAACCTAAGTAGTTAGATGCGTTTAACGTAATAAAATTTAATAATCTATTGTTTGCAGCAGTTACCTACGTAGTGTTTGCTTATTAATGGCCTCTAGCTGAAAACTATAAAGATGAGTTCTTCTTGTATTTTGGATGGTCTAAAATGCAATTTTGTAACCAAATAGCCGACATGTCAACTATTTCGCTTAAAAATAGAATTACTTTTATACTTTCTGCTTAGTAAGAGATTGTTTTTGATTAATTTAGTAAAGTTGGTTCTAAATACTTGTTCAGCAATCTGCAAGCATTTATGCTTATAATACAAATCTCAGGAAAAGCTAAAAAATTACCTAACCTACAATAAAAAACTCCCTTGGAAAACATATTGTAAATAAACCCACACAACTCATTTTTAATACCGTCTCACAAGCACGTTTTAAACGTGATCTCAAAACCCACACACAAAATACTGAATGAAATCTTTGTAAAAATTCTACTGACTAATTTACGATGCCAATTTATATAGACCCGTTACATAACTAGCTCATATTTTAGAACGAGAGCAGGCGTGATCAAAGTGTTGACATTTTTTATTTGCTCGGTTATCTGAGAACTATTATTTCGTTAATGGTTTAAAGACCTTTCATGTTTTCGGCTTAATGATTTTTTTTATGACGAGAGTAATTTACGTGAGGTTGTTTTTGTTGTTCTTTTTTATAGTGACCTTCATGTTACTCCTATTGGTACATACATACTATTTGATTTGAATTACTTTGTGCTATTCCGCCACTAGTTAGTTTATGCAAACTCATATATGCATGCATGAAGCATCCAATTCCGGTAAAAATACATATAATACGAACTTCAGTAAGTATAGGTAATTTTTTGTAACTGTTTTTATAGTAAAGGCCCATTTACACCGTACAAGGTTCTTGCCTATTTCATATTATTAAATTAAAGCAATAGTTGCATAGTCTTAACTCATTTATTTCTTCAATCAGATTTTATGCAACAAGCTGCTTGCAATGTTTAAACGAACATTAGTTAGCACACAGGAAAAATTACTATACTGTAAGTATATTAATTGAAAAAAACGTAAGAAATTCTATGGTCTAACTAATGGCGAGCATGTGATGAACGATTTACTAAGTCGTTTCTACCTACACAAAATTAAATAACTATTTTGTTTTAGCTATCATTTCATTCAGCCGCTTTTACTCTATTATGTGTTTTACATTAAGCATTTATATTAAATCCGATGTTTTTTGTTTTTTTTTTACATACGTACATACATATTATCACGCCTGTTTTGCGCAGGGGTAGGCAGAGATTATGGACCTCCACTTACTACGATTCTGACAGAACTCTTTCGCTTCTCTACACTAAGAATTTTTATTGTAATGTTTTCAAATAACGTCTGAAGTTTATCTATTCAAATTAAGTTAAATGCCAACTAGCTTTTTCAATTCTAACTTATGAATAATACAACCACAACTTTCTACTTAGGTAGCCATGTATTAAGGATGCCAAAAGGATACTATCTTGCACTTTCAGACTACCTGTAGCCTTACTAAAATGGTTTCTTAATTAGAAGTCATATCGCGTTCGAAGTAAAATGCAACAGCCTTATAACAGCAGCCAATCGGCGTGCTAGTTCTGTGACCGAGGCCACGCCCACACTGGATGCGCAGGCGCACTGACCAGGGCCACGGAACACCTATCGATAAGGCAAATCTATGAATAAATATTTGCGCGTATCATGCGGCTCGTCTATCATTTGCGAATGGGCTTTTATAGGTCAGGTAGGTAGGACTGCAATTAGTGTCGTTTGCTGAAAGATTTCTTATAATTATTCATCTGTATAAAAGCTTTGGTGATAATGCAAAAGTGCTGCTCACATTTGAAACAAATTAATATTTTTCTGAAAAGACGATGGGCATTTCTTATGTGATATCCATTTCAATAATTTAATGTTTCTTTTTCTTTTGTGGAATGTAATCAAAATTATGTACTGAATATGATGCTGTTATATGCGCACTAGAAAAAAAACTGTAAAAAATGACATTATACAACATATTAAAATTTGCAGATAAAAATGCATTCACGTTTTTAGTCAGCGATCTAGATTAGTACCTACGATATTTTGTAAAAAAATAATGAATTTTGTATATGACTGTTAACTGTTGCGTTTACTTAATAAAAAAAGTTGAAATATAAATAGATCTGTAGAGTGTGGATACAGTTCACGGTCACTATATCCTAGATATCCTAGAAAGGTAATATCTAACATGTCGTAGACTCGTAGCAACTCGTAGCACGTAGCTGCTACGAGCTTTACGATTCAATTAGTGATAAAATTATTTTTAACAATGATTTATGTATCTGCTGCTTTATTTATCTAAAATAGTCGAGTCTGGTGTCTACCACAAGGTCACGAATAAACGAAACCTGACCCAGTATTGATATCTCGAAACCAATTAATAAGTGTCAAACTCTAATTCAAAACGTCTTGAATTTTCCGTGATTCTTATTCGTGAGAATATTCTTCATTAATCAGCTACACAAGGTGACTGTAGTCGACCTTGACAGTTATTATTTATTCGATTTCTATCTCGGCTAGATGATGTGTTAATGCGCCGAAGTTTCTTACGGTGAGTGTACAGGTATTTATTTAGGCCTGCTGTACATGGGTAGAGTAATTTTGGGCGTGTAGCGTTCCTTTGCTTATGAGATTTGTATGAAATAGGAGTAGCATAATGTGACTTCAAAGTTTCTTGAAGTCAAATAGCGTCCTTGTTATCAGTTTTTCTTTCATAAAATAACGTTGAAAATGGCTATGTGATTAATGAGAGTGTTTTTATTTTTTTTTGTGACGTTTAATTCTATTATCAGTACAAAATATGTAATTGATTTTTTCCCTGCCCATTGTTCAATGTCTATTTTGCATTTATTATACATTGTATGTACCTCAATGATTTGACATATAAGCTGAATTTTTATACTCGTATGGTTTTTTTTTCTGATAAATTTATAAATATAAAATACACAACTCTTTAGTTCGCCCACTCTCATATCATTAAACATAATCTAACTTAACTTTTGTATGTTAGTATCGATAATCTATTTTTCAAGTACCACTTATAGTTACTAATATCATTTGATAAGCATATTATTATGAAACATAATTACATTATACTTTACCTAGTATGTTTAATTCTGATAAGTAACGACGAAACATTTTTTAATCTAATAAATGACAAAGTCGAAAGAGTATAACCATGAGCTAGCCCCAAAGTAAGTTTAAGACTTGTGTTACATAAGGATGGGATACTAACTCAACGATAAACATACATATAAAAATAAATATATAGGGACAAATTACACTGATTGAGCTAGCCCCAAAGTAAATATATATATACATAGACATCCAAGTCCCAGGGGAATTTGAAAAAGGCCAGTTTTTAAACAGTCAAGTTTTCTAACTTGCCCTGACCGAGAATCGAACCCGGAACATAATTGGTAATAACTTAATATGACTAATTTAAATATAAAGCTAAGAAATTGTGTTTTTTGGTAATTTCACAACGAAAATATTGAATAGATATGACTGCTCTTATCCCAGACTGTTCCATACAGACGTAGTCTAGGATTTATTTTGAAACGACTTGTCAGATTTCGGCAAAGTTTCGTAATTTCTAAGAAAATCCATTAACTAGGCAATAAATGGTTTTCGACGAACAATATATGTCTTTATGCCCCATTAGGGATAAAGACGTGATAGTATGTATGTATGTATATATGACTATGATTGTATGAAAAAGTCTCGATTGTCAGTGACGTGCACAAGTATTTTGTCATCTAACCAGAATTACGCGCATGGCTGCATATCAAGCAAAATACGTTTTCGCTAGTATCCGATGTATTTTTATTTTTATTATCCGATGTTACATTAGGGTGGCACAGGGTAGACAAATACTATGTGTCTGTATGAAATGCACGCTACTGTCGAGGTTAAAGGATTGTCTAGGTTAAAAGGACTCTTAAGGCTTGATTTTTACAACCATATTCGCGCCAAGCCCATGAAGTGATTAGTCCGACCGTTTCAACATAAAAACAGAGCTTTTGCACGTAATGGCGCATGTAATATAACACCCTGTCCCGAGTGCCCATAAATCGTTATGGCGACCATGGCTGCGTCGATGAGTATCGCTTAGGCTAATCACTAACTGGGTCAGTTCCTCTTTATAGACAAAAAAGCAGCCTGAAACTATATACCCATGCTGTTCTGGGAGAAAAAAAAAAAAACTTAGAATGTAGCAGCTGCTTCTCTTCCCACGCAGATCGTAAAAGCCGATCGAGGGAATGGGCAAAAATGCAAATCATGTTAACAGGCGATGCGGCTAGCAACCCATCACTGTATTGATTGCTTTTCCATCTTCTCGCCCACCATGACGCTAAAAGTGGCTTTTGGGTCTTGCGGCCCTGGGCTCTGCATAGAACCGCAAGACCCAAAATGCTCTGTCTGCCCCATTAGGGATAAAGACGTGATAGTATGTATGTGAAACTATATAGCTGGTATTATAATTATTCAATTAAATAAATAAAAAACGGCTTTTTCAATTATTATTTTTTATATTTTGTAAATTTATGTTCATATTCCTATATTCATTGCTGGAATATAGCCTGCCAAATTTTTCAAAACTAAAAACTGACTTCTCCCCCGCACTACACAAACGGTTTTGATATAATTTCTATGGGACCACCTCGGGAGTATTCTCTTTCAAACAAGAAAAGAATTTTCCCAATGGGTCCAGGAGTCTTCGAAAAACCTGCTCTTTTTTGTAAGTCAATTAAAAATAACGCTTACTCTACATATGATGTACGCGGTCAGCCCATGATTGAAGTTATAAAAATGTTAGGTATCTAAGTTTTTACATAAGAAAACTTAGAACTTAGTTAAGAACTTAGCGAAAGGAAGAGAGACTTGGAAAGCACTCTACCGACAAGAGCCCAGCTCTTAAATATAAGAAGAAGAAGAAGTTTTTACATCCTCATTTCCCAATTCGCAGTATCGACACAACGACAAAACCTTCGACTCGATCTTAGTACTTCTCCTCGAGGCCATTGTTAAGTATTACGCTACTCAGTCGGTTTACGGCTCCTGTCTACCACTAACTATGATACAGAATCTGGGCGGTCATCGCTTAGAATAACCTCTGTATTGTTCTCAACAACTAAATCATCGTATCTTGTTACCGACGAAGTACTTTATGCTATCTTTAACATATCTGTCTCACTGTAAATCTTTTCCAATCCCCAAGTCCCGCCCTTCTGAAATCAATTTACATCCTATCACGTCAATATATATTATAGGTATATAGATTTTGAACCTTATATACAAGGTGGAAGGGACATACCCGTAATAAATCGAACCACAGAATATGCTAAATAACATTTAAATAACGATAAATAAAACAAAAAATGCGTCTGCACACTTTTGTATGGAAGTGCCGTTTTTTTTTTTGTTTTTCACTGTTATTCTAATTTCATTATACTTTAGTGATCTACTATAGCCCGTGGTTTCGGGTATATCCCTTCCACGTTGTATATAAATTTTATTTTTCAGTCGCTGTGAATTTGAAAAGGTTAACAAATAAACAAATATTGTACCTTTACTACGTAAAGAGTATAAATAATACACGATCGATGACACACTATTTAATATGTTTTTTAATCGCCCTTGAAGTTCTACTCGATAGGTCTGTGTGAGAACTACACTTATGTAAGTGTATGACTACAACATTATTAATTTTAATCAATTTTGACTGACATAAAATAACACTTGAACTGCGATGAAGAATGCAAGAAATAAGGTGCAAACGATGTAACAATTAGGATTAAATTATTGAATACGTATTAGGTAAAAAACACTTTGAAGACCTTCATTTTATAGTATAGGTATTACTTTTTGTCCATTAAATAAATACATATTCATCCAATTTGTGCTCACAAGTATATAAGTAGAATTTCAAAAAATTATCTTTCTCTGAAATTTCCTGAAAAAGCTGCAGTAGGTTCTCTTCTTATTGAGCTTTGTTTATGTTGGTATAAAAAATTAAAGTTATCGATTTATCTAACCTTGATCTTTAATGTAAAAACCGGCCAAGTGCGAGTCGGGTAACGCTCAGGGTTCCGTAGTTGCGAATTCCAACTTCGAGTTCACAGGATTAAAAACGTCTAATATAAGAAACTAATTATCTATTGAATTTGTATGAAATTTTTCTTTACGTCTATATTGTAAACCCTACTTAGCACTGATAATTTTACATACCTATAAGTACTATTGCCGTTAAGTTGATAGAGAAGGGAAAACTTGACTCTAAGAAAAAATTGCATCTGGAATCTGGATCCCTATATAAATTAAAATTATGGTTAAAAGCTCACAATTTTTTAAAGACCTATTCAAAGACACTCCCCCCGATGATGTTTGTTGAGTCAAAAATTGACTCTACATGAATAAGAGTTACCCAAAATAAAAAAGATTTTATTTTACTACTTTTTTAGCATGAGTATGTAAATTAGTCATGCCAACAAAGTGGTAAAATAAAGATTCCTTGTTTACTACGTAACCCTAAAAACGAGCATTCATTCGAAACCAACTAGGTATATTTCAAACAAGTGTTGTTCGCGTATTCTCCAAAAAGAAGGAGCGATATCTTCCAAGAAGTCCCATAAGGATAGATTTATAACAACTTCACAAAATTAGATTTTAAAGCATAGATATCGTATCTTAAGGTTTCAATTCGCATAAACGATTGTTGAGAATGTTAGGCGAACCGAAGTGGACATGGAATAAGGTTTCCCGACAGAACGGGGAAAACATAAAGGCATCGTGCAACGAATATTATTGTAGGGAAAATAGAGTTTATATTTTAGTTAGCGCTACGTAACGAGGTCTTAATTAGGAACTTAATTGACAACTTGACATTATTATTCATACTAATATTATAAAGGCAAAGTTTGTGTGTGTTTGTTACTTATTCACGCACAAACGGCTGGACCAATTTTAATAAAATTTGGTATGCAAAAAGCTGACATCCTGGGTGTTAATCCAGCCTATGTGTTAACATAGGCTACTTCAGGAGTGGGCAACCGCGGAGGGCAGCTGGTTTATTATAAATTGTAAGACTTACTAAAATCACAGAAAAAAATATAGGTATATTCATCCTTTTAAAATAGGTGCATTTCACACCATAGGTCAAGTAAATCTTAGTTTAAGAATTGTTAAAAAACAATAAAAACACGCTTTTCTAGTAGTACCTACTTAATTTTTGGTTAAAAAAATGGCATTTCCATAGGCAATTTGTACGGAAACGTCGTTTTTTTCACTGTTATTATTATCACTAAATATAATGATCTCGTATAACCTGCGGTTCGATTTATTAAGGTCATGTCCCTTCCACGTTGTATAACCTAATTTGTGATGTTTGGAATATCGGTATAAGTATATAAGCGTAGCCAAAGGTAACTTGTTCATAACAATAGCATAGCGATTACAAAGTACTTTCAGCATTCGATATGGTATGAATGAAGTATGAATCATACAGAAAACGACACCATTTTCTGCATACTAATTACAATCTATCAGACGTTTAGGCTGCGCTGAGCCGAACTATAGCATGTAGTAAGCGTCTTTGTTTATCTTTCTTTGTAAGCAGTTTATTTACTAACAATTTACATCATTTGATTGGTTAGCTAATACAGAGTTGCAATGCCATAAAATCATTGCTAAAAAGTTTACGAACAGGTTTATTATGGCTTTATGAATTATAATTACCTTGCTTGTTCTAAAGTTGACTAAATGAGATCAGCACATTTAAAATTTTACAGGAAGGCATGTTTAGGTACTTGAAGTATATGTATTAACTTTTTAACATTTTATTCTCTTTAACGATGTGAGTTAGTTTATGACCATAATATTATTAAAACTAAGGTATGATGACGTAAATAAATATTTTAACAGAGTTTTACCACTGAAAAGGCTGACTAGTCGAGTTGCCGCTTCTCCTATCACTCGTCCTTAAGTTGATCGTCGAAACCAATCGAAACTAGTCGGCTTTTTCGACTACACTACGTGAGTAAAACCGTGTTAAAAGATTTAGTTACATCTTGACGAATAAAATTAAATATTGTTACGATCAGTTTGATCATATGAGAGTTGGAACAAATTTCATCAAATGCTCTGTGCGCTCCGTCTTTACTTTATACATCTTTATTACTGAGTCTGAGGCATGGAATTGTATGTACTAACTGAGGTTTCTCCAATTCGCCCAGTGACATTGCTCGGTCACCAAGCACGTTCGTTGTGGGCCGCTATGATTAAAGCATGGCTGTGTGTGTGTATAGGTCACATTTACCTAAAAGATATTAGATACAACTTAGGAATGTGTATTTTTATTGTAGATAGACAGACATGCATCGACTCATGACTAAATCTCATTATATTCTTCAAGATATGTTGTTTTTGCTAAACACATTCTTTTCAATTTTTATTAAATCATTGAACGCAACTGCTAACTAAAGTCAAAGTTTACAAAAAAAATCGAGTCCTAAAAATTGACGTAGTTTCTAAGTTAAAACCGCTTTTTTTAACCTTCATATTGCTTGTAATTTAATAAATAAGTGGACACAGTTCTCTGTTCTTTTCCTTCCATCGTATATTTTTCAAACTTCAGCCAACAAAAGTGGGTCGATTTAATATGGATCCAACATCTCAATAAGTGTTGAAACCGGGTGTCTGAAACATTGTAAACACGAAGTCAAATAAATCCATAAATCATGCGCTTATAGCAATATTTACATTACCCGAATACCAAAATATCGCGCGACACGATCTCGAAATCTTTTTTGAGCATTGTGTTTTAATATTTTCTTTTTGAAGGGGCTAAACTGGTTTTGCGGATGCAAATTTTAGCTTGAGAGAAGCTTAGAACATAAATGTTTGGATTACGTTTTAGTCAACAAGGTAAGCTATGATAAAATTTCTTTATTGTACCAACTAAATATGACAATAATTAGAAGTACAATTAAAATATAGTAGGTTTATACAGTTGCAAAGAAATTTTCAACCGTAAGCTTAAGTTGTGAAATAAGCTTTGTGTCCAAACCTTTTTTATAGTTACGCGATAGAACATTAGTAATATAATAAATTAACACACTATGCTAAACTTACGATGCGTTTTAAACAAAGAAAAAAGTTCTGCGGGGCTTTAGCCACGCAGCGTAGTGTGTTCAGATACTTACGATAAATTGCTACGGTTATTCCCAGATACTGTCATATGAGATTCTTCAAAATAAGCATTAAAAGTTTTTTCAGGGTGACAACGCGCGAGTGATACTAGTGTTAAGTTGCATCGTTGCACGTGTTTAGAATAAAAGTACTAACTAAACTTTAGGCAAATTGTAGTACTTAAAACTAGAAATAAAAGAATATCTTATAGTTCACTCCAAACTTTGAACACTCGAACCCCATATCTTGGCAAATCCTTGACCGATTTGGCTTATGTTTCAAACAAAAAATTGTATTAGCTATGTCTACACACTTATTAAATTTTATGAAGGTCCTATCAAAGATACTTGAATTATCGTCTGACAAACATACACACAAACGCCTGATTGTTGAAGTACGCTCGCTTCGATCGCTCGTTTAAAAAGATTGTGTCACCGTTTTCAAACTATTCATCGACAAAAAAATGTTCTTTCCACGGCTTGCCGAGAGTATACGCTTCGTAAAAACGTAATACAGAAGACAAAGCGCATGATACTCTACAGACTAGAGTTTATCAAGAGTGGTTAGCTCATGAGTATGATTGTGATAGTAGGAAAGTAGGTCTTATGACGATTTGTTTTAGTTTTAGCACTTCTTATGTATAAAAGTAGTCCGTTGCTATTGTAATAAAATAGCAATTTTACTCGATCTAGGAAAATGCAAAGAAAATAATTGAAAAATAATTTTAAACTTCAGGAAAAATTTGCGATTGGTTTGTACAACGCAAATTTTGACATTTTTCCTTTTCCTTTAATATTTTTTTACAGATACAGATACATTTTCACGTCTATATCCCTGACGGGGTAGACAGAGCCCAGGGCCGTTAGGCCCAAAGGCCACGCTTAGCGTTAATATTTTTTTGTACTTTAATAACTGTCTGCGTTTATTGTGCAATAAAATAAATACTTAAATACTTGCGTCAAAAAAGAATAATATACCTATAAATGTAAATAAACACATTTACGAGGTAATTTTCAGTTCATTGCATTCAAAAATATGTATATATAGGTATATATCTTGTCTCTAGAGTTTAGAATTTTGAATTTGACAAATTGAAGAACACTTTAAAGAAAGAAACATTCGTGTAAGGAGTTGCAAAAGTTTGATTTTAAAAAACATCCTCTAATTTTCCATATAATTTGTTTGCTCAAATATAGCACTTAAGTGGTCAATTTGAGGTGTGGCATCAAGTTCTTTTAAATACCAACTTGTGCTAAATCACATGCACATCTAAAGCTATTTTTATGCCATGGTCTCATATTCTAATTTATTCACTCTCGAATGAAATAGAATTGCGGTTTTTCTAATCTGTGGTTACGTTGAGACCCGTTGAGTAGTTTCTTTTGTTTAGCAGTGTTTCTTTGAAATTAATTTTCCACACACTTGAAACCTAAGAACAAGGCAAAAGTAATGTATACTTTAGTTATAACTTTAAAAAACTTTCTTTTCATAAGAAATTTACATTTCACTTAAAATGAGATATATCTACATGCTAAAGTAATTACATTTAAAAATAGAAATTAAACCCGGAATATGTAACGAAATTTAACCAAATTCAAAAAAGGTGGAGGTTATAAATTCGTCGAAATCTTTTATGTTCTTTTTATCTATATTCACTGATTACTTGATGACGCCTGTACCAATATGGAAATATATAGTTTGAAAGGGCAAACTTTTCAGGTGGTTCCATAGAAATTTTATCAAAATCGCGATTGTGTAGTTTGGTCTTAAAATAGGTTTTAAGATAAAAATATTGTTAAATATAAATAAAAAAAAATGTAAAATATGCTATATAATATATTATAAAAAACATTTACACAACATAGCTAACTATTATAGTCCAATGTTCTCACAGTACCTTAGAGTTAATTAAATTACGAAATGATATAGGATATTTTTCATAGCGTAGTGATATATAGAGATCATTAATTATATTGTCGCCGTATCTAAAAGAGATACGCGGCAACCGATCGTTACGACACGAAGGGCGGATATTGTAAGATATAAAATAAACCACATAATTAAAAATAATGAGACTACAACATAGGGAGATGATCGTAGACGTGTAAAATATACTTAAGTATGTACAAAGTCATTTTTAAGTATTATTTAAATACGATTTTAAATTATTTATTAAATATGTTTTCATTTGACCATCCAATTGCTCGAATTGTTGTTTATTTATTCTTTGATCTCATACGTACTTGTTTTAATTCCATAATCTCAGTTTTCTAAGTCAAGCAATGCTATTAGTTTATATAAGGCCTATAACAACATAAACTGAAACTAAATTAAGGGTGAATTCATTCCGTGATTCTGAACAACTTTTCTCAAGGAACGTATGTCGAAATATGAAGAATTTTTGGTTTTCCATTCAAAATCGTATCAGCTAATTGGTCAAATTGTAGGAAGGGCCAAAAATTACTTTTCATATTTCGCTACATGTTCCTTGGGGAAAGTTGTTCAGTATAATAGACTGAATTCACCCTTGAAATAGTTTCAGTATATTTTGTTAGACGATATCAACTTCTTTAATATTTACTGTGTTACCACTAAACTTTATCTTTACGTATATATTGTATTGAATCCAATACATATTGTGCAAAAAAGTACATAAACTCGGTAAAATGTGGTCGTGTCCCACAAAGCCTTTCTCGACCGTCCCGTTAGCTGGGGACTTCATTCATAAGGATATTTTGTCCATCCATAACAATAATCTCGCTTGACGGTAATTCTGTATGTCTGATTTTCACTGACATACATTATCTGATGATTGTAAAATTTTAAAATCAAATAAGTTTAATTTCGTGATTGTTTCCTTATAGTGAAGAACTTTATATAGGTACATCTGACTCAAAATATGACATTTACGAAATACGATTATAAGGTTTAACCTAATAGCATTAGGCTTTTAAGCCATTTTAAAAGGTAATGCAGTCGACGATACTAAATAACTTTTCCTAGAGAACTATGACCAAATTGCATATTAACAGCTGGTTATCAATTCAATTGGAATCTTTTTTTATGAAGGTATGTTTAGGTATGTGTATGGAAGGTCATGATACTGATTACTCGAAGACGAGTGGACCGATTGGGAATATATATTTTGTATACTTTCCAGGTAGTCCCATAGAAATCTTATCAAAAACGGTTGTGTATTTTGGGATGTGTATTTTGATGCTGAAGTCGGTTTTTAGTTTTGAGAAATTAATATTGAAGCTAGACTTTCATCCAAGGACAATGAAAACTGGCATTAATTCCAAGTTAACTACATCGTCGAAAAGGTGTGTGAATAAATTAGCGGGTTTAGGGTAGGGCGCGGCAGCGGAGCACTCCAGGCGCTGCTTTAGGTTGGCAACATTACGATGGGGCGCAGTACAATGCCTCTTAAGATATCTATCTATGATATGTCATACTTCTTTGTTAACCTAATAAAAGAGATCACGGATAGAAAGACTTAAAGGAAAATTTATGGTTAGTTTTTTTATTATTATTGGTTATCTTAATTAATAATTGGTTATTTAATAATATCCTTTTTTTCTCAAGGATTTAATTTGCAGTTAGTTAAAAGTAAAAATCTCGCCCAGGGCGCTGGTATTGCTAAAACCGACACTGTGTGCATAGAGTGTTTATATTTACCTAGTGCTAATGGCTCTGCGATCAGGGCCGCGATAAGGTGGCAGTTTGCATAATTCGCGATGCTACTGCGATTTCAATGAAAAAAAAGCTTTATTACAAATGCATTTTGTCATAAACGTACGTTACTTCACTGCTTATTATATTGGGATTTTACTCTAACCAGTATATTCATAAAAATCTGCACTCTTACAATCAGTTATATAGCATAACGCTACTGATTAAAAAAGCGCTGTTTTTCTGCCAATTGCATAAAACTTTTGCACTCACAAACTCAAGTCGCATGACTGGTACTATATGACGAATTTTTATGGACATGTTAATGTTTCTAACTTCACCCGGGACATGAATACAATAATTACAATAAATACGATTGTAAAAATCGATGTTCAAAATTTTCAGAAACTGAACTTTTTTAAGAACCCTGATGTTTCGTAACTTTTTAATAAAAGTACCAAAATAAAGAGATAACATTTCCGATTTATATTTGTACGCCTGCTCGTAAAATGCTATTGTTTATTTTTTTAGCTTATAAAATGTATTAAGGTCCTCATTGCCTAATTCCTACACTTACAAGGTACCTTATGTTATAGGCATACCACTCTGATGGCACGTTGCATGCCTATTGATGTTTCAAATGGCACCAACCACGCCCACGTGAAGGCAGTGCTTGCATTTCATCCATTAAATGGCCCTTTCAACTTTCATTTGTGAACATGGAGTGAAAACTGTTTGCTGGTATTGTTGGTTCGAGAACATTTTACTTATAGGTAATCAAGATAAGACGGTTTTACATGTGCATAGTACATACATTCTAAATAAATTATACTTACACATAGAAAACTAATTATCAAGATTAATCACGAGTATAAAGAAAAAAGAAACTTTGCCGTTGCGATACTACCTACAAAAAGATACATACATAAAATTAAGGATAGAGCTAACGCTTGGAACGTCGTCGTTCTTTCTCGCTCTAGCTAATGACGGTTCAGAGTGACAGAAAAGTACAGCAGTATAGAAAAGTTTTGTTACGTGCTGAAAAAAGTAGCCAAACACTAACACCATTCTTTTTACGATAAGAATATCTTAGATAATGTTGTCTATAAAGAAAAAGCAGTTCAGCATGATGGACAGAATGTCCTCAAACGAAAAATCATTCAGCTACAAGGAAAAAACAGTTTTTCCACCCTAAACCACTCCGATTTATATACCTACCTGAGAATTTGTTTATAATTTAAATATTGTTTTTATACGCATAAACTTTGTCAACTTAAATTTTATTTTATTAAAAATAAATTATTCAATAAAATTAAATCTACGACTTTAGTTTATACTATCATGAGTCGATTAATACCTTGGCAAATTTAATAAAAGTTTTAAAACAGCTATCTATCGCTATCGCTCAAGGCACTAATTTTACGAAAAATTGCCTATTTAGAGGTACTAATTAATATAAAAGAACGTTATCTATCTAGAAACTTCAAATCTTCGCTGCGTAGCTCTATATCTAAAGGTTGACTGGAAGATTTTGCTATGCGATAAGTCCGCCCTTGTATCAATTTCAGCTTTCTTTTTTCTGTTTTTTGTATTTCCTTTATTTAAGGTGCAATAAAGAGTATTTGTATTGTATTGTACTGTAAATATCTCACTCGCCGTATTATATATAAACGCTTATTTAGCAATGAGTACCTATCTATGTACTTAAATTGCATTACTAATGCGAAATTTAAAGTTCGCCATGACAATGGAATGTAATGAATAATCATGAGGAAAATAAAATTACCGAATAACCTGCATGCTCATGTATTGTTCGTTACATAAGAAAACACACGTTAATGATTAAATTATGGGTAATATAAAACGTAATTGGGTACTTATTCGGGTCAAAAATAAATTATATGGTAGGTACTGTTATAGAAATAAAACGTCACAAAATACAGATACAGATACATTTTCACGTCTATATCTCTGACGGGGCAGACAGAGCCCAGGGCCGTAAGACCCAAAGGCCACGCTTAGCGTGATGGTGGGCGATAAGATGGAAAAGGAATCAAAATAGTGATGGGTTGCTAGCCGCATCGCCTATTACCATGATTCAAATCTCGCCCATTCCCTCGATCGACTTTTACGATATGCGCGGGAAGAGAAGCAGCTGGTAGATTCTAAGTTTTTTCTTTTCTCCCAGACCAGCATGGAAGATCTGTCTGTCACAAAATAATGATACTTATCATGATCATATCCATATTCGACGTGATCTTAGATTTATCATTGCAGAAAAACTGATATTAGGACTGCCATTTGACTCCAAAAAAACTATGACGTCACAGAATTTTTATCCTACATATAATGTCATGCGGCCATTAATGAATTTTCATACTTACTATTTTCCTCGCCTAGGCTGGTAAAGCAATGCATGAGCCAAGAATTACAAACTTCGTGTCTTTTTACTACAATAATACTTACATTTCCGAGCATGTTTGAGAAAACGTTATTAACTATGTATCGTTGGT
Source organism: Acrobasis consociella (assembly GCA_963555685.1). Taxonomy (NCBI): domain Eukaryota; kingdom Metazoa; phylum Arthropoda; class Insecta; order Lepidoptera; family Pyralidae; genus Acrobasis; species Acrobasis consociella. The sequence continues at coordinate 10,918,177 of OY743120.1, forward strand.
TAGATTCAAAGATATCCGAATAATCTTTATCCCTTACTAGGTATATAGTGACAGTTCTAATAATTTTCTAAGGAAAATCAGCAAAAGCTAAAATACAGAGTGACTTTTATCCAGATTTTTATTATTACCTGTTCTTGTTATTATTATATAATTTTTATGGAGTCTTCGGTCTTTTGATCGATGTCTGTCAAACAAATACGAGTATATAAAGCAGACTTTTAATGTCCTAGCAAATGCAGTTAGGTTAATAAAGGAATAAAATTACTACAATCCTATGGTTAGACTACCGACTGCTCTACAATAGTGTGCAATTAGTACACCGCTAGAGCTCCAGGTATTATCATTTTATTGGTTTCCAACGTTTCCTGTCGTAAAATGCACGAGGTCGCCCAACAAAGTGTGGCTCGTCATTTATACTTGCAGTTTTCCGTGTATCAACCCGTAGGTGCGGTTCGGTTCACTATTTTTAACTTGTTTCCAAGCTAAGTTACTATTCATTTGTCATATATTTGTATGTAGTATATAATTAATACTTTCAGGACACCAAACTTAAATTATGCAGCGAATTATTACACGTTTTGCATTATTATGTTAGTTGCACAGGAAAACATAAGCTTGAATGTCTAGTTCAACTTCAAATTTTATTATGTAAATAACCCGTAAAATAATATTTTCGTAATTTATTGTTTTAGTTTAAAGTTCTTCTAATTAACCATTTTAATTATCTTTAGATTTAACTTCTTATTATAGCTTCATTGTACAAGATAAAATACATCGACAAGAGACAATAGAATTCATCCCATCGCTTTTAATCTAACCAAAGATTTTATTTTTTAACTAAAAACCGACTTCATTCCCAAACTACACAACCTGAAGTATGCCCTTTCAAACAACAAAAAAAATATTAATAGAATTTAAGTTATTCTTTTACTTAAATTCTATTACGAAAATTAATCGGGAAATATACATAAAAAAACATAAACATGTAAATATAATTCATACTGGATATTTTAAACCTTTAAAAAAATGTCGTCCGCAGTTTTAGATGGACAGTTTTACTCGCCGTGGGCATTTAAAATAAGCACTTATTTATATTAAAAAATATCATAAAATTAAGTAGATTTAATGCCTTTTATTCTATGTTATATATTTATATGTTAATCGTGACTGCACATACCTCAATCGCATTAAATGTGTACTCATAAAAGCGTCGAAGGCTAACACGTCGTGTGAGGATTGTTCTCTGCATATAAACTGTTAATGATGATAAAATTAAAATAATATGTTTGCCTATAAATATGCACTTTAAATTAATCGTAAGGCTCAAACTACTTACTTCAAATATATCAATATCACTTACGATACGACATTGTAAGACTATTAATTAGTTTATTTAATTCCATGAGTCATCTAAGTAAAGTGTAGGGTAGGTTCATAGAAGAGTACCTATCAATTGTTATTTTTGACCTCCAACTAATAACGAAGAGTGTTGTAAGTTTGACATGTCTGTGTGTCTGTGTCTCTGTCTGTAGAACTGTAGCGCCTAAACAAATTGGCCAACTTTGATGCGGTTTTTTTGTTTGAAAAATGACTTGATCAAGAAGGTTCTTGGCTATGTTTGATTGAAAACTCTTGAAAGTCTGGTTTTTCAATTTGCCTAGCAATTAAACCTGTTCTTTAAACAAGTTAATTTTACGTCTCGTGGGCGTCAAATCGCACACGTGGTTGAATTGCAAATTTTTCGTCTACAAGACCAGACGTGAAAAAGAACAATACGTTGCTAAACTTCCTTTGTTCCTTATACGCGGATATACACACATATATAGAAGAACACAGTGGCGCCGCCTGATTAAAGATTAAATCGCGATCAGAATGGACAGTTATCATCACACATGTATGTATGTTTAATGGATAAAATATAACATATGATGCTATTATATGTAGATATGATAGTGAATGAATATCGTGGAATAAAACTGAATTTGTTTTAAAATACATAATTTTTCATTGGAGATAAGTATAATACAATTGTAATTTTTGTCTCATGTGAAACATGATTATTACTATTAAATTTATGACAGTGTTGCTAAAATTATTATTTTACATTTAGGGATTACCCTCCTACCGTATATTATAAGAATGTATATTAATAAGTGTATGAATAACTTAAGTCATTATTTTGTACAATACAATATGTCAATATTATACCTATTCGTAGAGCTAATGGCTCTCCTATTCATCCGTTTTTATAGGTAAAATCATTCATTCATAGAGTTACTCAAGTATATACTCATAGTTACCTAGGTACCAAGTTTATTGAAGCCCCGTTGATAATTTATTCAAGGTTTGCGGCTGGGTATCGTGTTAACACGGTTTGCGAAAACAATTGTATTATAGCCACCGCAATAAAATGCTTAGACCATAAAACAGACATAGACGACTCAAGTGTTTATATTTATTATAACTTTATTGTTAAATACGTAGATATAATAATTTACGTGGTTATTACTATTAAATAGAAACTATTTTAAAATTATAAGTAAGTATATTAAATTAATAAAATGACGTATCGACGACTAGATGTTAAAATAATGAATAGATGAATTCTGTTTATTTACATATTTACTATATCCTCAATACATTTGTCACCTTTACTAATTGATTTGGTAGTTATAAGTAGTTTCTTTATACTTTATAGAAAAAAGGTAAAACATAAAAATATTTTGTATGATAAACTAAGATACCTGGCTATTATCAGCCATAGACAAATAAAATAGCGAGCGAAAAGCAAATGATAAATAATTTTAGGGTGCGCCTCACAGAGACAGCGGCATGCCGTGGCTAAAAGCCGTTCCGCGACTTCATAATCTATGACTTGGATTACGTTTCGCTGTGTGCGTGAACACACCCACCGCCGACACGCCGAAATTGCGGACGATAATTTTTTGCCCGAAGCCGAAGCCGAGTGTCAAGGACGAACGCTTGTTGCTACAGGCGTCTTGACTTTCTTTCAAGACTTTGGATTGTCGAATAAAGGTGTAAAATAGAACTTGGTCTTATTTGGGTCGAACATTTGGAACACAATAAGGATTTGGCAGTTTTTTGCTCAGTCAGTGGCGAGCTGAGCTTAGCCTATATTATGGTGTTTTTAAAGCTATAAATTTTAAGTACATTAGTTACTTATCTAATGTTTATTGATTTAACATTTGAAAAATGTTTCGACAGTTAATTATCTAAACCATATTGGTATCTGTTAAATCGTCTTGTTCATCCGACATTAAATCTGACGCGAATTACATCTCAAATACATATTACGTACTAAGTACAAATTCGTTAATTTTTAAATGCCTGAACCTGTACTAGATTTACAAAATAGCATTTTAAAAAATCACATCTGTCATTGGCCTTAATAGGCCCAAAATTAATGAAGTCAGCCCAATAACTACCGATAATTAAAAACTTACGGATCACTGCAATTTGCAAATTGATTATACGTAGCAAATTTTCTTGATTGTGCGTGAAAAATGTTTAAGTGGTCCGCTTACTTTCGCGATACTTGGTAAATAACAGTTAGATGTTTTATATGGAATGCTTATGGAACACCCACACTCTCCGAAAAATGGAGGTACCTAATATGAATATGGAACGATGCATGAAAAAAAAAATACAATTTAGTCGATAAATTCACTGTAATTATATTGTTTTCGTGTGTCATACTGACATATGTTCATATTGTAATACTTATTCAGTTTTTAATCATTCTGTTTACTCTTTTATTGTATTCTCTATATAACAACCTGTGCATTTTAGAAAACGCTTAGCGCTCTTGTTCAAAAAAAGATTACACTTTATTTCCTGTTGCCGTGTGGTGGCATTATTTATTGTATGAAACAGAATGCAGTAGAAATTACACAACTCAATTTCTGCGACAAAAGTTAAAAAAATTAAGCCCCATTGGCCGTACTCTTAATAGTTATTTACCCGTGATTTTTCTTGAAGAAGCGTTTTCGAATGACTGCCACGTGTAGTAATATATAAGACTTATTTAAAACAAAGCCTTAACAAAAAAAAAGTATGAAAAAACCGACTCTTATTATGTAGAGTCAGAATAGAATAGATACGCATGGTAAAGACTCCACTTAAGTTGTGACATGTATTGATTAATGAAGGCTCTGTTAATTCATCAAGTCACAGTCTGTGCTTTTAAACAACTCCGTATCCGTTTTTTTTTATTCCAGCTTTGTGTTAAAAAAATGTTAAAAAGTCAAAAATCAATTATTTATCTTTGGGTATTTTTATCACTAGATAAATGATAATTTTTCTTTTTCTTTCGATTTATTAAAAGGTTAATGTTATGACGTCATTTGAAATTATGTGAATAGAGAACGTAGGTGTAACTTGTAAGTAATTTATAATAAATTATGTTGATGTCGTTTGTCACTTCTCTAAAACAAAAATAATCTTCATTCTATAATTTAAAAAAAACTTTGGTTTTCCGATCCTTTTTCAACTCAGTTACTCACAAACCTACAAAAAGTGTTTTTTACAAGAGCTATGTTAGTAGTTATAAGTATTAATATCGCGATAAGTACCTTCTATGAGTTTTCTGAAGTAGCTGGTTAGGTACGAAACATGACCAAAATTTAATTAAAACAGTTAATATCGATCGTCCGATTAAATTAACAGCATTTGCAAAAACACGGAAAATTATTACTAACTTTCCTAAACAACCAAGAACGATAATTTAATTTTTCACGTGAATTTACGTGTTGCTATACTGTTAGAATGTTCTTATCGATTTTTTGTACCTACTTACATATTAATAGAAGCTCAAAAGACTAATACTAGGTAGGTACTTATTTAGATGTCTTAGAAAAAATATTTAGTCGATATTTAACTTCATAAAATGATTTAATTTTTAGGTGTACTTTTATAAAATGATACTTGTAAATATATGATATATCTCGCTTTATCTAGGAATCATTCTTTATAAATAAATCAGTAATAAAATAATATTTCGAAAATTCAAAAGCAATTTTGACCACCTGACAAGTACCTATACCCTTTCAAACTAAAAATGATTTTCCAAATCGGTCCAGGCGTCTTTGAATAATCGGTGAACATATACAAAAAAAGTTCGCGACGAATTGATGACCTCCTCGTTTTTTGAAGTCGGTTAACAAATAGAATTAGTTATAAGTCCAATACATTTCTCATTTCAAATTAAACAAACACTTACCTTCACGATTCATACCTATGCTAAGCAGTAGCGAATAAAATACTTTTCTAACAACCTGTATTGGTTGGCTCTCAGATTACCTTCTAAAATAAAGTGAGCGTAGAAGAATAAAATCACTTCTTATTTACTTGAACCACTTGCCGCTTCTTGAAATGTGTTCTGTCACCTACTATAAATAAATAATCTGCTGAGTAAATAGTTACAAACGTCTAAAGTTATAACATGAACCAACAAAAAGCGGAGTGCACGGATATAGAGGACCGAATGCTTTGCAGTTTCTGCAAATGGCTTCCTATATTTTTGGTTGCTTTATCGTGTATAAGTGAAGAGTCAAAATCTCAGTGAAATTTATTTATTAAAACTTTATTGATCCAATTGGCGGACTTTAACAGTAACACAACATAGTAGATATGGTTATTCATAGTGACTTAAATGCCTTTAAAACAAGACTACAAAAAGCAATCACAAATATTCACGAAAGGAATCCAAATAATAAAATAATACCTAGGTACATGAAAATCGGTGGAAATGTTTCTATATTACAATGAAGATGTAATTCGCATCTGCTGTTCCCATAATGTATGTTATCGTGCAGTGTTTGACAGTATAATTAATGACTGGGTTCTATTCACCTTCACAGTCAATAGTTGGCATATCTATTGTTCGCACTGGCGGACTGGCGGCGCTCCCGCTTTGGCCGTTAAGGTGTGTTTCTGAATTTCAATTCAAACCTGCCAACACGCACATAACAGGCTATATGGCAATAACGATTTTGGTATCAGTTATAACCGCGAAATCGAGTTTTCCTAGTAAAAACTACAAGATAGTACCTTACATGCCGTTCGACTAAATTTTTATGAAAGTCTAAGTTATCTATGCCATCCCATGCCCTCGCCTGACAAGGATCCTTTAAATCCATCGATGCATTCTTGTCCAAATAAAAAAATCTAAAGTTAAATAAAAAGCAACGAAGAAATTTAAGTTAGACAAGCCAGATGACATACATACATATTATCACGCCTGTTTCCCACAGGGGTAGGCAGAGACTATGGACTTAGATTTGCTACGATGACTAGCAAACATATTAGTAAGTTTATATAACAACTAACATAACTTCTAACTAACTTAGGTATGTCCAGTAAAATTTTAAGACTAACACATATTATGTTTTTCTGCTATTCGTATCATTATTTAGCGTTTACAGACTGTCTGCGGTTTCGCGGTGTTATTCGGAAAAACACCTTTATTTGCCCACTAATTTGTTTCGTTAAAATTCGTTGTTTCCGCTCCACACTAATGGATTCTGCATTGTATCGCCGCATATTAATGTTAGAACAGCTGATAAAAACACGTCCTTCGTCACAAGTGAATAACAATGAACAAACGTACACCTAATGCAATTCAGATTTATTTTATTGCTGTTGTGATTAATTCCTATCGTGATGGGCTAAAGGAAGTAGGCAACAGATATGAAATAATTTGAAAATGATAATCTTCGATTTAAAATGGAAAAATACAAGGGAATTAAGTAACCATAGGTACTTTTGCATCTAAGTATTTGAAAAACCAATATATTGCGTTGGCGAATTCCCAATTTTACCTACATACTTACTTACAATAAAATTATTCGATATAAAATCTTGCGGCAAGAAAATTAACCTCACCTAACAAATAGTTAAGTACATTGAATCCGTCGCTTAGCTTATTAAGCAAGAAATAATTTATTATTGAATAAATACGAAAGACGCTCATTAAGTCTATTTCATCTTTATTTAAGTAGTTAAATATTATTAACAAAATATACAAGCTGTCATACAACTTCAAGGTTAATTCGAAGACTCAGAATTGTTAAACCTAGTATCAACTTACTAAATCTGGTCGTATAACTATTGTAATAAACAGACAAAATGCAATTAAGTTGTCACGCATTATAAGTTTGTGGTGCGCAGCGGGCGCGGTCGAAACTAGGTCACCCATTTCTCGGGACAAAGAGATCTACAAAACTACGCGATTTGCGCCCTTATAGAAATGTGTTACTCGAACCCCACATTCCAATTTTCTACGTCTTACATTCCCCTAGCAATAACAGGACTTAGGTAGTTATAAAAGTTACAAGAACGCTATCTATAACGCATCAAATGACCCGAAATTACGCAGCAACATTTTAAGAGTAGTTGCAGTGAATACGAATGTTTTCTATTAAATCTACGTTTAAGGACGCAATGCGATAAAACTTATCGACGAATACATTTGTCAAGACCTAATCTCAAGCCTACGCAGTCAGTCGAGCGGATACATTTATTTCTTTTCCCTTTTTCGTGGACGGACGTCCTACTGCCTGCCGCTGGATTTGCGTATTGCTGGTCACCTCAACCTACGCGGTCAATAATCTCATTTCAATTTATTATACACAAACATTATTTCTATCTACGAGTATATACCTAAGCAAATGATTAGGCACGCCTCTTTTTCTCACGTTTTGATTTGAATGGCGATAAAAATATGCAACTGGAGATTACTGTAGGTACTTACTGTCTTTTTATGCTTTCATGTTATATTTTTGCATTTGCAGCAGGTAGATGTGTTATTTTTACCTAACGCTCATTGATAACATCAGAACATTCACACAGACACGCGTAGATCAGTACTCATCTCATGGTCTGTTGAATCATAGACCTCTAACTTAAAACTAATTTTCTAGGATTTTCAAAGAATTTTCTGCTTTCTAATTGGGCGCAGCGCTCGGCAAAATAGCATAAAATCTTTGGCAACAAGCACACAGATGTTTGCACAGATGTGTTTGATTTGCTCACCAAACAACTGCTACCGACTCATTGGATATTTAACATTGCGTAAGATTTGTCTTGTGTTTTTTACATTACGCTTTTACAACATGAGTCGTGTCAAACATTAAACATGAGGTGTCTATCCCGGTCTATTTGCCAGATTATTCTAAGAATAAGGTAACCTTGTGGCTGCAGTCACCTAAGCATATTTTGTGGCCTGTCAGTTTATTTTCCTCAGTGTCCGCGAGCAGAATAAGCAAAACCGCTGCAACTAGGTTACCCCGGCTCAGTGCTTTATTGTATTTACGTGCCACAGATATGAGATATACAGACACACGGCCGGGTCAAGGCGGCAGACAGCTTTCGACTCGCTTGCTGTATAAGGAGCTAACAGAATTAGCTCCTGTTTTGATCGAATGAATTGTCACGAGTGTCGTGTACCAATTACGAAGTTAAGCCACCTAATTTCCACATAATGTTGTCTGATCCCGGTATCGGCACCTAGCAGCTTGTTAAATTTGTTAATCCGAGCACGTCCTTGCTCTCGTGCTAATCCGCACGAAGCGACACGCTGCGAACAATGGCGGGCTGAGACGCGTCACGCGGAAGAGCGTTAAAATGCGTCGTAAAAAGCGCGTAGTTTCAACTTTATGGCTTGTATTCAATTGGGGCCTGTAAAAAAGCGTTTTATTGGAGTCGCATCCTGGCGGCGAGGTCGCGATGCTCAGATAGCTCTAATTAAAAACTCGCTGCGTGCACTCTTGCGAAAGCGGGGCCCCTCGTACACTGTCCATGCCCATTGCGAAATGAATGCCCTTTTTTGTACCTTATTTACCAGATTTTATATAGAAACAAAAACGACTTGTCAACCGCAAAAGTTTATTGTTCATTCATCGTAACGTTTTATGTTTTTATTAACCCAGATTTCTTTTGTTGCAGGACTAAACTGCAGTGAAACGAACGTTACCCGTGAAGACTTCTAGCATAGAAAACTTAAGTGCCATTTGAAACCAGATTACCACAAGCAGTGATATTTAGTCTTATCTAGTGATAGTGAGTAACCGTGATAAACTAGAATTAGGTGTTAACACCGATAGTTTTAGTGTCGAACGTAACCAAAAAGAAGCTAAGCTGGCTCCGTACAAGGATATAATGAACTCATCGAGTATGAGTTCGGGTGTACCGACGATTAAGTGCGAGGATACGTCTCCGTCGCCGTCGGCGCCCATCGGGACGGACGGCGAGACCACGGGCAGCGGGGCCTACAACCTCAGCGTCAACGTCAACCTGAACAGCGCCATGATCAACATGCTGAGCGTAGAAAACCCCAATACCTCCACGCTGCATACCCCAGAGATTGTCAACGATCTCATTACCATGTCCAATCCCCTCGACCAGTACAACTACGATAAAAATTCCAGTTTCAAGGTGAGCCTATGTTTACTTACTTATCTGTCGTCGATCATTTCGCATACCTACATATACAACGTGGAAGGGACATACCCTTAGTAAATCGAACCACGGGCTATACTAGATCACTATAGTATAATGGAATCTAGTAATAGGTAACCCGTGGTTTGATTTATTACGGATATTTCCCTTCCATGTTGTAAGTATTTATAGTTATATGTCATTTATCAAATGGCTCACCTATTTCAGTTGTTAAATGATTCAGAAGTCTACAATATAGGTTATCTATAAGGTACTACCGGGTGACAAGGCCCACTTTTTTACAAATTGAAATAAAACCTTAATTTTACCACCCTAAAGGAACAAAAGGTTTACAATAAAAGCTAAGATTGTTTCAAAATCCAAATAAATGTAGTTTTTAAAGCTATGATGACTATATGTTTGTTTTTTAAACATTTTTAAAAACCTCTATTTTGGGCTTTACTGAACATGGTCTGGTTAATAAGGCCCGTGGCGTTTTCAAGCCGTTTGGCGCAAAAGTAAGTATTAAAGACATCAAAAAAATATAAATTATGAAAAATGTTATATTCATGAACTTGATAACAGCAAGCAGTTACTAAAATTATAAACATTTTTTTAGAAAAATACTCTTTTACCTTGTGTAAGAAAACAGCCCTGATATTCGATTTTTAGGTGTTAAGTGTATAAATGTTAGTATTTTACTTTAAAATATTGTTATTCCTGCTAGAATTAAGTAATTATTGTCAAAGATTTTTGATTTATAATTTTCATAAATTGGGCCTTATCACACATATATGGTTAAGAAGGCCCTTATTGTGTGTAACAAGGCCCTGCAAATTAGTTTATTCTTTAATATTAAAGTTAGTCAGGATCGTAGCAAGAGGAGTTCCATAGTCTCTGCCTACCTCTGTGGGAAACAGGCGTGATATTATGAATGTATGTATTATTAGGGGAGTCTGTTTTCCTATTACTTTTGAAATAACGCGTGATTTTAAATCATTTCTTAAAGTTCGTCTGGGAATGTGGTATTTTTGAGCTGCAGCGCGCTGAGTTAGACATTTTGTTTGAACTGCTTCAATAGCAGATTTTAAATTTCCTTCACACCAACTCCCCCGCTTCTTCTTCGGGGAAGACATTTAATGATCTAAGAACAAATAAATAAAAAACATAACATCTATATGTTGTGTGTATCTATAAGTAAGCACTGTACATCAATAAAAATCATTTTTTAAATTTATCACTCATGTTATAATAACATTAAGGGGCCTTGTTAGACTTCAGTAGGGTTGGAAGGCCCAGTCGAGTTTTGTAAGGCCCCAAGCAACAACTTTGTTGGGCCTTCCTAAACGACGTGGGCCTCGCAACACAAATTGATAATTTTAGAAATAAATACATATAAAATCGCACATGGCTATGTTAATATCAAAAGAATAATGATCAAATAAACGTACTTTACAAAATTTTTATTACAAATCGTAGTATAAACAAGTGAAAACTAACGTTTTGTGGGAGCAATAATTAGCTAAATGAGTGGCCGTCACCAAAGTCAGCGAACAACTGGGCGTCACTGGCGAAATGGTGGCCTTGCGCTGCCGGCTGCTGCATTCTTGCGTTTCTATTGGTCTGTTTCACACGTACCATGAAGTTGGCGCGAGTCAAATGCATTTTAAATGGTTTTCTGCGTTTGGGCCTTGCAAAACTGTGGGCCTTGTCAGCCGGTAGTACCTTAGTTCTTCGAATGATAAAAATAATAACACAAGAGTGATCAGGAGCCACGCAACCAGGCTTGGATATCTGTTTTTCAGGTATAAGTTACATAGGATTTGTTAGTCTATTTCAACAACGAAATTTGCACAAATCCCCTTACCCCTATGCTTAGGTCAACTAGTCGCTGGCGGACAAACCAAATGCTACACCTGTACTCGTATGATCCAAGATCTAAGAACGGCAACATGAGCGATCAGACCTAGAGCCAGAACGCCTACGCCTTGGAACATACCAGGGCGAAGGAGTCATCCTCCCGTGACCGCATTATACAGCAGTTATAAGCATAGCATCCTGTTCCAACAAGCGAAGGCATCAACATGCACAGGTTCCTTGGTTAGGTCACATCCACGCTGGCTGCTGCGAATACAAACAAGTTTTGAACACTTGCCAAGTACCCGCCACGTAATGTCACGTGACAGACCATCACTGCCCCATTATAAACATTGGATAACGCTGTTGGCGCCAGATCGCCATGAGGTCATGCACCTTATGCACACCACTTATTTACACTGGAGTAGACTTGATGGCGCCTATCGTTATCGAGTTATCTGTATTTAGTTATCGGATATTATTTGCAGTACTGATTATCTTTGCATCAGCTGTGTCATTTTATGAATGAGTTTATTACTATCTGAATGCAGGAATTCAGAGCGTAACATAACAATGAGACAAAGGAATTTATATGGTATCTATTATCAGATTATTTTATTTTAGGAACATATATATAACCACATTACATATAAAGCAATGAGGTATCTACCTGTTACATTTAGATAGAGCCAATGTTAAATAACCTAGGTAACTTAGCTCCTGGATCTGAAGTAAATGATTGATTTAACTGTTATCTTGTAAAAATAGTCTAGAAATATGACAAAAAATGCTTAGTTACCCGGAAGAAATGAAAAAACTTACAATGTAGTAAGTAGCTAGCAACCCTTTACTACCACAACCACCGACTACAAAGGATGTAACTTCTTTTCGAAACGTTAGACAAAACAAAATATAGGTTGGTGCAGTTTAAAGATCCCGGTTATGATTATCATCATCACATTTCAGCCGCATACCGTCCACGGCTGGATATAGGCCTCTCCCAAGGATTTTCAAAATGACCGATCCAGAGCGTAAGGTAACATTATGACTATATCTTCTCCAAATTCATATAAACATATAGTTTTGTTTCTATAAAATATTATTAGTATTAAATAGATACACAATTGTGTACAGGCTGGTGGGTGACCCGGAAGGATGTTTACAATGGTCTATCTATTGTTTTACGTAGTACGGGCTACAAAATATAAAAAAAAGAAAAATAACCTATGTATGTATTTATGTAAAACGAGTACATATGTACCCAAGGTTAAATAATCATAATGACTAAATATTGACTTTGAATTTTTGTACAGTATCGATTAACTGAGTCTGAATGTAATTAAAATAGAGGCTCTACATAGTCACCTACGAAAGTACAGGTGAAATCACATGTATAGGTAAAATTAATTTAATAAGCTCAAAAATAAAGTAGATGCAAAGACCCATATAGGACATACAGGACGGTGATTGTCTGCAAGTATTTGCTAGTGGATCCGGACAGTTTATAATAAGTAGAGTCAAAGATAATATAATAAGTATATAATTACTGACTGACGAACTAGATAGGTAGCTACCCAACGCTATAGGAACTTTTGGAGGGCCCGTAATCCATATCCCGTATCCGTATCCTCCCTCGATACCAGCCATCTCACAGAGATGGCTGGTATCGAGGGAGAGAAATAATTAGAAGAAGATGGATAGGCATGGGATAAAGTCTAGCGAATGTTAGTAGAAAGACCGAACCCAATAATTCAAAAACTTACATTAACAGAGTCGAGATAGTGCCAGTCCTCAGCTAGTTCTGCTGGGGCCAAGGGCTACCTATATCTACTGCTAGTTCAAACCTGTGTTAACGTTGTGTGGTTAACGCGTTTCAAAGTGTCTTCTATCTTCGTGCGCGATTGCGACTCGCACTTGACCGGATTTTTTCAATCAAGCTACGTTTGATGAAAACCGGTTAAAAAATGATGGGGGTGAACGCTTGAAAGTCGGAGTTTTTTTATAGTTTTAAAATAAACCGGTTTTTCTCTAAATATACCTAATATGTAGGTCAATGGCCAGCTAAAGATGCTAAAGACCTTACAACTAAATAAAAAATAGCCGAAACAGTCACCAATTTTTCTATAATTTTACGACCGGCCGTGACATCAACCTTCTGCATAGGTGCGAATTTTTTTACAACCGGCCGCCGTCCTACGTTTGTACTCTTTGGTAATACGATGCAGCACGAGATATCTGTGCTAAGTCTATACTTAGCGTTTCAAAGTGTCTCTCCCGTGCGTTATGTATTTTGCAGCACGGGCGCCGGCGTGGAAAGTGGTCCATTAGCGCAGTATCCGGTGGGCGGTTGTCATTGTATGTTGAGAGCTTCCTCGTGTGATTTGTCGAGTGACGGCCCTGCTGTTGCCAAAACGTGTATTTTCCACTAGGAAACTAACTTATCTAAAACACTAATCTGTTCTGCAGCTGAAAGAAAATCAGAAAACTTTTGGTGATAGCTAATTACCAATTCTACAGAATGCGCGCAAAGTTGCAAAAGTTGCAACGTTAGCCACAGAATTATAATAAGTATTACATACAGAACGGAATCTCAGGTCCCACGCAATGCATCCCCGTTCTCACCTTGTAGAGGCGGCTGCAGGCACCTGCAAAACCCTCGACGTGAGAACGGGAAAGAGGTGCTGGGATGAGGTCGTTTAGTTTCCGGCAGAGTAGAATAGGGCCACTTCAAGTCCTCCCGTGGATGTCGTAGAAGAGGACTTAGGAAATACAAGCTAAACAAAGCTTATAAACATCAATGAGACCTCTCCAACCCTTCTGGCCAGAGTACGAGTGTAGGCCAAGTCCTTTGGTGCAGGGACAAAAAGACCTGACGATAAGGATGATGTTATTATACTTATATTAATTCTGTGACGTGGCTGAAAAAGTCTTAAAAACATTTCAAGGGCTGCATTAGTTGCGTTAAGGGACCGAGATTGCAAGCGAAGAATGAGAGAATGAGACAGCTCTATTCTGCTCTACCGAGAGCCTAGGAAGCAATTTAGTTAAAATGGATATTGATTGATCTGAATTTAATTCGTTGTACCTACTTAGCTGTTTGTTTCCTATTGTGTTACAAATAGGGGCTTGTCTTGAGTAAATGTGTGCAAGGCGTTAGCGTTAACTCAGCAATTATAAAGCAATTTTATTTAAAATACTTAGATTTACTTTTAACTGAATAAACGCCACTTGATACTAACCCTTTCACGGCGAGACTTTATATCAGTAGTCGTGTCGTCAGCGCGATATAGTAAATACCTACAAACAAAAATATTGATGTGGATACTTAGTTATGTGCAATAAGTACCAGTAGTGGTTTTTTGACAAATATCCGAGGCTCGCGAAGCGACAATGTGTGTCGGATAAATCTGACGTTCGCGGTGAAAGAGTTAAAAGAGTGGCATAAGTATTATAATAGCTATGGCTAAAGTACTCAATTCTATGTGTGTTTTCAGAGCGTGAGCTGCAATGACTCCAACTCTTCGATGTCCAATGGCTCGTCGGCCACATCACCCGCCTCCGGCACTCCACCAAGCATACAAAAGGTAGGTAATTGTATCTGTGTCGTATTTCTTCCATGCTAGTCTGGGAGAAATGAAAAAACTTAAAATGTACCAGCTGCTTCTCTTCCCGCGCAGATCGCTAGGCGATGCGGCTAGCATCACTAATCCTTTTGTACTTCTCGCCCACCACTATGCTAGTCTTGAGGTCTTGGGTTTTGCGAGCTCAGAACTACAAGACCCAAAATGCTCTGTTTATCCCCTATGGGATAAAGGCGTGATAGTGTTTGACTATATTATGTTGTATAATGTTACTATAAGCAGCCAACTGGTGTCAGCCTAGATTCCTGAGCTAAACTTTAAAAAGTATTTAACGGGAATAACTGACAAGAATATTGTCTTTTCTTGGTAGATAGGTGCTACTGACCACGTAATTTTGTTAGGCATACGCAATTACCAACTTTTAGTACCTACATTGATAGGATCGTGTTTTAATGAATTAATCGTGTGTGCAAGCTGCCAGCCCACAGCAGAATTTTAAAAAAAAAGCGGGTTACTCTTGGTATACAAACTGTTATTTTAATAAACCTACACTAAAAACTATTCCAACTTTCACAGTATACCGGATTTCGTCATTTTAAGCCTTGATTTTAAAACAGCTAAGTCTAAGATCAAATTACAATAGAGGAGTGTCGTGAATTTTAATATCAGAAGCAAAGGTTAAAATTATTTGCAAATATATGAGACATGTGGTGGTGAAGACTGGGAGAGGCAATGAGTAAGAAACAAGTTAAATATGTAATAAAATTACTGTACTCTTTTGAGTTTATCATAATTTTTTTGTAGTTTAAAACATAAATACAAAGCGACGAGAAATGTAACTAATTTAACCTTATGTTGTATCACTCCCTACGTTCGTGATTCAATCGTTAGAATCCTTCACTTGTTCGTGATCAATCTTTTATTAAATATATGCCAAATGTACTTACTATTTTTTGACGACTAAATACTTTAAAAACTTTAAAAAAGAAAATACGTACTTTTTCAAGATTTAATGGGGTTGATTAAGTTCACCAAGATTTTGAGAGTAAAATTTAAAATCTTGCTATTATTCGATTAAGTAGTTCAGTTATTGGTTTTTTATTTTATTGGTAAATAAGCACCTAACTCCTTATTATATCTAACTAAGTACTCAATAAGATTAAGTTAACAAATAGACCGCTGAACTCACTTATTTTGAGCAAAGGGTCATTTTTGAAATCCTTAGGAGAGGCCTATGTCCAGCTGTGGACTTAAGAACGAAAGGTCGCTCATGCTTATTAATTTTATAATCAGGTAGATACCTATGGATAACGCAGCGACTTAGGCTCCATCCAGTCTTTGAATTCATACAGATACTTATATGCTTGCTGCTTGTTATCTCTGTAAGTATTTATAAAAGGCAAAAGCACTGGCGCAGACTCCAAATTTGACACATAGCTTCCTTATAAGGTCTAGGGGTGCAGTAAGAAAGGATTTTTTAAAACGCACACACTACTAAAAGGCTGACGCAGGGAACCAAGTTTGTATAGAGAAACAAGATTAGTTATCTTATCATAAAATTAATTTAAAATCCTATTAAAACCATTTTTTACTTCTACGCGGACGAAGTCGCAGGTTAAAGCTAGTATCTTAATAAAGTACTGATTATTTATTTTATACTTATTTTGGCACCAGCTGAAAATCAGCGCTGTGGCAAACCGCCATCAGCACACAGCTGAGCTGGTCGCCTTTTCGGCAATTCGTAATTTTATTTAATTTACCTATATGTAAGCTGTTATGATTTTGATTGCCTAATAAAGTTTTTCTTTCTTTCTTTCTTATTTGTAACATTCGATGCGATTTATGCATCAGAGTCGGACATTCCGCCAGTGCAAGACAAACCTTTATTCTTCTACCGTGACTATTAATATTGCCTACAATATAATAAAGTATAAACACTTTATGAATAAGGCATACTTGCATACCTAGACAGATGATAGACAATGGGCGGACGCGAGAGATGTGGGAAAAAACAACCTTACATTGGCAGCCTAAGCAGGTGTTTAACAAAGTTCTAATAAACTGCAAGTTATGTGATTATTATAACTATTTGAATAAGTATTCTAAGTTTTATTTAAAAACTATTTCTTTTTACTTATTCAACTGACAATATGACAGTCAGAATGTGATGCATGGAACTTAATGGCTGATTAGGAACGCCCATCCTTTTATTTTTTTCTTTGCGCATTTTGAATGATCTAAGATTTTACATATCTACATGACTAGCAATAACTTAATTTTTAGTTTTATAAATGCAAAAGCAGTACATACCTTCTTTTTTACTCGATGTTTGTACCAAACCTAATCAATTCTACTCTTAAACCACGAAACTGTTTTGTAATTACCTATTTGAACTGCGTACCTATTACTTGTAAGAACTTGACTTGAGTACCAACATATGTAATTAAAGACAATTAGATACTTAATTGCAAATTGAAGGTTCACATGTCTCTACATATCAGACAATGTGACGATTAAAACTATTAGTTTTTTATTAAAAATCGTAATAAGCCTAATTAAAGTCAATCAAAGAAATCCACTTTTCGCATTCTATTGTTTTTTTTTGCACAAGTGCAATTTTATGCGTGCCTATTCAATTAAAGTTACTTGATAGAATGATTTACCTATGTGTCTACCTTGAATATGAACACCTATTAATGACTGTGACCATGAATCATTTGATAAAACATAGCATGAAAGAATAAGTAGGTAACTCACGATTGTATATAAATTCTTCTCCGTAGTTGGATATACGCATAAGTTATATAAATAAGCGTTTATCTCAATTATGCCATTATTCAATAGTGTAATAAGATTACCTACATGTTACAAGATATAAGCCGGTCCAATATTACCTATAGATACGAGTAAGCACATCTATTATATATTATATAGGTAGGTATAGATGAAAATCAAACCTATTTTACCTAAAAATTAACTTACCTATAAACACAACACATAAGAACTAAGTTCTTAAACCCAACCTAATCTATTTTCCTCCTTCAATTTAACACAATTAAAAAAACTCCGAAAGAAATATTCCTCCGTTTCGCATTTTCTCATGGCATGAGGTAGCACGATATTTTTAAAAACTTTGAAATGAAAATAAAACTTTTCTTTTTAGGGTTCCGTACCCAAAGGGTAAAAACGGGACCCTATTACTTAGACTCCGCTGCCAGTCCGTCTGCCTGTCACTAGGATGTATCTCATGAACGTAAAAAACTAGACAGCTGAAATTCTCACAGATGATGTAATTCTGTTGCCGCTATAACAACGAATACTAAAAACAGAATAAAATAAATATTTAAGGGGGGCTCCTATACAACAAATGTGATTTTTATAGAAAATAGAACGGAACCCGTGCGCGAGTCCTACTCGCACTTGGCCGGTTTTTATCTCTTATCTTTTTGTGTCTCTGTACACACGGTTGGTTCTAGAGATCCCTTCTTTTTCCAGACCTGCTCGGAGCTGATCAAGGCGGGTCTGAAGTTGTCCATCGAGTCCAAACGCAAGATGTCCGGCAGCGACACCGATATGGGCATCAAGAGGATGAAGAAAGAGGAGAGCGATGACGATTACGACAGCAGTCACACAGTAAGCAAGAGCGAAGGGGTCAGTATATGACACTATATTGACACTACTTTATATTGGTACTACTTTATATTGGCATTACTTTATATTGGCACTACTTTATATTGGCATTACTTTATATTGGCACTACTTTATATTGGCATTACTTTATATTGGCACTACTTTATATTGGCATTACTTTATATTGGCACTACTTTCATCATCATCATCATAAGGTATTTTCTCCACTGCAGGAGCACGGCTCTTTCTGTTCTACCCGAGCCATGCTTGGCAGCCAGAGGAATTTAGTCTAAACTCTTTACGCTGGCCAGACGGATTGTAAAGGCCTAATTGAAGTTTATAAGCTTTGTTTAGCTTGTAATTCCAAAGTCGCCTTCTACGACATCCATACATACACATACTGTACAATTTGTAAAAAAAACCTGTCCGATCCGTTAAGGTAATGTTTGGTATTTTATGTAGCTTCTATTTATAAGTTTCTCCCATCCCCCAAACCACAAAAAAAAATTCTGCAACTACATACATTTTGGAACAGTAGGTATTTATTTTTGTATGGTGCCGCAATATTTTCTTTTGCGATTTCCGGGATGGGAGAACCGATAAATAGAACCTTCACAAGCTACCCAACATTAAATTAACAGATCAGACAGGATTTTCTACATATTGTATGTTGAAGAGTCGGTACAAATACTAACAATTTTAATTTTATTTCCTAGCATTCACATGTTTTATCGTCGTCATCGAATATATCTATACCTAAATACGTCGTAAAAACGAATATTTCTATCTATCCGATAGAATTCCAATTACGTGTATAAAAATACTAGATATATTTATCGCGTAGGTAATTTATTAAAAGTGTATTAATAATTTATTACCGACATTCTGAGCAATATTGTACATATTCTCGCCAAGTGGATCTAGGGCACGCGTCCATCGTAGTCGTTAAAATGTTAATCCGAACACTTCTCCCAGATAGGTGTACTACATGACAATTTTATCTTGACATTTACTTGTCTATACGAGAACGGGCTTATACTCTTGCATATGTATTTACTTAGATACTGCCTATAATAAATAGTAGGCGTTGGGTGCATTATCCTCTAAACGACTCCTTCGTAAAGTTCTCGCAGTTTATTTTCTGATAAAAATTACCGGTGTGGTATTTCTTATGATAAAGGAAGTGTGGATAGTACCTGTAACAAAACCAAAGACACTTGGGTGATAGGTATCATCCAACATTATACTTTGGTCAGTACTTAGTTGTCCACGTAGAGAGGGAAAAATTCAGTCGCTCGGTAGAAATGGCTTCTTTTCTACATGACATATCTCAATGAAATAAATTTAAAAAAATATAATTTTTTATAAAAAATAAGAATTCCTTACTTTTTGAATACTTAATTTTTAAGGTAGATATCTACTACGTGAACAATGTCACAAACCTTTTAAGATTGTACTAAGAATTTCACTCCCGCTTTATACGACAATAATACGACCTAAATAGATTCATGGACGCCACGTCCTTAGCTTATAAATATAAAGTGTCTCAAGAAAATCGTTTATTTCCTTGGTATAACCTAGCCAACATTGTATGTGCACTAGCTTTTATGAGGCCCACATAGCATTATAATTCTACGGCTTGATTGAAGTTTTATAGCCCGCAAAGAAGGCTTTGCAAATGCGCCGGGAGTCGTGACTGTACTTCCTGATCTTGAAAGTTATGATAATGAGAAATCGCATGAATAATAATTTGGATGATCGATCGATTCTCTTTATGTTAAAGTGGACACGAAAAATTTACTTTTGTTGTATTCAAGTTTTTTAATCTTGCTACCCGACCTACATGAGTAGGTACTTCAGGGAGTTAATACCTCTCATATAGGTGCAATAGAATTAAGTAGTCATTACATATTTTTTTACGGACCACATCAAAAATAAATAAATAGATTTAGGCAATACCTAGTACCTTCCTTCCTGCTAAATATTTACTTATTCATATTAAATGAAAGGCATATAGTTATGCTATGCATGAGTAGACATATATAGGTAGATATAATATGTACGTAAGCATTCGGAAAACCACTATTTTAAATATCGACGTACCTATTTATAACTTTGTATTCTTTTTCCTTAATTACTTACCGAATCTAAAAATAGAAACAGTTACAGGTTAAAATCCATATGTAACAATGAATATTTTTAATTACAGTTAACACCAGAAGACGAAGAACGCAGGCGGCGGCGAAGAGAACGGAACAAGATAGCGGCAACCAAGTGCCGGCTGAAGAAACGGGAGCGGACAGTCAACCTGGTCACCGAAAGCGAGGTTCTGGAGACGCAGAACATAGAACTCAAGGCGCAGCTCAAGGTAAACGCATTCTGCAGATATCTACAGACCAAAAGTCATTATTGTACATCGATAGCACCCAATGTAACGCTGACTAATTGCTGTCTTGTAGCGATGGCGGTAGTATGGATACGATAAAAACAGATTAAAATGGGATGTCCTCTTTTTCGTTCTAAAAATTAAGTGCTAGCACATTACTATCGCTTTTGCAAGAAAAGCGACACTGGGCGTGGTCCGCACTGGATGAGTGACCACAAGCGCAGAATAAATACTTACGTACCACAAATGGTACAAAAATTACTCAAGCTCCTACATGCTCCGGAGTGCACGTATGAGCCGTTGGTCCCGGTGTCATCATTGTATGGCAGTCTTCAGATGCCTTTAGGCAGCCTGAAAAATCTGACAAAAGTGTTGGCCACTTACCCACCCGAAAACAAACAGTGGATCCTGCTTTAGAGTTGAGCGGCATTATTCTTTCATCGTCAAATGTACTTCCCATTTAACTGATAGACTTTTATAAAGTATATGTTTACTTAAAATAGTTTTTATGTGTCAAATTAGATTTAATAATTACGTACTTACAAAGTTACATCCTAACCAACAAATAATTTTCTGACGTTTGTTTATGTGAACAATTTAAGTTAACGTTAGTAATCAGAACCATCATTAGCATACCCAATGAAGGCAAAGTTAAATGGTCTATAATTAAAATAAGAAACTTACATAAACAAGTGTTAAAATTACTCCTTTACTTCTTAATAACTGCACTTTGCTGCATCTTCTGATAGCGTAATGACGTTCGTCTGTAATGGAATCGTAATTACACGATGCAGTACAACAGTGTTTAAGTCGATCGTTATCCGTATGTCCCATTATGGTTAATGAGGTTTTTAAAATGTATGCTCGAACATGACTCCAATTATATTTCACACCATAAGAGACACTTTTTTAAAGAACCAATTACCTTGTAGCATTTACATAATATATTCTTATTGCTGTTTTACAGGATTTGGAAGTACAAAAGCGACAACTAGTGGATATGCTGTCGCTGCATGCCCCATCATGCGTCAAGAACAACAACTCCAACGCGCGGCAATCGCCCACCACCCAGTACAACATGCTCCGGTCGTACGAATCGCCTTCAACATTCCCAGCTAATTTCGACGCTCAATCGCCTTACATAAGGCCAGAGTCAGCCAACGTCTTGGCTTCCAGTTATACATGCGTCACGCCGGTTAATGGCGAGTACATGGACACTATGTCGTCACTTGATACTATCTGCGGACAACCTCAACTCGTGGACGTAGATTACAGGCCCGACAGCGTCCTAAGTCTACCTCCAAATTCAGAGGCCAGCTACGCAACAACCGACGGGTTTCTCCCTAAATCGACAAACCTCATTGTTCCACTGGACACTGAACAGGAATACTATGACCAAGAAGTCAACTACCATCCGCAGTGCAATACCTACCAGGTCTCAGAATCACAAAATAAACTCAACGGCCTTAACGACAGATGCCTTGTCTAGCTAGGTACCGATATCCATCCAATTTTCGTCGGGTCCAAAATTTATTTTCGACATATATGTATACGTATATTTAAGAATTGGAGTTATAAAATAATAATTCGAAATAGAGTACCGTTGATAAAATAATGCTTTCAGTTGGTTCGTGTTTAAAATGTCTTATGTGATAAAACAGTATAGAACTTGTTAGGTATCATTAAAATGCTTTTTTACTCTTGACTTGGATTGCCGAGAAGTGCGGCGGGGATTTATTTCGAAACGAAATCGTATGTCTACTATGTAGAACAACAACATAAGTTAAATGTGGTGCCTACAAAACAATACCAAATGGGTACATGAACTGGAATGATAATTCAAAATATAATTTTATCATAACAGAGATTTCACTTCAGCAATATTCGTCTCATTTTTAAAATATATATTGTATCTCATGGTTCTTTATCGTTTTCTGATGTTTTAAAATCATCTAAAATCAATGTACAGTAACAATTGTAACTGTCAAACAGTTCGTTAGGTAGGTATATCACATAATATTTTATTTTTATCTAGTTTTTTAATGTCTAACATAAATTACGATATTCATTTTATTTTTTAAGTTCTATAATTTTGCTTTGATCTGTTAAAAATATTGAGGACTACCTAATTTAAATACTTATAAGATCTGATTTTCATGCGTCGCGTATTTTCAAAAACGGAATAAACGTTATTTTTGTGTTAAGCCTCTAGTCTCTGAGTTTGTGACATTGTTGTGAAATAAGGCTTAAAAGACATTATTTTAAATATATCTACATACCAACATCACAATATATAATTATATGTATTCCAGTACAATTATAGCGTACAAATACCTCCTGTTGAAATTCCGAAAATATATTATACGTTACTGATATTCACAGATTATTATGTAATATACTTATGTTACAAATGTCTAATATAATATAGTTTAAGATGCTTTAACTCGTAATAAGACGTGATAAAATACTTAGATATAAATTAAGATTAGGTTTAGTACTTTCGTTATCAAAGGCAAAATAATCACATAGTTTGGTAACGAACATGGTCACATTATCATATTTAACGACTTCATTAAAAATAACGACTTAAGGCCCATAAAGAAAAACGGAATGTAGGCGTGTATATAACAAATTCAATTCTTAAATACCTGTGAATAAATTGACACAAATAAAGTAGACATATGTAATAAATTTAAGGCAGGTGTTACAATAGCAAGGGTTAATATTTGTAGATTGTGGATTATAATATTATAACAGGACTATTTTTTTACAATTCTTTAACACATGCCTTACATCAAAATCTTATATGGCCTTACACAGTTACTTGAAATGTCATTTCTTACATTATTATCATAATAGTTTGTTATACTAAGTAGAGTTTTGTTATATCGTTGTTATTTTTTTCAACCATTGACGCATTAAGTCAAGTTTAAATCATTTTCTGAGCTACACGCGAGTCATTTTTAGTCATTATTAAACAAGCAAGCAGGTACATACAAAATTTTAATAATATAGTAATGTTTTGATATTTCATATCATTAAAAATATTTAGAAATTATGTCAACAGTTTTCGGTATTCTTTTCTTTAAAGATAGGTGGATATGAACGATCTAGATTAGTATTAAACGCATAATATTCTTTGCATAATAACTGGAGTTGGACTGTCATGCAATATGATATTATGCATAATGTGTAGTACAGATCTACCAATTTTTATTATTATTTCGTGCCCTGATATTAAGAGAAAACGAATTTAATTTCCTTTAAAATTTAAAGGCTGGTTTAGTTTCACTACACTTCTTGCAAGCAATGGTGCTCTTTGCTTCGGTGTAGCTCAGATAAAATAAGCAGATCCATTTTGAGACAGTGCCTTCTGCGTACCAGTGAACCTAGTCTACCCCTGTGGCCATGAGAAGGCAAGTCTTGTAGATGTACCTTCGTTTTATTCGCCAGAACGTGGTTAAATATAGAAATTTTAATATTTGACTAGAAAACGCAGGTTTCCTTTGCAAGACGCGTTTTGATTATGGCCTGGGGCCTTGATGCTGCCTAAGCGGCGCAAGTGTGAGTCGAGCGAGCATTTATTTTTATATTGTTGACAACATGTGATAATGAAAGAGTATAAGTACTTATTTGAGGTCCTATACTTAGAGTGACTGTTAAGTTTACAGTAGCAGGTCTATTGTTTAACCGAGCGAGACAATTCAGTGATGATTTACGGATAAATCCTAGTATTTATAGGTATTCTTTTTAAATTGCGGTTACAGGTAAAAGAACTGGCTTGAATATTAATACGTTAGTTAACATTATGCTCTGGTCAAGGTTTTTCTGAAAAAGTACAGATACAAGCAAACGCGACGTATTGTGCAATATTTGATATTTATTGAAAAATTTCACATATTTGTAAAAGTCTTTTGTAAAATCTAAGAACTTATCAGTTGTAGGGGGCGGTTGTAACAATAGATCCATAGTGGAGTGTCGGCCCTCAAATAATTTAGTATTTTTTATAAAACGTTCAAAATATATATTTCTTGTGTGAGAAGACTTTTGAGTCTCTAAGTGTTAGTGTTAAACTCTATTTTCCTTACTGAAACGCCATGAACTTCAGCATAAGAAAGCAACATGCTATTCATTTTCAGCATGTGTATTTTTATTTATGTTTGAAGTTCATGGTACTCGATGCGCTTTGTAGATTGAATGTACCGTCGTAGTAATCTTACGTTTAAGATTAACTTTAGAAGGTATTGTTGTGAGTTTAGTTCGCACAAAGTCAAGATCTAGTTTTCCTAGGAAGTTTAGTCAATATGATTAACACAATTTTATATATAACTAGCAGTCCATCCCGGCTTCGCCCGTGGTACATACATAGCCTATGTCACTCAGGGATAACATACCTATCTAACAGTGAAAGAATTTTTAAAATCGATCCAGTAGTTTTGGAGCCTATTCAATACAATCAAACAAACAAATCTTTCCTCTTTATAATATTAGTGTAGATGGCATAAAAAGTACCTGTGAAAATGGGTATATCTAATATGTTGCTGCGCTGGGAATACTGCCGGACGGTGAAGGAAAAGCGCGTTAAACAAAACGCTCCGGAGGATTTGACATCAAACCAAAAATCCGCCTAATGTTCTCATTTTTATTATTCTGACATATTATTATATTTTATTTATTTATTTAAATACTTAAGTTTTATAAAAAATTGTTATAAAAGTTTAAAAAAACCTAACCTAGATGACTGCTAGAAACGAGGCAAGGCCCAAGCTACCGGCAATTTTGACCGCAGAGAGAAAAACCTGACAATCTGCGCTGTGTCCACTGTTCAGGGAGTGTGCCTTCTAATTCTGGCCTTGACCTAGCCATCTAGCAAGAGTCATAAGTTTTTGGTCAAGATAAATAAATGTTAGTATTATATTGGCCGAACTTCCGCTTCTATTCCTATTTTCTACTTCCAATATTGCATAGTTGTGATAGTACACTATTACTTTGGTTGTAAGTTAAAATCTGCTAGTAAGTATTACAATTAGTTTAACATCGTTGTTATATGATAAGAATGGTTATTATTGTCTGTAATTTATATTATGTAAACGTCTTAAAGTTTTGCTAATGTCATTATTCATATACTTGTTACGATTTTTTAACAATCTTTACGATTTTTAAAGCATATTTTTGTAAATAATTCTTCGAATTTGGTCTGAAATGGCCTCCGGTCTTTTAATGCTTTGATAAAGAATTAATTGAAACGTTTATATTTATCTATGTCACAAACAAATTTTCACTCAGAAATATTTATTATTGTTGAATACACAGCCATTTTTGCAATATGACGGTCAAAAAGAATATTTTAAGTAGATATTTAATAAAATGTTACCGAATTTATTACCAAGATATAAAATTTATATGTTCCCATTTATTTCAGAGCACAGGAACTCCAAAGCAGACATTTATGTAATTTAAGTGATAAATTTAGATTGAACACAAGTCCCTAAAAATAGGTATATGTATTAAAAGCAGATCGGTACCAAGAGAGGAATAACTTAGGTACAACTATTGAAAATATATCTGTAGACTATACTAGTGTCAAAAGCGAACATTGCAACCCGATTGAATACGGGTTAACCTTACCTGTATTAAATTGGATCAACGTTGGCTTAATTCTGTCACTCGAAATTCACACTAAATTTTTTAAAGCCATCTCATTTCCATTGTTGAGTGAAAAGACGGAGATCGAGTAGGCATTAAGAAATTCTGTGTGAAACATCACATGTTGGAATATTATCTAGTTTCAAGTTGATTCTTAGTTATTGGCAAACTTTGTACCTAATTGTTATCAGGTGCTCATAGAATTAATGTCTATATTCGTAATGCCTTACAAAGCGAAATGCCTTATGTGTCGTGAACATCACTTGTACCTGCTTATGAATATATTTTGTCAATCAAAGCAAAATTATCGCGCTTACAAATAAAAGAATAAATTATATATTGCATATTGCCCTCTTTTATTTTATCCTATTGACCTACGACTTCTCACAGTCTGATAGCCATCCTAATAGTGTCATGAAACCTAATTTCCAAAGAGCCAAAGGTATATATTTTTTTAATACCTAGTCTTGCGATTTTAAACCGTCTTAATGAGAATAAAGTTCTTTGAACCGAAACGACACTGCGGATAATTTTCGCCATTCTGTGGCATATGGAAATCAAGTGTCTATAAGAACATGCTTGGACGGAAAAAATATACATATACATACACATTATTATTATCATGTCTGTTTTCAAGGAAAACACGTGCAAATTCTCTGCCAAGAAAAATAATCACACGGAGAAACCGCCGTGCAAGTTGTTCTGTTAAATGTTGTTGACCAATTTTTTTAAATGTTTCTTTTTCACGCAACAAATTATTAAATCTTAATAAAAATTGACGAATTAAGAAAAGATATTGACTTGAACGTCAAATGAAATCTCGTATAACAAGGTTTTTAGAAATAAAATATTTTCTCAAAACAATGATATTA
The DNA here is from genome assembly GCA_963555685.1 of Acrobasis consociella. Lineage (NCBI taxonomy): Eukaryota > Metazoa > Arthropoda > Insecta > Lepidoptera > Pyralidae > Acrobasis > Acrobasis consociella. The sequence goes on from OY743120.1 coordinate 10,945,605, forward strand.
TTTAATATCACAAGAAGAGTCTTACATTACAAAATGTACTTACTCTATACGGAGTGTAGAATTTAAATAAAACCCTATTTACGCCATTTTTATCTACTAATTACAATGCCAAACACATAATTTCGTTAATCATTCACCAAACAAAAAGTATACATTCTCGCTTAAAAAAACTTTGCAGGGGATAGAATGTCGTTGTCTCCGTCACGTGCAAGGGCTTTAAAAGAACAGCCTAGGCGCGGAAAAATGCCCACGGAACCAGGTGAACCTATGCAGGGGAACAACGCGTGCGTTGCGTTACGCGGATTCATAGCAAGCTGCACAGATTGCACGTTGGGTCTTATATGTCAAGTAAGCAGCAGTACTTGAGCGACGAAATGATGATAAAGCCTAAATTGATTTGACCTTTCGACGATACAATCGGTCGACAGTCGTATAAGACCCTAGGTATTGCAAAACTGCAATCGTGTGAACCTGCGCAAAATTTGCGTGACGCAGCGCAGACCCTAATTCTTGGTCAAATAAAACGAGTTTCCAAATACCCGCAAATAATATAGGTACAACTAATCTCTGCCCAGCGCTATATTTACATATGTGTGCTAACCTGGAACGAATCGGTAAGGATCCGTTCACAAAAAAATACGTATTGCTTTACGCAGACCAATAAATCCCCAGTGGATTTATAAGGAGACAATTGATGACAAACAGCCATGCCAACTCGCAAATATTGCTTAACCTCAGACCACGGATGTACGTTTTCAATTTAGAAATGGCTTTACCACGTTTGCTACTGGTACTTCTACAACAATTAATATTTCATTGTTTTACTAAGAGTATACTCGTAGTTGGCAGCGAACGTGTTAAAATGGTGAATAATGAAGTTAGGCACATATAGCGCTACGCGAAAAGACTGGCGGTTTTCACATACTATTTCTACAAAATATACAAACAGACTAACCTTTTGATAAACGGACACCAAAAAGTAGCCAACATACCTACTTCATATTTACATATTTTGATATTTTCTAAATATTATGTGAGTAGATACAACTTCTGAAACTATTTATTGGTAAAAAGAGATCCGTTATGTTGACTAAAGATTCAATGTGCTGCATCATCAGGCCATCGGATTACTTCTACCTGAAAACGTTTAAGATTGCTTAGTACGTGACTTTAATACAAAGTGAAAATGACATTAGCGGATTAATGTACACATAGTTGTATTTATATTTAATAACTGCTTAAAAGAATCATTGATAATGCTTGAAAATTAATATCCTCGAAAACTACTGGTTGGATACCCAGTAGTTTTCAAGTAATTCAATTAAAAAAATTCATTTGCTTTGCACATTTATAAAAAGCGATGAATTATTTCGATTAAATTATAGATATAAGATTCTTAAAAATTGTTTTTTTAATAATTTTATATCAATATAGTTTAGTACAGCCTGTGCCATTATATATTACGATAAGATAATGTCTTTTCCACTTTGTATAAATGCGTTGATGAATAAAAATACAATTCACTATGCCAAAATAAAATAAATGTTAACTTTCAATCACCATTCCGTTTGTAACGCCAATTTTAGTAATGTTTTGTAATACTAAATCATTTTTTTAAGTACCTGAATTAATTAAAATACTTGTTAAAAATTCAGATTCTTCTGAAGTACAAATACAAAATTTTGATGAAGTGATGATTTGTTAACATTTTAAATAAGTTATAGTGTTAATAATTCCCAATTCCATTAGTAACTAGGAAAATAAGGCATCTCCAATGAAAATCAAAGCCACAGTGCAGTTATTATATAAATTAAGTGATTTTGATTAATATAATTAAAAATAGGTCATTTATACGTAAGTAAAACGCTTAAGCAAATTGAATATGCTATCTATTGTTAATGATGAAACCAGTCCGTTTATACTAGTTCAGATAAATCATTAGTATCAAGGCCAGAAAAGCTAATAACGTCAAACACACAGTTAACTGAATATAGTCACCATGTGCGGTGCCTGCAAAAACATAGTTTATGAACAAACACTTGGTTCTTTGATTTAAAGCTCAACACGATGCCAACAATTACAGCATAAGATAGTCAAAATATAACCCGCTAATTTCAGTACAAAACCGATAGAATCGAGTGGACAGCCTGACGACTTTTTGAATGATCTGTATCTAATTTATTTTATGTGTTGTGTATGTGACACCAATAGTGCTAAAAGCATTCTATGTTCACTTCGAAAATCGTATCTCAATATATTCTAATAAAAGTCTCATCGTCCAAGATATCTGTATACTTAGACGAAAAGTAAACATGATACACAAAGAACTAACAATTCTAGTATCTTTAGTCACTAGGCAAGACGTCATTAACTTTTGAAAGTGCAGCTACATTGCTGTGTGACAATGCAATTGATGAGTCTATTAAACGATTTTTTTTAGCTATAGTAGGCTCCTCATCATTGGGCAAAAGCCTCCCCTCTCTGTTTCGTGGTCCCTAGACGCGATCTGCCATTATTTTTCAAACTGTGTAAGGTCGTCCGCCCATCTCTTGCAGCTGCTTTTACTCACACATTAGCTATCTGGGTGATAGAACGCAGTGTGGTGTTTCTTACGCATTCTATTCGCCTAATACCTAACATACTAAAGTCAAATTTTTTATTCCGTAGAATTTTGACATTTCATAAGTGTTGCTACTCAAAAAGCTCTCCAACTAAAAAGGGAACCCGTATAAGGGCGATAAAATATTAAATTCTTGATTTAATTTTTTATTTGTTTTACCAAGATAATGATAAACTTTAAACTTTCTGGTATATTTAAAATGTTTAAACATTTTTTGATGCTGAAGTATTCAAGTTATATTTTTAAGTAATTTTAAGTCAGCAGGTTATTTTTCTTTTCCTGGCATCACTCCCTACTAATTCATGTATCATCAACCTTTTTAGTTAAACGCTTATTTATTAAATTTTTTCGTACCCATCCAGTTAAAAAATAAAATATGCGGCTATCAGCTGCCACGCCGCGGCTGTAACATTGATTATTATTATATTTGTTATGTTTCTGTTAAGTTTTTCTTGTGGAGAAATACTTTTTTCGCACTGATTTAGGTTATATTTGATAAAGAGATGTCTTATTCCCATTCACCCACAAATTGGCCGTAGTGGTGGAAAGTTCATTGGATTAATTTAAGAGGGGTATTAATAATAATAGAATCAATGCTATTTTTTTCCTTTAGATGTCTGTATCTGTACGTTTGTTAAATCAAATAGTTTTCAGTTGTGAAAAGGGACGTAAATATCGCTCGCTGTAAATCCCCTTTTGATTTGGAGCACCGCACTTAATAAAATGGTTACACTCACTAACAAATAAAATGTGAAGACTCAGATGTTCACACTCTTATGGAAAAATGGAATTAAATAAAAAATGTGCCCGGCCAAAAAGGTTTATGATCTCTGATATGTCAAAAAAATGACAGCTGCCAGAATTCTACGGAATTAAAAATCAGACTTTAATACTACGCTAAATTGCTCACTGGTACGTACCATCAATTTGGACATCTGAGTTTCCGGAACAAATAAAGTTTATAAAATTTTATGTGAAATATTGTAAAGAATAAAAAGTTGAACTATTTTATTACTTATTGGTTTTTTCGAAATAGGTAGGTAAGTAGCAATTATCTAATTTACAAACTTCATAATGAACTACGTTGTTATTATGATCAAGTTTATTGCACGGGCGTCACTTACTAAGAAATTTGGAAATAAATGTGTTTTACAAAAGTAAGTTTTTTTTAAAGAGCATAGCAATTTAGCTGCACTAAGAAGTATATTATTACCCTGTAGCTGCACTTACAAGCACATGCAATTTTAATTAATTTATATTAATTACACAATAAAGGTTAATGTTATGTAATCAGTTGAAAAAATTAGAGATGTTCGAAGCCATGACAGCTATGGATGAAGAGAAAATGAGATAGAAACAAGAGAACGAATGAGATATAATAAATGAGATGAAGAAACAAAAAACAAGGACAGCAGATGAAACGTAAAGGACAGAAAAGTTAGATACAAAATGAAAAAAAAAACTGCGTACGTTCTGAAGCCTGTTAGATAGCTCGCTTCTCCGAAACATTACCACTTCAAACGCTGGTGACAAAAAAATCATATTTTACGTATTTGCAATTATAAACCTTATTATATTCGCATAAGGTAGCAAATTGAGTTGAAAATGACACGCGAATCATCAACTATAAAATCAAAGTCACTGTAAGTTATTGACTATTGTTATTTGTAGAATATTCTTTCTTAGAAATAGTTTAATTTAAACAAAGGACATTAACTAAGTTTTATATGGTTTTCAAGAAAACAAAGGTCTGAATATACGTTGTTCTACTTCATATTTTTTTATCATATTATTATTATAAAATAGCTTAGTTCGCTTACACACTGTTAATCATTTTAAAAACTGATGATAATGATAGAAAAGTGATTGCATGATAATGATATAATCTATGTCTTACCATTTAGAACGTTTCGACCAATCTTTCGGGGTCCAATGGAGACATTTGGGGTCAATCCTTAACGTCCGCTTCTCCATAGCCTTTTCGTGTTGCTGAATAGTTTCCTTAAATACATAGAGAAATATCAAATCAAGGAGATCAAAATTACCTTAGATATGTTAAGTAACTTACCTTATTGACCGATATTATGTACTGGCCCTTATAATAATTGATGAGGTTAAGATTCTGTAAGGTGCTTATTACGTCCTCTTTTTTAATACTGGTGAGTTCACATATTTCGCTGAAAAAAATGTAAAAAGTATTTTAAGGAGTTAAAAGGATTCGAGTGTCTAGTGTGCCAAACCCTAAAAATAAATATTTGAATTGCTAATTACTGCTTCATTTAATGACCAATTTTCTTGCTGTTTTCAGAAAAAGATTTTATTAAAGTATTACTTGTTCTTTCACAAAAAATACTGTAGCTTCCCGAACACTGCCCAAGCAAGTATTCTTTAGGGAAATATTTTATTTTATTTAAAAGCTTACTTGATGGTAATGATAGGTTTCTCGTTATCCCCAACCGGCTTGCTATGCATGAGGATGTCCAGTATCGTTTGAGCCCAGTAACTTCTGTACGAAAGCAGCCCGAGATCCGAAAGCGGCTTTTCTGGAGATCCCGTTTTACCCTCGAATTTGGAAAGTTCGTAACCTGGAAACAAAACCATATTCATCAGGATAAATCTTTATATATAAAAATGACGTGTCATCTTTATAGATAAAAATTACTTGTCACGTTGTTTGTCCGCGATGGACTCCTAAACTACTCAACCGACTTTACATTTGATTTGCACACCGTGTACAATTTGATCCAACTTGAAAGAAAGGATAGCCTACATCTCAATTTATAATCGCAATATTATTTTGTTGCATTGGACTGATGCAGATACGCCGGAGTTATAAAGTCCACGCGAACGAAGTCGCGGGCATCAGCTAGTTATATATATAATAAGAGGGAGTGCCTCCGCTGCCGGCACTGGTTGCCGAGTTGGCTGCCGGCGCTGGTATAAAACGATCTATGTCTGTGTTACTTTCGCCCTTAGCTTGAGTCGCTCGCTCGTGTTTTGGTCACAGAAAACCTAACGAACCTGACCTACACTTCAAGGCAAATGTTGAGTGCTGGCGCCGGCAGCCGGTGTTTTAAATCTCGGCTGCCGGCGGTATAACCGCCGGTTCACAACTATAATTAGGAGCCGGCGCCGGCAGCGGAGGCACTCTCTTAATAATATAATTTTTGAACTTCCCACCTATTTGAAAGAAATGAATCTTGTAACTAACGCGAAATGTAGATTCACTTATTCATATTGTAAAAAATAAAACATATTGTTTAGTGTATTACTATTATCTTGTTCCGTATTAAAAATCAAATCAGCCAAAATTATCAATAAAAAATCACGTTTGTTGTATGGGAGGCCCACTTAAATATTTTTTATTATTATTTTAAGTATTTTATGTTATAGCGGCTACAGAAATACATCATCTGTAAAATTATAACTATCACTGTTCATGAGATACAGCCTGGTGGCAGTCAGACGGATAGTGGGGTCTTTGTAATAGCGTTCTGTTTTTATTACCGTTTGGGTACGGAACCCTAAAAAGTCACACATTTGAATGTCACCGCCTGCTATAGGGCGCATGAAGGGACAGCCGGCGAGTAAGCAGGTTGTAGCAGAGCCTGCATTTAGCTTTACCATTTATTGGTTTGTTTATTAGTTTTAACCATTTATTAGTTTAGCTTAACCATATATTACTTTGGAGTTTTATTTTATTCAAATCTTAGTATGTACTTAAAGAAATGAATATTTTACTCATAGTTGAATACTTACTAAATTCTATAAGTAGTTTCCCGTACCCCTTCCTTTGGTACGGTGGCAAAGTCAATATACACGCTACGTTGTAGTCTTCTGTGCTTTCTTTTTCTTTTGAAAAATAACCTACTATGTGAAATCCTGAAACACATTTTTGACATTTTGAAACATGTTTGTAAATAAGTGATTTTTAATATTTAACTTAATTCTAAAAAATAATCGCCATACTAAGACCACAGGTATGGCACTTCATACAAACGGAGCAGCATATATACCTAGTACTACTACAAACGAAACAATCCGTCTGTGCACACGTCAAATGTGTGAGTTAAACAATCAGGATCGCCACCACAGAATTTGTTGCTTTGCTTACGTGTTTTTATCACTCGGAAATCTATAAAATTTTCGTTATTTATTGTTTTCCGTGGATAAACAATGATAATGTGCGCAGTTTCTCACCATTATAATTCAATAATCCTAAGTGACTCGCGTAATGTCAACATGCGACTACCAATAACCCTGTTTTACTGCCGCTTACACCTCACAATAAGGAAGAAAGAGGAAGGGTTGCGGGGACACCAGATTGCGGGGGACGCGACGGTACGAGTTTCCGTTCTGTATGTAATACTATTATTAATTCTGTGCTAAGACCTCACTCTGAGAAGCAAAATGACTATCATCTGGTAGTACAAACTAAAAACCAAGTGATAGGTACTTAAAGTCACTTCTTGGAGACTATTGATCTGTATTTATATATTCTTTCTTTCTATATGGACAGCTGTACATTAAATATGCTAATAAAACAATTAGGTAAAAGAAGTTCGTAGACCCGGTGGGAGAACGCACGCTTTCGCAAATTTAAGTTTTCTTAAATCTTTTTTTCTTTTATTATCAAAAAGGGATATCTTAATAAGAATACGTCACCCATGAAGGTGCATCTAAACAATAAATCATCTAAGACTAATTAATAATTAAAAAAAGCCAAGGCACGTTTTACGCTTAATAAATGACAAGTGGCACAAAAATTTATTGAGCTCTTAAGTACTTCAAAAGGCACGTTAAGCCCTTGGTCTCGACTGTCATCACTGTATGACAGCCGTCAAGCTATGTCAGATGCCTATATGCAGCTTCAAACTCTTACACTAGTATTGGCAACTTTTTTATTATTAACCTCTACTGTCTCACTCCTGGGCAAAGAACTACCCCATTTCTCTAAGGTGACCGTTTATTTATTTATTAAGTTCTTGACCACAATGGTACAAAAGGTGAACTTAAAGCTAATGTATTCTCTACCAGTCAATCGTCATCTGCAATTTACACGAAAAAAAATAAACAACCAAACACTAGATAAAAATAAAAATGATAAAAATACACATACCACGCGAATCGAATTCGGTCATAACATAAAACAGAAATGGGTCCGTGTCGTAGTACAAAGTCTTGTGATCCAAAAACAACTTAGCCAGGAGGCACAGGTTCTGAGCATAACACTTGTTCTTGCGGCCGTCGATCTCAAAGAAAGATATGCTACCTTTTCGGTATATCTCATTCCCGGGCGGATGTTTGAGTTTACATTTTATCTAAAAAAAGAAAACATAAGACTTGTTAATACAAGTGACTTTAGACCTTTGTTCCTTTATATGAACTCGTTTTTATGAATATTAAAACTTACCAAATGCCTTTCCAAACATTTTTTGCTCTTTCTATATTTGAGACAAAATTCACAAATGTAAATACAGGGCAGATTCACCATTTCCTGAAAGAGAAACAAATTATGTAGACTCATAAAAATGACAGAGATGATCAAATGGTTGTAGTGCATGTTGCTAAATCTTCACTAAATTCAAAATGTAAATGTCATTCATTATACATCACTATTCATTTAAGGAAATTTATGTACACACGGAAACCAGGTGGTCGGACGATCTTAGTAGTTACAGGAAAACACTGGATGCAGGCTGCTTACAATCGGACGTTCCGAAAAACCGTGAAACGCATAAATAATGACACACGGAAACAAACTTTTTATTTGATATTTCTACCGTGGTCTCAGCATGAGTAACGCGGCGATTTCAGCTTCCTCTTGGTTGGTGTCATCTCCGTCCACCAAGTCCGGCAAGTTGATTTTTACCCAATTGGCTTGTCAAGTAATTTTCAAAAAGATCTGATTCGCAATCCTTTTCGAGGAATAGCCTCTAGGAGAAGATTTCTCAAATCAGATTTTAAAATAAGGTCTTACCTATTTAGATATTTGCAAAAAACCCATTGACCTTTATTTTCAAGCAAGGTCAAGCTTATTTGAGGAAGTGATGTCACGATGAAGATTTTTTGAGTAAAGTTGGCAATTTCTACTTTCAGTACTGTACTGAAGTGCCATTTTTGAAACGCGATGTCACCTAAATTACTGGTTTTTTCCATACAAAAACCGTTCGTTTAGTGACTCCACGTTTCAAAAATGGCACCCCTGTATTATATGTCACTGTCACTGTCATCTACCAACACAACAATTTGACAACAACCAACATACAGACGGTAATTTAAACAGTAGACATTGACAGTTGACAGATGTCATTGTTTTATTAGCGCTAAATTTAAACTTCGATTGCAGTGTGTCGTCACTTCCGGTGTTTTGTTTAAAATTATATAAAAAAATCCTGATAAAACGTAGAATTTTTATAACCAAATTACTTTCTTAAAATTGTCTATATTTTCGATTAAAGGCACTTTTAACACTTTCTTATTTCTTAGTTGACAAGCTAATTATCGTAACACACTACACTCACAGTGTATTTATTCTGTGACAAGAGTCGATATGTGGGTAGGTGGGTTGTGTGTGTGTGTGTGTGTGTGTGTGTGTATTTATATACGAGTATGTGTGTACAGACCGATTCAAACTTAATGGCGGCTCTGAATTTCGCGCGAAGGCTGCGCAGTAGACGAATAAAAGAGTGCGCAGGGACAGTTCGCCTACCCTACTGTCATTTGCAGCTAATGTCCGAGCCGCCATTAAGTTTGAATCCTATTGTAACAAAGTAGGTAGAGCGGTTTCAAATGACTTACCTGTGGATATGGCGCAAAATACCATGGGCGGATTCTATGTCGGCCCAGCTCAATCATTTCTATGTTCTTCATCCGTGTAACCAGGTCGTCGTGGCCGTGCGCCAGCATACTCCCAGATTGCCGCGGTCGGGTAGTAGGAGTCGCCGCGCCACTCGCCGCTTCGGCCTCCGCCGCTTCCAGTGAAGGGGCGACATCTGGCTGTAGACACAGAATTCATATGAGTATTACATATAGGACGGAATATACTAAGGCTGTGACTAAGGTCCCGCGCAGTATGCAACCCCGTCCCCCGCCCTCGCGCCTCTTCCCCATTTTCGCCTTGTGGAGGGTGTTAAGTGCTCGGCTGCGGGCGCCCGGCCGCCTCGACAAGGCGAGAACAGGGATGCGGGGACGAAGAATGGGGACGCATATCGCACGTGGCCTTAAGGATTTCGTTAAGGATTTCGTTCTGTATGTAATACTTTTATTTATTCTTTATTGCAGATGAAAGCAGCATTGATAGTATTTAAGTGGTTTGGAATGAATTTGAGCGAAAAGTTTTTCAACAGGCCGATGTCAGCTCTCCTTAAGAGCGCCCACCTTGCTTTTCAAACAAACGCTCGCACGTGATTATAGCGTTGTGTTGTAACAGAACTTTTTTAGAAACGTTTGAACTAACAAGAATCTTGTGCGCTATTTCTAAGTTTCCATCGAAATCAAAAATTTAAATTTGGAAAAACAAATTCAGTATAGGTCTATAGGCGGCCGCGAGCACTGCGCCGCCGTTGACGAAAGAAGACGTCTCATGGCCGAGTCGGACTCGCCTTATAGACTCACTGTATAGTTTACACAGTACTTACGTCATTGTCCAACGAGTTGGCCTTCCGTTTTCTGTTTATCATTTTCTGCAGCGCGGCCGAGAGCACTGCGCCGCCGTTGACGAGAGAAGACGTCTCATGGTCGAGAGTCGGACTCGCTTTATAGTTTACACAGTACTTACGTTATTGTCCCATGAGTTGGCCTTCCGTTTCCTGTTCACCTTCTTCTGCAGCGCGGCCGAGAGTACTGCGCCGCCGTTGACAAGAGAAGACGTCTCATGGCCGAGTCGGACTTGCCTTATAGACTCACTGTATAGTTTACACAGTACTTACGTCATTGTCCAGTGAGTTGGCCTTCCGTTTCCTGTTCACCTTCTTCTGCAGCGCGGCCGAGAGTACTGCGCCGCCGTTGACAAGAGAAGACGTCTCATGGCCGAGTCGGACTTGCCTTATAGACTCACTGTATAGTTTACACAGTACTTACGTCATTGTCCAGTGAGTTGGCCTTCCGTTTCCTGTTCATCTTTTTCTGCAGTGCGGCCGCGAGTACTGCGCCGCCGTTGACGAGAGAAGATGTCTCATGGCCGAGAGTCGGACTCGCCGGCCGCGATATAAGCTGCCGAGGCTCGCCTGGTAGACTCACTGTTAGCACAGATTAAATAGTTTATACCGCTTGTTGTAAATGTGCCGCCGACATGTACCTACCTACTTGAGGGGGTAACTCAGCTCGCTAATAAGAATAACTTTTAATTTCTTATATTTGAAAATATACATAAAATAATAAATTGTCCATTCGGCTGAACATGCCTGTAAGAAACGGACTTAGTTACATTTTGTAAGGTTCTAGTATGTGTCAACCGTATATTTAAACCGCTGGTATTCTTCTTCTTCTTTCTTGCCTTTTCCCTATTTAGGGTCAGCTCTGGTATTTGACGCTTTAAATAATAAGCACAACAGAAGCTGACGCACACAAACACAAGAATTTAAAGATTCGCCATTGCATATTTCATGTGTAAACTTCATCTAATACATTTTTATTGGATTCTCGTTTCTATACCGATGCATATTTTTGTTTAAACAGAGAAATTCGCAAATCCAAAAGACCGCATTTAGCAAACAATTATCGACGGAAATAGAATTCATTATGAATAAAATAATAATAATTAATGTCTAAAACTTATTTAAATTTATGCTATTTCTATGCATTTTAACCATTAAACCCAATCAATAAACCACTACTCAAAGAGAAAAAAGAAGCTTACCTGCCTATATACATATTAGAAGCGTGTGCAGAACTATTTTTGCAAACCATCACTTTAAAATTTTGCAAACCATCACTTTAAAATACCTGAGTACTAATCTCACGGGAAAATTGAGAAGTAGGGATTGGTTTGTACTGCACTTGATGTCTCAGGTGTGTAAGTGGCATAAACTAGTGTCCGATTCTTCAAGCTACCTAAAGGCATCTGACATAGCTTGACGATTGCCATACAATGATGACAGTCGGGACCAACGGCAAGGTGCTTCCGAAGCACTGTAAAGCTCGAGAATTTTTTATAATACTTGTGGTCACCCATCCGAGTGCGTACCACGCCCGGTGTCGCTTTACTTGAGGGCGCTAGTAATGCGCCGGGCCACTGAGCTCCATCGTCCACATGCTCACAAGAAAGAAACAAAAGATGACCTTTTTTATTTAAATTGAATTTAATTCTTAAACCTTTATAGATGGCTTTTTATCAATTAGTTTTATGCCTTCTTTACATAGGGCGCACTGTAAGTTTCCGGAACTGGCCACTTACATAAACAATATTTAAAAATTTATTGCAACATTTGAAAATAGAACTCTTTGGCTGTAGAATGCAGTTTGTTTCATCTGACTGTCTTTTGTTTTTACCTTGTGGCGCCATTTAAAAAATTGTGTGTCTGCATCAACATGGATTTAACTCGGGAAAATTTTCGTAGTATGATTTTCTACGATTTTAAGTGTAATTTGACAGGTCAACAGAGCATCGCTCGGCTTGAAACAGCTTTTGGCAATGAAGCACCATGCAAGACAACTGTTTATAGCTGGTTTGCAGAATTCAAGCGTGGTCGTATCAATCTCAGTGACGAATCTCGCGATGGTCGGCCGTCCACCGCTGTGACCAACAAAAACATCGATGCTGTGCGCCGTATGATTGAAACAGACAGGCATGTGACCTACCATGAAATTCGCGCATCCTTAGAAATAGGCATGAGTCAAATACAATTAATCCTACACAAACATTTGGGTGTGAGAAAGCTGTGCTCGCGGTGGATCCCACACAACTTGACCGAGGCTCAAAAAACGGACCGCGTCACTTGGTGCAGTGCCATGCTTACCAGATTCAACGAAGGTGCGTCAAATTTGGTGTGGGACATAGTAACAGGTGACGAAACATGGATTTATTGCTACGATCCCAAAACAAAGCAGCAATCGAGCGTATGGGTCTTTCAAGATGAGCCGAAACCAACCAAAGTGGCGCGCGTGAAAAGTGCATCTAAGCGGATGATTGCTTCTTTTTTTAATAAAACTGAACACGTGGCTACTGTTGCTTTAGAGAATCGTCGTACAGTGAATAGTGACTGGTACACGACCATTTGTTTGCCGGAAGTTATTGACGAACTCCGTAAAAATAACCGTAAACGCCGTATCATCCTGCACCACGACAATGCTAGTTCTCACACGGCCAGACAGACAAACGACTTTTTGAAGGCGAAAAATGTAGAACTCATGAGTCATCCTGCATACAGTCCCGACCTGGAACCTTGTGACTTTTTTCTGTTCCCAAAAATTAAGAACCAATTACGCGGTCAACGATTTTCATCACCAGAAGAGGCTGTCGAGGAGTATGAAAAACACGTTTCAGAGGTCACCACAGAGGAGTGGCACAAAAGTTTTCAAAACTGGTTTCATCGAATGAAAAAGTGCATAGACGCCAAGGGAGATTATTTTGAAAAACAATAAATTAATTTTGTACCTTTAATAGTATTTTTTCATATTCATTCCGGAAACTTATAGTGTGCCCCACGTATAATAGTAAATGTAAATTACCATATAAAACTGTAAGCATGGTGGTCTAGTTGACTCTTAATGTACAGGCACTACAGGTCACCTCACCCACCAAAACTAGTGGAGGCTTAACCGGAGAAGCAAAAAAAGTAAAGTGATAAAACAGAACATACCATGTGCAGATTTTTGAGCAGAACCATTGAGTGCATTGCTAGGATGGAGCTTTTCAGGTATTTTGGGTGGGGTCGGGTGGCTCACGTTAGTGGCTTTATGGCTATTGCTACTAGACTTCTGCGTGTCATTGCTGACACTGTCATCTGCCAACAAAACACCATAATCAACATTTATTATTTGCACATTATCTCGCATAATCATATTGAATAAAAATATATGAAAAAATGTGCAAATTACATATATACAAATACTTTTAGTACATTGATAAATTTTACATTGTGTCAGTTACAATAGTGTAAAAAACACAATAATAATAAAGAAAATTATATGACCTGTTATTACTTTGTTAGATGTCAAGGCAAGGCATTCAACACAAGTATAAGAACATTCAAAGTTACAGCATAAAATGTATGGGATTTGGCTGGCTGATGTACAAAAGTAATATAATAATTATGATACAATCCATTGGTAATATACTGGTACTGTATGTTCAAGTTGTATGCTGTCAATAGAAAAAAACTAATGACAGCTGCTTAAAGCTTGCTGAACAAGGATCACACATTACAAATTAAAATTTTTACTTTTTTTCCAGCATTACAAGTAGCGGGACTTAAGTTTAGCGCTGAGCGATATGTAGAGGGGTACTGCGCATTTACTTTCATGCTTTATAATAACTATACTAAAAAAAAAGAATAAAGAAATTAAACACATACACACACTTAGCTGGACCACTGGTACTATTAAAGACTTCCAATATACCTAGTGCAAAAATTGGATCATCGAAGTGAAGCGACTTCTCTCTTGATTATTGAAGTAAGAAACAAATTGAAGTATTTAAAACAAAATCAAATGTGAAATGTCCAGTAATATGAATAACTAGCTGGTGCCCACGACTTTTATCTGCGCAGTTAGCCTGTGTGTTATTCTGATGTATGCTATATTATTGCAAAGTTTCATTAAAATCCATTCAGTAGTTTTTACATAAAAGAGTAACAATAAACATCCATTTATCCATTCTTACAAAACTTTCGCATTAATAATATTAGTAGGATAGTCATTGTAATTGTGAAAGTCTAAAATCAGTTAATGCATTCAACATTCAATTATTAATATTATTAAGAGCCCACTAGATCACGTTGTTGGGCAAAGGCTCTCGGCTGTTCGTCTTTTTGTTCGTTCGTCGGTTGTGTCCTTTCGCGTGTCAGTCCTACAAGTGAGTGTCTAGCTAGAACATCACGCCAACTGTGCCTTGGTTTCCCAGAACGCCGATTTCATTTGTTAAAAATGATGATGAGAATTCAAAATCAGAAAATGCATATACTTATTGAAAAAACATGCAGAGCAGCTAATTAGTATTGCACATTTCAGAAAGCTCTTATATGTACATACTCTACCAATGGATTGTAAAAACTGTAATACTAACATGCAAAAAGTAAATTCAAAACCTTTCAATCAAACACCACTAAAAAGGTACATTAAGCAAATACTTTAAAAAAGGTCAAGCTGAATCTATTACATTATATCTAACACATTTGGCCAAAAAGCTGAATATTTAATTTATACTTAAATAATAAAATAATAGAAATTTTAAAAAGTGCACACAAAGTCCTTAAAAGATTTTAAAAAAGAAACTAAGTAGAAACAACATAGCAAAACACACATACTAATAAAATGAGGCATCACTCCACCTCCTGAACCAATATGTGTCTTCTTTGGAGTGGTGGTGCCCCCAGTGGGCGCTCCGTCTCTTCTCGGAAACTGTACCTTGCGCGTGTCCAGCCATGACTCACCAACCCACTCGTCCAGACGTTTGTTGACTGAAAAATTAAAAAACCATTCATCGGAAGATAGGATTCTGCTTTTTTTAAAGATTATACTTGCTAGGGAATTTCATTGTTCATTCACTGTGACCAAATCAAATTTTCTTTAAAAGTATATTATTACAATATCTTGCATGACATTCATAAATGTACATAATAAAAGACTAGCAAACTAAAAATATAGGTAAGTACCGTTTAAGTTAAATTCTTGATATTTCCTACATCTAATGCAAAACAATAATATTTTTGTCAATGATATTGAAGTCAAACATGTAAAATTACTTACAATCAACATAGTGGACATAGTATCCTCGTTGTCCTCGAATTTCTTTGATGCTAATTATTTCCGCGAGTGGCCAGTCATCTCCACCCTGCATACGCACGGGCAAGCGACATCCTTCCACTAACGCTGTCTGGGGGTCCAACAAACAATGAGATCAGTGTCATTAATTTTTTAACAAAAATATGTGTAAAGATTTTTAATATTTACCGTGGAGTCACAAAATGTTGTAAGTTCATCGTCATTATCGTTCATTTTGATAAATAAACGATAAATTGATGAAAATATAAAATAAAATCCCACAGCACTCAACAAACACAAAAACGTCAGTAAACTGTCGCTGTCAGTCAAGTGTCATTGTCAATTTAGTCATATGTCAAGAACACTAAAGTGCTGCCAGTTAATAGAAACGTATCGATTTATTCATAAAAGCATTAAAAATCGGTACAACTATTTGAAAGTAATTGGGGGTTAATGCTTGAAAGTTAGGGTTTTTTAATTTACCTGGTAAGTAATAAATGGCTCTTTCGACGTAAATTATACTTAACAGATGTTGAAATATTTAGTTCTGACTAGAGATGGGCGGTGGGTATATACCCAATCTACCCATTTGGGAATATACCCGGTAGATTGGGTAAATACCCGGTAAATACCCGTATCTACCCATTTGGTGGGTAGATTGAATTTTATGAGTAATTACTTCGCAATTCGTGTCCGAACGTGTGTGCAAGGGCTCTAAAATGCTTAAAATACAGGTAGACGTCAAATCTGACATTAAAGTATATGAAACCACCATACTAATCATACTTTGAAAGTAGGCTTCTTTGATTTATTAACATTTTTTGCTGGAAGGTGCGCAAATACATACTAATAGGTGTTTCAATGAGCAATCAGACATCAAATGCGATGTAAATATATAAGCACCCTCATATATATAGAGAGTAGGTATCTTTGACTGCTCATAAAAAAGGCAAAACTACTGATTTCGGGGTTGGTCTCGGAACAAAAGATATTTGTATAGACAAGTTCTTCGATCCCCTATCATTTTGTTATAACATTTCCCACAAAATAGAATGCCGGGTATTTACCTGTATCTACCCGTTGTATGGCAACATACAAATTAACAGGTCTAAGTTTATATTTTTTGCTGGCAAATGTTTGTAGACCTAATGATATAGTAAAATAAGCAATCAGACATCAAATGCGATGATAATATACGAGCACTCTCATACATATATAGAGAGTAGGTATCTTTGACTGCTCATAAAAGACCCAAAACTACTGATTTCGGGGTGGGCCTCGAAACAAAAGATATTCATATCAATTAGTTCTTTGATCCCCCATCAACTTATTATAACATTTCCCGCAAATTGTATGCCGGGTATTTACCTGTATCTACCCGTTGTATGGGAACATACAAATTAACAGGTCTAAGTTTATATTTTTGCTGGCAAATGTTTGTAGACCTAATTATATAGTAAAATAAGCAATCAGACATCAAATGCGATGTCAATATACGAGCACTCTCACACATACATAGAGAGAAGGTATCTTTGACTGCTCATACAAAAGCCAAAACTACTGATTTTGGGGTTGGTCTCGGAACAAAAGATATTTATATCAATGATTTCTTTGATCCCCCATCAACTTATTATAACATTTCCCGCAAAATAGTATGCCGGGTATTTACCTGTATCTACCCGTTGTATGGGAACATACAAATTTACAGGTCTAAATTATATTTTTTGCCGGCAAATATTTGTAGACCTAACTAGATGTTAAAATAAGCAATCAGTTGTCAAATGCGATGTCAATATACGAGCACCCTCATACATGTATAGAGAGTAGGTATCTTTGACTGCTCATATAAAAGCCAAAACTACTGATTTTGGGGTTGGTCTCGGAACAAAAGATATTTATATCAATGAGTTCTTTGATCCCCCGTCAACTTATTATAACATTTCCCGCAAAATAGTATGCCGGGTATTTACCTGTATCTACCCGTTGTATGGGAACATACAAATTTACAGGTCCAAGTTTATATTTTTTGCTGGCAAATATTTGAAGACCTAATTAAATGTTAAAATAAGCAATCAGTCATCAAATGTGATGTCAATATACGAGCACCCTCATACATGTATAGAGAGTAGGTATCTTTGACTGCTCATCCAAGAGCCAAAACTACTGATTTCGGGGTTGGTCTCGAAACAAAAGATATTCGTATAGACGAGTTCTTCGATCCCCTATCATTTTCTTATAACATTTCCCACAAAATAGTATGCCGGGTATTTACCCGTATCTACCCGTTGTATGGGAACATACAAATTTACAGGTCTAAGTTTATATTTTTTGCTGTCAAATATTTGTAGACCTAACAAGATGTTAAAATAAGCAATCAGTCATCAAATGCGATGTCAATATACGAGCACCCTCATACATGTATAGAGAGTAGGTATCTTTGACTGCTCATCCAAGAGCCAAAACTTCTGATTTCGGGGTTGGTCGCGGAACAAAAGATATTCGTATAGACGAGTTCTTTGATCCCCCGTCAACTTATTATAACATTTCCCACAAAATAGTATGCCGGGTATTTACCCGTATCTACCCGTTGTATGGGAACATATAAAGTGACAGGTCAAAGTTTATATATTTTGCTGGCAAATGTTTGTAGACCTAATTATATGTTATAATAAGCAATCAGATAACAAATAAGATGGTATTTGTATATTTTATATGGATATCATCAGTGATTTTTAATGTTTGTTATTTTTTCTTTTAGAGATTATCATTGTTTTATACATTAAATAACCTTTTTGTATATTACTACACATAAATAGTGGACCCGCACTAAATTTTAAATAAATTTTCCAATCTACCCACCCAAACGGGTAGATACGGGTATATACCCGGTGCATATCGGGTAAATACCCAAGCGTGGGTAAATACCCGGGTAGATGCCCATCTCTAGTTCTGACGCTCATCACCAAATTATGGCTATCAATCTTAAAGACGAAATTTTGTCTTATTTGTTCGAAAACGTTTTAATTTTTTTTTAATTTTTTTTCATTTATCTGAAATTTCATTTGTAAACTTATTGCAAAACCTTCAATAACTATATGTTTTGAAATCCTACTTGTTTTTGTCCGAAGATATTAATGGAAGATTTAGATGTCATAAACATATTTTGTAAATTATCAAAAGATTTTTCTTATTTGACATCTTATTAAAATCTATCATCTCTTTTCAACACGCAAAACGGCTAACATGAAATTATAATTATATTTTTTATATTATTTGTTAAGTTACTATAGTTACTAAAGGCTGTCTACCTTGGCACTCGACGGCCGCTGCCGCGGCACGCTCGCTTCGCTCGCTCAGGCGGTGCCGTGCGGTGGTCGCAGTTCTAACATAACCTAACCTCTAGTTCTTAGTTTGATCATAAAAATACATCGGTTGTTATTTTTATTAAAAAATATATAGCTTAATAATTCATGTAATAGGTGTTTTTTTTAAATTATGACTTTATGGAACACATTTGTTTAGAATACGAAACAGTAGCTTAATAATAATAGTAAATAAGTTACTTCGAGTATAGTTCCTAGTTAGATTTTATTTTCGTAAAAAAAATATTTTTAATATTCGGCTATGTGTTTTTATGGAAGATGAAACATATGTAAATGAGTTTATGGATGAGGAAAAATATGTAAAATAATCAGTTTGGTATTTCTATAAACCGAAAAGTTCGATAAATTGTTTTCGATCATCTGAAATTCGAACAGTAAAGTTTCGTAACAACGATAGCTTACCCCATATGATATAGTCGGGGTTTTTTTTTAATTTGCTTGGCAATCAAATGAACTTCTAACTGACCGAGCGAGCGAAGCGGCAAAGTCTTTGTTTTAGCTTGGCCAAAAATGCTTTGGTACGTCTGTTTGTTCTCCTCTAGAGGTCGCATTTATCCGGTTCTCGTGAAATTTTGGGAGTAGTTAGGTTTGATAAACGCAAATCAATAATCGAGCTATATTTTAGTATTTTTTAAATGTCGGACTTGGCCGGCCTCCACAGGGGCCTTAGTGCCTTGGATTAAATGGCACTTACAACCATTTTGTATTTGTAGTGATAATTAATTATAGGAATTTTTATTTATATTGCTATTTTTTTAATTACATAGAATTTTTTCTATTCAATAGACGGATTTTTTCACCAGCCTTATCAAAAGATGAATAGTCCAGTTTGTTTATAAAGAGATCTATTCGACTTGAGCGTCTAGAGTTCGAATTCCACCGAAAGGTGTTTTCTTTTTAGTACAATGATTTTTTTTTTATTTTCGAGTTTTTTTTAAAGTATACATAATTGTTTTCTTGGGAATTATGTAACTACAGGAAACATTCGTTCTTTAAGTTTGCGAGGTCTACAATTCACACAGTCGCTAGTAATATGCTTTACAGAAAATTAAGCAATGTCAATGAATTTTGAACGCAGCGAAACTAAAAACGTGTAGTATTAGTTTTCCAAGTCACGCTCGCCAAAGTGTCAGCGTAACCAATACTGTTTTACGCAGAAAACTTTGTCAAAGATTTAAAAAAAAGTATTACACCCATAAATAAGCGGCCAAGTGCGAGTCGGACTCGCCCATGAAGGGTTCCGTAGTAACAAATAACATAATATAAAAGTCTTGTAGTATGTTTTTTTTTTAATTTTTATATTTGATTTATTGAATGAAAGGTAAATTACCGTTTATGATTTATGACGTATTAAAAAAAAACTACTTACTAGTTATCGTTCAAACCAATTTTCGCTGGTAGTTTTTATGGTAATGAACATCATATATTTTTTTAGTTTTATGATTCCCTTATTTTAGAAGTTACGGGGGGGGGGGACACACACTTTTTTCCACTTTGGAAGTGTCTCCCGCGCAAAGTATTCGGTTTAGAAAAAAATGCTTTTAGAAACCTCAATATCATTTTTGAAGACCTTTCTATAGAAACCCCACACGTATGGGTTTGATGAAAAATAAATTTTTGAGTTTCAGTTCTAAGTATGGGGAACCCCCAAATTTTTTGTTATTTTTCTGTTTTTGTGTCGAAACCTTAATGCGGTTTACATAATACATCTTCTTACCAAGTTTCAACAGTATAGGTCTTATAGTTTCGGAAAAAAGTTGCTGTGACATACGGACGGACAGACAGACAGACATGACGAATCTATAAGGGTTCCGTTTTTGCCATTTGGCTACGGAACCCTAAAAAGCAGCGTAAAACGGAACTGATTCTCCATGACAGTGTGACAAAAGTAAGTTAAAAATTGCGTAAGGTATGTTGGGGTAAGAGCGGATCGGGGGAAGGGCGAATAGTTATAATAACTCCCAAACTTATTACTATTTTTTAATAGTTTCAACAAAGGCAAAAACGCTATTTTGTTGTGCTTCAAGATTTAATCTGCAGTGTTTGTTATACGCAATAACACGTGTACAGAAGGGCAGAATGTGAAAGTGTCCAATTTTGCGTCGATTTTGTTAAATAAGCTCTTTCCCCTGGGAGTATATCTTAGTATGCAGAAGGTGTATTTTCAATCTGGTGAGTTTTTTGTGCTTATTGTTCATATTTTTTAGGTAAGAATAGTGAATAACATAAAGTTTAGGTTTTAGATTTCAATTATGAAAAGCGGAAGAACGGACGTATTACGCTTTTTAAAAAAGAAAAATGTGATTGCCGGCCAAAATACTTAAGAATCAAGACTGTTGCACAAGTATAATTTGACTGGGGTTAGAGCGTAGTACGATTGAAGCAATAGAATTGATTTTAGCATATAAACCGCTCTTCCCCCGATATAGTCCGCACTCTCCCTGGTAAACAAAACACTACCTTCTCAATTAGACCTCATTTTGACAGAAATACACTCATTATAAAGTATTTAATTATTTATATACATGAAGCGCGGTCATTCGTTTTTGCATAAAAATATTTTATAAGTCAATTTACAAATTAGAATATAGAAATAAAAATATTTTTTTAAATTTTTTTAAAGTCTTTCAAGAAGATCAAAAAACCATCCGCTCTTATCCCAACATACTGTGGGACCTTCCGCTTAAAGTACCTAGCAGATTTTTTTCATGTACGGTGAATGGCGACTCCTTCCGAGAGAATTTGGTGGCATATTTTGTTAATTATAAGTGATGTTCTGTACTTTTTGTTATTGTATATATGCTCCAAATAAAGATTTTCTATTTCTATTTCTATTTCTAATTTGAGATAACTGAGTATGTAGCTATTTAAAATAATAAGTACCTGGGCGACCGAGCTTTGCTCGGTTACATCTCAAACATTAACTAATTTTTTTAAAACTTTTCTAAAAACAATGCAAAATAAAAAAAGATATATAAACTTAAACATAAAAAAAACAAAAGTAAGTCACCGAGTGGGATTCGAACCCGTAACACTCTTTCTAGCGGTCGCTATCCTTAACCACTGAGCTAAATCAAGACGGTCGCGGCGCGACGAAATTAGCGACCATATTCTGCGTGGAAAGAAAAACGCATGAAAACTCGAAAACACGCGTTTTCCCAAACATAAAACTAATCTAGATCGATTGTTTACCCCCGAAAACCCCCATATACAAATTTTCAGCGAAATCGTTAGAGCCGTTTTCGAGATCACAGAAATATATAAATATACATACAAGAATTGCTCATTTAAAGGTATAAGATATATTTAAGAAGAAACTTCAAAAGGCCTAATTCTCAAGTGATAACTCAATAACTTTTGAACGGCTGAACTGATTTTCATCAAACGTAGCTATAGCACCAAAAGGGAACTTGCTTTCACGTAAAAAAACTCATTGAAATTGATCTATCAATTCGAGCGCTACGATGACACACAGACAGACATTAGCGTCAAAATTATAACAATCAAAATAACGGCATAATCCAAAATTCATTATCCACTATTCTGAATACCGATTTAAATCAACAGTCTGTTTGGAATCAAGCCTCCTTGCTAGTCAGGTTAGGAGGACCAGGAATCCGCAAAATTTCCAGTGTCGCTTTGCCTGCCTTTTTGTCTTCCGTCCATAGTGTTCAAATACTTTTAAACAAAATAATAAAATATTCTACTTTGGAAATATCCTATGCGACGGAGGCCAAAACCGCTTGGTCAGAGGCATCCCAAAATTCAAAATTTCCCGAACACCCTTCCTCGCAGAGACAGTGGGACGAGCCGCTTTGCAGACTTGTACAGAGTAATGTCTTACAATCTTCTGACAACAACTCTGTAGAGCGCGCTCGTCTCATTGCAACTGCTGAGTGGGAGTCTGGCTTGTGGTTGCAGGTTCTGCCTTCCTGGAACATTGGGACTTTCCTGGATGACCACACATTTCGTTTGGCGACACGCTTACGTTTAGGAGCAAAGACAAACGTTCCACATCTTTGCCCTTGCGGTGACACTGTCGACCAGTTCGGTCACCACGGACTCTCGTGCACGAAGAGCGCCGGCCGAATGGCACGTCATGCTAATTTAAATAATATAGTACACCGCGCTCTTGTCACCATCGGGTTGCCAGCAATTTTAGAATGGCCCGCGATGATGGCAAGAGACCGGATGGTATGACGCTTGTGCCGTGGAGGTTGGGAAAGCCGTTGGTGTGGGACGCTACGTGTGTCGATACTCTGGCGGCCTCCCATCTTCACGGCACAAGCTCTAAGGCTGGCGCAGCTGCAGCCGCTGCGGAAACCCTAAAACGGCGCAAATATGAATGCTTAGGGAATGGCTTCATATTTGAGCCGTTTGGGGTTGAGACTTTAGGTCCGTGGGGACCATCAACTCACAAACTTTTTAAATTTTGTAACAAAAAATTAGTCGAGGTGTCGGGTGACCCAAGGGCTGGCAATTATTTCGCCCAACGAATAAGCATTGCCATCCAACGTGGCAATGCTGCCAGCCTTTTGGGCACTCTACCGCAGGGCAATGATCTGGAAGACGTTTTCTATTTGTAAGGTTTTTCTTTTTTATTTTTAATATTTGTTTAGTTTAATTTAGATTTTAATTTAGTTTTTAATTTAGTTGTTAATTGAGGAAGATTAAACTGTTATTTAAAATAAAAATAAAAAAATAAAAAAAAACAATCAAAAAGGGTTTTGTTTGTTTTGTTTGTTTGTTAAATCTTTATTGTACATAAACACAAGACAATAAAATACATGTTAGAAGTAGAAAACAGTACAAAGGCGGACTTATCCCAGATAGGGATCTCTTCCAGTCAACCTTAATTAAGAGGACAATTTACAACACAGGGTAGAGAGTGGGTACAATAACTATAGAACAGAAAACAGAATCCAATTAAACCTAACTACTTTACTACACTAAAAACAATTTAAAATCTTACTTATACTTGTAACTACAAAAACTATAACATAATAAATATAAATACATAAAATATACATATGTAATAAATAATATATAATAAATATATAGTAAATATATACTAATTACACATACACTTATACACATATATATACAACTCAACTCAAATCTTCCGACTTTTCCAGAAGCTTCCTAATTTTGAATTTAAAAGAATGCAAAGACGACGACATTTTAATTTCTAACGGCAGTTTATTCCATAGCCTTGCTGCATAAACTGCGAAAGACTTATTATAGCCCTGGGAGGAGTGAGCGGGTATGTGCAGCATCGGGTTGTTACTAGATCGAAGGCGGGAGTCAATGTCACGAAATGAAAATTTTTCGGTAAGGTATTTAGGAGAGGAGGGGTTAAATAGGACTTTAAAAAGGAAAGAGAGGATGTGAAGGTCACGACGAGTTTCTATACGTAACCAATTTAGCCGCGAGCGAAACTCAGAGATATGGTCAAATTTTCTGAGATTATACACATACCTTATGCACATATTCTGAATAATCTCTAGTTTGTTTGTCAGTTCGTCAGTCAGGTCTAAGAAGGCAACATCTGCGTAGTCGAGGACAGGGACAAGTAGTGAACGAGCCAACAAGGCTTTTGTATCGGTAGGCAGAAAGTTTTTTAATCGTCTTAAAGAATGTAAGGATACAAATATCTTTCGACTCAGCTCACAGATTTGCGGGGACCAGGAAAGGGTTTCATCCATGATGATGCCCAGGTTGTTGACTTTAGTCGAAAAAGGAATTATATTATTGTCAAGTACAACATTTGGGAAATCCATGGACTTAAATTTAGAAATGAAGTAGGGGCTTCCTATTACAATCGCTTGGGACTTAGCTGCATTGACCATTAGCCCGAAGTTTTTTGACCACTCTGCGATAGTCGCAAGGTCGGTGTTGATAACGCTAATGGCGTGATGAATATCGTCGAGAGGGGCGGTCGTATAGATCTGAAGATCATCAGCGTATAAATGAAAAGAAGAAGACAGTGAGGCCGTAATGCCATCAATGAAAATCGAGAAGAGAATAGGAGACAGTATACCTCCTTGCGGGACTCCAGCAGAGAGGTTACACCAATCAGATCTACAATTATCAATTTTCACTAGCTGCCGACGTCCCTCTAAATAGGAGCGAAACCATGTTAGTGTAGCCGGGGAAAAATTAAGTGAATACAGAATGGCTATTAGGATATCAAAGTCAATAGTGTTAAAAGCATTAGAAAAGTCCAGCAGCACGAGAAGTGTGAGTTTTTTATCATCAATGTTTAGACGAATGTCATCTGTAATTTTCACGAGCGCTGAGGTAGTACTATGACCCACACGAAAGCCAGATTGAAAAGGACTTAACATATTATATTTATTCAGGTGTTTTGACATACACTGTTGTACGTGGTGTTCTATTATTTTTGATAATAAAGGAAGGATGGAGATGGGACGAAACTGGGAAAGTGAAGAAGGATTGGGTTTTTTGGGGAGGGGGATAATGTGAGCACTTTTCCAAGCAGTGGGAAACACACCAGACTTTAAGGAGCAGTTTACAATATTGGTAATAAAAGGAGATATGAAAGTCGCTATTGGTTTTAACATATCTAGTGAAATGTCATCGTTGCCAACAGCTTTAGTCTTAATGGAGTTAATTATTTTAACGACGTCGTCCTTTGTGATTGCGGCAAAATTAAAAGGGGGATGATCGGAAGGATCTTTATTGTATAAGCTGCTAAGAGTGGCATTCTTGACGTTAGGAGGGAAGTTAACTGCTGGAGTAGAGAAAAGTGCATTTAACTTATTGGCATCTACCTGGAAATTGGTCTCGGAACACTGTTTGCCTATGCCTTGACTCTTTAAAAACCTCCATACTTTATTAGGTGGGCAATCTTCGATATTATTGTGAAAGTGTTTCCGTTTAGCATCACGGCATTTACGACTGCACAAGTTACGCAGGCTGACGTACGACTCCTGATTGGAGCTGGAAGGACAATGACGCAGGCTTAACTTGGCCTTATCTCTCCTAGCCATTAGCATTTTGATCTCGGGTGTCAGCCACGGGGCTGGATAGTGTTTAACGCGCACCGGATGAAGAGGAGCATGCTTGTCGTAAATAGATGTGAGAATAGTATTGAAGGCTGCCTACCTTTAAATCCACCTCAGGAGCGTCCAGTACAGTATGCCAGTCTGCTTGAGAAATATCGATCATGAAGCTTTCCTGGTCAATATTCTTGAAGTTGCGAAGCATCATTACCTTATGTCTTCGTTTGGGGTGGCGAAGTTTAAATGATGCGAACACCAGGTCATGAGCCGAAAAACCAGGGGCATTGAACTGACCATGACTAGCCACAAGTTCAGGAGAGGAGGTGATTATCAAGTCCAGTAGGGAAGGAGGACCATTATGGGGAAAATGAGTTGCACTGAGAGGAAGAGAGTGTAAGTCTAAAGAATGAAGAAGAGAAAGGAGAGAATCCGAACGCGAGTCGTTTTTAAGAAGGCAGGTGTTAAAGTCTCCCATTATGATGAGATGGTCGTACTGCGAACGGTATTCTGATAGAAGAGTGTCAAACGAGTCAAAATAATTGACTCGAGAAGAAGGACTGTAATAGACACCTAAGACGATTTTCGTAACGTGGAGAGATACCTCAAGGAAAAGGTGCTCAGGACCCTGGAAGTCAGGAGAGGATTGTGACAGGATCTGACAAGGAATATCACTCCGCAAGTAAACTGCCACGCCTCCATAACCCATCATCCTGGCAGTACCATCAACACGGTAAACGTCACAGGTTCTGTCATTTCTGAGTAGCCGGTAGCCAAGGAGAGGATACAAAGTTGACGGTAAAGAGGGTTTCAAAAATGTTTCAGAGATCAGAATTGCGTGTATATTAGAGTTAGAAAAGGTAGCTAATAATTCAGCGTAGTGACTTGCCACACTCTGAGCATTGATATGCACAACATTAAAATTTTTTGACAATGAACGAAAAGTTATCGTCAAATGGTCATTGAGAGTGGGCATGTCATTAACATCGTCGTTCTCTGCACTCAAAAAGCTACAAGGAGAAGAGGAAAGAGAGTAATATTCAGGATCAGAAGCAGTGCTTAGTACATCTGACATTGAGTTGAGTATAATAATATATATATACGTTATGAAGTAAAATTACTGATAACAGAAATAATAATATATATAATAAATTTTTAAATAACTGCACTGACGTCGAGTTAATAACCCAACATTAGTAGTTTCTCGCCAGAATAAATTTTTTTAGACTAAAAACATTAAGACACTCAATGCACAATTTGTACCAGCGCTTAACCCTTAACGTTTAACTAAAACCTGGCAATGAAAGATTCCTGCTTATAAAGTTATTTTAGAAATGCACTAAAATTATTAAGTCGAGCTGAGTAGGAATTTCAGGTAATCGGTTAACTTGTTCCATATCGATACATCAACTTTTATCGATTTATTATATTATCATGATTGAGAATTCTTCTTGCGAATTGCAACACTTAAAAGTAACCTCAATGTTTAAATTTATTATTTAGGTATTTCTATTTGAATTGAATTTGTTGAATAAAATAAAATAGCTATATTTATCGCTGTGTAATTATTTACACAAAATTGCTAATCTAATTATTACTCTATAATAAACAATGGCGACTCCAGGAGAAATGAGCGAGGCTGACCAAATCAAAACTGTGAGTTAGTCCTACTTGTAATACTTACCTATAAACTTTAAGGTTTGACTTGACTTTAAGAATTCCGTGCCTACTTAAGTTAAATTTTCTACCTGTAAAATCTTCACAAGGCAGCCATACATAATTCTTCATTCTAAGCCATGTAGTACTGGTACCTTCTAAGACTTATATGCTTACCATCATATTTTGCCATTCAATTTCTTTAGGTTTATAATAACTAGCTGCGCCCCGTGGTGTTACTATGTGTTGAACGAGGGTGTAAGCTTCCTGCATACCAAATTTTATCAAAATTGGTTCAGCTGTTTGCGCGTTAAGAAGTAACAAATACACATACACGCTTACAAACTTTAGCCTTTATAATGTTTCGCCTTTAAAATTTGTGAAATCATACTAATGTGATTTCACAAATTGAATTACACGAGGGAAATCATGGAGAAAAATAACATAAAAAATTACACAGGAAATAAAACTAGTTCCTATAATATTTATTACAATATAATTATCCTATAATATTTATTACATTGATTACATACAATATAATTCATGTGATCAATTATTATTTTAATATGGACAACTACTAACTATACATTAGTTATTAATTGTTTTTTATTTTCAGTTCAAAGATTTTCTTGTACAGTACAATAAGCTGTCAGAGCTATGCTTCAAAGACTGTGTTCATGATTTCACATCGAGGACACTGCGATCTTCAGAGGTATGTTTAAAGCAGAAATTTGTTGGTGTTGTATATTAAAATCAAATTTCATTCCCATCATTTTAGCTGTTTAACATCCACTGCTGAACATAGGCCTCTAAATTTTCAGTCCAGAGTTATTTAGAAACTTTTTTCAAAACTTCAAAATAAGTAACTGTAATTTGAACCTTGGGCACAGATTAACTAGTACTTACTGGGGTTCTCTGGGGATGATGATGATGATGATGATAGTGATCTAATATAGCCCATGGTTCAATTTATAACAGTTATGTTCCTTCCATATTGTATACTAGCCGAAGCCCGCGACTTCGTTCGCGTGGACTTTGTGTCTCTGGAAAATGCTCATCAGGCTGAACCACTTTTACTAAGGCGGCATTTTTATATCTCTTATAATTTAGCTGGACCATTATGGTTCTGCATCAGGCGTTCCATTTTCCAAAATCATTTATACCTTATATGTTGCCCAGGCTTAATAGCTATATAACAAAAAAAGTTTCATTCGAATCCGTCCAGTATTTCCGGAGATTAGTGTGTACATACAGACAAACAGACATACAGACAAACAGACAAACAGACAGACATTTTTTTTTAAATTCTTACTCTTTTACTACGTCTCCATCGCCCCCAATATTTTTTTTGGAAATTTATTTAATGTACAGACACACTTTTTTTACTGTTTTATTATATGTATAGATTTATTTAGTTATCTTAAGATACTACTTCCATTGTTTTATTATTAAGTCAATTTGAGTCTGATATTGGCGGGTTTCAAAAGTATTGTATGCCTAGCTGGTCACTTCTAATCAGTTGCTTTTCTTTTGCCCAAAATACTAATAATAATGAACAATATTTAAAGTACATTGTCATTATTTATCTGTGTGTCTGTATATATCTATTTATTACTAGCCGAAGCCCATGACTTCATTTGCATGGACTTTATGACTCTGGAAAAGGCTCATCAGTTGAACAACTTTAACTAAGGCATCATTTTTAAATTTCTTATAGTTTAGCTGGACCATTATGGTTCTGCTTCAGTTGGACCATTATGGTTCTGCATCAGTTGTTTCATTTTTCAAAATCAGTAATACTCTATATATTGCCCAGGCTTAAACAGCTCTATATAACAAAAAAGTTTTTTCTAATCCATCGAATACTAGATATTAGCGTGTACAATAAAAAAGGCAGATATTTTTTTAAATTATTATTCTACACAACATTTACTATGTTTATACATCACCCGAAAGTATTTTGGAAACAGACACATTTTTTTTCCTCTATTATGTGTATATATCTATCTCTATTATAGTATAAAAATCAAATTGCTTTTTTTATTTCAGGAAAAATGCACTTTAAATTGCATGGAAAAGTATCTACGGACAAACCAGAGAGTTTCACAACGGTTCCACGAATTCCAGATGATTGCCAATGAAAATATGTTAGCATTGACACAGAAATCAACAAGCTAAGTTTAGAACAATACCAAAGTTGTATTTATTTTTTTGTTAGACTCTGCCAAGTTTTTGGCACAAATAAAATTGTTGATTTGTATGAATGTTTTTACACATTATGCTCTTCAATGTCGAGTTCTTTGTTGGTCTGGAGAGCAAAGACAATGCAGATGTCTTATTTGCGCCATTGGCCTTCTGGCCAATGGCGCAAATAAGACATTGGGTATTGAGCCATTGATGGTTTAAATGTAACTAATAAGTTTTATTTGGACCATTACTTTAACACATCCTATCTAAGTATATATATATATATCTTAGTGCTGTTCTGACAGAAAAGAAAATTCTTCGAATGTACGAGCTACTTCTTTTCCCGCGCAGGTCGTAAAAGCCGATCATGGGAAGAGGCAAAAATACGAATCATGCTAAAAGGCGATGCGATACGGGGGTATTTAGATTCGTTATTTTACGAGCCGCGACCCGTTCACCCACCAGCTTTACCCATAAACCCATCAGTGGGTTTATCTTCTCGCTCACCATCCAAAAGCAATATGTACCTACAATGAGAAAGTTTCCAACAACTCAAATAAGACACTTTTTTCTGGACGTCAAAACAAAAATGTTCTATGGGATTTGTATAAAGACTAATGACGTCATAGCGGGTGTTTTGATACAGTTGACATTTTGATGAAGTGGACAATTTGATACAGTGGACATTCTGATAATGGGACATTTTAAAGTGGTCATTCTGATACTGGTGACATTCTGATACTGGTGACATTTTGACACAGTGGACTTTATGCGAGTAAAGGTGTTTCTCGTGTGTATGGCCAACACCGGTGTCAGATTTTTCAAACTGCCTATAAGCATCCGACATAGCTAGACAACTGCTGCTATTACAATGATGTCAGCCGGGAACAACGGCTTTACGCTTGACTTCAGTTAAATAAAAAATTAAACAAATGTTTGTGAAATATTTTATTTAGCAATGGAGGTGTTGAGGAAACTAGTTTGTTTTATTTAGGCATCGCGGTGACATGAGCTTTTGACTGATTTACTGGCATATAGCGGGCCAACATGTCGGCACTTCACTGCGCATGCATAGAATACTCTTCTTTGGGCACGGCTTGTAACATTTCGGTTCTGGTGGAGAGAAATCCAATACAAACGACGCCTGTGAACTTGTGTAATCAAAATGGTAATCATTAAACTTAGCTTCCACACTGTACTTGGCTTTAGAATCTTGTTCTTCATCATCGGTATTCAGAACGTATTTCAAAGGATATGGGCCAGAGGGTGCGTTGCTTATGTTCGAGGGTTTGGTACATATGGTATACTGTCCGCAGTGTCGAATGATTCTTATGAGTGGTTGGCAGGTTGGTGCTCTGCAAGATGCCGTCGAAGGGCAGAGGGCGACACATTTAGGTGGAAAACAGCAGGTCCTGGATGATGGGGCTTTAGAGCAGGTGGAAGGACAAGAGCCACATTCACCTGTTTTCATGCAATTGTGCTGTTCTATTCGTCTGAGGACAGGGCAAGAGATGTGGCCAGGCCGCCATCCACATCTCAGCTGGAACAAACAATAGCCATAATGCAGTTAACAATAACTTCCATGTCGCCATGAATGGAGGTCTTTTATGAAGCTCTATTTTTGATAACATCGTTCTGACGATGTGACGATTACGCTCAGAGCAGTTTCATTGAGGGACGTCTGCCCCTTCTTCCAGTACAATTCCCATTTGTCCCCAGTGGGGACGTCCACACGGTACAAATGGGATATAATTAACTAATTTTTTTTTTAAATAAAAAAAAACAATGTAAGAATATGTCGTCCGACGTTATTTATAAAAACTACATACTTGATGTTCTGGAGCGTCTTTGGCCGTGTAGTGCCATCCCATATGCCTGGGAACTGGCCCCGGCTTGACATCAGACTTGTATAAGCATCTGTGCTTAGGTAGATCGCAGCGGCCCAGACAGCTTGAAGACGCTTTACAGGCTGAAAAGGATATACAAATAATTATGTAGGTCTGTAAATTGGCAAATAGCCCACTTCATGGTTTTCTTTATTTAATAACTAGCCGAAGTCCGCGAATTAGCGTGGAATTTATGACTCCGGAAAATGCTCATCAGGCTGAATAACTTTTGCTAAGGCGTCAGAACCCTTTACTGCGCGTAGCCCGACACGCACTTGGCCGGCTTTATATTATTTTACGTGACAAAACATATGATATTTTTATAAATAACTAGTCGTAGCCCGCGACTTCGTTCGCGTGGACTTTGTCTCCGGAAAATGCTCATCAGGCTGAACACCTTTTTAAAGACGTCATTTTTATATTTCTTATAGTTTCGCTGGACCATTATGGTCCTCCATCAGAAGTTCCATTTTCCAAAATCCATTATACCTTTTATGTTGCCCAGCCTTAACAGCTATATACCAAAAAACATTCAATTTCCGGAGATTAGCGTGTACAAACAGACAGATATACAGTCAGTCATTTTTTTTTAAACTCTATTACTATACTTTACTGCATCGCCCCAAATTCTTTTTGGAAATGTATTCAATGTACAAACACATTTTTTTACTGTTTTATTATATGTAAAAATAAGAGGGATACTAAGTTGTTTAACTTACCTTTACCACCAGAGCCACAGCAACCCATATTCTAAAATATTACGACCTGAAAATGATTTGATATTCGAACATTAGTAGACATACTTAGTTATTTTGCACAGATATTGGTACAATTCCATGTACTTCCCGTCTCCAGCCCTCCAGCTGTATATGCAATACCAAGGGGCCATTGCCACTACCCCTAATGTTCTGATTTGATAATTTCTAGAGTTTCCCAGTGCTTCAGAAGGCACGTAAAGCCATCAGTCAGATCCTTTAGGCAGCTTGAAAATCTAACTCCAGACACGAAAACTCAACTTGTGAACGGGTGCTGCCGGGAGTGACTGGTCAGCTGGGCTTTTTATCTCCACTGCAGGAACACGACCTTCTTTGTACTACCATGCAAAGCATTATACCTGTTATGATGTGCCAACATTGTATTAAAAGATAAAAACAGTATGACGAAGCACTTCTGGCGAGTAGGCGATCAATGCTGTGAGAAGCGTGTACTTATTAAAAATTAGTTTCTTTTGGTGTTTCTTCTAAAAGCAGTAGTCGTCGCAAAGCGCGGTATCAGTTGGTAAGCTTTTCTTTTAAAATAAATTAAATTTAGGTAAGTATTAAGCATACATTACACGTAGTTAATCTAAATTTTACTTTTTGACGTGTAAAGGTGTTTGTAAAGGTCTAATTACTGAATACCTAGACATTGGAATTTTGAAATAAAACAACAAACATTATTTATCTTGGTTGGTACAGTGTAGTCTTGTAGAATCAGACTTGTTCGTTGACTGACATACAAGCTAGGTGTATAGAAAAAAACGCTGAAATACAAGCTGCATTTCTTCTCGCGCAGATCGTAACGTAAGCCGATCGAGGGAATAGGCACCATCACTTTTTCGATACTTTTACCCACACGCCAACCAGCACGAAAATGTGGTTCTTGGAACTTAAGCCCTAGGGTTTTCGTGTACAATTGAAAATAACGTGAATAGTGCGTATTGTATAAGTAGCTAATACTTTTGTAGGTACTTACCGTTTTCAGAATAGTGTTGGATGTATCGACATTTTCACCCTTGTCATGTGGCCCCGGGAAAAGAAGTGTCGATTAAGTCTACATTGATGCTAGATCTTACAGAAACTCTGGCATCACGGCTCGTTGAGCCGCATGACAACTGCGAAGTGGAATTGCTCGCTGTCCTGTCATCACAGCAACATGTCTAGAGATTTTTGTTTTATTAAAGAATGCCAGGTTTTATGCTAGATTTTGAGAAAGAAGGTTTTTTAACTAGGTGCCTATCTACCTACTTGTTTTTTTTTTGGGTGTTTTGGTCTTGAGCTTTTTGCATAGCCCTTCAAACGTTGTCAGTGTAGACACAATAGTAAAAAAACCGACGGGTTGCACTCTGGGAGTGCCGGCAGAAGTGAAAACTTGAATATTAACGTTGTGCATTTTTGATATTTTGGAATGGTTAGGAAATAATTTTGCACGAATTGCTTTAATTATCAGTATAAAATATTTCAACTCTTTTCTGAACCACAGTCTGTCACAAATGTCACAAGCATGACCAAATTCATTTTCAACAAAATCATTTTCAAATACTCAGCAGTATGGCCACTACACAGACGGTCGAGCCATCAGCTGTCACCATCCATGGATGCGCGTAGCACGCTGTAACATAAACACACACGAACATTCGCGCAAGCGCCCTGCGCTGTCTTACGAATTTTCGATCAGGCCACGTGTCCTGACGCGAGTTTATAATTTTTTACCCATTCTAAAAAAAGTGCACAACGCCGATAAAGAAGTTTTCACTTCAAAAATACATCAGACGCTCGCTCCGGGCGTCCGACGTTTGAAGGGATAGACAGATTTTTTTTACTGCTTTAAGTCTTTAGCCAGATACTATTATCTTTATATAACCTGCGATCAGCTTCACCTAGTTCTAGCCAAAATGATAGCGGCCATATCTAGTTCTAGCCGAAGATGAGCAGAATACATCTGGTGTAACCATCTGAGACCGTCGAGATGCACTTAGGTCTAGCCAGCTAAACCTAGGCGTAGCCGCATTTTGGGTTTTAGCCGTTACATGTGCATATTACGATTTTTTTGTAATGTTATAAAAGACGTTTTTTTATTATTATTCATATCGATGTCATAGTTTTCTTGTCAGATCTGTCAGGCTTTATAGATCATAAAAAAATCCTTTACAGGCAAAGCAGTAGGCACTATACGCAGCTGAAAATTTAATTCATACTTCTAAAGAAAACAAAACCTTACAGCTAGGCTACTTGTATATCATCATGAATTCATTATTATCTAGCTAGGTAGGTATGTTATGTCATCAGCATAAAATAAATAGGTAATATTTTAGAAGTCATCATCACATAACGCATCCATGTTAGCTAAAGAGAAAAATATTGAATGTTCTGTTGCCTTGGTAGAATTCTACGAGTTGGGCTGACGTGAAACAGGGCACCTATTTCTTCATCAATACTTCGGTAAAGTTTCAGCTTTTGATTTTAATTTCCAATATTGTGCCTAGATATAGGTACCTACTTTAGGCTTATACAACACCCTTGTACCAAAATTATGGTATAAAAACCTACGTTATTAATGTAAAAGTACCTGTATTTAAAAAAAAAATCATATTTCAAACAAAAAACTTTGATGTTTTAATTAGTAAGTTTGTATCTAACTTGGCTATAGAAGTGTGAAGGCAAGGCGAGCAGGCTTGAGAAGTTAATGACCGTTGGAGTTTTTTAGCTAGAGACTGGAATCCAAGGCCAACCACCTCTCTTCGGACATGCATGATTAAAGAATAGGAAACAGGTAGCTATAGAAATACAATAGGTAGATACAGTTTATATCGCGTCCAACAAAATACATTTTTGCTCTTCATACAAACTCGGATCAGCTGATCGGTCAAATTGTATAGGAAGCCAAATTTTTTTTTTATGGTACCTACTCCAGCATAGTATTTCTCAATATTGCAAATAATTTTAGGTAGTGTATTTGTTACTCTGTTTAGCTAAGTATTGAAATAAAACATTGCAGTTTTAGACAAAAGTTTCTTTTAATATTAAAAAAATATACCTAGCTATCACAACATAAAATAAAGAAATACTTTTGATACATTATTTCACTATGAACATAAAAGGATTTTTATTTTACATTCACGGAAAAGGTTAGGTACCTACGTTAGGTAACATTCCCTTACAGAACTTGATTATCTAACTCCGAAAAAATATGTAAGTAATATAAAATTAAGTAAGTACCTAGTAGATAATTATAGTAATTATCGTACAGTTTGAAAATTAAGGAACTTGTCATTCAACCCAGTAGGACACCGGTGGCTTGCACAGCAAAGCACGTAGATCAAAATTTTTTAAATTGCGCATTTTCTGAATTTGTATCTGAGCCATGACAATCTACTGAAAAGCACCGCACTCGCGCCTGTTATTACTGGAGAAATTCTACCTAAATCATTTACTAATCCTTTTTAAAAAAACTTAAAGTTAATGTTTTTTAGCTTTTTTCTTAATGCCCTTCTCCACAGCGACCACAACCTTTTTGCTTCGACAGCAAACAGCTTTTATGGCGAAAATCGGGAGCAGTGCTATTAATATTAAAACTGCTGCAACATCTAGGTTGACGTACTGGTGAAAAGGCACGTCGGCTGCCGGTGTTCTGAATGTGAAGTTGGCATTCCTGGCTGCAAACTCAGTCCAGAAGACTGCGGTATCCAAAGGAGATATAGGTCGGTCATGCCACGCTTTTGATAATTGACGGACGTTTTCGCGGAATCTGAAATAAGATTTATTTATTTGAGTAAATGCCTAGAGGGAATTAGTAAGTATGCCGACCTAAAAGATGAATTAAGTAGAATGTGGAACCCAATTAAGTTACCATAGTACCTATAGTTCTGTCTTCGACGGGTGTTATTCCCAAACAAATGAATTAAGCACTATCTGCTCTTGATTTGCCACCATATAGATATCTATATCTATATCTGCTATCCAGCTTCAAAATGCTACTATCTGGTCTAGTGTTCGTCGTGCCACGCTGTCACACCGGAGGTCGGTTTTGATGCCCGGTCAGGTCAAGATGAAAAATGATATTTTGCAGATGACCTGGGTCTTGGATGTTTTTCTATATCTATGTATGTATTTGTTATAAAATATAGTATCGTTGAGTTAGTATCCCATAACACAAGCCTCGAACTTACTTTGCGACTAGCTTAATCTGTCTGTTTTGTCTTATTTTTATCTAAAAAATTATGAATTAAAGTGCAATTTTGTTAACTTACTTAGGATCTAACACCTTTCTAAAAGCAGCTAAGAGGTTCTCCTTGGTGAGCTCTCGGATTTGTAGCTGGACTCCTAGTCCGCTTTCCTCCACTGACGCGGCGTTAGCTGGTTGGTCACCCATGATTGGCAAGGCCACCATTGGAACCCCGTAGTGGATGGCTTCTGTGGTCCCTCCCATACCAGCGTGAGACAGGAATGCCAGGGTTTTGGGATGTGCTTAAATTTGAGGAGGAAAATATTAAATTTTCATTTTATAACTTACATTTTGAATTTTTATTAATGCAAAATAGGTAGGCAGGTGAATATTGTTCGACTTCTAAAAACATTTTACTACTTATAAACGAATGAATTTTATTTACAGAAACTTATAATGAAAGTTTATAATGGACATTGCGGTAACGAATACTTTACTATCTTTTTTGTAGATATTTATTTCTTCTTTAAAAAAGTAATATAAAATAACGGTAACGAATCCTTAACTATTGTATATAAAATACAAAGATTGTCCTGTCATTTAAGATTTGGATCCCGGATTTCGATGTCCTTTTAACTAACTACTCGACATATTATGCATAATTTAAAACTTAGTAGTTTCCAAACTCTGTACACATACCTAATATTTCGATTTGTGGTAACCATTTCGCTATGTACACTTTGCTTTTATCCACTGGCATCGAATCGCTGTCCCATTTCCATATGACCCTTTGTGGCAACTCAGCTATAGCGCCCAAAACTGCTTCTAACTGATCCTTAGACATGGATGAGCTTTTCACAACTGACCCAAAACTGATGTAAATTACTCCATGTTGAGATTCTTGAACGAATTTCTCTAAATCCTGAAAAAAATTGTGCTATTAAACCTGTTTGATTTTGGTATTTTCATCTTTTTGCATAAGATATATGACTGACTAGGCAAGTAAACAAATTGATTGGATTTTCGAAAAATTAATTAAATTGAACGAAAGAGCCATGAATTTCAGAAATATTCATTTTCATTTCAAGATTTTTTTGATTACGTACATACTTCTTAAGTCTGTAGTGCCATGTACATACTCGTACATTACCTATTTATTTATGTTTCCGTAATATGTATTGATTTGTAAGTTTTTTTTTTGTGCTAAAATTGTACATATTATTTTAACACCGAAAATAATAGTTTCATGAAGAGTTTCATAGTCATTTGCATGTCAATGAATAATTACGCAGAATGTGCTCATAATTACATCGCAAGTTTGTCGTGTTTGAGATTTAACTATACTCACAGCTGGCAGTTGTTTTGCCTTGGCAACGTGATATCCACCAACCTCTATTACATTGGCTGGAAATAACCTTGACCCGGTCAACACGAAATTGTGACTGACCAATAGGAACTTTATCTCCCGAGCGAGAGTTTCCAAAGGCGGTATGTCATCGAAATACTTGGCTAAAGTCCTTTCATTACTCCTTTGAGTGCGAAGATAATATAGGAAACGGAATCCGATATCAAACAAAGTTCTCTCGACTCGTTGATAAAGGGTAGGCTTCGTTCCTCCTTCGAGAAAATGGAAAGGAACATAGGCTGGGTTGTACGGAACACCTAATCGTTGATAATGCCAAGGCATGAGTATGTGACCAATTGTCCCTACCACGGGGGCCCCTAATTTGTATGCTATACCTAATGAACAGTCACTGTTAAATTGTTCCGTTACTACAACATCGAATTTGGGTTTAGCTTTAATTAGTTTTTGCACTTCCTTATTCGCCAACATAGCATCACAGTTTTCGATTCCTGTATCAGTTAAATAATAAAGAATATCCACTATAGTTTTATAAGATCTTTCCACTGTCACAGTATCTTCAATCAGATCGGCACTATCGGCAAGACTTATATCTTTGTAATTATTAGGGGCATCTTTTTCAGGGAAATGAGAAATAACAGTGACACTATGACCTCTGTTGGCCAATTCACGTAAAAACACTCTGAAAACTATGAAGTGGCTTTTCCCTTGGTATGGGTATATTCCTAGTATGTTGAGCGCATGAACTTGGCATGTGATAATTAGGGCAGATAATGTGAGGACGGTAAACTTCATTATGGTAATAAGCGCGTCGAGCAGCGCTCGCGAGTCGTCCACGTTTTAACAGTTCCCGGGTGTGACTGGTTCTGGCAGACTGGTGACTTTGCTACCTATAGATATCTGTGTATATCACAGCCTTGTGATAAGGTATTAGTTTAGATGCATGGCTGTAGTAGCTGGATGATGTATAATTATCAATCTCATGTAATGATAAGCATAAAATGTTGCGTCGATATGATACGTCGCGACGCGGTGACGTTGAAAGATCTATAATAATCTTTAAATAAAGCGTTCTCCAGTGAAAAAAATTTGGTAAAAAAACATTTTCATTAGATGGCGCATAATAAGTAGTTTTGAGATCATTTTGTCAAAAAAGGACTAGGCCGTTTAATTCAATCCTTGAAGTAAATTTGTACTTAATTGATGTACCCATTTTTGTATTTTACTAAGTATTATTTAATTAAAATATACCTATATATGTACAAACAAAAATATATTTAAAACTAAAAATTAAAATATGAAATATTCCAAGGACAAACACACACCATGAAAATTTTATATGAATTAGACATTGACAGATCGATTTACATAAGTGATAAATAAGAGATATCCATCTTATTACTACTTGCTTATTCTAAATCTCTGATCATGTGACGGGACAAATTTTTTGACCAAAATATAACGTAAAAAATGACTTTCAAATATGATCTCGCTTATAGGGGGCCTGCGATTTTTATCGCATGGATTATAAGTCTCTGGAAAATGCTCATCAGGCTGAACAACTTTTACTAAGGCTGGAGTTCACCAACAGTCTGTTAACTGTTGACGGGCCGTCAAAGTCATTTAACAGTCCGTTATAGTTTAACAGTGTTCACCAACACCTAAACGGCGATAACGTCCGGTTAATCAGCCGTTAAGTTAATGGAGCTTTAATTCGTCGATTATCTCTTGATTACGCCTGATTTGACAGTGTCATTCTGTCGTTGTCAGTAGTCAAGTCACTAGAATATAGGTTAGATCGGAGCCAGCACATGCAGTATCTTATCAAAAAAATCTTTAATAATGAACACCGCCGTTGACTTTATTTTCGGAAACGATTATCTAAAAACTAGCTGTACCCGCGGATTTCGCTCCCCGTGGGAATTTCGGGATAAAGAGAACTCTATGTCCTTCCCCGAGTCTACCAAATTTCATCCAAATCGGTTCAGTAGTTTAAGCGTGAAGAGGTAACAAACAAACGAACAAACAAATATACAAACTTACTTTCGCATTTATAATATTAGTAGGATAGTAGGGTTAGTAGGATAGGATGGGATGCTGAAAGATTTGCATTGGGTGTGGTGGATGGAAATTGGGAAATCCCTTATTTTATTGGAATTGAAAGCAATAAAAACACAAGTCTAGAAAGAAAAATATTAATATATATTATATAATACAAGTACAAGTAATTCAATACTTCATAATACATTATCACCAATAAATCAATTGCTTTTAGCACAGATTTTATGCCTATAGTGATCACCAAATATCTATGGGAGACTTCAGTGGTTTTATGGTACTACTGCTCATTGTATAATTCATAAAGTTACTGCAGCAGTAGTCTCATACTGTCATCGAGGTCATAAAGTTTCCACAGACATCCACTGAAACGAACGAAACCACGCCATTCAATTTCTGCGTATCAGTCCACGCATTCAATTTCTGCGTATCAGTTGCAGCATCAGTTTTCTCATTTTCCACCGTATTCCTATATTTAAACACCAGTTCCGATAGTATCCTTTTCCCATCATCAAATCTTTTTGTCTCCACTGCAGGAGCACGACCCTCTCTGTACCATGAGCCATATTTGGTCAGAGTAGCCAGAGGACTTGGCCTACTCTCTCCTCGCTGACCAGATGGTTTGGAACGGTTTCATGTTTATAAGCTTTGTTCAGCTTGTATTTCCAAGTCGCCTTTTACGACATACACGGGAAGACTTGGAGTGGTCCCATTCTACTCTGCCGGAAACCATACGGCATTATATCCTTTTCTCATCAGTGGTGAAATTGTTGTCTTTATTCTTGGCATCCATTTAATGTAATTTTCACAATAATTCACAAAATAAACAATAAAGAAAATCAAATACCACGCTAGCTACTTTGACATCTGACTGACACCAATAATGACAACCGAATTATGTTATTAGAACAGAGGTGCTATTTTTCAAACGCGGAGTCACTAAACGAAAGATTTTTTGTATGGAAAAACCATTTGTTTAGATAACTCCGCGTTTCAAAAATAGCACATCAGTTCATTTTTTCGCAAAAAAGGTTCAATTACGTAATCGACGTTTTATTTCGCCTGGTGAACACTCGTTTTCATAACGGCCGTTTAAACAGGCGTTACAATTTGATGGTCCGTTTACGTAATCGACTCTTTAGACAAAGTCGGTGAACTCAGGCCTAAGCCGTTATTTTTATATATACCTATACCTGGACCATTATAGATACTGCAACAGGTGTTTCATTTTCCGAAATCAATTATACCCTATATGTTGCCCAGGCTTAAAAGCTATACTTATTACAAAAAAATTGCTATTCAAATACGTCCTGTATTTCCGGAGATTAGCGTGTAGAAAGGGACAAACAGACAAACATTTTTTAAATTAATAATTTTATTGCACAAAATAAATAAATATTTACAGGACACAATAATTATTTACTAAAAACTAAATAATCTATCTAAATTAAATAATTAAATATTTTTTTAAATTGTTGCTCTTTCTATTACTATATCTAGTATATTATTACTCTGTGCTATCTATCTCTATCGCGCCCAAT
The DNA here is from genome assembly GCA_963555685.1 of Acrobasis consociella. Classification (NCBI taxonomy): domain Eukaryota; kingdom Metazoa; phylum Arthropoda; class Insecta; order Lepidoptera; family Pyralidae; genus Acrobasis; species Acrobasis consociella. The sequence continues at coordinate 10,987,168 of OY743120.1, forward strand.
ATTTTTTTTTGGAAATATATTTGATATACACACACACTTTTTTAGTGTTTTATTATATGTATAAATAGTGAGTCATTAAAAAAGTTTCGGGAACGATATTGTGTGACATTTCTATTATGAAAGGGTTTTTTAAATATATTTTGTTACAACGGTATTTTAATAGTTATTTATGAAAATATGCTAAAATTGACCACTCTCCCCCTACGAATGGACGATTGAGTAGGAATTTAGTAAACATTATGTAAGTCAGTGACTCTTAAGATAGATGTATAAAGTAAATAAATAAATTTCAATTCATATTTTTTAAAAGTAAACCAGTGTTTAAGAAGAAAACGGGAGATGTTTTTCTAGAATCCAAGTACATAGCAAATATCATTTGACATTAAATTATTATCAATTCATACTATGTATGCTAAGTACGGAAGAGAGAGAGCGAGTTTGATTCGCATTTGTCCGGTTTTATTGTATTCTGTGTTGCCACTAGGTAATAAATAACGATAACGAAACATTACATTTGCATGGAATTTGCCGATCACTACAGAAACTGGTGTCATTCATGAGGTCATTGTAATGACTTCGCAAAAATTATCATCACTTATCAATGATGATAATAAATAAAAAACTGAGTCAGGTGGCGTCATGCTGATAGCGACCTTTGCGATTGCGGCGCCATCCAATCGATCAACCACCTTCTGTCGTGTCCGGGCTGTCCTACGACGTGTACCATAGAGGACCTTAACGAGGCTAATGACAAATTAAGGGATCACCGTGGCCACATACTGTTCTAAGATAATTTGAAATTGGTGCTACACCGAAACTATTTCGACTCGATAAGAAGAAGAAAAAGAATGATGATAATTTTTGTGGAGTCATTACACAAATAAAAAAACTTCATCTCGGTATTGATGCTACACTGAAACTATTTCGACTCGATAAGAAGAAGAAAAAGAATGATGATAATTTTTGTGGAGTCATTACACAAATAAAAAAACTTCATCTCGGTTTTACTGCCATTGTATTCTCTTCTTTTTCTTATTGATACTACTTAATCAAGAAGGAAAAATAAAAAACATGGACACGCATTAAGGTACTAACATGAAGGTAGAGCCATATAGTTAGCGAGCTAACTGCAAGGACACTAATCGTGGGTACTTACACGTAGTAACTTATTAGTAATCTGTGCTAACACAAAATACATAATACTTAGTACAAGTAGTATTAACTTATCTGCGTGTCTAATATGCTAATGGATATCAAAACTATACCTTTCTACACGAATTAGAGTGGGAGTTTCAACGTTACACCTAAACACTACATACGTATAAAAATATTTTTTTTTTGCAATAGAGTTTAATTGATTTTATACAATAGGTGTAGTGAATATTATTTATTATAAAATTAGCTATAGGTACAGAACTGTACAATTAAGTCGGTAAGAAGTTTATTCCTTTTTCAATTTAGATTTTTTGCCCACTATTATTAATCCTGCAAGAGTCTTAATAGCAAAAAGGTATAGCGACGGTAAATCTGGCTTAAACTGCAATATTATCCGGACACAAGAACTGATAGTAAGGGATATCTGCAGATCTTGTCCTAAGGTGGCCAGGGATCCTAACGGCGAATTTTTCGCCGTTAGGATCCCTGGCGAATTTTTCGCATCTGCTGCATAATTTTGAAATCTATTGTAGACATACTCGGTTTGAGCTAGCCCTAAAATAAGTTTAGGTAAACTTGTAAGTATAATGGGATATACAAATACAACGATACTAGGTATATCTTATACCTTTAAACAAGCAATTCTTGTATGTATATATATTTATAAATTTCTGTGATCTCGAAAACGGCTCTAACGATTTCGCTGAAAATTTGTATATGGGGGTTTTCGGGGGTAAACTATCGATCTAGATTAGTTTTATGTTTGGGAAAACGCGTGTTTTCGAGTTTTCATGCGTTTTTCTTTCCACGCAGAATATGGTCGCTATTTTCGGCGCGCCGGCCGCCATCGGCTTAGCTCAGTGGTTAAGGATGCTGACCGCTAGAAAGAGTGTTACGGGTTCGAATCCCACTCGGTGACTTACTTTTGTTTTTTTTTATGTTCAAGTATATATTTTTTTTTTATTTTGTACTGTTTTTAGACAAGTTTTAAAAAAAATAGTTAATGTTTGAGATGTAACCGACCGAGCAAAGCTCGGTCACCCAGGTACTGTTATAATAAATACATATAGATATGCACCCAAGTTATAATAAAGTGCAATGTTTCTTTGAGGGACAAACCAGCCTTTTATATGAATAACTAGATAAAATACGAAAGCAATAGTGCCTGCGCAATGTAAAACAATATCAGCAAAATAATGTGTGATTGATAATACAAACATTACTCTAAAAGGGGTTCGCAAGACAGAAGTTTCAGTGTCAAGCAACATTGAGCATAAATGTATGAAGATAAAGTCTAATCTGGTTTGACATAAAAATAGGACGAATATCGTATTATTTTACGGAGTACCCCCCCGTTGTCACATAATGTTGATTGCTTAGATTTTAGATAGGTAGATACTTACGCAGGATGAAAAACTTTTTGAACTTGGCCAAAAATTATCCTTAACTAAGTAGTAAGGTACAAATTCATTTAACATGACATCGCGGGGTGTTAGAGGGAGTAATTGAATTTGTACCTTCTGCAAAACCGTTTTCTTCTATTGAAGCGGGAAGCCGCATTTCATAGTTGGTCTTCAAAGATGGGCATGGCAATCACTGATGATACACCACATAGATCGCTTCTGTGTTTCCTATCCTAGCTGACCACCACATTAGAATAAAATGCACTACGCTTGGATGCGCTGAAACAAAAACAAAAATACTTACATACATACGACATACGAGGATGCCTACACTTTAGCCATAGCAAGGCATCTAACATTTGTCTTTAATACAAACATGCAATTAGCAATAACTTATCAGTATCAGTAGAAGGTAAGAGATAACATTCAGTGTCTATTTGATGTACTTATCTTCCTAGCTAATAGCGTCATGGTGGGCATTAAGATGGAAAAAAAATGGCCAAGTGCGTGTCGGGCCACGCGCAGTGTAGGGTTCCGTAGTTGCGAATGCCAACGTTAAGTTAATGCCACAAAAAACGTTTAAAAACTAATTATCTATTGAATTTGTATGAAATTTTCTTTTTCCCAGTACATTTTATAAGTTGATCGCTTATAACTTTTTATTTTGTATACCCTACTTAGCTCTGATAGTTTTCCTTTAAACTACATTATATATACTATAGCTGTGATTTTTTTCACGTGGCCATATATAACCGTTTAGCAGATAGAGGGGAGGGACACGTGCCTCCAACAAAAATTTGCACTTTAAACCCAAATATTTCAGAAACGGATCCCTAAATCAAAAAATGTTGTTTACAAGCTTACAATATTTTTGAAAGACCTATTCAACGATACCCCACACAATGTGTTTGTCGTGAGTACTTATAGTTTCTGAGTAGGACCGTGGACGGACAGACAGACGGATATGGCGAAACTATAAGGGTTCCTTGTTTACTACGGAACCCTAAAAAGGAATCGAAATTGTCCCATGACAATGGAAAACTTGCATGTAAGTAGTTTCCAAGATGACGATGATGGAACCCCTGAAATTTGTAGGCATCCCAGGCATCTGATGTTGTTATATAGTAAATCAAGTTTTGCATTTAGAAAGTTTGATTTAGTAATATGGAACTGATTATGGAGAGCAGATATTGAAGTCGCTTTTTTGGTTAAAATTATACATAGTACTTACCAAAGTATTTTAAGAATATTATTTTATCAAACACATCACTCTTTCTAGTTCTCAATAAAATGTAATACAGAAAAGGGTCTATTTCCATGACAATATATATGTAAGTAATAAATTTAAAATTTTAGTATTGCTTTTTATGGTTATTATGTGTCATAAATTAAATAACACTTTTTTACTATTCTTTTGTTCAGTGTACCTAGTTGTGTACTTTTCTTCACTTCATGTGTACCCCTATTGACGCAAAAATCCAAACACCATAACAATAAAACATACTGCTAATTAATTTCTGAAACAATACATTCAGATACAGAGCCAAGGGTCACAGTTCACACGGTCGCACTGATACTTGGTTATTTAATTACATATGTACCTAGCTTGTAGCTGCTATCTTGAAGGAGGTCGGTAACTTAGTGTATGGAGAACTTATCCTTTTTATAACTGTAAATTGTGTCAAAAGTTCCTTATACACATTATACACAGATGTATGTATATCATTGGCAACATTGCGGTGACTGGCAATGTTATGATGGGACCATAGTCATATCAGCTTACCAAGCATGCAGGTTTTGTTCGTTATGCTCTGATTCCGTTAACCGACTGGTGTGTTTCAATCCAATCGTCGCGTCGGACCAATAGAGGGTTCTCGTGTTACCGGGATTCGTATACCGTAATTAAATACTTTGCCAGCCCATGGTACAGTACTTTCTCCTAGAAACTTATTTAGAAATGTAGTTTTTTGTTCTTTGATGTCACGAAACGTAAAGTATTATATTCGTCGTCTCCCAATAAAGAAAGAACTTTCTACAACGCAGTAGGTAGTTTGCAAGTATGGGTAATACTTCAAATCCTAAAAATGTACCTACTGCTAATTGGTTAGTAAGTATTTACTAGCCAATTAGCAGTAGGTACATTTTTAGGATTCCAAATTAGGTAATAACTATTTTTTATTCTCTCTTAGATTTATTTCTTCCACTAACTCTTCCAAATAGCGCTAAAACGGCGTATCTGGTAACAAAAATGACGCTAAAGAACACAAACAAAATGTCCAAGCATAGCAACTGGTAGTATGGCACATCAGCAGATCTGGATCGAAGAGTCAAGTTCTTGTTCCGTGCTGCAAACTCCGTCCAGAAAATGGCAGTGTCCATGGCGGACAGTGGACGGTCATGCCAGAGTCGCGATATCCGCTTTACATTTTCTCTAAATCTGAAAAATTTAAGAAAAAAGGTCTGTTACAGTTCCGCTGATAAAGTCAAAGTCAATATCAAAAACCATTTATTTATCTTTGGAATGATGATGGCTGGAGCATCAGATGTGCTTTTGATATTAGATAAAAGAAATCTAGCTGATGATGAGTCTTTGACATTAGTGTCTTGTAGCAGAAAATGGGCCTCTTATTTCTGTTGTATCTTGAGCTATTTCAGATGCCTTTAAAAATTTAGGCCGAGTATTAGAATAGAAACCACAGGAAAATAAAAACTAATCGTAAATCCCCGTAACCGGTTTGTTGCTATTGTACGGCCATGCCATTGTCTGTCTATACCAAGGAGTATTATTCCGTGGTACAGCCAGACAGGTTACTAGAAACTGATTAGAATACATTGTAAACCTAGACAATATAACTACCTGTATGGAATATATCTGAATGACAATGAATAGTTTGGTATTTGCTGCAATGTAAACTTCGCATCCTAAAACAAAGTTAGCAGCAGATACTACAAATCTTCTAATATCGTTATGTGGTTCCTTATGGACTGTTCTCAAAACATTGCCACTTAACAAAACTCAACTTTTGACCTTTGTGCTTACTTTATTTTTTATACAATTTTTAGTAACTTTTCTGGAATATTTAGGGTTTTCAATAGTTATACTGTGTGGCGCCTCTGTTAATTTCAATTGCTTTATCCATAGTATCGCCTTTGGCAAAGACCTTTTCTAGGAGTGTCTTGCAGTCTACTTCATTCTTGCTTTCCTTCTCTTCCATCATCTCGTCATGTCCACCTATTTTTCTTTATTCTTCACGAGGTACTCAGGAACACACACACTTACTTGGGATCTAGTACAGTCTTAAATTTCTCTAATAACAGGTCCTTGGTGACGTCACGGAGTTGTATCTGCACTCCCAACCCACTTTCTTCAACAGCTGCGGCATTGGCAGGCTGGTCTCCGAAGATTGGCATTCCTACCACGGGCACTCCGTGGTGAATAGCTTCCGTGGTGCTCATCATACCACAGTGGGAGTAGAAAGCCAGCACTTTGGGATGGGCTGGAAAATAATAGATTGTATGGTTCGTTACGTAGTAAGAAGAGACTTGTTTGTTGATAATTAGAGACATTGTAGTAGGTCTTGAATCAGGTTATATTTTTTTCTCATATACTTTATATAAGTTATTTATTTAACCTTTTTGGTACAAAATACAATTTGTAAAGCACAATGGGTTTAATGTTTTAAAGGTAGCCGGCGGTAAGTTTGTTCTGCTTAAAATTATTCCTGAGGATTGTTGACGTCAGGCAAGCGGCCGGTCTTCAAGCCTCAGAAAAATCATTCCGGTTTTTTCTTCTCCACTGCCTTTGCTGATCATTGAAGAAAATACAGAAAAGCATGCTCCACGAGCTTTTGATCAATTTTTATTTGTTGATCATACATATATACATACTATCACGTCTTTATCCCTAATCTGTGCTAATGGGGCAGACAGAGCATTGGGGGTCTTGCGGCTCTATGCAGAGCCTAGGGCCGCAAGACTCAAAAGCCACTTTTAGCGTCATGGTGGGCGAGAAGATGGAAAAGCAATCAATACAGTGACGGGTTGCTAGCCACATCGCCTGTTAAAATTATTCGCATTTTTGCCCATTCCCTCGATCGGCTTTTACGATCTGCGCGGGAAGAGAAGCAGCTGGTACATTCTAAGTTTTTTCTTTTCTCCCAGGACCAGCATGGGATCATATTTTAAGAATGTGGAAATATGTACTTATTTTGATGAATGACTGAAATTGACATGTAGGTAAGTACAGTTTTGTACACCTACAATTTAGAGAACTGAAGCATTTTCTAATTTGTTAGAAGTTAAATTATAAAAACATACTCACCGAGTATATCATTCTGGGGTAGCCATTTAGACAAGTAAATATTTTTAGGGTTTCCAGGCAGCGTGTCGTCTTCCCATTTCCAAATGGCACGCTGTGGCAACTCAGACAGTACGTCAATAATAGTCTGTATTAAAGCCTTCGGTGTTAACGATGCCCTCAACATGGAGCCAAAACTTATGAAGATGACTCCATGTGGCGACTCTTCTATGAATTTTTTGAGATCCTAAAATAAACAATATAATAATGAGTTTTTTTAATGTGGCCTGCACAGGTGTCATATTTTTCAAATTGTTGTTAGGCATGAAGTGCCCTTCAGTGTCGCCTCTTGGCTCTGTCAACCTTTCCCTTACTAGCAGCGCCCGTGATTGTCTTTGCTTGCTGCACGTGAAATGTAAAGACGAAAAAATGCGACAATTATCTTTTATTCTGGTCTTGAAGGGTTGAAGCAGTGGTGGTCAAGCGCCTTATTTATTTATGAAAATCTTTATTGACACAATGGTATTACAAAAGGTGAACTTAATGCTAATGCATTTTCTACCAGTCATCAACCTGTAGGAAACCAGAAAAATTATTTAATTGCGTTAGGCGTTGGCTTTAAGTCTTTGAGGCAGGAGTTCGATTCTTGCTTTGAGTGACTTGTACCACTGAGTTTGTACTCATGTACGGTCATATATTCAACTACTATCACCTGCTTCTGGTGAAGGATAATACCGCGGTGAAGTAACCTGCACACTAATTCACTAATGTGATAGTGACTATTCTATTTAGATTAGAGATGGATTATTGAATTAGAGATAAAATAAGTAACATTAAAATTACATATCAACTTTACCGACGCGACGCCTTTAGATAGTGAGATATCAGTAAATAGGTTATATAACATATACATATGTATGTGTCAGATAAGTATTGACTGTCTGACTAGCATACTTAGATCATTTTTTACTGATACTATATATATGATACATATACTATCTTTATCTTTCGTAAACTAATATTACTTGCGTCTTATATTCACCAAAAAAAGTAAATTTTTATATACTAGGCATTCTGAAAAAAATTGCAGTTCCATACATTTTGTCATTGCATATCATAACATGCAATGACAAAATGTATGGAACTGCAATTTTTTCCAAGTACTTGTAGATTTAGGTACATTGTGAATTATTTTTGGTCCGTTATTTACACAGCGTGGAAAGAACATACCCGTAATAAATCAAACCATGGGCCACCTAGATCACTAAAGTGTAATGAAATTAAAAAAACAGTCAAAAAACAAAAAAAAATGACTTTCCAAACAAATGGCCCGGGCAAAATGTTTTTTTTTTGTATTTGACTGTTATTTTAATTTCATTATAGGTATTAAAGTAATGGAGCCCGTGGTATGATTAATCAGGGGTATATTCTTTCCACGTCGTATAGGTACTTAATTATCAGTCTTCAAATAACTATAGTTTACTTATTTGTATAAGAACCTACTTGGTTTATTGCGTAATATAAAAGTATCGATGACCGATTTGTCTCGGGTAAACAACGTCAGTTTACCAATTATATACAATTAGCACATTTTTTTTCTTTTTTATATATATAGGGACAAAATATACTGATTGAGCTAGCTCCAAGTAAGTTCGAGACTTGTGTTATGGATACTAACTCAACGATACTATATTTTATAACAAATACATATATAGATAAACATCCAAACAAATTTAAGTAAGAACTTTAAATCATGTTACTTACGTACCTAGAAATTAAGATCTATATATTTAACTTCCTAAGTATGTTTTCTGTGTTATTATTTTTAGCAATTTGATTTATGGAATTAGAAGGTATGGATTTCGCATGCAACATCAGGTGACCAATTCATTTATATAAACTTAAACAAGTTATTTAAGTAAACTTCTTAGACAAAGTGTGACAAAATGAGATATTACTTATTTAGAGTTTCGTACCCAAAGCACAGAATTAATAATAATACCCAAAGGGTAAAAACGGGACCCTATTAGGTACTAAGTTCGTCCGTCCGTCCGTCTGACTTTCTAAATCTTAATATACTTTTAATCAAATGAACCAAAAAAAATTTTCACATTTTGATGAATTTCAGATGATGTATTTCTATTGCCGCTGTAACAACAAATCCAAAAAAAGAATGAAATAAATATTTTAATGGGGCTCCCATATAGGTACAACAACGTGATATTTTCCCTGTTTTTTGCTCGATATTAATAAGGGCAACACTTGAAATATTATATTTATAATAAATAATGAATCTATAAAAAATACGCTTAGTACGGAACCTTTAGTGAGCAAGTCCGACTCGCACTTAGCCGGTTTTATTTTATTTAATACCTATATACTCACCAAAGGTAAAGGCTTCGGCTCTGCAACATGAAACCCTCCAACTTCTATGAAATTCGGAGGCAGTAGGTTCGAACCTGTGAGACCAAGATTCTGGTAAACTAGCGTCAATTTTATTTCACGCGCCAATTCTTCTAACGGCGGGACCGCTCCAATGTGTTCCTCTATCGTTCTCTGATCTATTCTCTGGCAAAAGTAAGTGTACAGGAAAGTGTAATACTGGTAGAATATAGCCCTTTCTATTCTCTGAAAGAAATCTGGCTTAGTTCCTCCTTCCAGGAATAGGAACTGTACGAAAGATGGATTGAAATGGATACCCATTCTTCGGTAATGCCAGGGGAGAAGCATATGTGACGTAATTCCAATAGCTGGAGCTCCAAGTTTGTAGGCCAGACCAAATCCGCAATCGGAGTTGAACTCTTCCACGACCACCAAATCAAAATGAACTTTCGATTTCACCAACTTCTGCACGTTTTCGTCCGATAACATCAATTTGCAGTTAGCTGTGCCCGTATTCACTAAGAACAGGCTAATGTCTATCAAACTTTTGTACGATCGGTGTATCGTGAAAATATTCTCTAATATTTTCGACTTTCCCGCCAAACTTATATCGTGATAATTTGTTCTGTTGTTATTGTCCGGGAAATGGGATATGACTGTCACATTGTGTCCTCTCTTTGCTAATTCCAGAAGGTATGGTTTAAATGCTATAAAATGGCTTTTTCCTTCGAAGGGCAGTACTGTTAAAATGTTTAGAGAGCTCACTTTGGCAACTATTCCTAACGTAAACACAAGGAGAGCAGTAACAGCCCTCATTGTGGGACGACTTAAGTCCTGCCTGACTCCTGACTCGCGAGTCGAGACCGACCGCACTGTAACGCGATGTGCTGAACACTGGCGCTGTTTGCTATTCAATTATTAAATGGATTTATGAGCGGCGCATGATTCTAATAATATCTAATCTAATGTCTGTGTACGTTCTACTATATTTTTTATTTTATTTTCAGCAAATCTTTGCATTATGTCGGCTTTTTGAATGTTGTAGAGTGTAAATATATAATTTAGATCTAGCACTAGCTGTTGCCCGCATGGATAAAGGTTAGGTATTTAAATCCTGCTTTAATATTATAAATGTGAAAGTGAGTTTGTATATTTGTTTGTTACTACTTCACGTTTCAACCACTGAACCTATTTAGATGAAATTTGATATGGATACAGTATGATACCCAGGGAAGGACATAGGATAGTTTTGATCCCAAAATTCCCACGGGAGCGAAGCCCACGGGTACAGCTAGTTGTACACATATGTATATCTTATACTAAGTTGATACCCAGGGGCGGCCTTAGCTTAGCTTTTGTGTGGTGCGAAATCTCAAGGTGGCGCCTCTCCCCCTTTCAAAAAAATAGAGCTAGTTCTATGCAGTAACTTTACGATTACCTATGTAAGTTTACATAGACGCGAAGAAATGTACAATTATTTTTATATTTATGTATTTCGTAGTGTATTTTTTTTCGTGTCTATTTTTCCCATCTCTTGGTTGAACTAGAAAACATAATAGTCTCTGAAGAAATCCAATTAAAAAATACGATTAAACGGATGATTTAACTGCTATTAGTAAATTCAAGCTGTGAAAACTATATGGGCAAAAAAATTCTTGAGGATATTGGGTCAGAATTCGGCGTCCTACACATGACCTAATATTAATTCTGTGACATGACACACATGGCCGCCGCTGTTGATACCTAATGGTGCCACACCGATGAAATGTTTGTAAACATTTTACAAAATTTTATTTAAATTAATATGTACTAAAATATTATTAAACTACTTACCTACAACAGATTTTTTTTATGTCATTATGCATTTTTCTTTTGTTTGAAAAATTTTGTAAACATTCTTAACAGCAGTGTTCCGAGCACCATGGTACCACAGTACAGATATCTATATTGTGATGGTACTAGCCAATGTAGACAGTGCCATGCATGGCACTGATAACTTCCCTACACCGCACCGGGGCAGTACGGTTTTACACAATTATTTTTATTATTAATATCGATAAGTAACATAATCCGAAATCGAAAATAAAATGCTTTTTTTATCTGCCGACAAATAAGTTAGTTATAAAAAATCTGATGAAAGGGGAAACAGTCAAGTAAAAGAAAAAGGATGCACCTTTAGGTGCGTACAAAAGAGATAGTGAGATGTCCCCGCCCGCTCCTACTCCTATGTTTGATATGTTTTTCTTTTATATAAAATATTACCTGAAAACATACACAGTAAAATAGCCTATTTTCTTCTAGCTTTGTCTGGGTTTTTGTACACGTCCACAGATCACTCAAGGTTGAGTAGTCGTGTGTACACGTCAAATCTCCCATAAAAAAGTCTGATTGGAATAATTCAAACTGGAATACATGCGGACATAACTTTAGAGGTACACAGCAAAAAATCTTGGGCTATGGAAATAATTTACCTTCCTTAGAAAGGTATTTATATGGATAACGATTAATAACGTAGTTAATACAATATTGCTTAATCCTTTTAATCTTTTGATTTAGCATGCTCGTGATATGTGTTAAAAATTTTCAAACGCAGTATCACTAAACGAATGGTTTTTTGTATGGAAAAATAATTCGTTTAGGTGACTCCGCGTTTAAAAAATGGCACTATAATCGACATAATTTAACAAAAAGCTGTTATTAGACATACTTACATCCTCGCGGACTTTCTTGTAGTTAATGATAAGTACTTAAGTAATAAGTATCAAGTATAAATAAAAAATTACTACTACATGCAGTAGACAGCAGATAAAGAAATTGCAGGTTTTATGCATTAGTTAATTTGATAGGTTCTGGGTAAATATTTTTTTACAATTTGTCGTTCATTGTACCTAAATGTACAGTATCAAGAAAGGATATTTTTGCAATTTTAATGAATGTTGAATATTAATTTGTTATTTTCGTCTACACTAACTAGTTAGGAGAGTTTCTAAGTAGTATCTAATAATTCATGTCTGCAAACCAGATTAGACTTAAAGAAAAAATCTAGGTTGGTTTCGGTCTAGAGCGATCGAGGTTATTGGTTTATTAACCGTCTAGCATTGAGGAAGCGTATTTTTAAAGTACTTTTAACAATTTTTTTTCCTACCTTCTAATTATGTATAGGTCCCACCTAACTTAGACCGTCGATTTAAGAGGTATAGGTATAAAGGCAAAGATGATCAAGTGAGTGTTACAGTATCCTAAAAATCAGTGACTTTGGTATAACATTGGGCCAATTTATGCTTTGTTTTTACTGTATATAATCGTATATTTACGTCATATGTTGATTTTAGATAAGGCCTGATGTTTCTCATTCGTTGTTTAAAAGTTCAACCCAACTTTCAAAGAAGATTATAATGGAATGTTTTTAGTAAACAACCAGCTATGTGCGTGTCGGGTCACGCGCAGTGTAGGGTTCCGTAGTTGCGAACTTCGAGTTCACGCGATTAAAACCGTCTAAAACTACGAAACGGATCCCTAAATCCGAAAATTGAGTTCTCAAGGTCAAATATTATTGGAGACCTTATTATGATATCCCATATGATAGGTTTGTTGAGAAAAAAAATTACTCCTAATTTCCATGAATATGAGCTACTCCAAAAAAAACTTTTCAAGATTTTGTTCTACCTCCTGGCCATGATTAATATACATACCCATGTCATATTACAGCTTTCTAATACTTATAGCCTAAGTAGAATCGTGGACAGGCAGACATGAAACTATAAGGGCTCCTTGCTTATTACGGAAGATTAAAAAACCTTTTGATTCGTATCTTAGCGTTTCAGAAAAAGTTTATGAACTGTTTTGGATGTTCATGCCTTTTAAATCCACAAATTACTAGTAGACAATGCATCGTGAGGATATTGCTGCTAGAAGATTAAAAGGTACCAACTTAGCCCAGACTTAGCCCAGCTTATTGAAGTGGTAGATGGCGGAGGCGCATACTTAGTGCGGCGAATCTTTGGCTGCTGGGGTTCAAATGCTGATTCTCAAATGGCACCCCGTACTGGCTGACACAGCGTAGGATATCTACTATTAGGTACCTATTTACTCTAATTAATTAAATATGACTTATATGAAATGCAAAAATATTTTTAAAGCATATTCAACACTTTCTTTGTCACTTTTTGCTAATCGTGTGTGCTGCCATCTCTGTATGCCCACCAGCAACTCCAGTTTTGCTCTCCAATAGTATCTATAGCGTTGGGCATCTGTTACGTTAGTAAATTTATTATCATTGCTTAGGCAAAAATTTAAGGTAGGTAATTTATTCAAAGACATCTTCCTACCACAAATACTTTGTATTAATACAAATGTAAACAAAGCTACAAAATAAGTTATAAATATGTCCAGTCCACATATCAAAACATATCAATAAATAAAAGTCACAATGCTCCTAAGTCATGTTCTAAGTACACCCTCCCTTAGCTGAGTAGAGATTCTTTTTCTTGAGGTTAAACCTTAGAGCATTTAAGGTCAAACCACTATTTATTTGTGTCACCCACAGTTCACAGACTTCTTTGGAATTTCACTCAAACTTTACTCTTTTTGCTCTTCTGTCTTCAGTAAATGTTGTTTGGCTTTCAGTTTCTGTACGGCAGCAGCAACAGCAGCATACAGACAATATTTTGTATAGAACAAAACCCAAAATGTAGACCACTAGTGCGACAAACGCTAGCACATCAAATTGCAATTGTTGGTACAGGGGAAGTTTCACAGATGTCGCTAGTAGATTTGGCGCTCCTTGGTACCGAGCTACGTACTCCGTCCAGTAGATGGCGGCTTCTATGGGCGACATTGGGCGGTCATGCCATAATCTGGAGACAAGTTTAGCTCTTTGCTGCCAACTGAAATTATAGAAAATTTTCGAAATCAAAAAGAGAAAAATCATATAATGATGAAATTACAATTAAATTAAACAGTGCTTTCTAAATGCTAGCAGAATAAAGCCCTCATTTAAAATAAATTGTTTAAAAGTAAATGTGGTGATAATTAAAATTTTTACATCCAACAATTTGTAAAAAGACCTTTAAATTATTTTATGAATAACCTTCAAAACTGTTAAGTATTGATAATCCGTCTAGTTTTAAACCTCTGCTAATCTTACTAGTGGCTCAGTAGTGTACCTGTAGACTTTGCGAAGTTTATCAGATAAAAAGGTTGCGTCTTTATAAGGGTAACAAAAAAGTTTTACAACATTTGTTTGTTTTTGAAATGGCTGAAATATGATTTAAAATTCTAAACCTTATATTTTGAAAATTTCAAAAATCTGAAACCTAACAGTTGCCTTTCAAAATATAGTGATAATGCTTGAATTATGTAGAAAATACGTTTTTACTATACGCACCTTGGATCTAAAACTTCATTGATAGCGTCCAACAGGTACTCTTTCTTCAAATCCTGGTAAGACACGATGGTTGCCACGCCAGCATCTTCCAAAGCCGCCGCATTTCCATACTGGTCTCCGAAGAGAGGAATTGCCACCACAGGGACACCAGTATCCACTGCTTCTATCGTGCTTAAGATGCCAGCGTGAGAGATGAAGGCTTTAACGTTTTCATGACCTGGAATATTAAAATAAATTTAAAATAAACGTGTTTTTGAACTTATAACTACGAGAGTAATTAATTAATTAACAACTATTATATGTGTATTTTATATTGTTATACAAATAAATATATTCTTATTTGTTAACTTTCCAATATAGAGGAAGTTATATGATAACTTTAATTGTAAGAAGAGCGGAGGCTCCTGTTATAATTTGTTTTTGCTTAAAAAGCCTTCTTTTATCTAAGTGAACTTAAATGTTAAATTGTTGTACCTAATAAAATATTTTATTTCTTTTTATGATGGATACTTACATGCCAATTTATTATAAGATTAAAATAAGTTGTCTCTGTACTTTCAAGTGTCGTTGACTAAATATATTATGAATCGTCTATTATCGGGATCGTGGGGTCAGACGTGATAAAATTACATAAAATTACAGTTGGTAGGTAATTTTGTATTACATTTAATTTTATCTTTAGATTACCTACGCTATATTTGGTAAAGTATTAACTTAAGTATTATTTAACGAATGCTGTTTAGGGAAAGCCGGTAATTACCTACGAGTACAATAGAAATCGTATTGACTGGACATACTTTCTTATGGTATATGCACTAAGATGAGAGAATGATAATTGTGTTACTTCGAAACAATGTGCTATTGCTAGGTAATCAAAAGCTTTGGCATACGGACGCAAATCTATAAATTACTAGCTGCTGCCTGCGACTTCGTCTGCGCAAGATTATCACACAATATCTTAATAAATTGTAGCCTTTGTGTTATTCTAATGTATAAGCTATATTATTGTAAAGTTTCATTAAAATACATTCAGTAGTTTTTACGTAAAAGAGTAACAAACATATAATATTAGTAGGATAGTAGGATTACTTACGTAGTATGTCATACTGAGGGAACCACCTCATAGCCATAACGTTTCTAGGCAGGTCCACCACTCCCCCGTCCCACTTCCACAAAATCCTCATCGGGAGTTTCCTGAATGTTGCCAGCATTTCATCCAATTTCTCCCGCGGAAGCGTCGAGTCTTTCACAGTTGAGCCTAAGTTGACGTAAATCACCCCATGTTCCGCCTCGTTTATAAATCTCTCGATTTCCTGGAAATAAGAGCGAGAAGTAAATTTATAAACAGTTTTCAATCAAGAAATTAAATTACGATAAGCTTTAATTGTTTTTATTCGTCTTCGAAATTGTGTATCTGTATTTTTAGGATCCACTACGTTCAGAAGTTAAAATCTTGCACTTGTATGCTAATTTGAGTATCACGTGCATGACTATGAGGTCAAATACTATGAACATAAGTTTGAACGATACGCGAGTATCTATAAATGTATATCTGGTGTTCTAGTGATTCTGAAAAGGTATAGGTACTAACATTGAACTCCATTAGCTCTCCATTATACAAATAGTTACCTATTTAATATTATTGATCGACCATTATGATATAATTAAAAAAAAAAACAACTACCTATAATAACAATTATAACAAACCAAAACCGCACTCATGGGTACGTTACGTACCTACGTCGCTTCTACGCACACTAGTCTAAGTACCTATTTAGGAGATTTGGTAATTTTTATGTAACCTAACTAAAGCCACTGCAGTAACAGGTATCCAACTTTTAAATTAGTACGAAAATAAAAATGTCAACACTCATAACTATATGCATTGGCTAAACAGACAGTTTTTGTGTTAATGTAGGTAGGTGATTCCTCTGCCGAAAGCTGTATGACATCATTAAATCTATAATGATGACCTCATTTCTTACGTCATTTTGGCACCAAATGGTACGTATTTTGTTTGATTCTAAAGAGGTCAAGGAAAAATTTTATAATCTTGCTCTACTTGTTCACTTACATTTAATTGAATTTATTGATGCAAGGAATCGAGAAGCACTCAGCAGCTAAGTGAACTAATGCAATCAGGCCAAGCGACTCATTATTAAGGCCATACCCAAATTTTCCGGGGTCCAGTGGCGCCGCCATTTAAAATAAATCATTTAAAAGGAAACGGAGATATCATTCAAAATTGTGTCTTGGTCAAGTTCTAGATACCCATTCAAAGTATTTTTTAAACTACTTTTTGTAGTTTAAAGTGAGAACGTGAAGCTTTTCTACGCACATTTGCGAAAAACGGCCACTTTTAGCTAATGTGCGTAGAAAAGCTTCACGTTCGCACTTTAAATTATAAACAGTAGTTCATAAAATAGTTTTAAGGGTTATCTAGGGCTTGACCAAGACACAATTTTAAATAATATCTCCGTTTCCTTTTAAATGATTTATTTTAAATGGCGGCGCCACTGGACCCCGGAAAATTTGGGTATGGCCTTAATGTCAATACAGTACAATGGCCATTGAATGTATAAATATCTACTTACTAACTATCTATTGTGTTTTGTCCCTGTCTTATTAATGCAGTATCATGTGATAGATTATTAAAATGTATGCATACCTACCGTAGGAATTGTTTTAGGAGGTCTGACATGAATGCCCCCAATGTCAATGACATTGTCTGGTCGCGCGATACCGCCAAACACAGACTGATGCGTGTTTACAAACACTAAGCTTGCATTCGATGCTAAGGTTTCCAAAGCAGGCAGATCGTCTCCAAGGAACTTGTACAGGTACACGTGATCCGTCACTTGGGAGCCAACATAGTACACCCAATTAGATATATGATATAAAACATAACTCTTCAACCGCTCGAAAAACCAAGGCTCTTTTCCATAGGGTAAGCTGGCTTGTGTTACATGCGCAGAGTTGAAAGTGATACCTAGCCTGTTATACTGCCATGGCTGAATCGGTTGAGGGTTGAACGCGATATATGGAGCGCTCAAATTCGCGGCCAATGCCAGCCCGCAGTCACTGTTATACGATTCCACAAGTATCACGTCGAAACGAGGTCGCGTTCTTATCATATGCAGTACGTGATGGTTGTTCATAAGCGTTTTGCAGTCGTCGTTACCGCTTTTAGTAGCGACAAGCGTCTCAAACGGCAGTCGCGATATTTCGTTCACAATCACTGATTCGAATGATAACCCTTTGTAAACTTGTTTGTCACTTAACAACACTTCTTTGTAGGAAGCTGGGGCGTCCGGTATTTGAAAATGGCTGATGAGAGTCACTTCATGGTTTCGGTTCGCCAATTCGCGGAACAGTCCTCTGTATGTGAGATAATTGTTTCGATCGAGCGAGGGGAAAATACCGAGAATTCTGTAACAGTTCGCGACGAGGAGTACCGCCAGGAATGTGGAAACGAAAAGCGTGTGTTTTGCCATCATGACTGATGCAAACGCGTTCGTTTCGCTGCAGTGTTAGGTGGTTACTAGGGCGTAAATGGAAGCCGGCTTGCGTAGTTATCTAAGAATAGAGGTAGATATGAGGTAATCGTGCTGACGCTGCGCTGTGTATTTCGTAAGAACCAGAAATATTCGGTGAGTCCGCGCGCTTCATTGACTGTGGCCTCGAACCTGCGAGACGTGCTTCTACGCCGACTAAACTATTTTTACTGAGCCCAAACATGCTTTCCAATTTAGCATTTTATTGATTGTACCCAACTGCGTATTTATAAGGGAGCCCTTCCATGCATGTTATCGCATTGTTTGTGTTAATACATAGGTGCCAATTTTATATTTAATGAGAATTCTTATCTTAGCGCTCGCTGGTTGTATGGATTTCGATAATGAATTGAACTCTAGGTTCTTAATTTTGGAACAAATGATCGTTATCAAATTACCTATACTTCGATCGACTTAACTGAATTGATGAAATATTAAGGGATTTTTTTTACTGAATAAAATAAAATTGACTTTTAATACCTTGTTGTAAGTATCTAATTGAACTTTTGTCACGCTAATAGTGGGAAGTAAACAACTTATCGTACATGAAAACTGATTAAATATTAAATACCTAGATAAGGTAATCAATAACATTAAGGTTTTATGTAGTGAATTTGCTCGCTTATAATCGCAAAAAAGGTCGTTCATAATAATATAGCGTATCGATGTACCAAGTAATGTATAAAGACATTATCATCATCCACAGCCTTGATCTGGGAATAGGCATCTCTGAATAAATGCCATTTACCACGGTCCTGAGCTACCACGTTTGACCCGCGAACTTACTGAAGTCGTCGACCCATCTCGCTAACGGACGACCTACGCTGCGCTTGCCATTTATGGGCCACCACACCACTCTGTTAATATTTTGCTTCACCTATCATCACCTCGTCTTGCAGGGGTCCTGCCCAATTCCATTTTAGTTCCATCACTCGTTTTCTGACATCTTGAGCATTCGTTCTCTGCCGAATGTGTTGGGAACTCGATCTTGGAGTTTATTGCCGAGCATGGCTCGCTCCATGGCTCTCTGTTCAACTCTTATTCGGTACACAGCCTCATCGGTAAGCGGCCATGTTTCAGCACCATATGTCATCGTTGGAAGGACGGGAAAAGGCGGGTGATTAAACATTGTAGGATTTGGGTTGATTTGAGGACGTTTTGCAGTTTTCCGAAGGCAGCCCAACCGAGATGTAGTTGCCTAGAGACTTCACTTTTCATCAGATCTTTATTGTAGAATAGTACATGACCAAGATATATGTACCTATCCACTACCTCTAGTCTTTAATTTCCCACAAGGACTGCAGGTACCCTTGTCCCGGGTGTGTTGATCATCACCTTGGTTTTGGTCATATTCATTGGTTGAACTAGTCGATACTTTTTCCATACAAATTGCGGAGGGGATTTCCTCCACTGTTTGACATTGTACATCGAAAGTTTAGCATGATATCGTTTTGTCTCATCATAAATGTTGTCAGTATGGATACAGAATAGTAAAATAAAAAGCCATTAAAAAGTTATGAGCCATCAAAGATTCGTTTTTCTTGCTAATTTTTACGCAACTTTCGGCGTAAACAAGTAATGTAAGAAGTGTAAAATCTCCAAAACAGAGACCACACCGACACCGCCTAACTATCAAAGATTATAATAATGTTTATTTGTAATTGATTAAGGTAGTAGTTTTTGCTTAAAACTCCTTTTCCCAAATGACTTTATAAGTATTTTTTACGCGCTCGATTTACCTACTTTGTCACTCCGTTTCACCACACTGCTTTCGCCCGCCACAATGTTAGATGAAACAACATGCTTTAGGCCACGCCCACCTTGTGAGTTCGAGTCAGCGACTAGTTCAACCTTAAGGGGCTATATAACGTGCGCTCGAAGTATGTATGAGCAAGACAGCACCATACAATGGCATAATATGCCTGTCTCTTATTATCTTGACACTTTCAAATAGTGTTGTGTCGACTATAAATATTGATCATCAAGAAAACCGGAAAAGAAAATCGGAACCAAATCAATTGTGTATACACACAATAATTTTATGAATAAAGCTATAGCTAGTTATAATTTTGATGGCGTCTATAAATTATTATTTTCTATAAAGGATTGGCCTAGCACATAATAATCTGAATTTATTTTGCTTGCGCCGGCCGACTTCCGTGGACGCAAATCAAATACCTGCGCCACATACTCTTCACATTCCTGTCTTAGAAAAAATAATTGTTGGGAGGTTCAGCTTACTTTATGATCGACTTTAAAAAAGAAGGCGGTTGTTAATTCGAGTATATATGTGAAAAATTCTTCTTCTTCTTTTTTTTAGGTTCAAACTGTAAACAAAGAGCTTACTTGCGGTCTTTTTTTTTCGTATTTCCATATACATTCATTGGGAAAAGTTGTTCAAAATGATGGACTGAACCACCCCTTAAAATATTTGTACTTAATTAAAAAGGACATTGTATAGTTTTTGTCGAACAGCGGATCATAGATAGATAGATAGATATAACATTTATTCGAAGGACAAAAGCAACACAATAAAATTACATCAACAAATTCTAAAAGTACAAATAAAAATAAAGTTCCTTGTTCTCCAAAATGGTCTCCAACTCAGCATATGCTAGGATTTGCATTAGCGAAATCCCAGCGATGATCTTCCGTTGGAGCCATAATGGGTGCTTTCACGGACATTCGCATGAGTATACAAAAAAATAAAAATACATTTATCACACACACAACACAACTACCTAATGAAAAAGAAACAATACAAATGCATTTAAAATAAAAAAGAAAAAGTTTGACATTGACAGTGACAGCTATCAACTGGTATTGTCACATTTGTCACTACGCTAGTCGATATTGTTGTTAAACACTGTTGATATTACCCACAAAAACCTGAGATATGCAAAATCTCTTGGAAAAAACAAAAAACAATGTCCTACTACTATACACACTGAGGTACCTAAACATAGGAGTAGGTCAGTATCATAAATTCAACTTGCTCCAAAATGTTGGCTGATGGTAAGAGATCATTCTGTATGTTTGATTCGGCATTTAAGATATCATTGACACGCATACAAACTTGCGCGCTAACTTACAGACTTGTAAACAAAGTGCATACACATGTTCATATAAACATACATCGTAATAGAAATAAAAAAAATATAAAACCTAAACAAACATAATACTCAAATTTCTACTCGCGAGAATATTTTCGGAAAGTTGCAAAAACATTTCAAATGAATATGTCTCAGGCGTCACATCACTAGTTCTGCTATGTTGACAACGTCATTGTACCTATTGATAACATAAAAGTTATTATCACTTTGAAAATACATATTTATGCGTAATTTTTAAAAATATGAGTGTATTTATTAAAAAAGTAGGCTTCCTTGAGCACTACTTAAACATTTTAGACACTTGGTCTCTAAATTATTTGACTTTTCAGTCACTCTCAATGTTTTGCGCGTAATATCTGCAGGAAATCGAATGACACAGGTCCAGCTTTGAACACGTCCTGACGGACACTGCGGGGACGGGGGCGTCGAGGTAGGTCTTTGTTAAAACGGCTGGTGGGGGTCAATATTGGTAAAATAATTGTAAAAAATTAATAAGATGGCCTAATAATTTTTTGAGCTTGCGTACTGAAGCGTTTTGACTTACTCAATAGTGCGTACTATTTGCAAATTGAATTATAATATTATATATCCAGATAAAAGTGTTTTAGGTGTTAGTCAGAGGTATGTTTGTGATTTTTTTTCATCGAGTGAAGTAAACATAATTATGTAAATGACCTGGTAAAAGTATTAGACGATAGTTCAAAATAAACATATATTTTTCGTTGCCGTAATATAACATACTTCTTTGAGATACAGGTGTACAAAAATGGTCAGTTTACCTTATATACAGCCTTAAGGCCGACGTTAAGAGACCAATTATTGAGATTCTTTAACATTTATTGGAGGTCTTTGACGTTTCGACGATATCGTCATGACAAGTATTATTAAAATCCTGCTTGAAAATTATCCGGACATCCGCTACATTGCTTTTGTTTAATTTTTTATAAGAACACTAAGTGTCATTGTCAGAATAAGAGCAATCTAATAACACTTCTCAAGCTTATATCCAGCCGTTTAGGCTGCAGAGCGTCCCATATAAATAAACATATAAACACTCGTAAAACATTACACTTCTTCTGACGCAGTCGGATAAAAATAGGTATCAGGCTATCTGCTACTTATCTAAGTAGGTTTGATATACCTACTTAGATAAGTAGCAGATAGCCTGATACCAATGAGATATTTTCTATTTTCAAACAAAGTACTTGTACGTACTTATCTAACTCATACGTAATCTGTGGTTCGAGTGAAAGTTACAATACGCAACGATGGCCTTATGTTTATTACTGTGTGTGTCCACAGCGCGGTGCATTGGACTTTATAATATACTCAGATACATACCCTACTCTTTATTCTCTGCAGGATAGACAGAGCCTGGCTTCGCATTTTAGCGTGATGATGCGCATGGAGGTCAAAAGAAAATGAAAATGTGAAGTTGGTTACAAATTTTGAGCAATTATGTCAATGTAATGCGGCTGTCATTGCATTGATATAATTGCTCAAAATTTGTTTTAAGACCCTTATGGTTTTTTGTATGTATGATGTTACCTACGCGATTTTTTTGCCACTTGTGAATCTATTTTGATGAATCTTTTTTTATTTGAAAGCTGTTAGTACCAAATTGGTCCCATATTGATTTGGTGATGATATGATGAACTTTGGAAAAATCCTGAAATATAAGTAAGTTATTTTTGATTAAACTGTAATACACAATCGATCTGCTCTTACAATCTGCGCCTGCGCGGGAAGAGAAACAGCTAGGGAACTCTAACGTTTTTGTATCTGCTAAACCTACGTGAAAAAAAATACAATGTAATAAACTATAGTAAACATTGTGATTGTGACGATGTGAAGTCACAAATAAACCATTTTCACCAGTGCATGAAATAGAATAGAAATAAGTAAAAATAGAAATAGAATTTTTTTTATTCAGTGATAAAGTACACTTATAGTAATAGTAGACATATCGGCTTTAAGCTGCTGGGCTTTAACTAAACCAATAAATAATTACCTATGTACTCAAACAAATAAATAAGTACAATAACTACGACGGGAAAATAACTTATAAAAGTTTTGGAAACGTCAATTTAACTATTAGACATTGACAGAAAGATTATTTTCGTGCACGAGTGTGTGCATTGTACAGCCATCACAACTGTGAAATAAAGTACTCCAGTCGATGGGTTTGCCCATACCAGGATAAAAGTACTTATACAAATTAATTGAGATCATGAATACGCATATCATACCCACCACTATGTTTGGGAGTGTTTGGTACCCTGGTTAAAATAGCTCCGCCAAGTGGGCGATGCGTTGTTTGCGTGGTCCGGACAAGTAGGCGTTTGATGGCTTACACCTCATTTATTGGTAGGTAAGTCCTATTTGAAATGATCGAAGAATTGCAAATGCTTCCTTAGCTTGAAAGCATTAAAATAAGCCCCAAAGATGGAATGCAGAAAGCACCCTCCTCCTCTTATATTCCACTTTCTGCCTCAACCTGCGTTTTTTTGTGCCGTACTTCATTTATATACTATAATTTGAGCAGCTTAAAAAATGTTGGCTTACACATACGAAAAATCAAACAAAAAATTAGTCTTTCTATTTTCCTAAATAAAAGAATTGAAAGAAATCAATATTACCCGTCAGACTGAAATACTTACTATTTTCAGTAGCTATCTACAACCACAAACCCTAAAAATACAAATGAGTTTAAAATTCCAAATATTCCTACAAAAGAACTCGTAAAACATCTACCAAAACATTCCAACTGGTTTAAATAACAACCACAAATACGAAATAAAAACACACTGCCGTAACAAGAATCGTTTGTAGCGATTCTGCAATCCACAAACGAATGTCGGGTGAAAAATGAATAAAGTTATCAATTCTGAGAAGGGAATAATTGAGAGGGTTGCAATCGAGATATGATGGATCTCTCACCTCTCCGACCCATCGAACGCTCTTCAAAGGGTAAATCTATATTTAAGTGGTCCGGAGTTCTTGTAATTACATTTTTATGTTGTCGGGAAGGGAGCTGTGCTAATGCCTCTTACAAATTCGAATATAATAGAGAGCGGCCGGCCTGCGGTCTCGAGATCTTTTTCACTGAGATTTTCGTGAAAACGTTTGTTAATCAGCGAGGGCTTATCACTTTTGTATACCATTATATTTATTACGTTTACATTTAAGAGTACAACATTTTCCTTTTTATAAATTACGTACGTATTTGAAATCACTTTTTATCAGATTACTAAGATTTTCAGAGTAGGTTTTACCATCCTTGAGAAATCTCTGATGTGATTTGGTACCTACTTTAATATACTTTTCAGTTTTAGATGCAACACTGTCTAACTATTAAATTATTTTCCGGCAGTTTTTTTTGTTCTTTTACTGTTATTTTAAATCCATTATAGTATAGTTGCCAAAAATAAGCGTAAGCGTAAACAAGAGTAAGCTGTTTGTTTGTTTTTCGTGTGTGTAAGTGCAAAAGTGCTAAAGGCATCTGACATAGCTTGACGACTGCCATTCAATGACTAACAGCTAATACGTGCCTTCTGAAGCAATGAGGAGCTCGTGAAATTTTAACGACACTTGTGGTCACCCATCCAAGTGCAGACCACGCCCGGCGTCGCTTAACTTGCAAAACCGCGGGTAATAAGAACTCCCGCGGAGTCACCGAGCTCCTCTTAAAGCAGAGTAAGCTTGCAAACATTATTTTTGACTTGATTTCAGATGTATGCCGTAAATATATTTGAATTTTGATTACTAGTCGTATAGTATCGTTCGTTAGCAGTAAATTTAAGAGGGTTTCTTTACATATAAACATTGGATAAGAGACCATAATCCTAGCTGATCCGTTCGATCCAATGATGTTTTGCAATTCAATAGGGTTACTTAAATATGCTGTTTAGAAATTGAAGTCTCTGTTTATGATAAGTACTTATAAGAAGCATTTAAATGGGTCATGTTTATAACATAGTACAGGAAGATATGATGTCTATTAGTTCTAAGTTAAAAATTTATTTGTTTTGTTATAAGTATCGCTAAAGCAAGACTTATTCTGATTGATCTTTTTTATTGTTGTTGATGTTCACTTTCACCCTGCCATTACTGTCAATGTGTTCTCCACTTTGTATGGCTTTTTCCTATTGGTCTTTGTTATACCTATTACGCACGGATTTGTGCAAAAATCTCAACTTCCTATTTCATTACAGATATTGTGTAGCGAGAATGATTTTATATACTCAATGACCTTCCATACACATGTCTATGGAAGGTCATTGTATATACTTCTCAAAATAGCATTCAAATATTGTTTAAAACTAAAAGAAGACTGATGGATGCAAGCCGCTCTAGATCGAAAATTATGTAAATCTTTGAGAGAGGCCTATGTCCAGCAGTGGACGTTATGTGGCTGAAATGATGATTATGAAAAGAAGACCTCAACATGAAACTACACAACCGATTAAAAAAATACTATTGGGAATATACGTACAGGTTTTGTGTTAAACAGTTATTCGACCAAGGTTATTTCGGTCTATTGTTGTGAGCTCTATAACAACATATAATACATTTGAAGAAGTAAGTAGGTTAAAAAGAAAAATAAAATGTATTGCCACCCCTGTGCGAAACCTTACGACAGTGTCTCGCCGCGGTGACAAAGAGCCCTGCACGTCAATACATCAACACTGTTGCACATCAGTTGTCATTTGTGTTGAATAATGTACCTATTGTCAACATCGTGAAGAGCGGATGAATATTGTATTGCACTCACAAGTATCTATAAAAATACGTTTGTTGTATAGACCAACTTAAATATTCATTTTATTCAGTTTTTTAGTATTTTTGGTTAAAGCGGCCACAGAAATATATCATCTGTGAAAATTTTACCGTCTAGCTATCCCGCTTCATGAGATTGCAGCCTGGTGTCAGACAGACAGACGGATAGCGGAGTCTTAGTAGTAGGGTCCCGGTTTTACCCTTTGGGTGCGGAACCCAAAAAGCCTAAAAATTGGCAATCAATGGCACAAAATCGACAGTCATATAAAAAGCCGCAAGGCAGATTATGGTGATTTGTTGGTGAATAATGACACCACGGATACGAGTGCCCCAGAGAACCGGTCAGAGCCTCGGTTTCTGACGTGTCTTCATCGGTCGGGGTGGAGACCCAAGAGGGCTTGCAGGGCTCTCAGCTCTGCATTGTCTTAATTGGCCGTAAAGAAGAGCCGTTAGAGCTGTTGCTCCAGGGGTGAAAGTGTTAAAGGTTATCACGTCACGCCGCAAGTAACTTCGGAAAAAGCGCAGCATACCTCTGGACACACCTGAGTCGCCTGCACCGGTGTTGTTTCATTGCCGGCAATTTTTTTAGGTGCGTTTGAAAGGCACATCTATTGGGCGGCAAGCCACCACCTGCCTACTATAGTCAGTAATAATGACTACGGTGGTGACGTTTCTATTGCAATATCCCGCCATCAGTCCATATCAATCTTATTCCCATATAACCCATAGATATTTACTTTTTTCTTGCAATAAATCTTTCTCTTGCTGAAACTTGTTCAAAAGTACACCTTTTATAGGTATTAATGAGTCTTGGGAGCGCCACATGACATCGACATCTCTAAAGCGCATCTATGAGTACGTGTTGGGTATGTATCCCCACGCAAGCACTCAAAGGAGATACCTACATAATAAAATAATTTTAACTGTCAATAGAATGTAAAATGTCTACACTACTCTTCTCGATATATAACTAATATTTATGATATGTGTGTAACTAAAGTAAAATCGAGACTATTCTTAAAATGACAACCCAAAACTAGGTAAGCAATAAATTTAGAGTACAACAATAAAACAGAACGTAACAAAGACAAGCTGAATGGAATTGTCTCTGTAGACGAATTTACGTGGCAAGCAAAAGTGCATATAAACTACGACAGGCGTGCCTCGGCATCCGTTGCTTCATGAAAATGCAACTAGTAAGTGTGACGCTACGCTTAGCTGTATTTTTCTCCGAGCTGTATGTTGAAGTAGAAGTAAGAACAGAAAGTTTGCAGACTTCAATGAATCTGTAAACGAAGGGCGGGTTCGATGATGAAATCGGAAATTGGCTAGCAATATGAGTAACTCAATAACGTAACGACGGAACGTCGCCCTATCGAGTTTAAGCTTGTTTGATTTGTCTAGAATAGGTAAATAACATCAAGAACTAGCTGCAAATTAAACAACAGTATTTTAGACTACGAGTACTACTTGCAACTTAGTGGAGTTGGTATTTATACAAGTTCCGATTTGCGTGTTAGACGAGTTGCTGTGGATAGACTTTTTACGTTTTCGACCATTTAATCTAACTTCTCTGTCTAAGATGATAACAAATATGCAGGATCCGAAGATAAAGTAGACACGTAAAAGCTTATAGAAATATGTAACTTTAGAAAATAAACTAACTAGGATATTGGTGACATCGCGTGAGCCTTCGTTTTGTGATAATAAAAGGAAACGACGAAATAAACCTTCTGATTCCGTTTACTTATGGTATGTAAAGAGTTTGTCGTGACATTTAAGGATGAAGACATCTGTGGATAAGTACAATTGCTATGCTACTTGAAAATTTTTCATTTTTGTAGAGGAATATTACCTCAACCTAAACCATGAAAAATACCATGAACCAAAAACCATGGTAGTAACCATTGTAAAATAATAATAAAGATGTGTACTGGGTTCAATAAATATTTTTTTTGTTAATCTGTTAGATATTATATAATGGATCTATACTTTTCGGGTTATCAAATTATAAAAATTCACAAATATAAAGCACATCGAAGTTTCCGGGAGGGGGCAATTAGCGTAACTGTCTAATGAAAATTTTACAACATAGATTGCAAGATAGTGACGTTATGCGAACTTAATGCACTAGAATTCTCTGATTAGCAAATATTGACGAAGGTATAGGTATCTTCTACAATATTTATTAACAATACCTGTAGAGAGTAAAACAATTTTTTCAGTCCACATCCGTATAAATGGAAATTATTTGAAGTCTAAAGTTCAGGATTATTTTATCTGTAGCGCAAATATGTCCGCGCAGTGTGTAGCAGACTGGAGGTCAGAGGTGTAAATAAAAAGCCATTACGAATCACTTTATTGAGTGGAGCGATTTTATACAATTTCCACCTTTCTATTTATTGTGCTACTAATTATTTTGTATTTTTAAACGTAACCTTTCATTTACCTGATGGCATTAATAAATGCTACGTTCATTGTTTTACTATTGTGAAAGGTTAAATCCCAAATTTTCATCAATGTGTTTGTGATATAGGTACACACCAGCGGGAAAGTGAGTAATTAGGCCATATAGGTGTCAAGTTTCCGCTGAGTGCAACCATCATAGCTTTTAGAATAATAATGTTCAAACACGATACACGTTTCGTGTTACATTAAAATTTGATGTATGTGCTAATGTACGTAACGTATTCTGATGGGTGCTAATGGTTACAGTCCTCTATGTTAACGAGTCATTTAAGTACGAGAATTAAATTTTATTTCAGCCAGATAGGTGGACCAGAATGTGGTATCTTTTATAAGTGGTACACTGCCAAAACAGAGATATGAAAAACAGAAGGGGAGGTCTTTTCCTAGTCGTGGGCCACAAAACGTATGGCGACCATGTACTGGCAAGCGCAGTCTTACTTCATCTACCGTCAAAGTGGTCAGACGACGGTTGCTTGAAATTGCAGGTCGCTCTAGATCGGTCATTTTAAAAATAATTTAGAGACATAGAGAGAGTAGCTTCAGATTCAGAGTGACCAGCCAGTAAGTAAAAGTCATACAAAATATAAATAATACACAGATTCTTATTTATTAAAATAAATGATAGCATTCTGAATACTAATAGTTATTACTGAGCTGTAATCCAAGAAACGTAGGACGTAACTCTGGCGTACGCAGCTGGGAAGCCACGGGCGCACCCGGCTTGAGCTCCGAAAGAAGTTACACCAACCTGTTAAAAAGATTATGAACTTAAATCACTTAAAGAGTCTCTTGACACTAGACCAACCTAGACTTTACTACATAAATATAGTTTAGCTTCTGAAGTGACATGTCAGATCTAAGAAAAAAAAAAAAAAACGACGGGTTGCACTCTGGGAGTGCCGGCAGAAGTGAAAACACAGCAGTATGGCCACTACACAGACTGTCGAGCCATCAGCTGTCACCATCCATGGATGCGCGTAGCACGCTGTAACATAAACACACACGAACATTCGCGCAAGCGCCCTGCGCCGCCTAAACGAAACAGCAGGCGCAGGCATACATTTTCGCTGCGCCGTAGAAAGAGAGGGGGATACTCCCTCTCCTACGCCGCGCCAGCTGTCTACTCTCCATCCGTCTTACGAATTTTCGATCAGGTCACGTGTCCTGACGCGAGTTTAACATTTTTTATCCATTCCAAAAAAAGTGCACAAAGCCGCTAAAGAAGTTTTCACTTCAAAAATTAATTTTCAAAGGAATCGCACATATCTATAACTTGTTTTTACAGTGTAAATATGAACTTGATAGAGCTTAAAGTGTCTCATATCATTTTTGCCCATCAGTATGGAAAACTTCAAAACTGTCATATTTTCATTCGAGTCTACCACTCAATACCGACAGATGAAATTTCGATGAACGCCATGCCAACAGTTCATTTACTTTTCGTGCATGAGACAGACAGTAGACGAAATCGAAATAGTTAATCCCGACTGAAGTCTGCTAGTGGTTTACCGAGAATTGAGACCTTGCTTGTATCGCCATAAACTTGAAGTAGTTGTGGACATAACTTACCAAGATTCTCCTTCCTCCGCTAAGAGGAGCCAGAGGACCCCCAGAATCTCCTCTGCAGGTACCACGGCCGCCATCTCCACTGGTGCAGATGTTACTGTTGTGCACAACCGGACCATAGATAGCGGCGCAAGCAGCGTTGGTTATGATGGGCAAGTTGACGGAGCTAAGGCGCTGAGTTTGAATAATAGTGGCACCTGATTGGAAAAATTAATTAACATAAATTTATAAGCTACAATTGAATTCTATAATTCATATCAAACATTGTTAAGGATATTTTTTGTTGCTAATAATAAATAAATTATATCTAATGATTTCAATATTTACGGGGCGCTGCATTTAAAAAATTCAAAGTCAAAGTCAAATTATATAAGCTGTTTCTTTTTGCAATTCTAGTAAACAGATGTAAAAATCAGTAAAATATACATACTCACATATGTCGAAAAATACATTTTATTTATTTATGATGACATCTTCAAAAGCTCTACCAAAGTTCAAAAGATTTCTAATTCATTTTAGATACTTTAGATAAGTATATATTAAGTATTTTGTACAACTTCGTTGACAAAACGAAATTGTTGTGTTATGCTTATTTTAATCTTAGTTTGTGATAGATTCTAAAATTTCTTTTTACCGTCAGCTTTGAGACCATATCCGGAGGCAAGAGCAACTGTGCCAACGAAGAGATCGTTCATCTCATTACCAGAAGGCAATGCAATCGGTTGAATTACATCTGAAATTAAATAATCCTTTTTATAAAAATAATCCTATATATAAATAATACGTTATATCATAAAATATCATCATCATTATCTTCACGAACACGACCCTCTTTGGTCTACCAGAGCCATACTTGGCCAGAGGACTTGGCCTACACTCTTCTCATTTTTTTTTTTCAAAAGATTGAAGGGGCCTCATTCTTCTTCTTCTTTAGGTGCCGCTTCATTCCTGAAGATTGGCAGTCAGCTCTTTAAATCTTGATTTGTCCATGGCAAGCCTGAACAGTTTTGGTGTTTGCTTTTTTAAGCTTGTATCCCTAAGTCGCCTTCTACGATATCTACCGGAAGACTTGAAGTGGTTCTATTCTACTCTGCCAGATACCACACGGTGGTTATAGAATATACTGAAACCATTTTATGGGTTCATTCCACGATACTGAACAACTTTCTCCAAGGAATATAAATCGAAATATAAAACTATTCATTTTCTTACAAACTTGGATCAGCTGATCGGTTAGCTTGTATGGAAGGCTGAATTTTTTTCCTCATATATCGATATAAGTTCCTAGGAAAAAGTTATTTAGTATCAGGGACTTAATCCACCTAGAAATAGTTTCAATGTATGTTGTATGACCCTGTACTTATCCATTAAAATAATATACCTAAGTATCTTACTTTGGGGCTAGCTAAATCAGTGTAATTTGTTCCTATATATTTATTTATTTATCTAAATTAATAAAGTTATATTCATAATATGTAATACAAACACTATACAATTTGAAGAAACGCTCGGGTTTGGGTTCGAAACCCATGATACTACTGGAAGTACCATGCAGTAGTATCACGGGCAAAAAATAGAGAATGAAATAATTAAAATGGAACTTACTAGTAAAGCTAACATAACTGATGCGTAGAACTGCAACATCATTAGCAACAGTGTTCGGGTTCCACTCTGGGTGAACAGCGATATCCTGTGACTGGATGCGAACGCCTCCACTGAAGATCATGTTGGAGCCGAGAACAGCGGTGAAGCTCATACCCTGGTTGACGCCGTCGTCATAGCAGTGAGCCGCGGTGACTACGCGGGTGTTGGAGATGAGGGAACCTCCGCATACTGATTGGAATATAACCAGTATTTGGATTAAAAGACCAACCTGTTGAAGTTTTACAAATATACAGTAACCGGTATCACCAAAAAAAAATTAGCAATATAAATAAAATTAACATTCTATTACCAATATATACAATTAAAATTAAACTATAGGAACAAACATAGGGTATTGAAGCCAAAATATTTATAAAAGACTTGTCTACACGTCTGGTCGAGGCAACAGGAGACTTCAGAGCTGGCAGCTTTTTTGCCCAAAGCATTAGCCTTGCTTTTCAGCGAGGCAAGGCTGCCAGTGTCATGGGTACTAACATTTTTCATATTAAGTTTATTTTATTTTATTTTAATTTTTTAATTTATATTTAATTACTTCAATTTTTATTTATCATCTTTACCATTATCAGCTTACATTAATTATACTACGTTACATCCCAGCTTAAATCCCATAAGCCTCATTTTATTTACCTATCGGTGTCGATTATTGATTCATCTTATAGTTAATCCTTATTCCGTTTTTTAAATAATTAAATTGATAACATTACCTGGTAGGGAACTTGAGCGATTTCAGTGATAGCTCCTCCTACAATTCTTTGTCCAGACGCTACTTCAACCTCCTCCAATTGCTTGATTCTCGCAGCCTCAGGGATTCCAAACCTGGTGTGATAATTGTACACACCAAGGTCTTCTGCTGAGCTGATCTCAGCATTTGCTACGGCTAGTGCCAAAACCAAAGCTGCGAGTACCTTCATTGTACGTATATTTATTAGGTACGTACCTAATTTGCGTTACAATTTTTATTTATCATCATCATTTTTATTTATACTTAAAGTATATCTTATCTTTGAATCCATTTGTTGTTTAATCAGAAACTATCCTAAAGTCAGAACAGATAATGACTAATGATATTGAGAGGTAAAATTAGTTTTATGTAATTAGTTATGACAGTATATTTTTGGAAACATCTGCTAAATATTTTATGGGTGTCAGCAGTCTATACCAAAAAAAATATATTTATCACCATTACTTTCAGCTAGGGCTGTCTTAAACATCCTTTATTTCACTGGCCAGTATATGTAATAAAAATTTCAACATTTTTATTTTCCTTTTCTTTAGTTAGGTTCCCAGAAATAAACTTCATTTGAGTACCTGGTTTGGTAGATGGCTACCAAGATTTTTTAAAATATTTTTTTAATCATACAGATGACATTGATTTATTTGCATGATATGTAATGATAACAGATAATAGTATAATTAGGTGATAAAACTTATGAAAATCTTGTGGTATTACTAAAACAATCAACGTGAATAGGATGATAAAAATGGTTTAAAATCCGAGGATACTAGGTATAATAAAAGCATTGTTGTATAATTTGTAGGTATAATAAAAATGCTGCAACTAGAGGACGTTACATTGAATCTAGAATTCTAGACCGAAAATAAGGTAGTAACAAACCGAGGAATATGTTTGAATCCAGTGTCCTGCCAGAGGACTTGGCCTACACTCTCCTCGCTGGCCAGACGGGTTGGAGAGGTCACGTTGATGTTTATATGTAAGCCTTTGATTATATTAAGCTTTGTTTAACTTGTAGGTATTTCCTAAGTCGCCTTCTACGATATCCACGGGAGGACTTGGAGTGGCTCTATTCTACTCTGCCGGAAACGACACGGCAAATGTATAATGTAAAGTAACAATATTAACTTACTTCGAGTAGGTAAGTAGCAACAGGTTTGTATACTTAATTTTATTAGTCATATTTTGTTTGGATACAGTACCTATTAGGCATAATCTGCTTTGACATATTTATAATTTTGGAAAGAACAACATAACAACGATATGGGCTATATTGGCTTGTCATAAAGTTCAGTTACCCAAACTTATAAGCCATACTGTTTTTAGGGTTACGTAGTAAACAAGGGTTCCGTGGGAACCCTTCTAGTTTCGCTATGTCTGTCTATCTGTCTGCTGTTGTAGTCAGAGACTATAAGTACTAGAAATCTGTAATTTGACATAGCATTATTATACTACTCCTTTTTGGAAGTCGATTAAAAACAACCTTGTTTTGAGCTGATATAGGTAAAGATAACTTAGGTGTTGTTACGCGTTACACACAAGGTTTTATAATTAATTATCAAATCAGAATGTTAACATAAGTTAAGCAAAAATTAATTATATATTTATCTTTTATCAGACTTAATAAACGTTAATATAAAAGATCATTTATCGTAGATTGTATTACGATTAGATATGTCCTCGTATAAAACTATTGCTCTAAAGCGTGCTTCGATATTCACGTGATTTTCTATCAAAATGAAGCTGCTGATAGTTGGTTTGGTTCTGGCCGTTGTTGCGGCTACCTATGCTGAAGTAGGCTCTGTGGAGGAGCTCAGCGTATTCAACTATCACAGCAGGGTAGGGATCCGTGAAGCAGCCAGGATTAAGAAGCTGGAAGAAGAAGGCGCTGTTTCTGGTCAGAGAATCGTTGGTGGATCAATTACTGATATCTCTCAAGTCCCATACCAGGTACACAATTTTTATTATTTTGATGAGAATATGCTTGAAATGAAACGAAAGTACTGAACCTGATATTGTTTTTTATTATTATTTGTTAATGTTGATCCTTAGCTGTGTGCAGGCTTAGGGGGGCTAATGTACAACAGTAGACTTCCTGTGACTGATATGATGATGATGATTACATATATCCTGAGCTATTTTGCAAAAAAAATTAGTCTATAAAATAATAACCAAGGACTTACCTGTGATCACAGATAAACACAACCTTTTGAAATACAGCTACTGCATATCAAAGTAGTGAATCGGTTGTAAGAAAAATAGTTTTTTAAGGTATTATTAGCATATTGAGTAGTACATCTACCACTTCAAATACTTCAATATAATTTAATTTGGTTTTTCTCTTTAGGTTGGTCTAGTCATCCAAATCCTTTGGATTTTTACATCCGTCTGCGGCGGTTCTCTCATCACTAACAACCGTGTCATCACTGCTGCCCATTGCCACAGCGATGGCTCCATGACCGCTCAGGGTTTCACCGCCGTTCTAGGATCGAACACCATCTTCACTGGAGGTGTTCGTATCGCGACTAACGACATTTCTGTCCATCCTCAGTGGACCCCTAGTACCACTGCTAATGACATAGCTGTTCTGCGTATCAACAGCGTGACTTTTACAAGTAAGTAATCTCTTTTCTATCACTTTGTTTTATATAACAGTAACCGTGATAAACCAAAAAGTTATGCAACAACTATTTTACTTTTTGTTTACAGTAAATATGTAGTGTAAAAGTTATCTTTAAGTTATTCCAGAAACAGATATTACTCACACTAATACATAACAGCTCTTTATAAATAATTTAAAAAAACTAGAAACTGACTTCACCATATCGTGAACATACATATAAAAAGATCGCTACGAATTGATAACCTCCTCCTTTTTAGGGTTCCGTAGTAAACAAGGAACCCTTATAGTTTCGCCATGTCTGTCTGTCTGTCTGTCTGTCCGTCCACGGTCCTACTCAGAAACTATAAGTACTAGAAAGCTGTAATTTGGCATGGATATGTATATCAATCATGGCAAAAAAGTCGTAAAATAAAATATGGAAAAAAAAAATTTTTTAGGTTAGCTGCCATACAAGTAAAGAGGAAGTCAATATTTTTTTTCTTTACAAATATATTGTGTGGGGTATCGTTGAATAGGTTTTTCAAAAATATTGTGAGCTTGGGAACACCATTTTTAGGGTTCCGTAGTAAACAAGGAACCCTTATAGTTTCGCCATGTCTGTCTGTCTGTCTGTCTGTCTGCGGTCCTACTCAGAAACTACAAGTACTAGAAAGCTGTAATTTGGCATGGATATTTATATTAATTATGGCGAAAAAGTCGTAAAATAAAATCTGGAAAAATATTTTTTTTTTAGGTTAGCTGCCTTACAAGTAAAGAGGTAGTCAATATTTTTTTTCTCGACAAACACATTGTGTGGGGTGTCGTTGAATAGGTATTTCAAAAACATTGTGAGCTTGTTAACACCATTTTTGGATTTAGGGATCCGTTTCTGAAATATTTGGGTTTAAAGAGAAAAATTTTGTTGGAGGCAAGTGTCCCCCCCCTCTATCTGCTAAACGGTTATATATGGCCACGTGAAAAAATTCACAGCTATAGTATATATAATGTAGTTTAAAGGAAAACTATCAGAGCTAAGTAGGGTATACAAATTAAAAAGTTATAGGCGATCAACTTATAAAATGTACTCGGAAAAAGAAATTTCATACAAATTCAATAGATAATTAGTTTTTAAACGTTTTTAGTGGCATAAACTCAAAGTTGGCATTCGCAACTACGGAACCCTACACTGCGCGTGGCCCGTCACGCACTTGGCCAATTATTCGATTTAGGAATCCGTGTCTGAAATAATTAGGTTTCAAGTAATTTTTTTGTTAAAGTCACGTGTCCCCCATCTATCTGCTAAACGGTTATATATGGACACGTGAAAAAAATCACAGCTGTAGTATATATAATGTAGTTTAAAGGAAAACTATCAGAGCTAAGTAGGGTTAATAAATTAAAAAGTTATAGAAGATCAACTTATAAAATGTACTCGAAAAGGAAAATTTCATACAAATTCAATACTTAGCCGTTTTAGACTGCAAGTTGGCATTTACAACTACGGAACACTATATTGCGCGTGGCCCGACACGCACTTGGCCAATTTTTTGGAAGTATGTTAAATATTGTTTATTGGCCCCCTATTTTATGATCTCAATACTTATTAAGGTCTTATTTTGCTTCAAAACCTAATATTAATTATGATATTTCAGATGTGATCCAACCCATTGCTTTGCCTTCTGGCGTTGAAATTAGCAACCTCTTCGTTGGTGAAGTGGCACTTGCATCTGGTTTTGGTCTCACTGCTGATGGTAAGGGCTAAGTTTTGTAACATTACGTGTATGATCATTAGATGTATTACTTACAAGTACCTACGCAGTGTTCTCTGCAAAGAGTCATGTATATGCAAAAGTTTAACATACAAGGTACGCATAGAATAGCAGAGACCAGCAGCGCAATTTTACTGTCAAATCATCATCATCATTTCAGCCGCACAATTTATTAAAATTAAAGTTACGAAGAGCCGAAAGTGGCATCAAATAGTTTGTGCAATATAACGGGTGCTGCTGCGCATTTTCTTTGCACGAAGCTGTAAATTCTAGGCCGTGTACACATATGCCGTTTAGTATCAACAGCCCCTGGCACATATGCACGAGAAGGTCCGGGGAACAGACGATTGGCTGCCTCTAATGTCTGACCTATGTAGGTCCAAGCCTATGTGCCTTATAAGAACCACCACTGCTATTGACCGTCCTCCCGGAATAAACTGATATTGAACAGCGAATACTCTAACTTTTAGGTGGTTCCATCGGAACGACCCAACGGCTTAGCTCCGTCGACTTGTCGGTCATCACCAACGCTGCATGTGCTGCTGTGTTTGGCCCTTATGTACACGATTCCAACATCTGCACCAGCGGTGTCGGAGGCACGAGCACCTGCTCTGGTGACAGTGGCGGACCTCTTGCTGCCATGAGTGGTGGCAGAAGGGTGTTGGTAAGTTCGATTAATGTATATATGTTCAGGTTACCCAATGTTCACCTACTCGTAAGTCATCGTCTTAGATGCTGACTTAGTTATGGTTCGTTGGTTCTTTCGTAATTGCTATTAAAATCTGCGCCAGTGACATTGGAAGCACTAACTTCTGCTCTGGGGC
Source organism: Acrobasis consociella (assembly GCA_963555685.1). NCBI lineage: Eukaryota > Metazoa > Arthropoda > Insecta > Lepidoptera > Pyralidae > Acrobasis > Acrobasis consociella. The sequence goes on from OY743120.1 coordinate 11,024,865, forward strand.
CAAAGGTTGTCCTCTTGCTGCCATACGTGGTGGCAGAAGGGTGTTGGTAAGTTCAATGTATGTATCACGGGTATGGTCATTGTCCAAGGGTCTGAAGTCTAAACTTAAGATTTATGTTGTTGATTTGAACTCGAAGTGTTAGGTATGCCGACGGTGGAAAGGATAAGAAACGCTACTCTAAACTCAAAGTATTTTCGATGTCAGACGCAACTGAAACATGGCCGGAAAAAATAAACCTAAACTGTGCTCTGTCTATTCCTTTAAGAACAAAGACGTGATAATGTAAATTGAGAAGGTCTTTGCATTGCACATCCGTGGGTCAATAAAACAAAAGTGCGCATTTATGGTATATTTATTTACTAGCTGTAACCCGCGACTTCGTCCGCGTAGAAGTCTAAAATGGTTCCAAATTTGATTATCATAAAAACGGTTTTTGTGAGTTAATCTTAAAAGATAGACATATACTGTCGCGGACATTTTTTTAGATAATTTAAAGAGAAATAATTCTTATATACATATTTTTTGGGTATCTCAAACGGTTTTCGCCGCGCACGCAACGGAAGCCCTCAAAGATGAATAATTTTCCCCGTTTTTTCCACATTTTCGACTGTTTCTTCGCTCCTTTTAGTCGCAACGTGATGTTATAGAGCCTAAGGCCTTCCTTGATAAATGATCTATCCAACACAAAAAGTTTTTTTTAATCGAACCAGTAGTTTCTGAGATTAGCGCGTTCAAACAAACAAACTCCTCAGCTTTATAATAATCTAGATTTGACACATTATTGCACACAGTTTAACAAAGAAAGAAACATGTATAACGACAAGTGTATACATAAGGCGGCTTTATAGCACAGAAATAATTTTGCTTTTTTAGATCTTTGGTAAACTGCGAGATTGTTTTAAACCAATTATATATTTTCCAGATCGGTGTTACTTCCTACGGAGCTGCGGCCGGTTGCCAGCTTGATTTTCCAGCTGCATTCGCCCGAGTCACGTCATACGTTTCTTGGATTCTGGCTCAATAAAAACATGATTTGTGCACAACTTATGAGTATTGATACTTTATTTATTAAAAAATAAACCCGCCGGCATGTTACCAATCGTATTTTTTTACTTTACTAATCGTATTACTTTATTATTACGTATAAATATGCACCAAAAACCTAGGAATTATCGGTGGATAACAATTTTGAGTACTAACATGTTGAGAATTTTTCGAGAAAACAAAAATAATTTAATTTAATATCAAATTCTCACACCTTGCTTTTTACCGTCACCCAATGCCCAACATTTTGTTGAGACAATGTAAGATTCTAACTATACAAAAATCCAAGACCTATAAAAACCTTTTATAAAACAATTTTTATAAATAAAGTTCATTCCTATAGATTGGCAGATAGCTCTTTAAATGTTGATCTATCCAGGGCAAGCTTAAAACGTCGTTTTACTGTTTTGATACCAGTCCATTGACGGATGTCCTTCAGCCATGATATTTTGCGACCTTGCTCTTTCCAGCAACTTTACCCAAATGTTGAGATTCTTGTAAATCAATTTTAGGATTCTCTACAGAACTTGGCGGCCATTTAGCTCTCAATTTTTTTCGGATATTGAACTTGGCTCCCATTTTCACATTTATGTTTTTGATGGGATATATACCTACTATCAGGATAGTCCGTTACATTAAAGGTTTTTTAATAACACTCAAGTGTCAACTTTAACCATGAGTCGGAACTTAAAATGTAGGTCTATGTATGTACTCAATAGAATAATCATTTGCGAGTTGAAGCAAAACTTATAGATAACTTTGATTAAAATCTCTTTAGTAATAAAAAATATTCCACTAAGGGCGGATTTCATCGTTGAAGCAAAACGCGATAAATTTAAGCTAAACTCGTTTACGCACGTAAACTGGTTCCTTTGGATTTCATCGACAAAAACTAATCGCGTTTAAGGCTAAACGCGTTTAACCATCAGAACGTCCGATATTGGCCGTTTAACGCTTCTAAACGCGTTCAATCAAACAAATGTCAAGTCAATGCCGACGGGCCGGGCGCTCGGGAGATTTGACAACTTTGATTGACAATATTGACATAAGTAGGTACATACTTTTTCATTTACGTTCCGATCCTTCGCGATTCTTTACCGGTTTTAAATCAATGAGTTTTGCTTATCCGTTATTCATATTTTTTGCGTGAAATGAAAACTATCAAATGATTTTTACTGTAATCTGTGCTTTTTTGTCTATGAGTTTAGGTGAACTTCGTTTTCGTAAACGCGATCAAAAATTTGCTCCGAATTGACGGTGAAATTCATTTATAGTTGATCGAGATCAAATCAAACATTTGAACTCAGTTATGTTAAACTCAGTTTTGCTAAACTCGTTTATCAATGAAAACGATGAAATCGGCCCTAAGTCTGCTCCACTTCCATGGTCTGCTCTATACTTCCGTGGTCTGCTCCTTAGAAAGTCTACTCTTGGCTGTCAACATATTTTGACAACGTATATTTATATTCTCTTTGGTTCTCACTAGGTCAAAAAGTCAAAAATTGTAAATAGGTAGTTAAAAATTTTGTGATTTTGATACAATGTAAATTTTTGTGTATTTTTCAGTACCTACCTATATAAGTAAATATTTCTCATCCCCGAATGAGCAAAGAAAAAAATATGGGAAAATAATAAAAAGCACTTTGATAGAATATAAATTTTCAGTATCTTCATAATATTTGTTTCTTAATGAGTACTGAAAATTATTAAGTTGTATCGAAGAAGGATTAAAAAATAATTTAATAAGGTATTGTACACTTATTAAGATCTTGTATGTTTATCTATACATGTATATCAAGGTACTTAGTATCCCGTACCACAAGTCTCGAAGTTACTTTGGGGCTAGCTGAATCTGTGTAATTTGTCCGTATATATTTATTTATTTATCTAAATGGTTATTTTATCACATCATCATCATCAATAAGTACCTACCTAAATTATGACTAGACCAGAAAAGTATTAGGTATTCCACAAAAAACAATACTTTTACAAGAAACATACTTATTGTAATAGTTATATGAGAAATGAGAATGTTAAGGAACATAATTTAGTTTTCAATATACCTTTATATAGTCCTACAAAAAAAAAAACAATACTTTTGCAGAAAACATACTTATTGTAATATTTATATGAGAAATGAGAATGTTAAAGAACATAATTTAGTTTTCAATATACCTTTATATAGCTAAGTGTAGTACATCTCTTGATCACTGAAAATTCAGGCTTCTCTTTAGGTTCTACCACAATGAAGTTACACGCTAAAAGTGTCTGGGATTGTTTAGAGAAAATAATGCTACGGCTGTGGGTTTTCGCCGAAAACTAGATAAATTAACAAATATTTTCAACGGCTGGCTTAGACGGCTGGTCATAAAATAATGTTTACACTTTGAATACCATGCAACGGCCATGCCAACAAATAACAAAATGTTAATTATCACCACAATTAATATTAAACGAAGGCCTCATACCTTAAAAGAAGGAAAAATTATGTATATAAGGTCTAACTGAAATATACAGAAACAATATTACGAAACTATTTTAAGGATGAATTCAGCCCATGATAATAAACAACTTTCGCCAAGAAACATGTATCGAAATATTAAAAGTAATTGGTAAAAAAATGTTGGCCCCACAGAAACTTGTATTAGTATATACTGTATTTTTATACATCTTTAAGCATCTATCGCATTTCGATTAAAATTTTCTATTTTCCTACAGGTTGACTGGTAGAGAATGCATTAGCATTAAGTTCACCTTTTGTACCATTGTGGTCAATAAAGATTTTAATAAATAATAAATAAAAACTTGACCGATCAGTTGATCCGAGTTTCAATAGAATGATTTTTTTTTTCATATTTCGACATATGTTTTATTGCAAAAGTTTTTGAGTATCATGGAGTAAATTTACCCTTAACATAGTTTCAGTATATTTTGTTAGATCTATTTAAAAAATTACCGTTGTTTACAGAATAGTCCAAGATGTGTCGAACCGTGCACGCGCTGATCCAATCGGTAATATGTGCCGTTCAAATGTTAGTGCGGATCTTTATGACCGTCATGCTCATGATAGAGAACATCATCAGGATGGTCCTGCAGACATTATATAACTTCATATCATTCTTACTCCAAATGGTATCACTAATACCTATATGTGTGATATTTCTGTTCACATCAAGACTTAAATGCTTCATGTGTGGAGGAGGTGGACCTTGTCCTGTCAATAGAGGGGGTACTTGTGATTGTCTCATGTCTTTATTAGCTTTTGTGATATTGTTCTTCATATTCAGAGCGACGGGTGTCCTTGACAAGGTATTTTACAGCCTCGGATATTCAAAAGTAGCACCCGTTATCGGTAGGTTTACCCCGACTCCTGGTGATATTACAGAATGCTCTAGAAATTACACGGATGGCACTGATTTCGGGGCATATGAATACCAATCGACTAATATTATTGCGTCAACAGACAACCAATATTATTTATGATGATTAGACGACCTAAACTGTCCTTGGACTTCTGGCCACCCCCGCCGAATCATCTGAAATTTTTACGAAGCATGTACTGCCGTCGAACTAACTGAAATTGTCATGGAGCTTGTGACCACCACCGGAAAAATAATCTTCAAACCATTACACTATATGGATAGTTGGTATAACAATTATGGTTGAAAGGCAAACAGGCATACTGCCCACTTGATGGTATTGTACGAAATGGACACCTGTATCATCAGGTGTATAGAAGTTGAAGAAATAATTTCATGTCTTTTTTGAAGAATTTCATGTTGTGATTTCTGGGGAAAACGACCGAGTGAAAAAAATGTAGAAAAAGAGATGAAAAACATGGAGAAAAAGAGGTTATAAAAAGAACATCTTAGCTATATTAATTTTTTACCTTTCCAATACCATTTTACTATCGAAATGAGATTAAAGACAAATAATATACGTATTTGAACCTTATCTTGGTCATAGTTTTAGGCACTTGACACCGGCGAAGCCCAAATAAGGAGCTTATTTGTTTCACCCTTGGTCTAAGACAAAGGTTTGGCCACTATCTCTATTTGTATGTTTATCCCCGTCCTGTCCGTTGTTTAAACGCTATGTGACGTCACAACTGGGGCCAACTATAGGCCATAAAGTAATAAATTAAAGAGAAACATACCGTGGTAGGTATACTTTTAAACGGAAATATGAAAAATAGCAAATTAAAAAAAAATAGCTATGACCAGGAATATACTCGTATTTTTGATTAAAAAAAGTTTCGTCCAGTAAACCGATTGGTGAAGGTCGATATCACTTCGGTTTCTCTACTATAGCTGTAAGCAGTGCTAATAGTAGAGGATCCGAAGAGAGAACATTAGAACCTATCTATCCTTACTGCTGGGTTATTATAGAGTGAACAGAAAACCGTTCCTGATTGATCTGTCACCGAAGTTCCAGCTTAAGTTTGATCATCAACCCAAATCTGATAGTTTTATTAAAAGACACAAGCTATACTTATAGACTGGCAAAAAATCATAAAAATTCATAATTATCATTGATAACAATTATATTAATTACTGAAATGATAAAATGATGATATTAATTACTTAAATAAGTTGTTGAAGTGTAAGTTGTTTAAAGTGGTAGTAAATATGTAAAGTTATATAAAATAAAGTTTTTTTTCTTACTTTCTTTCTTTTCATCTTGTAACGAGTAACTTCGGAATTCTACTCTGAGCGTGGCCCGACAAACACTTGGCCGATTGATTTTTCTTTTATGATAATGCATACATGGTATGATATGATTGTTATGGACCAAGAGCCGCAGAACTGTCAGACCTTCCTTATTTTTAGGGTTCCGTACAAAAAATGAAAAAACGGAATTTTATCAAATAAGAACCACCACAAGGAAACTTTCTTTTGAAGCAGTTTCATGTAAAAAAATCATCCGTTCGAGAGCTACGATGCCGACAGACAAACAGACATTGGCGTTAAACACCCCTCACTTTTGATTATGAATGTAAACTACGATAAGTAATACAATCATGTCGTTTAGCAACTTATTAATACATTTTATTTATTCTGTAACAATTACAGACTGTTTTAAACGTGAGAAACAATTATGGTACAAATATATGATCCATAAGGCAGAGAAACCCTTAAGTAACAATTTGACTTAGATGAAGTACTTTTTTGACTAAAACAATTACTTATAATCTCAGCTTTAATATTCCACAACAATATAGCCTTAAAAAGAAGTAAATTTCTACATTTTTCTTTGAATTACTTCACTGAAACAGCTGTAGTCACAGCCTTAAGTCGTAGGTACCACGAGTAAATGCTGCAAAACACAGCGCACGAGGGAGAATTAACCTCTTTTTAATGCATTTCAACCCAACTAGGAGCAAGACCTACCTACATCCTTCTGCGAGCTGTTTTTGCGTGTGGTATGAACTCAAGGGGCGTATAATGACCCTTTGCCATTATAAAGTCTTTTTACCGCTTTTACTACAGAAATTATTTCCTTTGCTCTCCCTTCGAGCAGAAAAGTGCCTTTGAGTTTGTTTTAATGGTTTATTTTTTAATTGTCTCAAATGTGTTTCTAAGTGGAGGGGTCTCATTTCGGAGGAACTTAGTATTCTTTATTTTGATATTCGTGAAATAAGTCAGTCTGTTTATTTGGACTAATATTACGAATTTTGATGAACTTTGACTGTGAAATGTAATTTAAATAATTATATACAAAAGCGCATACTTTATTTATATTAAAATTCGGCACTGGACTGGTTTCTGGGCCTTGTTTCTCACAGTAAGCTACTAGTTATTATTATAAATTTGCACTGGAATGTGTTATTTTCTTATCGAATGCATAACATGCTAAAGAAAATTCAATAAAAGTCAGACCAGTGGTTCCTAACTTTATCAAGTATACAACAGAAAGACAGACAGATATAATAACTACCTAGGAAAAGATTTGGATAAGAATATTTTTAGTTAAAGTAGGCAAGTCGTTGTAAAACATGCAGGATAAAAGTTTCGTGGAGGCCGCGTAATCAGACAGTTTCCCGATGTAGGTACGTCGACTTTGTTTCGATAGTCAGAACACAAATTGAATGGAGTTGTAAATTGTTTACTTTTTTGGAAAACAGTAATAATAATTTCTTCTAAGAATACATAAATTTACTTGAGGTGACTTGTAAATCTTGATAAACTATTAGGTTTTCATGTGTTTTCTCTGAAACGGAAAGTTACTAGCGAATTCTAAGTAACGCATCCTTATCCCACTCTGCGTGCAATAAATTATATGAGATGATTCATATACAAACTGCTAATAAATATAACACATTTTCTCTCTTGTCCAGAATGTGGTGTCAGATTTTCGAGCTATCTAAGTCATTTATGTAGACAGAAATCTAATGCAAAACCTTATAGAAATTATTTAAGGCTTCTTCTTAAAAATTTTAAATACCATTGTCATTAAATATTTATTATTATTATTATTGTAAATAAGATGACAGTTAAAACTCTGCTAACCATATAAATTACCAGTACTAAGACAACTCTTTAAGTTATTTTATGAACAGCTGAAGTTCCTTATAAACATATACATTCCTTAATAAACTATTAGATATAGACTATGTCTAGTTCGGAGATGGACTTCCGGATGGGGAATGGACTGAACGCTTTTAATCAAGTATTTCATAAAATAAAAAAGAAAAGTAATGCAGTCCCCGTAGTTTTCCGTGTCCAATCGAAAGACTTAAGAGAACACTGAATTTCCTCCTCTTGTAACAAATCCACGTCAGACCACTGGCGATAATCCAAGAGTTTGTGCCCATCACAAGCATCCTCTCAATATCTTACCCTGCATTTGGAATTTGCGTCCCAACTTGTACTTTATCGTAACTGAGTGCACTTGAATCTAAGTAAGCTTCATTTATTTGTTTGAATTTCTTTAAGAGGTCATATCCTGTATCTCAGATATTTTTGTGTGTTTTCATTTTTCCATATTCTCCCCTACTATCACGCTAAGAGTGGCCTTTGGGTCTTGTCTGCCCTTTTCTTATGTTGTCAATGATAACAATTGTTACCTATCTAAATTGTATTGGCCCAGAATTTTGTCACATCTATAACCATTTGGTTAGCTTCCATTAGATCGTCTCTAGAACAGGATGCGGTTAGAGTTGATTTCTACAAAAAGAAATTTATTGTATGCATTTAAGATAATTCTCACGACACTTAGGTACACTTATTTACTTAAGTCAGTACCCCCTGTAGTATAAGTGAATTAATTGTTTTAGTGCTGACATTTTTACAATTAAAATAAATAATTTAGCTGACATATCTGTTAAGATAAAAACTCTTAAAAATTAAGAACAAAAAAAAAATTAACTAAAAATCGACTACAACGCCAACCATACAACTAATTTTGATAAAATTTCAATGTATAGTATGCTCTCTCAAAATAAATAAAAGTATGCTCTCTCAAACATAAAACATTTTTCTTGGTTCAGGCCTCTTTAAGTAATCGGGGAACATACGTAAAAAAAGCAAAAAAATATGTATAAATTTGAATTGATATTATCCTTCTTGGGAGTCGCTTTAAAAATAAATACTATTAAGGATTTTTTTTAATGCTTTATTGTACTCGATAGATTAGTACCTATGTCGATGTCGTATACAAACACCACATAAACCTTCCGGAAGATATCCCCTGTGTGCGACAGTCCCATCAAAGCTCGTTCACTGACAACCCAAATGATGATTGATGTGTGTGCACACTGCACCATGTTGACTGCAACAGCGATGCAATATTCAACTACTATTTTGTACGTTTTGTGAATCTACTAAAACTAGAAAGATATTTTAACAATTCGAACCGTGGACAACAGATTTCACTTTTTATTTTATTTTTAACCCGACTACTGCAAAGCCAAACGGAAGGGTAATGATTTTAGCAGTCTATGTATGTATGTGGGTGTTTATGTCTGTTCCACCGTAGCATCTTGACAGTTAATCCAAATGTCGCAAATTAGATTTCAATGTTAAATTTTTATTCATGTTAAAAATTAAAAAATATATATACAGTCGATTTTACCAATGAATATATACAAAATTAAACTATATTAAACTATAAATAAACGTAAGACTAAACTATAATAATTATATATTTAATTCAATTGATTTGTAATTTTTGTCTGGGTGACATAGGTTACAATTTGAATGTAATAAATGTATAAAACGAACGTTACATACAAAAACAGTGCGAGTCAAAAAAAAATATTTTGGTTCGATATCGAGTGGGTATCAAATAAAAGGTCTCATTTAGCACATCTCAAAAATATTCATTGTTAGCCGTAAATGGCTCCCGTAGTTAGGTCATAGTTTTTTAAACGTATAGGTAACTTGGACTATATAATCAAAGGTAACTTGTTATACTTTACAGTCACCTGGTGTCAGACAATCAATTAAAATCTAAAGTCTGCAATGCTGGTAGCCTAGGTGTTAAATAATACTATAAACAGTAAATAATTGAAGAGGATAAACGATACAAAGATGATTAACCTGAAAGAGAAAATGAAGAAACAAATTTGTAAAAAGGAACAAATTGTTAAATTTGCACCCTATTTATCGTCTTTTCTATTACGTCCCAAAGGTGAACTGGTAGACAATGCTTAGCATTAAGTTGTACTTTTTGTACTATAATCTTAAAATTTTAAATGCAATAAATAAAAAAAATAAACAAATAAATTGATTAGCTATAGTTAGAGGAAGCTCATATGCTTGATATAAACCCTCCTTGAGAATGCACTACTTGAATTTTTCGGGTTACTGTGATTCCCCTATTTTAAACAGAGATATAATTAAAAAAATTGTCTTTATATTATTAAGCCCAGGTAACCCTTTAAACTAATTTTTGAATTACTGTTTACAGTTTAAAGTATTGAGAACCTAAAGTTTTTCTACGCACATTGGTAAAAACCGGCCACTTTTGGCTAATATGTGCGAAGAGAAGCTTCATGTTAGTCGCTCTTGAGATATCCATAGGATGACATGAAATGGTCCATTCTATTTCTATGTTGAAAATCACACGGCTATACAATAATACATGCCCCAGTACGAAGTAAAAAAGTAATCTTCATAACTAAATATATATTTTGTATTGTATTGTATATATATCTATGCCTAATATGAACTAACTCATTTTCTTATACCTAGCCATTCAAAACGATTAAAGCGGAATCATCAACAAAATCCGGAGTAAATTAACAGCAAAGTTAGTATTTAGGAATATTAAATCAGATGTTACCACTGAATCATAGCCAAATGTGCTGTTTCCAAAAGCTGAATAATGTTAACTTCGGTAACAATATCAGTTAATGATTGGATGAAATTGTTTGGCGCAGATTTGCATTCATATTATTGTAGCTGATTTTGGCTAATTAATTTCGTTGTTTGTAATATTTATTGAGTGCATTTAGGAGCTTTATGTTCTGACAGTTATTGTTATTTATTTCGATAACAAATGGAGATGTAATATGAAAACCACAGACAAATCGTTTTATCTGTTCGGGATATTTCTGGGTCCACTTAATAACTGGGATACATGAATCTTTCGGGGTCCAGTGCTATAAATTATGAAATAAATTATTTTCAAGAAAACGGCAATATTATTCAAAAACAAATTCTCATATGGCTCTAAATAGCCAAACTATTTTATGACTGATTGTTTACAGTTTAAAGTGAGATGTAAAGCTTTTATTTATTCACATACTCGTATATGCAAAAAACGGCCACTAATGGCATATGTGAGAAGAAAAGCGTCACATCTCACTTTGAACTGAAAACAGCAGTTCATAATGTGTTTGAAGAGTTTGATAGGGCATACTGAAGACAACATCTAAAGTATATCTCCGGTTCCTTTTTAAATGATTTATTTCTAACTAGCTACGCCCATTTTTATAAATTACAATAGGAACATAAAACATTGTACCGATTTGAAATATTTCATGACACTGAAAGAAACTAGACGATATAAATAAATAATTTTTCAAAACTAAAAATCGACTTGCCCCCAGACATACACACTTGATTTTGATAAAATGTATATAGGACCACCTAAGTATACCCTTTAAAACAAACAAGGGTTTTCTAAATTAGTCCAAGCGACGTATAATAAAAAAAAGTAAAACTAAAGATCGCGACGAACTGATAACTTCCTCCTTTTTGAAAACCGGTTTAAAATAAATATAAAGCGGTAAGTCGGTATCAAGTATTTGAGTTAAGCTCGTAACGAAATATTGTTTTTAGATATTTTATTGCATTTTACGTTACGACATGTGTAAACGCCTAAAACAGATTAACTGGACAACAAACAGACATAAATTGAGCAATATTTTTTGCAAACACTAGCGAAACATCAAATGCATAGAATCTGTTAGTTGCCATGTCGTTTGTATCTATTTGAAATCTGTTGAATCAATATGTATAATGTATATAAAAATTTCTAATTCAAACTATGGACTTGTATAGATTATTAAATACTAGTTGTTACCCGAGGGCAGTTGTTGATTGTGTGACTTCCGACCTAGAATATGACTACTCCATCTCTGCCTTCGTATGTCGTAAAAGATGCCTTAAAGAACAAGTACAAATATCTCGTTCTAAAATTGAATTCCCAAGGAGGATCGTCGGTCGGCGGCCGGTCGTAAAGTTAAATACTTTTCGAAATACATACTGCATTCCCAGAAGAATTGACATCAGGCAGGCAACTAATACTTCACTTCGCAAGGTCTTTGGCATCCTTGGGTGACCATTTAAATGAATATTATCATCATCATCATTCCAGCCGCATAATGTTCACTGCTGGACATAACCCTTTCCCAAGGATTTCCAAAATGACCGATCTAGAATGGCTTGCATCCAGCGCCCGGTTCTCGAATGGCGACCACGCACTGGCAAGCGAAGCGTAGGACACCTACCCACAAGGTGGTCTGACAACATGACCAAAGTTGCTGAGAGGAATATTATGTATTTTTTTCAAAACTAAAAATCTATTTCACCCCCAAACTATACAACCGATTTTGATAAAATGACTATGCCCTTTTAAACAAAAAAGAATTTTTCTAATCGGTCTTCATATAATCGGTGAACATATATTTAAAAAAATCGCGACGAATTGATAACCTCCTCCTTTTGCTGGCTTCCAGCTTCTTCCAACTTCCCAAAAGTTGGAAGAAGCTGGAAGCCAGCTCAGCTCAAGGTGTATCCGGGAACGTGCTAAGTACTTACTTAGTTGTTATCGTGGACACAACACTGTACCCTATTTTATCGTCCCGCAAGAGAAACTTCCACCTAGCAACGATCGCCCCTGGCTCATTTGGAAGTCTTTATACAGACTTAGAACGAAAGTAGGCCATTGTAAAGATAATTTAGTCAGGTAGAAGATAATAAGACAGTTTGCAAAACATCTGCCAGTGTGGTCCAACTCCACAAATTATGGAGTATGTTCCTACGTGTTCCAGGTCGCAAATGCCATAGCTATCGATGTGGCCCGGTACTGGAGTGACAAAATATAATAGTACCACCGACACGAAAAGAAGAAGATCATGGACACAGCTACATAAATATTTTCACGCCTGTTGTCCATGGGCGTAGGCAGAGACTATGGATTCCCACTTACTACGATCCTTGCAAACTTTTTTTGCTTCGTCAACACTCATAACTCTTTTCATGCTTGGACACAACTAGTAAAATATAAAAATACTGAAACACCCATCTTTCTGAAAGCGCCGTAATTTTTTACATAAGTGTCTGGCTAATTAGTGTTGGCACAAATCTGGGAAACTTTTAATGACGCCTGAACTTTACACGATTCTTAAGTTCCGCCACTCGTGTACAAATTTCCTTGCCCTCATTAAGAAGTTGTTCAATATTCTGAAATGTTGCCATTATTGATAATGTGCAACTTGTGTTCGTTAAAAATTAAGTACGTTATTATGGTAGCGAGCTTGGAATGTTTTTCTTGTGTTGTTAACGATGACAATGTCAATCTATTTCGAACAAAGTCGGAAAATATATTTTTGTGCGGGTTTCCGTCAAATTTTACCGTCTATTTAGTGATAGATTTTATAAGATCCTAACTTGCACCGATTTTGATAAAATTTCTACAGAACAAATTTGCAAATATACTCTTCCAAACAAAAAAATAATAATTCCAAATCCTACATACATAAAAAAACGCGACAAATTAATAACATAAACATTTATACTGTTCATTAACCGTATTCTTTAATAAATTAATTAGAATAGAGAACTCAAATATAAAGTTACAGATTTATAGTGCAACACTTATACGATAATTTTAATAAGAGATTGATCCAAAGGTCCTATGAATAAAGCCCTTGAGAGCTTTTCACTGTACAATAAAAAAATTAAAACCTTTTTAAAATCCATGGTATTTACAACTACCCCTTTTTGCCGTAGAAAGAGGCACTTAATATCGTATCTGATAATACCTCGGATATGAAATTAGGTGGATAAATTATCCAAGCCAGAACATTCAGCTTTTGTACATGTACTCGTTACGGTATCATGTTCACGTAACGTGGTACGTCACGCCTGCCTTTGATGTATAACATAATACTCTTGAAGGGTACTAATTACTAATCAACTTGACGAGTTGCTATGTTAGTTTACAAGCTTGTTCATTACTGAATATTTACGCTTTGCGAATTTTGTATAACCAATTATAATTTACAACTATAGTATAGGTATTTCTTAACAGACTGATAAGATTAAAACTATAAGATTATCATCATCATCATGATCATCGTCAGGTCTTCAAGGTCTCCAATGCAGAAGTACGACCCACTCTGTCTAGCACCAGAGCCATATTTGGCCCGAGCAGCCAGAGGATTTGGCCTACGCTCTCCACGCTAGCCAAACGAGTTGAAGAGGTCTCATAATGTTTATAAGCATTGTTTAGCGTATTTCCTAAGTCGCCTTCTACGACATTCACGAGAAGACTTGGAATGGTCCTATCTGCCGAAAACCACACGGCATAAACTATTAAACTAACAAAATTATAAATATTAAATTAAACTAGTTATATGTACTTGAATAACACTAAATGATTTTATAAACTTAGATTTTAACTTACATTACTTTTGGGAACAAAAAAAACTATCTCTTGTCAATTTCGGGCAACATTGTTATATATTTTTGATACTGATGCGCTGTGCGGTACTTACCCGCAAAGTAAGTTGATAACCATCATAAAATGAAATCATATTGAGCACAGTTTATCTCGCCTATGACCGCTAGCTACGCCTACTTTGGGGCTAGTACTTACTACAAAAGCCGCTACGATATCGTCACGAAATTTAAATACTAACCTACGTGTAATTTTAACCCCCGATAAAATAGAGGGGTGTTCAAATTTTGACGCTAGTGTCTGTCTGTCTGTGGCAGCGCTTGAATGGATGGACCAATTTCGATGCGGTATTTTTACGTGAAAGCAATAGTTCCTCCGATAGTTCGTATTAGCTATGTTTGATGAAAATTGGTTCGGCTGTTTAAAAGTTATTAAGTTATCGCTTGAAAATCGGGGTAATTTGCCTGTCAAATTATAGATGACGCTACGCATACGTTACGTTAGCGATATGGATTAATTCTATTATTTAGTTGCCCTGCTCATCACAAGATAGCATTGGAAACTATTTTAAGTCGGGGTTAATATAAATAAAATTTTTAGATTAGTATTTATATTTTATTAAAAATGAGATTAATGACATTCTACCATAACCATCCTCATGCAAACAATTTAATGTTTGGAAGATACCGCAGCAAAAATGATATGCTCGGTACACACCGAGTCTACGCAGCATTAAATAAGCCAGCTAAAATGTATACTTTTAAAGCATAATTCTATACGCGTATTGTAAAGACTTTGTCGATGACAAGCCGATATTCTTGACGATATCGAGTACGCTCCGAAAGTATAGCTCCACGAGTACACACCCAGTAGTACACCGATGCGGTACTCATCTCGCAATCACTGTAGCATTTTATTACTTTTCCATTTCCACTGGGGGTTCAATTTCCTTTCTCATAATTAATAGCCTTTCAACGAGTCGCTTGACGTTTTCTATTCCCGCCGCAGAAACTAGCGTTCAATTTGTGTGCCATCCGGGTTCATACAGCGAAGTGTTTTCATTGCAGTGAGCATTTTCTTTCTATAGTTTGTACTATGTTATTGCTAAATGCTACATGTGAATGTATAATACTTAATTATATACCGACTTCCAATCAGGAGAAGGTTATCAATTCGTCGGATTCTTCTTTTTCATCTATGTTCACCGATTATTTGATGACGCCTGGACTGATTGTCCCATAGAAATTTTTAAAAATCGGTTTTAAAGTTATTTGGAAGTAAAGTTGGCTTTTAGTTTTGAAAAATTGTACTTTACTATAAAATTCTTATAATTTTCTACATATTGTATTGATGTTATGCCATCGTCTAGTAAACCCAGCGGTTTATGCACTGGTTGTGCATTAGCACGAGGTTTATCCTGACGAGGCGCGACTGTTTATCTTTGTTGTGCTTATTTACGGTCATTTTCAAATAGTACCGGTGTTAGCTATAAATACACTCGATAAGTAAGTGGAGGTCTCCTGGAGATGCTCAGAAGAATTCATACGAGTTGATATCATGTATCTCACCTTAGAATGTTCTAACTTCTAATGCATCCATAAAGTTTCTTGGAAGCACCATTATGCTTTACTTGACGAATCGCGACATTCTACCCCGTTAAAGGATAAAGATGTAATAGTGTATCTGTATCTTTCTATACAAACATGTGCAAGAAAACCAGTGTTAATCCTATTTTTAATTAATTATTTTTCTTTAACAAATTTAGGAATGAAAGAGAGGTTAAGTGCGAGATGGGTGTATGTGACGTATGCGAGTGACGTAGAAAGATGGTTGGGGGAACATTACTATAAGATTATGCTAAGACGTGTCGTGTGCTCCGCTTTGTATTTTTTTAAAATTTAAATAAATTAAAGTGAATCGGTTCCCCTGTTTAATTTTAACCCCCACACAAATATGTACTTATTTATTTCATTTTATTAAACTTTTTTGTTCCAACGTACAAATATACTTTTAGCAAAAGGTTGACTTCTTCTAATCAACCACAAGGGTACCTACACATAGAAAATTATGCGGAACAAAAAGCAATAAAATATACTTGCATCTTAAAATATTACTGTATAATATAAATATCACAACAAATATCTACATAAACTCATTACTTATACTAACACATAAATAGCTATGAAGAGAAGAACTAAATGATTATGACTATGAAGAAAGCGAGTTTAAAAGATGGGGCGTGAACTTGTCTTAATTCATTTGTGAATATTAAGATAACTATTCAAATTTAATTCATGAACTACGGTATCAATTTGTATTAGTGCAAGTACTTTACAAAACTGCAAGTTACTATTACGTTCCACTTAAATCAGGTGCAAACTTGAGATTTACAAGTCGTCGGGTCTCAATTAGTAGTAATTTCTGCGCAGTCATTATTTATTTGACTAAACCTCTCGTCCTCTCGACTCAAATTAGCTCTTGAGCGTTTAAAAAATGAACAGCTTGAAAGATCAAATGCTGGAGATAAAGTCTGGGAGATATAATTTAAATATTTTTTTAAAACCTAGTGTACTTCTTTCAATTACGTTTTAGTATCTACGAACTTCGAAGAGCCTCTCAGTAGCTGTAACATGAAGTTAATTAGAAGTAAGCAGTTTGTTTATATCGTTCTAGCTGAAAACCGCGACTTCGTTCGCGTGGACTTTATGACTCCGGAAAATGTTTATCAGGCTGAACAACTTTTGCTACGGCGTCATTTTTATATTTCTTATAGTTTTGTGGACTAAGAAGATTCTGAATCAGGTGTTCTATTTTCCAAGATCAATTATACCCTATATGTTGCCCAGGCTTACCAGCTATTTTACAAAAAAAGTTTCAATTACATTCGTCCAGTATTTCCGGAGATTAGCGTGTACAAACAGACAGATATTTTTTTAATTCTTACTGTATTACTATTTCTCCATCGACCCAAATATTTTTTGGAAATATATTCAATGTACAGCCACATTTTTTAACTGTTTTATTATATGTATAGACATACAAATGCAGCAGTTACTAGTTAGTTATTTGAACTAAGTTTATTTGCGATAGATATTATTTTTTGCAAGCCTAATAAGCGGAGCATCGAAGAGCGGAGCTCAGCCCTCAACAATTCAACATATCAGGTTCACGCATTTATTTGGACTTAAACTGTCTCTATCATATTCATATTGCACAAATACAATAATATAAGTACAGTGATGTGAAACACATTTAAACTTGTAGAAAATATTTCTATAGGCTAACCTATAAACAAATGATTTTAGAAAATCAATCGTGGATGTCCGGATGTCTGTATGGACGTATATATAAATGTATTTGTACCATTTTTTTAATAGCTTCATCAAGTCACGAGATATTTAAAATTACTATATAATTCAGTGTCGATTAATAACAATAAAAATACTCAAAAAATTTGGCGTCCTGTAAAACAACGGTCTTTTGTACCTATATCTATATATTTGTTGGCACTTAAGGTAGCTTCCACCAGGTAGGACCAGTACTCAACTTCAACCCATGTTCCCATCGTAATTTTGTCTGCCTCCACTTCTTTTTCAATTTTTTGTGTATTACTTCTCTGTCCTCGCTCTAAACATTTATGAGGAAAAAATGACTTTATAAAAATGTTGGTAACGTAGCTGTAAGTGTTTTTATTACAAAAAAAGTATTCAGATGAGTACACTTTATAACACATTTTGTAATAAATACAAGTATTCAAAACAATGCAAATAATGTTAGCTAGACATGAGCGAACAATGTCAGTAATATTCTTGTTACCTATTTATATTTGGTTGATGTCAACCGAAAATTGATGGGGATTGCACGGGCAATGCAAAAACAATATAAGAAAAAATCTTCTAGAAGGTCATCGCCACATTTTACAACAAAACTTTATGTAGGTTCCTATGTAAATTTTACATTGTAGTCTGAATACTCATTATCAACCTGCCAAAAAAAAGAAAAAAGTACTTCAAGTAATAAATATGATAATATTTGTATTTTGTAAACAATAAAAGATTTCCACAAAACAGTTTGAACGGAAAGCTCGTACCTTTACATTTTCGTACTTACCTCCGCTCGAGTTTCGAATAAACAACAAAGAGCTGTCTTAGTAAATTCCCACTCTAATTCCATTGTTTACACTAGAGTAGCGTTTTTTGACAATGCACGTACCTAAATCACAATGTTTTGTCGGCCTACATGACATCACAACAAAAGGACGGCACGAAATGTGATTACTCAGCCACTCGCAGTTTGCATGTCATGACGCTGCGCCGCGGGTTTACCTGCGAGTAGAAAACTGAACAAAAACATGCGGTTTAGGGGCTAGTTTCGCAAATAAAATTTAAAAGTCACTTGCGTCCATAAATCCTACTTCCTACTAATATTATAATGCGAAAGTGAGGTTGTATATTTGTTTGTTTTTTTTTGTTACCTCATCACGCTTAAAGTAATAAACCGATTTAAATGAAATTTGGTATGAATATAGTTTGAGACTCGGGGATCGACGTAGTTTTTATCCCGAAATTCCCACGAGGAGCGAAGCCCGCGGGTACAGCTAGTATGCTATCATTACAGAAAAAATAAAAAAGGTGAACCTTTTAAATTATAGGATCTTCGTAAATAATGGATCCATAAAAAGTGAATATCACACTTTTTTAATCTTTTGCTGGCGTCTATTAAAAAATTGCTAATGCGTCTCTTTCTACAAAAAAATATAGTCACAGTTGTAATTTTTAAGATTCGGGCGTTGTCAATAATAGTAATGGATTTTATTTTCATAAATTCAACCCTCAAGTATTACAATTCCTTCCCTAACAAATTTCAAAGGACAGCAATATTTTAAAATTTGGCATTTCATACGCATTTACAACATTTGCGCACGTGTCAAAGTTACCTATGCAATTCACTCAAACACGCCTGAACTGATTCGGAAAACTCTTTTTTGTTTGAAAATGCATACCTACTTGTTAAGTGGTCCCATATAAATTTTATCGAAATGGTATTATGGCTGACGTTTTGTTTAGATCATGCAAGTTATCCATTGCTTCTGCAAAATGGCAAGCTCCAACAGGCAAGGAACTTGCATCGTCTAACGTCGTCGAGTCGCGAAATAATGGATAAACAGACAGTTTTACCGGCCAATTAGTTATCATTATCATATATGTATACCAAGACAGAAAAAGTGACAATGATAGTGAGAATAGTGTAAGAGCTCCTAGTCTACCGCGAGCGAGGCCGATAAATGTTCACACTCGGACGTTGTAAACACACCATGACATGTTTGGAATGGACCAAGCGACACGAGTCCCACGTGTCGTTCCCGGAAAAAAACACCGAAAAACCATTTGCAAACATTTCAGACGGCCTGGAAATATTTAAATTTATAACTGTATATTTACCACTCGCGCCCAGGAAGACGTTTTTGCTTTAAATTATTGAATCAGCGACTATATTTATTTGTTGACGAAAATGTTTTATAAAGTTGGTCTTATAGGCAAGCGATAGTATGCCCGCGAAACCTGTCGGCGACTGTCGCAGTAAGTCGAGGGACACATGTCAATCTATCACAAACTGTCAAAAACTGCGCGATCGGCGATGTCGAATTAGGACTGTAAGAGCCCTAATTCATTTATTTAGTGTAGGTGGTACCAATAAAATTTTCACAACAATTTTTAACACATTGTTAGACACACTACGTCTATAGACGTACATCAATATTTATTTCTATTGTGTCTGACTGAGTGTTTAGCAATGTGTTAAAATGATAATAAGATAGAAGGTGAAGGCTCTAAATGATGTGTGAAAGAAATATAACTTTATTTTATTATAAATGTTCATGTCTCTGCCTTGATTTAAAATCATCTTCTTGGTTTTTCACCTTTTTTTCCCTTCAACCTTAGTAGTTCTCCTACTCCCTGTATACCAAAGGTTGGCTGTCCGATAATGCTTTTAGCATTAAGTCCGCCTATCCATACAAATTGTATTTTTTAATATAAAGGTTAAATAAATATACTTCACAATATCCAAAATCTAAAGCTTTGACTTAAAGAAAAAAGAAATGTGGCTCTGCTTCCTAGATTTCTAACATAAGCACACCTCGAAAGGTCGCCCGGGACAGAGGTTAGCACTAAATTCTTTACTTCCCCAACAAATCCGCAGATAGCGCCATGTTTTATATGGGTCAGGTCCTAGCTACAAAATGCTGATATTGCAGAACCATCCTGAGCTGTATGGTACTTTACTTTCTTTATTCTGTGAATATAATAGGCATGACGAATGGAAAAATATTTTTGGTCCATGGGTTAGATTATTAAAAACTAGCCGAAGCCCGCAACTTCGTTCGCGTGGACTTTATGTCTCTGGAAAATGCTCATCAGGCTGAACAACTTTTACTAAGGCAGCATTTTTATATCTCTTATAGTTTAGCTGGAACATTATGGTTCTGCATCAGGCGTTCCATTTTCCAAAATTATTTATACCCTATATGTTACCCAGGCTTAATAGCTAAATAACAAAAAAAGTTTCATTCGAATCCGTCCAGTATTTCCGGAGATTAGCGTGTACAAACAGACAAACAGACAAACAGACAAACATACAAACAGACAAACAGACAGACATTTTTTTTTAATTCTTACTCTGTTACTACGTCTCCATCGCCGCCATTTTTTTTTTTTGGAAATATATTTATTGTACAGACACACTTTTTTTACTGTTTTATTATATGTATAGATTATCTACACGTATTTTTTTTTCTCTGAGAAGCCAAAAATGACAAAGATACAGTGCATATAAATTTCGCGTGACGTCACACTTAAGCACGATTTTACTTAAATGTGACGTCGCAAGCCCCCGCTACGGAACTTTGACGCTCCGTATCTTTGTGAATTTTTACTTATTTCGTAAACAAAAAATACGGGTCCATTGTTTTTGGATAATCTAAACGACGGACTAATTACAGTCATACTTTTCGGACCCTGTCTTCACCCCTAATATAAGGCCTGTGTTTTGTAATAGACCTGCGTTATCTATTTATTGTTTGGGTTAGGTATATAATCTTTCAAAGAAAAAAGTAACTTGCTGAATCTATAGGATAGTGTAGTTTTTTAAGGGTTTCTGCTTGGAAATATTTAGGTAGAAAATTATCCTGCAAATATTATGATTCCTCTCAATTAGAGCACTCAAAACTATTATCAAAGTGCCAATTCATTTATTTATGGTGTTTACACTATAAACAATTAAATTTCATTTTCATTTAATTCATCATCATCATCATATCAGCCACAGGAATTCCACTGCTGGACATAGGCCTCCTTCAAGGATTTCCAAAACTTTGGAAGCGGCCTGCATCTCGCCTTTTTGCAGGAAAATTAATTTTGTTTAAATTAAGCCTGGCCAGCGTAGAGAGCATAGCTCAAATCCTCTGGCTGCTCTGGCCAATAGTATGTTTCTGGTAGTATAGAAAAGGTCATGGTCCTGCAGTGGAGAGTAAAAGACTTGATGATGATAATGAATTAAACTCGGTAGATAGGTACCAACCAATTATAAAGTGGTTAGTGCGCACTGATGTCACATATCTATACTCTTTGGTTTTTGTATTGCCGTTTCGAGTACGCTCGCATCTGATAAGTGTCGCTTCTAGTGAAATAGTTTACCTTCAGACACTTGCTTCTGAAATATTGCGGATTGAAGTATGAAATCCTGTGAACGCTTTTACTGAGATTGTAAAAATTGTTGGTTTTATGGCGATAAAACTCGTTCTAAGTATCTCAATCGTTTTAAACGGATTAGAAATGATAGGGTAAGACTTAAGCCGTTATACAAATAAATTTTATGTTGGAGAAGGTATTATTTTGTCTGCCATATTTGGCCTTAGAAAATTGTGAGATTGTATATCTAAGATAAAATTCATTAGAAGCATAACATTACGATGTTTTTCAATAAATGATTTGCTAAAAAGCCACTCTTTTAGCATACAGATACATTATCACGTTTTTATAAAATTATATTATATTTTTTTAAATATGGATGCCTAATATCTGAAATAAACATTATTATTATTATTTATCCCTGAATGGGGGTTGACAGAGCCCAGGGCCGTAAGACCCAAAGGCCACGCTTAGCGTGATAGAATAGCATCTTTTAGCATCTACGTATTTATTATAATTGTCCCCCTTTTCCGATTATAAAAGTCTGTTGTGTCGAATAATCCCTTGACACTGTTCTGACAATGTAAAGCTTTTTCCACCTCAAGGTTAATCAGCAAAGTCGTGTTAATTACACTATTTATAATCCAAGAACGGCTAGACCAATTTGGAAGGACATAGGATATAGTTTCCATTTCGAAATTCCCTCGGGCACAGTACGTTTTAAAGTTATAAGCATAATAAGTTATAAATAAAGATACTTTTAATTTGGCTAATAATATAAAAATAGGTCAGTAGACTACCATGTTATTATATACACACAATAAATATGGATTTACAAGCGCAATGTTTAGCCGAGTTTGCGCAGCTTAGCGACTTCAATTATTTCGTAATTTAAATCTCCGGCGAAGATATGGCGAAGTTTAACTAAAAGTTAAGATTTAAATTGGGCTGCGGCCGCCCTGCAAGGGGAAAACTTATTATAAAGGGTTGTAAATCAAAGTAATACGTTCTTAGTCAATTAAGACGACGGCTTGTGGTGAAATTTCGAGATTTGGGTTATGAGTTTATGAAAAATATAATGAAAACTGTAAAATTATCTTCATTCATTTGTATACATCATCATCATCGTCAGGTCTTTTAAATTTCTACTGCAGGAGCTCGACCCACTCTGCCTACCAGAGCCATACTTGGCCAGAGCAGTCAGAGGATTTGGCCTTCACTCTCCACGCTGGCCAGACGGATTGGAAAGGATTTTGTGGCCCAGTTTATGATTTCATTAAGTAGTTAATAAACAACAATGATTAATAAAATATATTATAATTTTAACTATTTATGATAAATATTATTAATTAAAAAAAGCGGCCAAGTGCGACCCATAAAGGGTTCCGTAGCAGCAAGTAACATAATATAAGTCTTGTAGTATGTTTTTTTTTCTATTATATAGAAAGGTAATTTGCGGTTTATCTTATCTTATACCTTTAAACGAGCAATTCTTGTATATTTTTTTATTTATACTTTTCTGTGATCTCGAAAACGGCTCTAACGATTTCGCTGAAAATTGTTATATGGGGGTTTTTGGGGATAAACAATCGATCTAGATTAGTCTTATATTTGGGAAAACGCGTGTTTTCGAGTTGTCATTCGTTTTTCTTTCCACGCAGAATATGGTCGCTAATTTCGGCGCGCCGGCCGCCATCGGCTTAGCTCAGTGGTTAAGGATGCTGACCGCTAGAAAGAGTGTTACGAGTTCGAATCCCACTCGGTGACTTACTTTTGTTTTTTTTTATGTTCAAGTTTATATATATTTTTTTATTTTGTACTGTTTTTAGACAAGATTAAAAAAAAAATTGTTAATGTTTGAGATGTAACCGACCGAGCAAAGCTCGGTCACCCAGGTACTGTTACCAAGGTAGTTTTTTTTAATACATAAAAAAAAACTACATAGTAATGAACATCATATATTTTTTTTAGTTTTATCATTCTCTTATTTAAGAAGTTACAGGGGGGGGGGACACATATTTTTTCACTTTGGAAGTGTCTCCCGCGCAAACTATTCAGTTTAGAAAAAAGTGATATTAGAAACCTGAATATCATTTTTGAAGACCTATCCATAGATACGTATGGATAGGTCTTCAAAAATAAAAATAATTTTTAAATTTCAGTTTAAAGTATGGGGAACCCCCAAAATTTATGTTTTTTTTTTTTCTATTTTTGTATGAAGATCTTATTGCGGTTCACAGAATACATTTATTTACCAAGTTTCAACAGTATGGTTTTTATAGTTTCGGAAAAAAGTAGCTGTGACATACGGACGGACAGACAGACATGACGAATGTTTCGTTTTTGCCATTTGGCTACGGAACCCTTAAAATATGAATTGGTATACATTATGATTAATATAATAATAATATATAAAAGTATTTCAAACTAAAATATTATTTTTATTTTTTGGCATTAATTAGAGACCCGTGTGTGTTATATAAAAGGAAAAACATACACGGTATGTTTATTATTATTTTATTTACTATTTTCAGTGAAGGACATAAACTTTTTATAGCTGTAATGTTTTAAACATACTTTACAGTAATAAATCTACAATAACTATTACAATTTCTATACTTACTTTGGCTTGGCTTTCTGTACATTCCATGAGGCCGGACCGAATGATTTTTGGTTCAATACTTTTGGGAAGATAACATTACTTAAGCCTAAATTACTAGATAGCACAAGATGTGGCAAGATATTAATAGATTGAATCTGAAGTTTATAATTATCCCAAACATATTCCGATTTCCAACCGTACATTCGATAGGTAATGTAATATACCGATGTATTCGGTGTAACACTTAACCTAACTTGTCAGGAATTCGAAGTTCGCAATTGCTTGAAGTACTATAGTTAAATGAGTTTGATCCGTACACAAACATACACATACACATCAGTAAATAAGTACTTAATATACTTACTCAGATCAAGGAGCTTCCTAGAAACCATTAGAATTAGGTCCCTTAGATAGACGAATGTCATGTTGTCCTTAGTCTTACAAAGAGACTATTTTAGTGAAAACATTGAGGTAAATTTTAAATAAAGCGACCTTCCTTTGTTGTTTTATCCACTTCATTTTAAGGGGTAAATAGAAATTACGAGGAAATTATTATATAATATTAATTAATAAAAAATATTTAACTTTTCATATAGTTTTTATAAAAATATTAGGTAACTTAACCTTATTTTCCATAAAAACTATACAATAAAAACATCGTTTTTAGATTCCTCTATGAGAAATTATAATTTAATAAATAGCTTTCGTACAGTCGAAATAAAATGCGGTAGGTACATTTAATAATCAGCCTGATCTCTGATGAATAATCATCATTATCATCATCGGGTCTTTTTGTCTCCACTGCAGGAGCACGACCCTCTCTGTGCTACCAATGCCATACTAGGCTAGCGCAGCTAGAGGAGGACTTGGCCTACACTCTCCATGCTAGCCAGACGGGTTGGAGAGGGCTCATTGATGTTTATTAGCTTTGTTAAGCTTGAATTTCCTTAGACGCCTTCTACGACATCCACGGGAAGATTTGGAGTGTTCCTATTCTACTCGGCCGGATACCCACACGGTGATCGTTTTATATAAGTAATATTTGAAAAGACTGAAAGTCGGTTTACTTATCTTTTGCATCTAAAGGAAGTAACTATTATTATTTACATCAATGAATTTTTTCTGGGATAAGTTTTCCGAGGGCTGCTTGCCAAAGCCTGCATCTATAAAATAAATGTTTATTCAAAGACATATTGGCATATTACTGAATAATTTCCTCATAGTCCCTGCTCCCGTTATAAGAAAATAGGATGATTAAGAAAATACAATATCGTAATCCGATGTAGCGACGCCCCTATACAGTTTTACTAAAAGAATTTGCCCTCAGGTATGTGGTCACGATTCCGAACAGGCCGGTCGTGTCCGGACGTAATCCGGATAACAGGGAAATTAGCGCGTCCGGATATTCCCCCGCCTGTCATACACCGTGTTTCATTTTGTGTGAGGTTGGTTGATATACGAGTTACAAGAGTGATTTATTGCCTAGTTGCAAATCTTTTGTTTTAAAAACTTAGATCTATAGTTCTAGAATTTTAGAACTCTGGACGGATAAAAAATAAATATATACAAATAACACAGATTGAGCTAGCCCCAAAGTTAGTTCGAGCCTTTTTTTATGGAATACTAATTCTAAGATATTATTTTTTATAACAAATACAAAATATACAGATAAACATCCAAGACCTAGGTCGATCTGAAAAAGATTTTTCATTTTGACCTAATCGGGGATCAAACCTGGGACCTCCAGGAACAGAGACAGACCACACATAGACTATACAATATGATGGAATCAATGAGCTGTTCTGATGATGGAGCCGGGATATATTCGACGGAACTCAGTTATAAAACAACATAACCTTGTAAGACTCATTTGATTTGTTTTGACAAGCACTTTATGGTAGACGATGTCTAGGGTCTAATTACGAAAACGGAAGATGGTTGATGGAACTCAGTAATAAAACGATGCATCTCCATCGAGTTTCGCCTTATTTTATTTGTCTTAATAAGTACTTTGGCCTCAAAATAAAAGTTTGTACAAAAAATGAATTAAAAATATTTTTTCAAAACTAAAATCCGTCTTTACCCCAGAATACAACATAACTGATTTTGATAAAATTCCTATGAGAGCACCTCGAAAGCATACTCTTTAAAAAAATAAATAAAAACCAGGTGGCATCAAATAGTCGGTGAACATACATAAAAAAAAGATCGCTACGAATTGATGACATCCTCCTTTTTTAAAGTCTGTTAAAAAACTGATTTTGCAATAACTGACACCACTATCTTCACAATGTCTGCTGACACGTGCTGTCAGCCCATACAAGACGCAAGTCTCGTAGTAATATACGAAAATGGTTTTAGTCAAATGGCGGGCCATTCACGCAGCCATATGTTACCGTTAAATATTGAAAGCGGTCCGATCTGTCTCTGTCCTGAGCCCCTGCTCCTGACTTGGATTAATGAGCAGCGTAATTAAAGTAGTTAACATCAGGTGTCTCAGCCTTTGCCTAACTTGTCTGCTATTTAATATAAACACACTAGGTTAGTTAGGTAGATTATTTGTTATTTTATTCAACGAGGAAGGGACATACCTGTAATAAATGGAGCCACGGGCTATACTAGATCACTTTAGTGTAATGGAATTAAAATAACAGTAAAAAAAAAAAAAAAAATTTTGATATTTCCTTACTAAAGTGTGCAGCCGCCCGGGCAACCTCATTTGTACGGGAATGTCTAAATTCATTTTGGTTTTTTGATTGTTATTTTAATTTTATTATGATATAGTGATCTAGTTTAGCCCGTGGTTTGGTTAATTAAGGGTATACCCCGTCCACGTTGTATACCTACCATTATGAAAATCTTTATTCTAGAATAGGAGTTTTTAAAGTTAATAAAAATCAGACCTACCAACAACTCTACATGTATCTTAAACCAACGATGTACAAAACAAGAAGTCAGTTGAGCCAAACAATATAGTCCGACCGTTCTTTAACTTATTTTCTAAATTTGAACTTTTTTATATTTGATCCTTGCTCCAACGGCACACAAGAAAGAAAAACAGAATTCATAAAAAGCGAACAAAATTGAAAGTACTTTTTTATTTCGAATTTGAAATAATTAAATTCAATGCAATGATACTATATGTGTACGCGGCGAAACCCTCGAAATCCCGTTCCTTTCACATCGTCTTAGATTTATTAACCCTGAATCGAAAGTATTAGCTAAATTAATCAATTCACATCAGTGGCCGACAGAGGTCCGAGGGCTAAGGTTCATCCGAGATTCATTTTGATTATGGCCGGATTTGCTGTAAGATCCGTGGGAGAGGCCACATGGTGACACGGGACTTGTTAAGCTATTCAAGACCTAGTTGAAGGGTGGTTAATAAATTAAATATTTTTTAATCCCTAGAGCTTTTGCATTTGCGATTACTTTGTGACCAATAAATTTCAGTGGAAACTGTGAAAATCTGTATGGAAATTGTCAGAAGCTTGTGTTTATTTCATAAAATACAGATTTTTTGGAGCAATTTTTAGTGAAAGTAATTTGTAACGATTTCCGTTTCGGCTCGAAAACAGTTATTTTTTTATTTATTTGCACAGATCGTTTCGTAGTATGCCTAAATAAAAAGCAAAGAGGAAATGTTGAAAATATTTAGTGTTTTTTTTTGTACTTTTCCGCGACGATTTTTACAATAAATATTGTCTCTGTTTCAAGTTCTGTTTAAAGTATCTATAGGTTCTTGTTACCCATTTCATGTACTATACCATCCAGTAAAAAGGGTTAACACTAAACCAGTTTTAATGTCCAGTGAAACTGTGATTTAATAAAACTGTGATCATTATTCACTACCGATTCGATACCGTTGCAGGCAACAGATTTTCCAACCGTCTTTCTTCTTCTATTCTGAGCTGC
This sequence comes from Acrobasis consociella, assembly GCA_963555685.1. Classification (NCBI taxonomy): domain Eukaryota; kingdom Metazoa; phylum Arthropoda; class Insecta; order Lepidoptera; family Pyralidae; genus Acrobasis; species Acrobasis consociella. The sequence continues at coordinate 11,053,245 of OY743120.1, forward strand.
AAAAGTTTCATTTTATAATTTTTTTTCAAACAATTTAAGTCTAAACCTGGATCAAATTCAATATCCCAATCTAGAGCGGCTTCCAGCGACTTTGATCAGGTCGACAAACCACCTTGCGGGTGGGTGTCCTACGCTTCGCTTGCCAGTACGTGGCCGCCATTCGAGTACCTTTTTGCTCCATCGGCCGTCGGTTCGTCGCGCTATGTGTCCGCCCACTGCCATTTCAACGAGCTAATCCGTTGGGCTATGTTAGTGACTTTAGTTCTCCTACAAATTTCCTCATTTCTGATTCGATCGCGTAGAGAAACACCGAGCTTAGCCCATTCCATAGCGCGTTGCACCTTTAGCTCTCTTATGGGATCCATAGTAAGGGACCACGTTTTAGATCTATAAGCCATCACTGGTAACACATATTATTTGTACACTTTAGTCTTAAAAAACTGAGGTATTTTTGACGAGAAGAAACTGCGTAGCTTCCCGAACACTGCCCAGCCGAGTCGGATTTGTTGAAAGACCTCTTCCTCGAAGCTGAAGCTTCCTGCCTGAATCAATTGACCCAGGTTACCACTTCGAGGGTGGAGCTCCCAACACAAACAGGTAGGGGCGCAACATGGACATTCGTCATTACTTTTGTTTTGTTCATGTTCATTTTAAGGCTTATCATCATCATCATCATTTCAGCCGCATAACATCCACTGCTGGACATAGGCCTCTCACAAAGATTTCCAAAATGACTGAACTAGAATAGCTGGAAGGCGCTGGATGGAAGCCGCTCTAGATCGGTCATTTTAAGACTCACCTGTTGGGAAACTCGGTTTATGTCTGCGAGCATAGTACATACTTAATGTCGCGGTCTGCCATCGATTCCGCCATGACAACGATATCATCGTTAAATCGAAGGTAAGTGATATAATGCCAAATGCTCGCCATTGATGTTAATGCCAAATCCTTCCCATTCCAGAAGCTTGATCTTCCAGTGCAACAGTGAACAGTTTCGAAGATATAACGTCTGGTTTACACCTCTATGCAGTGGAATTGCCGTCGTCCTTTGCTCCTGTACTCGGACTGACATAGTGCGTTACTGTAAAAGCACTTCAACACCTCGATATACCGATAGTCAATACGGTATCGCTGGAGACTGAAGCACGGCCCATGTTTCGATCGAATCGAAGGCTTTTTCATAATCCACTGCCCCCAAGCATAACAGCCGGTTATACTCCCTTTATAACCTACTACTCGTCTTCTTTATAACCTGCCGCAGCGTATAAATGTGGTTCATGGTGCTAAAGCCCTTACGGAAACCGGCTTATTCGGAAGGCTGGAAGGCATCGAACCTGTTTGCGGGATGATTCGTGATGACCCTCGAAAACAACTTATATACATGACTAAGCCACGTGATAGGCCCATAGTTCTTCAATAGAGTGTTATCTCCCTTTTTGAAGAACAGGACCACAATGCCCCTGTTTCACACTTCTGGCGTTACGCCCTCGAGCTGAATGGAATTAAAGAGCCTCTGAAGGACTTTCAGTAGCAACGTTCCGCCCGCTTTCAGAAGCTCTGGATGATTCCATCCTCACCCGGCGCCTTTTTGTTTTTAAGCTGTTTAAGGGCCATCATAATCTAGTACAGGCTGATGTCCGGGACATCTTCGGTATAGTGTCGGATTAGCTTAGCTCTTGGGCAAACGCCAACGTCTACGACTACTTTATTAAAAGTGAGTCCTTGCGATTTGTGCACATTTATTGCCCAGGCAAGCGACAGTGGAAATTGCGCATGACACTTGGCCAGTCTTCCACGATCGGGCCATGCATGGGATGGGAACCGTGTTCTGGTAAGGATTCTTGCCCCCGAATCTCCACAACGTGCTCACGCATTGAACGCTAGCGCTTTAAGCGTTCAGGGTATAGTTCCTGATTTGGTACTTCCCTTGCGTACTCACGCTGTGAACACAAGCGTTTGGAGCGTTTGGGCGAAGTTTTTTGCTGACAAAGCTCTTATTGGCATGAGAAGTACTTACTAGCATATTCCCTTAGTTGCGACTCTACGTAAAACTACTTCGCTGGCTTTGGTTGCCGTTAATCTCTTGTTAGTTTGTGGCATTATTACTAATACTACAACAGAAGCACAGACAAGTAGCGATATCGGTTGTACCAAAGTTCGCTCAACAAAATTGCTAAATTTAGTAAACTACCTAGTTTGCCGCGAACTTAGACGTCGCGATTATTTTTCGCAACTCAGTTTCCTAAATAACCCCTAGATGGCGGTATCCAAAGTTAGAACGCGCTATTGTTTCGTTTGCTACATAATCGCGGACATTTTAATGAATATTTCAAAAACTACTGAACCGATTTTGATGCCCAACGAACTTGAAAATTCTATTGATGTTTCCTACATGCCTACCAAGTTTCATCAAAATCAAACCATCGGTTCGGCTGCTATCGCGGTACAAACATACATACATACATACATACATACATACATACATACATACATACATACATACATACATACAATGTGTTTTCGCCCCCAACTCGATTTAGAGACCTCACTCGCTTCGCTCGCTCGGTCAAAAAAACAAACAATATGAGTGTTAACAGTACAGTATTAAACAATCGCATCCTTTAAGAGTCCGGCGACCCTAGACTTCTCCATACAAACGTAGTACACGTTTAATTTTGAAACCACATGTCAGATTCCGGTAAAAATTGGTAATTGTAAAGAAATTGCAATTATCTAGGGTTATATTGGGTTTCCTATAGTAAAATTATGAACTGGAAAGAAAATATAACGATTTAGAAGTTTCCCATACTAATGGTCAAAAATGATATAAAACACTATATTCTATTTCAAGTTCATATTTTTACAGTCGGAAACTAAATATAAACCTAGATAATTGCAATATCTTTGAAATTACAAAATTTTGCCCAAATCGGACATGTCGTTTTGAAATAAAACGTAGACTACGTTTGTATGGAAAGTTGTATTTTGGTCTAGGGTCGGGGGACGCTTAAGCCTGCAATGGAGCTCATTTAATAAAACTTTCGAAAAAGATAGGGTTATAATTTGCCAAGTCACCGGCGTCCTCGCATACAAAGGCCGCTCGCTCAGAGTCACGATCAGCTCATAATTCCGGGACTTGTGCGGGATGCACTCGCAGCAAAAAACTTTAATTGCTCGCGACATGTGGACACATAAATTAGATTATTCATACAAATAACAAACAATATAAATGTAAACAGTACTGTATCAAATAATCGCATCCTTTGAGCCTGCAATGAGGCTCATTTAATAAAACTTTCGAAAAAGATAGGGTTATAATTTGCCAAGTCACCGGCGTCCTCGCATACAAAGGCCGCTCGCTCAGAGTCACGATCGGCTCATAATTCCGGGACGTGTGCGGGATGCACTCGCAGCAAAAACTTTAATTGCTCGCGACATGTGGACACATAAATTAGATTATTCATACAAAAAGCAAACAATATAAATGTAAACAGTACTGTATCAAACTATCGCATTCTTTAAGCCTGCAATGAGGCTCATTTAATAAAACTTTCGAAAAGATAGGGTTGTAATTTGCCAAGTCACCGGCGTCCTCGCATACAAAGGCCGCGCTCAGAGTCACGATCGGCTCATAATTCCGGGACGTGTGCGGGATGCACTCGCAGCAAAAACTTTAATTGCTCGCGACATGTGGACACATAAATTAGTAAGTACTTTTTATTCGTTAGCTTCAACATGCATGGACAAAACATTATATTCTTTTACTATTTTTAGTCTTTGCTGTCCAATGCAGAGAAATTAGAGCGTATTTGTTTCTGTTTGCGGTAGTGTGTTAATTTGTAGATCCAGATCCAGAGAAAGGCGGTAACATTTTCAAAAAACTTACTACTATTTCTACACATATATTCACGATGATTGTAAAAACATATGTCCTAATTAAATCTTGGGAATTACTTCTCTATTTGTAATCCAATCTTTCTGGAATCTTTTTGATTATCTACATTCTCTAAGTCTCTATTAAGTGTCAAAAAAGCAGCTAGTTCTTTTGTTTATCCTCTTGTCACATTCTTCTTACCAGTTTTTAAAGCTTTTATTTTATTTTTCGAGTGTGTATTACCAACAATTTTATCAGAAAGGTATTATTATAAGACTTCCTGAAAAGAGAGGGTTTTGATTTGCTAAATCACCGCTGTCCTCGCGTGTTAAAGAGCAGGAACAAAGGACGCGCTCAGAGTCACGATCAGCTCGTAATTTCTGGACGTGTGTGGGATGCACTTGCCGCAAACACTTTAATTGTTCGCGGCATGTGCACCTAGAAATTAGTCCTTTTTAGGGTTCCGTAGCAAACAAGGATCCCTAATAGTTTCACCATGTCTGTCTGACTGTCCGTGTACGGTTTTACCCGTGGTTTTACTCAAAGACTATATGCACAGTTAGCATCAGACATACCTGATCCCTCCTCCACCTACATCTTGAATTTTTTCATAGACTGAGAACAAATAAACATGACAAATTGTATTCAGAAAATGTTTAATGAAGTCTTTTTGAATATACATTTTTATTTTCATTTTTAGTATTATTATTATTCAGTTTAAGAGAAAATTCAAGTTATAGATAGAGGAGAATCAGGTACCTATCTCTGATGCTGACTGTACTAGGTAGATGTAACTTAGTGGTTACGTATATTAATCATGCCGAAAAAGTGATAAAATACAATAGTAATCTTGAAAAGAAAAATCATGATTTTAGATTTAAAATTGCGGAAAATTTTATATTAAAAGCGCTGTTTGACTCCAAGAAACTATGACATGATTAGTCTTTAATTCATACAAATTCCATAGAGTATGTTCGTTTTGGCGTTTAGAAAAAGTATTTGATTCAAGTTGTTGAAAACTTCTTTATTCCGGGACGTGTGGGGAATGCACTCGCAGCCAACATTTTAATTGTCCGCGACAGCTATAAATTAGACCTATCTATTCTTTACGTTCAACATGCATGTAAATTGAGGGTCAAGTTTAGAGAATTTTATTTGCATTATTTCGATATGTAATAATGTAAGTACTGAAACTATTTAAAGTGTGAATTCTTTCCCCAACTTTATCACTGCACAACTTTCTCCAATAATAAAAATAATATTTGGCCATACATTGACTGATCAGCTGATCCGAGTTTGCATAGAAAGCCAAAAATCAGTTTTCATATTTCGAAACATGTGTCTTGGGAAAAGTTGTTCACTATCACGGACTGAATTCACCCTTAAAATAGTTTTAGTATAATTTGTTACACTACACCTTACATATCTAATTTCAGCATTTCTTAGTGAAGGAAATTTGAGTAGCCTTACCTATACCTATCTTTTAAATAAAAATGTAAAAATGAAATCAACAGAATTATGTATATAGTGCTTAAAGCACTTTGTTCTTAAAAAGAAAAGCTCAGAAGACTCGACATACGGAGAGCGAGTATTAAAAGAGAGTGATGGGTATATTAATTTAAATAGATGAGTCAGGACTTCAGGAGTCAAGACTTTCGTAGAAGAGATCCATACCTATAGGTATGGATCTCTTCTACGAAAGTCTTGATACGAAAGTCTTGATAGGTGGTCGCTTTAACGATAGAAAAATGCATTTCAGTATGTTTTTATCGACATTTCTCTAAATACATGCATACATAATCTATATCTATTCATAGAATAAATCAGTAATAAGAAGTTGTTCAGCATGATGAACATTTTCTGGAGTCAGAAAGTCCACGCAAACGAAGTCGCGGGCTTCAGCTAGTAAATAATAAGAATAAAATAAAATGTGTTTATTTCAGACCCATACAGAATGTCCATAATAAAATCAGTTCATATGCAATCGCAACACAGTTCTCGAGTATTTTCTGCTGCGCTAAATTCTTCGCAAGAATTTACAGACCGTTAGGCTTCCTCGTATACAGTTTATCACTCGTTAATGACCTCAAACGGTGCAATATCGAAGTGTAGCAGGGAAACAATTTAGCGACGGGGTGAGCATGCTGGGTAAAAACAAGCTGGGAATGTGACAGCTGACCGCGGTGCCACAGGGCCGCACTAGGGACTGGGGTTGTTACAAAATGCTAATTGGTACGATCACGAAATGGACGCAAAATGTTTGTTCTATAGTAAATAATGTTTACCACAAGATGTTACAGAGAAGATACATTCATACCTACATACTAATGGGGTAGATAGAGCAACTTGGGTTTTGCGGTTCTAAGCTGATAGTGCCCAGGGACGCAAGAATCAAAGACCAAGAGAGAGGCTTTAGATTACATAATTATGATCCACGTCGAAAGCCACCCTTTCCTGTGAGACGACAGTCTTTATGGTGCAACAAATTAAATTTACATTAAATGCACAGAATATTTTTGCAACTCCTAAACTTATAATGTCAAAAATGTTTCCTACTACGTGAGTACGCAGTATTTATTATTGTAACTCTATCCTAATTCGGAAAATCGTTTTCACTTTAAAATGTAAAGAGTGCAATGACCGATGTTAACATGAGTAATTAAGGGGCAAGGGGTCGCTCCCTAGACTCCGGAACATTTTTGGAAGTTTCTGAACCCTAAGGCCGTGCCGTGCCTGAGTTGGTCCCCCGACGGGGATTAATGGCTGAAGCAATTAAAGTAGTAAACAGCAGGTGCAGTAAGACGGTGGCGCCCTCGGCGGCAAACAAAATAGTGTGGGAAAGGAAGTGGTCTTACTTCCTAGGCAGTTGTGTACATACAGCGTGTAAAAATTAGCAACATTCAAATTACTACTTTTCTTGAGCGAAAATGAAGCTAATTTTATTTTTTAGTATTTGAACTATCTTTGGTTTTATGGCTAAACATGTAGATAATAATTTTTAGGGCACCTGATACAATATTCGTAAAAGATTGGGAAAAAGTGGGACCCTATTACCGATACTTTGCTGTCCATCAGTCCATCTGTCTACCCGTCTGTCTGTCCATCTGTCTGTCACCAGGCTGTATCGTAAGAACCGTGATAGCTAGACTGTTGAAATTTTTACTGATGATTTATTTCTGTTGCCGCTATAACAACAAATACTAAAAACCGAATAAAATAAAAAACGAAGTGTAGTTTTCCTTGTTAAATACAGTGTGTGTCTCACACTAATTTAGGATATGATACTGTGATTACAAACATGTTAGTTTCCTCGCCGCAGACACCGTGTGTCTCGTACCATAGGAAGTAAATGAGTAAACGGAAGTAGTTTGTTAATTCCATAGGGCTCAGAGTACAGTAGGTGTGTACAAACATGTAAGTTTTCTCGCTACAGAGACCGTGTGTCTCGTATCATAAGAAAGTAAATGAGTAAACGGAAGTAGTCGGGTAATTCCACAGGTCTCAGAATACAGTTGGTAAGTTTGTACTCACCAACTGTATTTCCTGTGTGAACTGTGTGTGTGAAACACACGGTCTCTGTGGCGAGAAAACTTACATATTTGCACACAGTCGGTGTGTACAAACATGTAAGTTTTCTCGCCACAGAGACCGTGTGTCTCGCGCCATAAGAAAGTAAATGAGTATACGGAATTAGTCGGGTATTTTCACAGGGCTTAGAATACAATCGGTGTGTACAAACATGTAAGTTTTCTCGCCAAAGAGACCGTGTGTCTCGCGCCATAAGAAAGTAAATGAGTAAACGGAAGTAGTCGGGTATTTCCACAGGGCTTAGAATACAATCGGTGTGTACAAACATGTATGTTTTCTCGCCAAAGAGACCGTGTGTCTCGCGCCATAAGAAAGTAAATGAGTAAACGGAAGTAGTCGGGTATTTTCACAGGGCTTAGAATACAATCGGTGTGTACAAACATGTAAGTTTTCTCGCCAAAGAGACCGTGTGTCTCGCGCCATAAGAAAGTAAATGAGTAAACGGAAGTAGTCGGGTATTTCCACAGGGCTTAGAATACAATCGGTGTGTACAAACATGTAAGTTTTCTTGCCACAGAGACCGTGTGTCTCGCCATAAGAAAGTAAATGAGTAAACGGAAGTAGTCTGTTATTCCACAGGGCTCAGAATACAGTTCTTCTTCTTTAGGTTCCGCTTCATTTCTGAAGATTGGCAGTCAGCTCTTTAAATCTTGATTTGTCCATGGCAAGCCTAAACAGCAGAATACAGTAGGTGTGTACAAACATGTAAGTTTTCTCGCTACAGAGACCGTGTTTCTCATACCATAAGAAAGTAAATGAGGAAACGAAAGTAGTCGGGTAATTCCACAGGGCTCAGAATACAGTTGGTGAGTACAAACATGTAAGTTTTCTCGCCACAGAGACCGTGTGTCTCGCACCATAAGAAAGTAAATGAGTAAACGGAAGTAGTCGGGTAATTCCACAGGGCTCAGAATACATTCCGTGTGTAAAAAACGTGTAAGTTTACTCGCCAAAGAGACCGTGTGTCTCGCACCATAAGAAAGTAAATGAGTATACGGAAGTAGTCGGGTATTTCCACAGGGCTTAGAATACAATCGGTGTGTACAAACATGTAAGTTTTCTCGCCACGGAGACCGTGTGTCTCGCGCCATAAGAAAGTAAATGAGTAAACGGAAGTAGTCGGGTAATTCCACAGGGCTCAGAATACAGTCGGTGTGATACTGTGTGTACAAGGAAATAATCTCTTAGAGTAAACAGGCGATGCACTTTATTTGAACCGCAGCGAACGTGCACTGACTGTATTTGCAGTGCTAAGTTCAGACGACCTACTTGGCGCATCGGAACTTGTTTGTTTGGAATTGAAATGAGTTGTGATTTTACAAAATTATGTTTCATATTTATGTTTTGTTTTGATTTTACGTACATATTTACCTTTGAAATAAAGATGTGCCAATCGCCTTGTATATTCGTATCATATTCAAACCATATACCTATGAACTTTCTACATATTTCTAAAGAAAACAGACGAAAAATAAAAGAGTTTTATTTTTATTACAGACAGGGACAAAGGAATGGGCCTTGCCCAGCAGTGCGACATCTACAGGCTTAGGAAAAAAATAATTTGCTATTATATTATTGGGAGAAAGTCTCTCTCACTTTATTCCACTATTTTAATCCTTATTAGAATGCCGTGTGGTTTCCAGCAGAGTAGAATAATACCACTCCAAGTTTTTCCCTGGATGTCGCAGAAGGCGGCTTAGGAAAAACGCTAAACAAAGCTTATAAACATCATGAGACCTCTCCAACCCGTATGGCTAGCGTGGAAAGTGTAGGCCAAATCATCTGGTTGCTCTGACTAAATATGGCCCTTGTATAGTGGTGCTCCTGCAGCGGAGACCTAAAAGGCATGGTGATGATGATGGAATGCGAAGACATCATCTCGCCAGCGCTTCCTTTCCAAGGATTTTCAAAACTACCTACTAGGTACTAATTCGACGGACTATATATTTTTTTCTTCGCCCTCTGAAGTAATCAGAGTCTATGTTTTCATAATTTTTTAGATTTTTACATGTTCCTATTTTTTTAGATTTAATATATGTATATATTTTACATTTTTATCTTTTGCTTTTTTAAATATACAGTTTTAGGTTTTGATCTTGCTTTATTGATTTAATTTTTACAATATTTTTAAGCATTTAAATATTATATATATAATAATACTTAATTTGTATTTACACTGCATTTTCGTTTATTAACACTCATATAAATTGCACTTTTATTACATTTTGGAACATTTTAAAATGAGATCTAATTTATTTATATTTGAGGCCTTTTAATTATATTTTATACTATTTTCATTACAATATTTTGATTATGTTTTAATAATATTCCTTTATGTTAACTGGTATCAAACAAATGAGTAGAATGCCTTTTGCATGCATTCACAATGCCTTCACCACAGACTGTGCTCCTTGTGCGGGGCTAAAACGCGGTACCCTACTCTAATTACTACCCGTATTGAGTCATGTCGATCTGTCTTTTATGCTAAAAGTGGTGTCGAATGCCCTTGGGTGTAGGGCACCAACGACCAAGCCACGCACGAATAGTTGCTGTGCTGATTGCAAGGTCAGGAATACGCAGATGCCGACCTTACAATTGCGTCCCATTTTCTTCTCAATACACAGTCTCCGCTAAAGGCAATGTGATCTGCTCTGTCCACGCCCGCTTTCCTACAATTGCGGCAATATGCCGCAGTACCAGCCTTGTAGTCGGCACACTCCGACTTTAGGTGTGGACCTCCGCAATGGCTGCACGAGTCCACCTCCTCGTTGCAGTACCTCCTGCTGTGGCCGTAAGCCAAACAGCGAGAGCACTGCACGAGAGGGGACTGGTCGGCTACCCTGACGGACTATATTAAGCTACTATACTAAATTACTTCGACGAACAATATTACTATCAGGTTAAACTAAATTGCTGCACATAGGCGCCAGATAAATGGGCCAAATTAATAACAAGGTAAATTCCTGTAGATACTCTTATGAAGCCGCTCAGGCGGCAGGCCTAGGAAACGTTGAAGTGAAGACATCAGTTGTTTGGAGTGAAAGGCTGTAGCCATTTTATAATCTTATGGTTCTTTGTCCTGAAGCGGCATTAAAAAAGTATAGCCTGTAGATAAAATTATAGCGATAAGTAAAAAAACTGTGCTATTTATTAATTTTTTTCTTATTGGTATATACAACGTGTGAGGGACATACCCGTAATAAATTGAACCATAGACTATTCTAGATCACTATAGTATAATGGAATTAAAATAACAGTAAAATAACAAAAAAAAAAACGACGGGTTGCACTCTGGGAGTGCCGGCACAAGTGAAAACTTGAATATTAACGTTTTGTGCATTTTTGATATTTTGGAATGGTTAGGGAATAATTTTGCACGAATTGCTTTAATTATCAGTATAAAATATTTCAAATCTTTTCTGAACCACAGTCTGTCACAAATGTCACAAGCATGACCAAATTCATTTTCAACAAAATCATTTTCAAATACACAGCAGTATGGCCACTACACAGACGGTCGAGCCATCAGCTGTCACCATCCATGGATGCGCGTAGCACGCTGTAACATAAACACACACGAACATTCGCGCAAGCGCCCTGCGCCGTCTTACGAATTTTCGATCAGGCCACGTGTCCTGACGCGAGTTTAACATTTTTTACCCATTCCAAAAAAAGTGCACAACGCCGCTAAAGAAGTTTTCACTTCAAAAAAATTGGCATTTTCGTACTAAAGTGTGCAGCCGCTCCGGGCATTTTGTATGGGAATGTCTAAATGTTTTTTGGTTTCTTGATTGTCATTTTAATTAATGATGCTACAGTAATCTAGTATACGTTCTACGTTGTATATTATTCTACTTTTTCTAAAGGTTGTTTACATATATCTATCTATATCTATATATTTTCATTATACTGATCAAGAGGAAACATCGTACTGAAGGGGAACCTTTGCAGTCGTAGGAATATAATTTCCCTCGTCCGTTACATTTGATCTCCTTAGTAATTAATTAACTTTGCTCGTAATTACGCTAAAATAAACATTGACCTAGCGATCCGAGGCTTATATCAAAAGAAACAAATTATTTATACTTATTAATAAGAGAAAATTAATTATTATACTTTCTGTATGTTTCATTGATACAAATTAAATTAAGTACCTAAAACGTAATTAAGCGAATATTTTTTTTTTCTGCCATAAAAATGTGAGAAGCTATTATATACCAATCTTTTTTTAAATATTTGTATGCAAACAAGTTGGTTAGAATTTTAAGGAAAAGAGAAGAAAAGCTTTCTTGACAGATTTGTCATCCTTCTTATCTCTTTTATTGTAGTAAGAGATGCTTACCTAATGAAGGAAGTGTATCAGAGAATGAAGAGCAACGTACTCTCCCATATTTGTAGACCTCCGCGGTGTAGTAGTCACCATGCAAAGAGGTTCCGGGTTCTATCTCCGGTCAGGGCAAGTTGTAAGGTCTTGGCAGTTTATCTGGAATTTGATATAAAATATAGTATGATTGATTTAGTACCCCATAACGTCTCGAACTTACTTTGGGGCTAGCACAATCATTGTAATTTGTAACTACATATTTATTTATTATTTATTATAACATTTTTTGCAATTAATACCTCGTCTGTCCGGTGAGCGTGGTGATTATATACTTTAGGATTGGATAGGTATTTGATCCAGCAGGGGATTAATTTGGCTTTAAAGAAGAAAAGAAAATAGCAGAAGCTAAATAAGAAGTTTAGCGCCTAAGGTTCCACACATGTACTTACTTAATATTATATCAAAACAAAAGTGGTTATTACCATAGAAACAAAACTTTCAAGGTTCTTTACAAAAGTATCACAAGCTCCAATCACTGTTCTACATTATACCAAAGTAACATAACGAAACACGGTGTATGACGGGCTGGGGAATATCCGGACGCGCTAATTTCCCTGTTATCCGGAATTACGTCCGGACACGACCGGCCTGTTTGGGATTATGGCTACACACCTGAGGGCAAATTCTTTGGCACAATAAAAATGTATCGAGGCATCGTTATACATCGGATTACGATATTGTATTATCTTTATCATGCCGTATATCCTTTTAATGGAAACAGGGACTCCAGACCATAAGAAAAATATTCAGCGTAGTGATTACACGCGTAGATACTAATAAATACCTAAAGTTTAAAGTTAATGTTTCTTGAATAAATAATAAGTTGCACTTATATTATATCCATGTTACTTGTTTCAGATTCAGTATTTCAATATCATCATCATCATTTATCATTTCAGCCGCACAACGTTCACTGCTGGACTTAGGCCTCACCCAAAGATTTCAAAAATGACCGATCAAAAGCGGCCTGCAATCAGCGCTTTCCAGCAATCCTGGTCAGGTCATCTGACCACCTTGTAGGTGGATGCCCTACTCTTCGCTTGCCAGTACGCGGTCGCCATTCAAGAACCTTTTTGCCCCATCGGCCATCATTCGTATTTGAACATGCAATAAAATAATTTATAAAATAAAGTTGTTGTAGGGACTGATTTTCAATATAATAAGGATTTGTTAGGTTTTTTGGCCTAGCATACGGAAACGTTCATGTGCCTTATATATATTTTATTGTCTCACATTGACATGCAGATCAAGACCAGTTAAGACGATACCACAAAAATTATGTACCTCATTTGTGGGCGGAGCTAGACGTATCGTGTCGATTGCGCGAGGGGGCGCTTTCCTTGATATTATATTTACGCGCACTGCCGAGAACATGTTCATGAACTCGGGAGCTTAGAACGTATGGAGATAGCAGACAGATATGTTTACAATAATATTTTTAATTCAGTAGATACAAATATGTTAAAAGAGGTGATTCGGTCCATCAATTTGAACAACTTATAGCAGTACATGTATATTGAAATACGAAAAAAAATAACGTTCTCAAACAAATCGAAGTAGTCACGTCATCTAGTTACTATGGTCTTTATGTATGGTATTTTTTTCATACAATAAAGTTAACAACTTTTATGTTGCTTTCGCCAAGAAATCAAAAGACAAAATATATAAATATAGTTACAAATTGACCGGTCGGCTGATCAGAAAATATTGTTCTTTATATATAAGGTCTAACAAAATATACTGAAACTATTTTAACAGTAGGCTCAGTCCGTGATACTGAACAAATTTTCTCAAGAAACATATTGTGAAATATGAAGTTTATTTTTTACATACACTGACCTTCGACCGCACATGCCGCGCCGTCCGCTCATCGCCGCAATACCTAAAGGCAGCCACAAACGTAGCTAAATGGCGCGAGGCCGCGACATCACTCGAACTTTATGGCACGACTCACAATCACAGTCACAAAACAAATTCATCAAATTAGTCGAGTGATTTATTATTTTTGATATCACTTGCCTAAGGCAACTAGTATTTATTCTGTACCCTATTAAACCTCAAGTAGACCCGCGTCTATTACATGATGCATGAAGTTATTAAAACAATAAGAAAATAAATAAAATGGCGCAAGTCACCTAAGTTTGATGTAAAAGTATCTAGGCTGGCGTTTTAATTACACACAATATGACTAGGTATTTTTGAATAACTGCCTATAATTTGGCATAAAGAAAACGTACGCACGATGCTATTTGCATCAGTTCCAACTCAAAACTGACCAGACCTTGGAAAGTTTTTTTGTTGTTTATTTGTTTTCAGTTAGCGTTCCCACGGTTAACATTTATGGCCCCTTTTGTTCTCGCCGCAGGCACGAGCTAACTTAAATTTTATTGCACATTTTTTGCTTGTTGTGAACAGTATTTTTGTAAGTAAAATGCCGACAAAAGAAACAAACAAAACATCATATAAGCCGGCAAAAATTGAACCGGTGAATTTTTACTACAAAATCCTTTGTTGTCATATTCAAAGAAATACCGCCTCATGTGAATAACATGTTTTTACTTATTATAGCAAGAAACAAAACCGACTAATAACATCAGTTGACTTTTGTTGCTCTAGTGAATAGGTAGTTCAGTCTCCAAAATATGCGAGTTTAGTGTAAATTAGATTTTTCTTATTAATAACCTATCGCATGAGATGTTTGAATATTTTTGACTGTATCAAAATATTAATTTGGAATGTGTTTTACTGTTTTGAATAATGTCGTTATTAACTGTTTGCACATTGTAAAGATACTTGTCGAAATAATAAAAATAATCTTAATTTCTTAGGTACTTAATTCAAAGTGTGTTGTGAATTGATTAAATTACATATGACTACCTAATGACTACTAGGACAACATGTGATTGTTTGTGAATGAGTGTAATCGTAGCGTGTGTAGACGTCCTTTGCTGCATACAGCTGATGTGTCGGGTAGAGCGGCGAGGCACATACAGTCAAAGGTGGGTGATATATGAAAAATATATTTTTTATATTTCGCTATGTGTTCCTTGGGGAAAGTTGTTCAGTATCACGGACTGGACCTACCTTTAAAATAGTTTCAGTATATTTTGTTAGACCTTATATTTCGATACAATGATAAGGTCTTTGGGGAAAATTACACACATTAAAACATAGGTATGGAATATGTAAAAGAAAAATATTCAGTATATTTCGTAAAATAGTTTCAATGTATTTATATATATAGGTGTACAAAATAAAAATATAAAACAATTTTTCATAGATTTATTGCTAAACATATACAATAAAAATAGCATAATAACAATAATAATTGATATCTTTTGATTATACGATGAGACTGATGTATTAAACATAAAAATAAAAAACATCCTAAGAAATATAATAATCTTGATAAAGTTTGAACTGGACAATCAACTGCTAATAAGATTACATTATGTTCAAAGAATCAGAAAAATATTTATTGCCCAATACAGCAGTATTTATTTTTCACACACATAAAGAGCACTTGTGTAAATCGCCTCCCTATCATAGTTGCAGCACCAGACAGAGCGGAGTAATTTCTCTCAAGAGTCTCTTTCACCCGCCATTTTTATCTATTTTACCCTCTTCAATCGCAGCAGCTTTTTCTCTTTGTCCAGCTTTTTTCATTTCGTCCTAAGCTGTGGTCCCCCAGTTTGCATATTTTGTCATGTGCACGGTTGTAAATGCGCTCAGACATAATTGGTATATCTAAGGAGGCAGGCACTAATTTGTTTGAGTGGGGGGTGACCACAACCTGCTACCATAGCCCCTGCTACTCCATCTTTATTAACATCCTCCAATGTATTCTTTATTGTAAATTGTTCGTTGCAAATGGAGCATGATAAAAAGCAATTTGATGTTATTCCCGTACATTTTTCTGATACAATATTGATGGTATTTAACCCACAATCACAAAGCGACTGGTGGCTATTTTCTTTAATTCTTTAAAGAAGTACTTGATGTTCACTATACGATGTCCAGAAATATTTTCATTAAATTCATCCTGAAACAAATACCATATTGTAATTTTTATTTCATGCTATTAGGTATACATATGCAAAACTATATAGATAAAGGTAATTTCAGACCGCAATACTGAAAGAACTTCGATGTCACAGACAAACAGACATCGGCATCAAACTTATAACACCCCTCTTACTGTCTGTCTGTCCGTCCGTCCGTCTATCTGCGACCAGGCGAAATGCCCGTTTACGAGATTAAAAAATAACTTAAAATATTGTCATATTTGAAAGTATGTATTCTATTAAGTTCTATTTAAAATACACACCTTTCCATTCCACCTGTAGTGATCCTGACGAAATATTTTGATTGCCCAGATCCATAATTTGTAAATCCGACTCCATATCAATTACACCTCCTTGTTCTTCTTGCGGCGGCGACGATCGACGCGGACAAAGAGTCATCAAACTCTGATAAAAGAGGATTTTTTTTTAGCCTGAAAACAGTAGTACTTTTATATTAGCGGATTTACTTCGAAGTTATTCGGTAGGTGCATATTATCCAAAATGTTAGTTGGGTAGAATAAGTTGTAACTTGTAACAGTAGAATTAGACAAAAAGGTAGATACGTATGAAAATAACATAAGTAGGTAATTATGGTTTGAAAGTAGGACAGTACGGTGCCATCTCAGTATGATACAACTTATACCTAGTAGGTACCTATATTTTGAGTAGTCAGTAAGATTGGTAGGCACTTATTGACATACCTACTCCCTTTCTTACAAACTTTACATATTTTATCAATATAAGCCACTTATTTAGAAACATTGAGGTAGGTAAGTACTTACCATCTATTAAATTTTTGTCTCATCATGCTTGCTTTTCCGTTCCCGTTTTCTATTTTACCTATTATTATTATACTTATGTACACAATCACAATGTAAAACAGTAAGTGAAAATAGGGTTCTATTTTCACAGACCAAAAAGTGCGGCTCGGATTAGTCTGTCGTCTGCGTTGGGCCTAAAACTTAATTTTTACAAATAAAAGATCGATCATTCGAAACGTTGGGATGTGCGGACGACTGGCACAGGTCTTACGTCCAAGGAATCCATACGCAGACTGAGCAAGCTGTGGCAAGAGATAGCGCTCGGCGAGTTGACGCGCGTGGGGCCGAGAGAGGTATACGGTGGGTGTGTTCAATTGGGGTTCCAATTCACATGAACGAATAGGTCGTAACCGCCAAAACCTTTATTAATAATTTACGGCAAAATTAAATGATCAATCAAAATTTCATCTTGTTATTATTAAAAATGTCTGAAAATCTTACTTATAGTTCAAACGGTTTCTTTTAAGTCGTCCTATTCGAGCGATAATATTGACAAGTTTGCTAAGTAAGACCATATTTCGAAAAATATTTCTATCGAGATTTTTCTTTTCAATCATGTTTTCATCTTATCAATAAACTAAGAAAAGAGTAAAAAATCATATCCTTAAATTTTAAATTTATATTTCAAATACTTTGCGAGATAAATTAGACTCAACACAACCTTTTTGGCGGAGGTATCGTCTTAAAGTGAAAGTCAATTTAATTGCGATAGTTATCTTATAATATTTAAATTATATATAAAACAATTTTAATGACTTCCTTGTGTCCAACTATGCATACAAATACTTAGTTACGAACTTTTCGTAAGTAATAAATTTGTAAATTGACACTACTCTGTATAGTTTTTAAATGTGAAATAAATAAAATAAAGTTGTAGCTTAACACATGGGTGATTGTGACTTGGGTGACTCTCGTTAATATCAGCTCCTATTTCTACTTTTTTAAACAGTAACTGTTTTATTTACCCTCCGAGATAAATTTTTAGAGCATATTCTCCCATTGCTTCATCGTTTAGTAAATACCAGAAATTGTTGGAAAACGACCACTAAAATCTTTATCGCTTCCCTATAAAAACTGGACATAGGAGAGTTAATTTTTCGCGCGCCCAGATTTATGGAGCGACCGTGCCGGACACTGGCAATAAAATCGTGACACTTGCTACTGTTCTTACGTGTCTACTTATGTTTTCGTTTCTAGGGATTCATGTAGCTAAAGCAGAATTTGATCTAATCAATCGTTTTTAGAACTAAGGGAAATACTGGTGCACTCAAATTCCTGTGGCTGAAATTATGATGATTACGATGATATATATCAATTTTTCTCTTAAAAAGCCACTGTTTTTAGGATTTCGTAGTAAACAAGGAACCCTTTCAGTTTCGCCATGTCTGTTTGTCTGTCTGTCTGTCCATCTGCGGTTTTACACAGAGACTATAAGTACTAAAAAGCTATAATTTAGTAAAGGTTATCAATATGCCGAAAAAGTTTGTTTGTTTGTTTGTAATAACTTTATTGTACCAAAAAACAAAATAAAATACAAAAATTCGAAAGAGCAAATATACAAAGGCGGACTTATCCCATGTAGGGATCTCTTCCAGTCAACCTGCGATAGATTGAGAGGACATTTATTCAATTAAAAGGTAGAAGTAAATACGTACTATAAACCTTAAAAGATTAGACATATATAACTACATTACATACACATATACAAACACATATACTTTATACTCATAAACATACATACAAATACACATATTATACTTTATACTCATAAACTTACATACACATACATATATATATATATATATATATAATATATATATATAGATATACCCGTGGGCACTTTGCAGATCCATCGTGCCGTACGACTAGTATTTGTTGGTTCCGTTTACACAGTTGGCTCCGGGTGCCTTTTCTGGATCCAATGCTAGTCAGCCATGCGCATGTTGTTCCAACTGGAGCCAAAAGTGTCAACTAGAGTAATAATAATAATTACGAGATTTTTATACAAATCCACCTTTTCGGCATTCATCACTGTTACATCCGATTCAAATCAACCAATCAGAGAGCACCGTTGACCTCATTGGCTACAATCTGCTAGTAATAATATTATTACAAGCTTCTATTCAACTTGCAATGTTTATGCAATCAATGTAGTGTTGCCAAACAATAGATATCATTTTTCAATTGAAAAATGCCAAACTATCGACAGTGGTTTATCAGTATGGATATCTGTTTTAGAGCAATACTATTGATAACCAACAATACCATAATTGCTATTTATAGTATCGATCCGACGAAAATCAAACTATCATGAGTATCGATAGTATGCGTTTCTTAAAATATCGACACTATCGATATTTTTTGTAATATCGATAGTATCGATAGTTTATGTATTATTAAAAGCTATACTATCGATAGTTTGTTCGTCATCAGAATCGATACTATCGATACTATCAGCAGTATCGATAAACAATCAAAAGTATCTCTAGACTCACTGTCGGTTTTATTAAAAATACCGATAGTGAGTCAATTGACTGTCAATAGTGGACTATCGAGCGGCAACACTTATCCAATGCTTATGGAGTAAATGAGCCGTTCTGATGATGGAACCGGAACGAATTCAACAACCCTCAGTAAATAAAATAACATAGCCCTTAGATCATTTATTACAGGATAAGCCTTACCTGCGTGTTTCCCTCTGCCAAGGTATAAAATCAACTAATCTAATACATTTATAATGTAAGTTGCGTAATCGATTATGATCATTACGTAAATCTGTAAAGTATCGAAAGGACGGTGCAAGTGCTCCGTTAGAATTGCTATGTTAAACAGTTTCCTTGTGTGATAAGTTTTTTATTCTGAGGCCAAACTACTTATTGAAACGAATGAAATAAGCCCAAACTCGATGGAGTTACGTCGTTTAATTACTGAATTGCATCGACCACCTGCAGACCCTTGGCATCGTCTGCACTAAAGTTCTCATTAAGACAATTCAAACGAGTCCTGCTCCATGAGGTTATGTTGTTTTATAACTCAGTCCTAGTGAATACCTCCCGGTTCCATCATCAGAACAGCTCATTAACTTTATAATATTGTATTGACAAGTGTGCAAAATTTCAGCGAAATCGATTGAGAATAGCTGGTTGGAAATTGAGCTACAAGATTTGACCCAAACCAATATTCGTACGTAGATATCTGATACATTGCAAGTTAGTAACTAAAAACAAAAAATACATATAACCTTCTTAAAGATTGCATAACCTTTCACGGGCAATGTTTTTTATTTTATTAACGTTGTTTTGTATTTAGAAGTAATTCTGAAAAATTGTATCAATGAGTTTATCTTCTAGTATCGATTACGGTAAAAAGAATCCAGTCTAGTTTGCGACTAATTTCCATGCCAAACGATTTTCTCGCTTGTTTACTGCCAAACTACAGTAAAAATATTAATAATGGCATAACACAAACTTGCTAAATCCATTTCATTTTTCGATATTATTTTTTCACTATCCTTCGAGCCGAGACTAAATGTATCAATTACATTAGCAAGGTTCGATAATTAAGTTCAAACAATTAGTCGATGACGAAGGCGCACACGCTACAAAACTGCGCACTTACCGCGAGACTACCATTTTATGATTTACAACCTTCCTATTTAATTCCTGTGCTTTAGATTTGAATATAGATCAGCCACTCAACTGTCCTAAGAAGTGCTTACATTTTTTGAAAGACGCGTTCATTTGTGACTATCTGATGCCTTTGATCTCGTTTTCGTGGACAAAAAAGCTCGTTATCATTAAAAATAAAATAAAAAATTACATTTGAATTTGGAATCCGTTACTTTTATATGATTTTTCATTGTCTTTTCTTATTTTGGCGCTAATATATTGAACAATATTTTGCGATATTAAAATGGAGTGGGGTGATATAGAGAACCGAATCGCTGTGATTGCATTACACAAAGTAGGTTTGGGCCAAATGCAGTTTTTAAAATTCTCCATACGCTTGGTATTAGTCAAATGTTTGTGTACCGACACAGGTATGACACTTCATAGAAACGGAGCAGCATAAATACCTAGTACTACTACAAACGAAACAATCCGTCCGTGCACACGTCAAATGTGTGAGTTGAACAATCAGGGTCGCTACCACAGAATTTGTTGCTTTGCTTACCTGTTTTCACCACTCGGAAATCTATACGATTATCTGTTGCTATACAAGGAACAACTATTGAACAGGTGGATGACATTACCTTCTTGGGAATACAACTGGATAGTGCCCTTACCTGGGAAACACAGGTTGATAAAGCATGCGGTAAATTGGCAAGCACTAGCTTCGCGCTCGGACGACTATCGAATGTGGTACCTAGAGAGGTGGTGAGGTCTACCTACTTTGCGATAGTGCAGTCTGTCCTGCAGTATGGTCTAGAGGTCTGGGGGTGCGCCGCGGAATGGCAACGAGCGTTTCGTATGCAAAAGCGAGCAGTCCGCGCGATAGTCCACGTATCAGGGCGAACAACCGTCAGACCATACTTTGAAACCTTTGGAATCCTCACGCTGCCATCTCTTTTCATCTTACAGGTAGCCACATATGTCTTTAGTAACCAAGACGTGTATCAAAGACCGAGAGATGTGCACGACATTGCGCTCCGCGATGTTGACCGACTGCACCTGATACCACACAGACTAGCTAAGACTGACAGACTGATTCATGTAATGGGGCCGTCTATCTTTAATAAGTTGCCACCTGATATAAAACAGCCGACTACATTGACAAGCTTTAAAGTCAAGCTAAAAAAGTGGCTTCTTGAGCGTACATTCTACAGTATAGAAGAATTTTATGAATGTCGCTTATAATTCCAATTTAATGTGTTAATTTTCATTCGATTATTTTGTAATTATATGATTATTATTAGTTATGTATGTGTATGCGTCATATATTTATTTGTATGTTTAATTTATTTTATTTTATTATTCAATTTTATTTTTGTATGACGTGTAAATACTTTTTATGAACAAATATGATTATGATTATGATTTTAAAATTGAAGGTTTTTTATTGTTATCCGTGGATAAACAATGATAATGTGCGCAGTTTCTCACCATTATAATTCAATAATCCTAAGTGACTCGCGTAATGTCAACGTGCGACTACCAATAACCCTGTTTTACTGGCGCTTACACGTCCCAATAACAGGGGAAAGGTTGCGGGGACACCAGATTGCGGGGGACGGTGCGAGTTTCCGTTCTGTATGTAACACTATTATTAATTCTGTGGTACCGGACTATAATAGGTACAATGAGACCTCCTCTTTGTGACAGTAAAAGATCTGGCCGTCCACGTAGTGTTCATACGAAAAAGGTGGTCAAAGCAGTAAGGGAAAGAATTCGAAGAAATCCTGTCCGAAAACAAAAGATTTTATCACAGGAGATGAAGATAGCACCTAGAACCATGTCGCTTATTTTAAAAGATGACTTAGGACTTGCTGCCTATAAAAGACGTACTGGTAATTTTACAACTGATAATTTAAAAAAGAATAGAGTAGTAAAATCGAAAAATCTACTGAAGCGGTACGCAATGGGTGGTCGCAGAAAAAAATTGTTTACGGATGACCATTTTTTTACCATTGAGCAACATTTTAACAAATAAAATGACTGTAGGTATTTATGTCCCAAGCTCTAAGAAAGCTTCCCAATAAGTCGACAAAGTGCAGCGTGGCATTAGCCGACTTTAGTGATGGTTTGGTGGGGTGTTAGCTATGAAGGAGTGACTGAGCCATACTTTTGTGAAAAAGGTATCGAAACATCGGCATAAGTGTATCAAAATACCATTCTTGAGAACGGCTTGCTTTAAACGCCATGATAATTTGGAGTCCCTAAAACAATCCATACGATGGGCAGTGAAGAATTTTCCCATGGAAAGAGTGCATGCTTCTATTGATAACTGACCTCAACGTGTAAAGGGCTGTATTGCAGCCAATGGAAACCACTTCGAATAAGCTTTTTATATTTTAAATTGTTTTATATTTATGTATTAAAAGCGAACAATTTAAGCTTAAGCCGAAAGTAACACAGACACAAAAACAACTTTGATGTGGATTGTAGGTTAGGTTCATTAGGTTTCCTGTGACCAACACACGAGCGAGCAACTGAAGCTTAGGGCGAAAGTAACACAAACACAAACAACTTTGTCGTGGGTTGTGGGTTAAGTTTGTTAGGTTTCCTTTGACTAACACACGAGCGAGCGAACGACTCAAGCTTAGGACGAAATTAACACAGACACAAAATCAACTTTGTCGTGGAGTGTAGGTTAAGTTATATAACATCCATCCATCCATCCATCCATTTCAGCCGCACAACGTCTACTGCTGGACATAGGCCTCTCCCAAAGATTTTCAAAATGACCGATCTAGAGCGAAGTAATATAACAATATAAGTATAAAAGAAGACTAAATATATTGAGGACTAGCTGAAGCCCCCGACTTCGTTCGCGTGCGCTTTATGTCTCTGGAAAATGCTCATCAGGCTGAACAACTTTTACTAAGGCGACATTTTTATATCTTATAGTTTAGCTGGACCATTATGGTTCTGCATCAGGCGTTTCATTTTCCAAAATCATTTATACCCTATACGTTGTCTAGGCTTAATAGCTATATAACAAAAAAAGTTGCATTCGAATCCGTCCAGTATTTCCGGAGATTAGCGTGTACAAACAGACAAACAGACAGACCTTTTTTTTAAAATTCTTACTCTATTACTAAGTCTCCATCGCCCCCAATATTTTTTTTGGAAATATATTTAATGTACAGACACACTTTTTCTACTGTTTTATTATACAGGATGACTTTTTATCCACCTGCTAATTTTTTCCCACGCATTAAGTATCACTTACTGATTACGTTTTTGAAAAAAAAATAGTATGTAAAATTCACACAGAATTTTTTTTTCTCGTTCTAAATATCGCTCACGTGTGGTTACTCGCAAAACAATCGCGCAATAATAATATCTAGGTAGTTCCCAGCTCGCCGCCGGCTTGCGTGGAGGCGTGGCTACACCGCCGCCGGCCGCCCGCACGTGCGCGCATCCCCATCCCTCAGTCGCCCACAGCCACCCGCCGCGTACGCATGTTCTTACGACTCACGCGTCTTCCAGACTCTCGCGCCATGTATTCCCACAGAGTTTACGAAATGATAAGATGCTACATTGTGAGCGGGGAACGCTTAAACGGTGCGCAGAGACTATCAAAGTGAGAGTGTAGGTACCATGTTTACGAGTACAAGGTTTGACAAGAACACCTGTGCCAAACCTTCGTAAAAGGGCCAGGATTTGTCTGCTGGACCAAGATGAATTCCATTTTGAGCATTTCATTAAGTATGACTGTAAGTTTACGTACATTTTAGGTAAGTTGATTTTAGAGGACATTTAATTATTGTGACTATTAATCATTGACTCATGGTCCATAAGTTTATTTAATTTTTTTAAATACGCCTAGTTGCAAAAGGTACACAGGTAAACCTAGTTACGTTCTCGTATTTATTATTTTTTTACTGTTGAATGTTTAGTTGTTTGTGTTGTTACCTACTAACTAAGTTTTGAGACGTATTTACTCGTAGTAGTAACCTGAACCTTATGCACCTTGACGGTACAAGGCCTGAAAAAGTATAAAGGAAAAATTTTCTTGCAACTTAAAAGTACCTACCTAGGCATTTGCAATTTATCAACGAATCTACGAGAGGTCAACGGCCAGAGTAGCGTCCTAGACGCCGCTTATTATTACCGCGGTCAGGCACTACGGCGCGCGAGGTCAAGTTTCATGAGTTTTTTCGGGATAAACTTAAGACGTTATAAGTCGAGATTTTAGTACTGAGCGGTATTAAAAGAAAAAATACGTAATTCATAATTTTCGATGTACTTCATTATATGTCAATTTAGCAGGTGGTTAAAAAGTCATCCTGTATGTATAGATTGAAAAAATTTGATTTGATATTATGATATTATTAACATCGAAAAAATTAATGTTATTTGTAAGAAAATTTGTTTTGTTACTATAAAATTCTTCATAATAAATATTGTGAGTATGGAATAAATATTCCATATAACGAAAATCTATAAAACTTTTGTCTGTAAAAGAAAGCACACCCAAACTATGCACACTTCCCACAAGACTACCATTTTATGATTTACAACCTTCGTCCTAATTCCCTGTGCATTAGATTTGAACATAGATTAGTCACTCAACTGTCCTAAGAATTTTTAATTCTTTTAATGGTGTATTTATTTGTATCTATACTAACTAATGCCTATGACTTCGTTCGCGTGCACAAAAATGCTTATCAGACTAAACAACTTTTGCTGTGGCGTCATTTTATTATTTCTCATAGTTTAGCTGAAAATTTATAGTTCTGCATCAGGTGTTCCATTTACCGAAATCAATTATACCCTGTATGTTGCCCAGATTTATACCAATAAAGTTCCATTAAAATCTATCCAGAATTTCCGGAGATTAGTGTGTACAAAAAGACAGACAAACAGGGAGACATTCTCTTTAAAATTTTACTCTTTCACTGTGTATCTATCTGCTAGTTGTTTCATTTTGGAAATTTAGTCAATATACAGACAATTTTTTTACTATTATATGTATTGCATAATTTAAATATCGTTGTGTGCGTTTGTTTTCAAATGCCACCACCAAGCAACTCGACGTAGCCATGTCGTACTGAAGGCCAAGCCATTCCCCTTCTTCTACTGTTTGTTACCGCTCCATTAGTACCATTACGCAAGAGCGTAAGGCAAGATAGCAAGTTACTTTGTGTGCATTAAGTCATAAACATGTTTAGATGCATAAATAATGCGAAACAATAAGGTTATCATATTTAGTATAAAAATATGAGTTTTTATTATTGTTATGACTTTTTAGACTTATTACTTGCATTAAAAAGCAAGGTAATTCTAAAATATTTCATAAAAAAAATTTTGAAAAAAATTACTGTAATTTTTTAACAATTACCCACTAGGTTTCAAAGTTGGCAACACTTTTGGAGCTTACAAGGCATAAGATTTAAAAATATATATTGCCATGCCTAAGCTAACCGTTATATTAAATATATACGAAATGGAACCACACAAGCATTGGTTTTAAATAAAATTCGGAGCTAGAAAGTATCGATGAGTTCACAAAAGTATATAGGAGCTTAAAACGCACAAGTTTAGTGAATATAAAATCTGCTGGATCAAACCAAGCATTCAAATTTCAGATATGGCTTAACTCACCGTCAATCAATATATATATAAAATGGAACAACATACGTATTGGTTTTGAGTAAAATCGGAGGCAGAAAGTACCAAAGAGTTCATACAAAAACATATGATATATATATAAAACGGAACAACACAAGCATGGGTTTTGAATAAAATGTGGACGCAGCAAGTGCGAATTAGTTAGCAAAAAATAACCGTTATGGATCCAAGTTTTCTCGGAGGTTGAATACAAAAAATGACGAGTAGAACTTTATTTCTACGAATATGTTGGACAGAATCCATTACTAGATTGCGACGTTGCCACACCGCTCGAAGAATATGCGAAGGGAGCCAAGTTATCGGCCGCCAAAGGTGGAGTCTACTAAGTTCAGGACTACTGCTGGATCTACGTAGTGCCCAAACGTCTGTTTATATATATATATATATATATATATATATATATATATATATATATATATATATATATATATATATATATATATATATATATATATATATATATACTAAATATACATACAATATGTAGACCAAGTACTTAATTACCTCAAGTGTGACGCCACCAGAGAAGATTTGGATAGTCTATCCTTAAATGAAACAAGCGATGGTGCCATTCTTACATCACTAGGAATCGAGTTCCAAAGCTTAGCTGCCAGAACTGCGAAAGATTTTGAGTACGACTGCGACGAATGGGATGGAATCTCAAGAACCAGGCTGCCGGCTGAACGCAAACGAATATCTACGTTACGAAAGTTAAATTTGCAATGAAAGTAATCAGGGGAGGAAGGGTTAAAAAGGGAGTTGAAGAGGATGGAGAGAATGTGGATATTACGGCGGATCCTGATCGGTAACCATTTTAGCTTAAGTCGGAAATCAGAAATATGATCAAATTTACGTAAACCAAAAATGTATCTGATACAGTTATTCTGAAGGCGTAAAGTGGTAAAAGCATGAAAATTATTTTCAACGACATTAAAATCTGAAATCCAATAAACTCGCAAGTATTAGAATTCTCATAAGCAAAAGCTTAGTTGTTTAAATTTTATTCCATTTGTTTTATTACTTTCCCGTTTTTTACTACAAAATCTTTTGGTTCACTGTTAAACAAAACAATGGCGTCCCTTCAAGTAGTGCAGTGATGAAGTTAGACAGTTACGTCCGGGTTACGACCTGCGTTTATGGCCACTAACTCCTTTCCTCAGTTGAGTTGCCAGTAGGCGATTTATTTTATGTTTTAAAGTATTGAAGAATGAACCTACCTGAATTTTCCGGGGTCCAGTGTAGCTTTGAAATAAATCATTTGAAAGGAAACGGAGTTATCATTTAAAATGGTGTCTTGACCAAGCCCTAAATAACACTTTAAAGTATTTTTGAACTATTGTTTATAGTTTAAAGTGAGAAACGTGAAGCTTTTTTACGGACATTTCCGATAAACGGCCACTTTTGGCTAATATGTGTAGAAAAGCTTCACGTTCTCACTTTATACAAAAAATAAATTTCCGAATTCGTCCATAGTTAAGACTGATAAAAAAACTGTGACTTAACTTACAAAAATTAAAAGTTTCGTGTTCATAATAACTATTTTTTTATTATTATTTAATGGGATTTAAAATAAAAAAAAACAACCGTTATTGGTACTTTATGAACATTGAATTAAAAAGTTTCTTAAGTATACATGTTGCATTTAAAATGTTAAGTGATTCTTTTTTGTTTCGTACAAAGATATTTCAACATTTGGTATACTGTAAAACAAACAATACCGTCCCTTCAAGTAGTGGAGTAACGATGTTAGGGAAGTTGGTATTACGACCTTACGACTTGCCTTTATAGCCAGTAACTCCACTCTCCTAATGTCTGTTAAACGCTCAGTCGAGTTACGAGTAGGCGATTTGTTTTATGTTTTAAAGTATTTAACTTCTATTATTAAAATGAGTTAACGGGGTACTCACTTCAGAGTCAGTTACTGCCAGTATAGTACTGTTAGTTTGTAGCTTTTCTATAATACATTACTTATATGTGTGTAATAACCAAAAAGGAGAGGTCTGAAGTATCCATAATTGGCAGGTATGCATGAAGAGAGTGATGAGTGTGTAGCGAAAGAGGTCTGTCAGTGCAAGTAAAAGTCCGTCTGCCTACTTCTGTGGGAAACATGCGTGATAATAGTTATAACAAAAGCATCTCAATCTAAGTATAGGACTTACTTCATCATCATTATCAACATCATCCCAGCCCTTTTTCCGCCCTCTGCTGAGCGTAGGCCTCTCTTCGTCGACGCCATCGCCATCTCGATCCTGTGCTGCTCTACTACTACTTAGTGGAAAATAATATAGGTATGTACTTCAGAACAACGTTACTTGCATTTAGTGTCAAAAAAAAATAGTTTTGATTTTAGGTATCTTACGCTGCGCCGCCGCTTTAGTAAGTAGTACCTGGGCGACCGAGCTTTGCTCGGTTACATCTCAAACATCGAAAATACGCGTTTTCCCAAACATAAGACTAATCTAGATCGATTGTTTACCCCCGAAAACCCCCATATACCAATTTTCTGCGAAATCGTTATAGCCGTTTTCGAGATCACAGAAATATATAAATAAATATACAAGAATTGCTCGTTTAAAGGTATAAGATTTGTTCCGTATCTTTTTTAATGTATTTGGGTTAGTTAGTAACAATAAATTCGGCAGTTATAAAAGAAAGATTAATATTTATCTTTGTAGAAGTAGTAAAAACGCTGCGGTTTTAAAAATACTTTAATTAAGTAAGTATAATAAATAACAAAAGTAAAAACCATTTCTCGTGTGAAAACATTTTACATATGTCCACTACTAACGCAAAAAGTTAAACCCGAAATTGAATCACGTTTACAATTCAAATCCGAGAATGAATCAGTCCTTGTCACTTCCTTTGCTCACCATCTGGATTCCAGCAGGATATACGGGAGGAAGGAAAAATCACGGCTCGCCGGAGAGTCGCACTTTGTATGCATTGTGCATCCGATGCATTCGACTGCAGATCACGGAACGTACTGCACCAATACGACAAACAGCAATTGGCGACTCTTCAACGCTTGATTTTGTTTCGAAAAATGAATAAACTTAAACAAGCATACAGTAATAAAGGCCCTGGTATGATTCCGGGGCATAATGAGTCCATCAAAATCTTGGAGCAAAAATAACGAGGTTATTACCGATAAAAAAAAAAGAGATTATCAATACGAATGTACGTGTGCTTTCTATGTATGTTCCGCGATTAGTCGAAGACCCCTGGAATAATTTGGAAAATTCTTTTTTATTTACTTTAAGAAATTTTATCATAATCAGCTGTGTAGTTTGGTGTAGAAGTTGGTTTTTAGTTTTGAAAAATATATTTGAGCAAGCAGCTGATCAAGTCTATGAAAAGTAAATTTTATCTTAAGAAAACTCATTATGAACTATTTTTATAAATGGCTATATTACGTATATTGGTATTATTAGTGTGTTAATATGATATATTATATTAATTATATCATAGAAATACGATTGATATCGTAGATATGTAGATTTATCAGCCATCAGCCAAGATTTTAACATGTATACGGGAGATTTTTTTCGTTTTTAATTATTTACCACCGATTTTACGAACCTAATCGAAATTCAGCAAAACACTAGCTAATACGTATTCAATTAAAACCTTATTATAATATTACTAGATTTAGTTGTTTTATTTACACTTCACATTTACTGCGCACGTTAAAAAGCAACTTTATTCATGTAGGTAAAATAAAGATTTTTAGAGCCAAATAGGTATCTGACGTCTCCTATAACGTATAGGGTACATGTAATACGATGATAACTTAGTATCGTGACCAGGATCGTCTCCGGAGTCCCAGGGGAAGCCCCGGGCCCGGCTAGATGCGGTTTTCCTCAGGAATAATAATGCAGCAGGACTGGGATCGATAAGGACATATAAATGGCAAGATGCACACTCTTTGGGAAGTCTATATTTTGTCTTGTTATCTGACACGCTAGTAGTTTTGAGCATTTACACTAAAATAGTATTTAAAAAAAATTACCTTTAATAAGAGATACATTTATCCTATAAATTCCACCCATTGAATAAAAAAAAATGACTTTGACTTTGACAAATTGTTATAAATCTTAATAGGAACAAAGTCGTGCTAGTTACACTATTTATAACTCAAGTACAGATGAACCGATTTAGATGAAATTTGGTACGGATATAGTTTGAGACCCGGGTAATGATATAGGATAGCTTTAATCCCGAAAACCTACGAGGAGCGGAGCCCGCAGGCACAGAAGCACAGCAGTAATATTTAAATAGATATACTTATATACGGACAAATCACACAAATTAAGTTGTTCTCGGACATACAGATACATTTTCACGTCTATATCCCTGACGGGTTAGACAGAGCCTAGGGCCGTTAGACCCAAAGGCCACACTTAGCGTGGTGGTGGGCGTTAAGATGGAAAAGGAATCAAAATAGTGGTGGGTTGCTAGTCGCATCGCCTATTACCATGATTCAAATCTCGCCCATTCCCTCGATCGGCTCATACGATCGGCGCGGATAGAGAAGCAGCTGGTATATTCTAAGTTCTTTCTTTTCTCCCAGACCAGCATGGAAGAAAGTTCTCGGACATAAGTATTCATATTCACATTGATTTTACATGAAGTCCTTTATGTTGGCTGTACTGTTGTGCGACTACGTAAAACACGTATACGGACGCAAACACATAGGTAGGTACATAACGTACACTAGTACTGAACCTGCTCATGCCCGCTCTGTACTGTACGCATAAAGTTTTTGCATTAATACATTTAGAAAGGTGTGTTTCATAAAATAGCTCCTGCCTTTATTCTGAAGAAGATTTAAGTGCTTAAGCTTGTCCTAAGCCATTTAATACCTAGCTAAAGCTACCTGGTATCCATCATTTAATTCGTTTAGCCGCGCTACAGCGAAGCATTAGATTATAGATCGTCCTACTTCTCCGCAGCTGGAGATTGGCTCTCCATTTTATTCTGTACCAGTCACATTTAGATTTCCATTTCCTACTGTAATTAAATAGACGAACTTTATAGGAGCCGGAGCACTTTGCAATACAGTCATCTGCGGCCTTACGGCTTTTTTATGTCACTGTACTCTTTTTGTTTTAATTGTTTTTTTTTGTTTGTTATGGAGCAATCTTATGAGATATTCATCGAGAAGTCATGTCTATTAAGCTCTACGAATAACTCATATATCAAATTAATAATAATAACTCCTGACATTTTATAAATTTTGACATCTTTAACTTATCTATATCTATCTATACATATAATAAAACAGTAAAAAAAGTGGGTCTGTAAATTAAATATATTTCCAAAAAAAATATTGGGGGCGATGGAGACGTAGTTATAGAGTAAGAAATAAAAAAAAAGTCTGTCTGTTTGTCTGTATGTCTGTTTGTCTCTTTGTACACGCTAATCTCCGGAAATAGGTACTGGACGGATTCGAATGAAACTTTTTTTGTTATATAGCTATTAAGCCGGCGCAACATATAGGTTATAAATAATTTTATAAAATGGAAAGCCTGATGCAGAATCATAATGGTCCAGCTAAACTATAAGAGATATAAAAATGCCGCCTTAGTAAAAGTTGTTCAGCCTGATGAGCATTTTCCAGAGACATAAAGTCCACGCGAACGAAGTCGCGGGCTTCGGCTAGTTATTAATAAATAATCTTATAATGCGTAGTATGAAAATAATTTGCATGAATACTTAAACATAAAAATGGAATATAATATACATAAATTTGACAAAAATGTGGCCCTTCTCCCATTGCAGCGCCCGTCAGGGTCCTTTATTGCGACTTATTTGTTAAATAAAGACCTGTACGATACATTAAGGAGGCAATAAATGATTTGATAATCCCGCCTTTGTACCTACTATTTTTAAAATGTACTTTTAATTATTGTCATACTTAACTGGTGCAATAAACAAAATTTTATCTTATTTCAATATACCAGCCGCTTTCTCTTCAAATGTCATCATCCATTCTCCTTTAAAGGATTTATATGTGTTTATCTGTTACGTACATACGTACAAAAAAAAAATGCTTTTCTATTTCATGGGATGTATTTTTATAAAATTCAGTGTTGGAAAAAAGTTAGCCTATTTGCCAACATGTCAAATGTGAATATACAATCCAATCAAAACATGAACAATGACATTCAGACAAAAACATTGTCATGTTGTGCCCACTTTAGCCTGGGGCCTCACATCAAATAGAGCTTGTAACTATTGGAAACATTTAGCTTGATTTTATGTTTATACTAAAATTGTACATATCCTATACCATAACGTTCCCAAATACTTCTGTTTTGATAATTGTTCAACTCTATATTTTCACATTTTGATTCAACTGTATAATAATGCTATTTAGGACCATATTACGTAAACCTATACGTCATATATCTACATAGTACTAAATATATTTCCTCTCGATCTTAATCATCAAACAAATTCAAAAAATGTTGTTTTCTATTCATATTCGTATCTTCTGATAAATTGTAAATGATTCAATCATCACACATTCTATACTTAATCTTTAGTTTTTCTCTTTCTAAATAACTGTCATTTATGGATAAGGTGTAGTAGAAGAAAAAAGTCGTATCGTATAGGGAAGTTAAGCATTTGGCTGACTGAAGAACGTGAGACATGGAAAATACTCCATCAACAAGAACGTATTTCTTAAATACTATCTTTAATAGGTACATTCGTGATCATAATCTTTAGGTCTTATAAGTTTTAACTGCAGGAGCACTACCTTCTTAGTAGCAGAGAGGCCAAGCCTCTCTGGACTACCAGAGCCATACTTGGCCAGAGGCCAAGTATGGCTCTGGTAGTCCAGAGCCATACTTAGCCAGAGCAGACAGAGGATTTGAGGTATAATATTTGTGATCATAATATTCAAATATGCGCGAAGTCGCGAAGTGTGAGGTGTCTTTTCTAAGAATACGTCGTAACACTGAAATTATTTTAATTCTTTCGTAATGCAGTTGCGTGGAGTGCAATGCAAAACAATAGCGTTAATTGCTTAATTAATAGGTCGTGACTAACAATGTAACACATTTTTGCTCTGCGATAGAGTTCACATACAATTTATTTGAATTTATTTTTATAAAGTTAGAAAATTGATGATACATGAACAGTAACTTATGATTTTTCAAAACTAAAAGCAGACTTCACCCCGAACTACACAACCGATTTTGACCATTGGGACCACTTGACAAGTATGCCCTTTCAAACAAAAAATAAATTTCAAAGTGGGTCCTGGTGTATTTGAATATTTTTATGAAATTAGATAACCTCCATTATGGAAGTCGGTTAAAAACCATCTTTAACCTATTAGTTGAAAGTTTGCGTTAAAGAATAAAAGTTTTTTTCATAGGAATCCCAGTGAAAAATATTTTTTAACGAATAACAGAGTAAAATATAATACATTTTCAAGGTCAAGAATCATACAAAATTTTCGCGCAAAGTTTTGCTACCGAATTCATTTTAAGTGTACTTAAATGTACAACTTAGTATAGTTTTAAGTTTTCTTGTTTTTTTTTATATATTTATTTGTTCAATAATCTTTGTATCTTCATCATAGACATTGCGATGATATATCCAAAATCAATCAATGAAAAACACGATCGACATTCGCCGGCAAATGGTACGAAATAGCTTTCAATGGCGTTGCATCACTCCACCGCCATTGTTTCTGAGGCGGCTAACAACGCAATTATTGAAATATTGTTACACCAATATTGTTCTACTTTATTAGATAAAATACTTATATGTCGGTGTCGAAACGTTGGTTAATGGCTGATTTACAGTGAGAAAGCACGCACGACAGTTTGATAGGTATCTTAATCTGAGTGGGTATTTTTATATAGTAATAAAAATTAAAATAACATAGTACACCTTTCATAGGTATATCCATGAATGGGTTTTGGCGGGAGCGCCACATGGCATCAACTTCTCCAAAGGGCCTCTACGAGTTGGATGTGTATTGTGTGTTCACGCAAGCCTCTCAAAGGACCCTGGTGAAAAGAACCGTTATTTTCAAAGGACATACATTAAAATGAAAAATTTACTGGTTTGGTCCCAGTACAGGTCGAGTGTGTAAAATATAATATATACATATATACTTAATAGTTTCTCCCTCCGTGGCGTAGTGGTAAACATACTAGTACGCCACTCTGAGAAAAATTTATTTTCCAAATCATCCTGGGTTTTGGGTGTCTATATATATATGTATCTATGTATTTATCATAAAATATAGAATCGTTGAGTAGGTATCCCATGTCACCATAACACAAGTTTACTTATTAAACTTACTCTGGGGCTAGCTCAATCTGTGTAATTTTTATAGTTTATCCATAATCGGTATATCATAAACCTTTACGTTGAACGCAGAGTAAGGTATAAAAACTGTTAAAAATTACATATATTTTTAAACATATAGCCAACATTTTTTTTATAAATAGGTAATAAGTATTTAAAATAGCCAAAAGTTTAAATTAAAGTGAATACAGTAGTTACTCATAACATAACAGTCATGTCATAATCTTAAAACGTTATTCGTAAGCAGCACACCATGCTACCTTGAAAACAAAAATTGCAACATTTAAACTTTAAATTGTTAAAATGTTAGGCTATGTCATTGTAGATAATAAAATATTGCCTAACACACTACTTTATACATTTATTTAAGTCAAAATGTTATATTTTTCACTTAATGTTTTGTTTTATTTCTAAATAGTTTACTTAATGATAACATAGAGGTTTGTTGTCCTTTAGTGTATATCCTAAGATGGTGTATTTTGCAACAAAAATTGACCCTTTCCTAAATAAAGTAACAATAATATATTAAAATCTATACATTGGATTAAGATTTAAATCTAAGCTAAAGTAAGACACTTAAAAAGCCCGAAATGTAAATTTAATTCAAATAGGCTCGAAATTAATGCATTTCCTAATTGCGCTAAGTAACATTTATAATTTATATGCGTTTGTAAGTAATGAATACCGTTTAGCAAGCTGTTAAAATTACGTCTTTTATCCTGTTTTATAGGTTAGAGTACAAATATAAATTCTGGGTGTTCCGTAACGTTATATTAAATTCATTTGTTTATTTATCTAAAAACGTGCCTACAGAAGATCTCCAACTATTATTAAGTATACAGGTAAATAGGTTTATCTCGCTTCAGCGAGATAAACTTATCTATATCCAGATAAAAACTTCGTGAGATCATCAAAATTCACGACAAGCATACTTTTGACGTTAATAATTCGCTAAATCAGATCCATTCGTATGTTAAATCGGGACATTGTTTGCATCCCAATATTTGGACCCTCATTAAGCTGTATTGTCACAAAGTCGGCCGCTAGAATGAGCCACTGATTACTCGCGCGGATAAATATTTGTGTATTGCAGGTATTTGACCCAATATCGTCAGAGGTAAAAGGAAAGAGGGCGTGGCAGGGCCGTACCGGTTGCGTGGTAAAGTATCCTTGTATTAGTAGTAAGGTGATCTAGTTACTTGTCGGTGTAAGCTGCAGAATGCGGACGCAGGCCCACACCCTGCCGCATTTAAGACCAGGAAGTGAACTGGTGCAAGTTTTTATTTAATCACGTTGACATTTATGCCTATTTAAGTACTTACATTATTTCAATTTAATTAACTATTTGTGAGTCAGGAAATTCGGGGTCAAAATAAATTGTTCACGTGTAATTCAATTCCTTGATGGATTAAAAATATTTTATTAGCTTATTCTAAAATTTATTTACAAGTAGTTCCGTCAACTGCCTCCAAACCGCAGACCCTCCTCAACGTAGTAACAACAACGATCAACACATGTATACATGTCCATTAACTCACAATATCACAGCAAACAACAATTAAGAAATGCTTTGAAGCGACCGCGTACGCATCGCGGCCGCCCTGATGACTCGGCGAATTGCTAATTGATGCGTGCTTTTTACGTGTTACGGCCTTTACAAATCGCCGGGCCTTAGACTATTCTGACTTAAACTTTGTGGAAGGAGTAGGTGAAGCCATCGGGTGCTCTGTTGAGGCTGAATTTGCCCGGAGGGAAGAATCGGGACGGTTGCTGCGTCGTCGGTTCGTAGTATTGTTGACGGGCTACGGGCTGGGGTGCGGTGTACTGCTGAGATTGCACTCCACTGTATTGAGCTTGCTGCACTCCGGGGTAGATGTTGTTAGGCTGGAAGGCTGGCTGAGCTTGAGGCTGAGGCTGGTATTGGGGCTGGGGCTGGTACTGCGGCTGGGGCTGGTATTGAGTTTGAGCCTGGTACTGTTGCTGGGGTGCAACATAGTTCTCCTGTTCGTACAGCTCTGGGTGGTATTGTCCATCATCTTCGTCGGGTTTTCCTCCGTAATTGCGAACGGGAGCCGGTGCCGTGTATTGCTGAGGTGCAGTGTATTGCTGAGGTGCACTGTATTGATTCGCCTTGTAATCCGGAGAGTTGTAGCGTGGGTCGGGTGTGTATCCAGGAGTGGGCGCGACTGGCTGAGGAGCGGTAGGAATGTGGTCTCCGACAGCTTGGAATCCGTTCTTTCCAGCGATGTAGTTCACAGTTTTTCGTTGTCCTGTAGGATCGATGTAAGAGTAGCTGCCTCTCCTGTTGCCATCGGCGTCGGTTTCCTCTTTGAAGTCGATACCGTCCTCCTGTTGGTACGCGGCTCCGAAAGCTCCATTTCCGTTGAGATAGCGCGCTTCTTGTACGATGGCGGCTGTTTTAGGATCACCGGCGTATTTGGGGACGCGTCTGGCGCCCTCCTGTTGACACGTCGCGATCGCGATCACAAAGGAAAGAACTACGAGCCTGTACATTTTAGCTTTTCAAAATGTGCACTGCCCGTGTGAAAGTAACAAAGTGTGTCGTTGCGGGCGGGTGAACTCATTTTATACGAACAGTAGAGGCCTTGGCGAGTATTGGAAGGGCCTGCGGGCGCGACCGCGAATATACATAGTTCTTACTGCATGGGATGCATAAGGACACATCAAGGAAGTGACATTATGACGAATACAGGTATCGTCCTTTAATACCAGATCAATGATGAATAAATAGAAATGAAAGAAGTAGAGCACGGTTTTGTTTTATTTATAAACACGTGTTGTTATTATTTCTTTTTAATTTAATATTGAAAGACTTTTTAAAACTTTAACATATATTTTTAACTTAGTTAAACTGAAGCTTTTAGTGATAAATCATTTTTCTTCTAATTTTATATTAAAAAAATGTTCTAAAACGAGTATTAAGTTACATTTTAAAGTTATTACTTAATATTTTTATTTTTAGTTTTCTTTGCGCCAGCAAGTGTTTGCCCTAATTTTCAATGTACCTAGTCTCTTTTATGAGATTTCACAAATTATACAATATGATGCTTATAACTTCAAGCTAGCTTCAAGCGAAACCTGGATTTAATTAACATCTATATAGGTAAAAATTTAAAAGAATTCTATTTCAGGAATATTTTGTTTTTTGTGACAAAACAGATGGTAACTACAAGTATGTACTTATAAGGTTTTTCTATAATTTGCACTTTGAAATCAAACATTTAATTGTAGGCAAAATCTTCTGGCTGCTCTGGCCAAGTATAGTTTTGCTAGTACAGAGAGGGTTCTGCTGATGTTGATGATGATGATGATGAAGTTTTGCAATCAATTGCATTTGCATGACACACTTTAATTTCACGTCATGTGAGACTTTAGGAAACATGCTGTGCGGATATGAGTGCGAATTCTTTTGTTGTCTCTCCATTCCGTTGTAATACACTTGTAATCGCATTATCTGTGTATTGCGGTTCTTTCCCACGCGAATGTTCTTGTCAGTTAATTTACGAGTATTATCTACATTTCTTTCATAGTTTCGTCGTGTTTCTTAATGCCTTCATTAGCTGACGCAAATGATAGAATCAGGCTTGGTTTATTGTTTAGGTCAGCTGTAATCTGTGACATTTTTAACCGAGTTCAAGAAAGGAGGTTATAAATTCATATGTATATAATACTAGCTGTGCCCGTGGGCTTCGCTCCCCGTGGGAATTTCGGGATAAAAACTATCCTAGTCCTTCCCTGGGTATCAAAATATATCCAAATCTAATTTCATCAAAATAGGTTTATTGGTTGAGGCGGAAATTAGTAACAAACAAACAACTATACAAACTCACTTTCGCATTTTTATTATGAGTAAGGATAGTAAGGTTAAGGATATAGTAAGATGTATTTAATCTATGTTCTTCGATTACTCACAGACGCTGATTTGTAATGGAGACGCCGAATATTCTTTTTTGAAAGACCATCCTTGTCACGTGGTCCAATATAAATTTCACTGTGCTGACATTTGGTGGGGACATCAGCTAAATATAAAAATATTTTTGAAATCCTTATTCTCACGTTATATGTGCTTGAGATGTTGGAAATAAGCTTATGTTAGGCCTGTGATTCTCAGCCGCCAAGCACGTGGAGTTTGACCTTGCTTTAAGTTATTACTTATGTAAGTGGTCCAATGTAACTTAGTACGTACACAAATTAAATGGTAATGACCAACAAGCAGTATATGAATTCTATTATACTGATTGTATCTTAGAGATACAATCAGATTTGCACCACTGTCATAAAGTTATTCCAAGCTATTTCCTTTCGGCGCTCCGCTCAGTATGATCGTTTGAAGCTTTAGGTATAAAAATTTACCTAAAAGGTATAAAAAAATACTATATATTTTTTTAATATGTCTTATATTTTGGACATTAAAAAACCTATACTGGCATGAAAATTACATACAAACCATTTTTACTTTTACTAGCAGTCGGACAATTAAGATAAGCAAGAAATATTTATATCTAATTATTTATTACTTAGTATTAAGCAAAAATAATGATTAGTTATATACCTACTTATTTAAAATATTGGTTTTATCCGGAGTAAAAACACAAAACGTATATGAGGAAATCCTTTTAAAATAAAAATATACAGCCAAAAGAAAAATCCTTTTACAAACAAAGCGAAGCCATTTTTGGGTACGTGGGCGTTATTTCTTCAATTATCAGGTTGTATAGGCATTATGAATGTTCATACATCAAGTATCGGCATTAAAGGTCGCTGGTTGCCCGCTGCCAAGGCTGCGTCGACGACGCAAAGAATGCTACACTTTTTTTTAACAAAAAGTTCACGGCGTGTTAAAGAAATGAGATTGATTCCGGATTTTTATTGTTGTCTTTATTTTTGGATAGCCTATCTTTAGTTAGCTTTTTATGCAGTCAATAAGATTTAACTAAGTACTTATGTAAGTAAATAAAAGTTATAAATATTTTTTTGACATATTGGCTATGGTTTTTTTAGAATATTTGATTTATTTGACTTCATCTTATTAAAATCAATACACACAATAAAACAGTAGGAACCGCGTGTCTGTACATTTGATAAATATTACAAAAAATGGATGTGGACGATAAGAAAAGAGTAACAGAACACAAAAAAGATTTTTTGGAATTTTTTGTCTGTCTGTCTGTCTGTATGTCTGTCTGTCTGTATGTACTCGCTAATCTTTAAAACTACTGAACAGATTTTTACGCGGTTTTCACTTAAAGATTAAGCTCATCCCTGAGCAACATATAGGCTTTGTTTTATCGAAATCTGTTGTCAGATAAAAAAGTTATCATCATTTAAAGATACTTTTTCTATGGGCGATTGTTTGTCTGTTAGTACACGCCAATCTCAGGAAATACTGGACGGATTCGAATGAAACTTTTTTGTTATGTAGCTGTTAAGCCTGAGCAACAAATAGGCTATAATTGATTTTGGAAAATGGAACACATGATGTAGGACCATAATGGTCCAGCTAAATTATAAGAAATATAAAAAGTACGCCTTAGCAAAAGTAGTTCAGCCTGATGAGCATTTTTTGTTGAGATATAAAAATCGAAGATCTGGAACACATGATGTAGGACCATAATGGTCCAGCTAAATTATAAGAAATATAAAAAGGACGCCTTTGCAAAAGTAGTTCAGCCTGATGAAATTTTTTGTTGAGATATAAAAATCGAAGATCTGGAACACCTGATGCAAAAACTTAATGGTTCAGCTTAACTTCAAGAAATATAAAAATGACGCCTTAGCAAAAGTAGTTCAGCCTGATGAACATTTTTTGTTGAGATATAAAAATCGAAGATCTGGAACACAAGATCTTGGACCATAATGGTCCAGCTAAATTATAAGAAATATAAAAAGGACGCCTTAGCAAAAGTAGTTCAGATTGATGAAATTTTTTTGTTGAGATAAAAAATCGAAGATCTGGAACACCTGATGCAAAAACTTAATCGTTCAGCTTAACTTCAAGAAATATAAAAATGACGCCTTAGCAAAAGTAGTTCAGCCTGACGAACATTTTTTGTTGAGATATAAAAATCGAAGATCTGGAACACCTGATGCAAAAACTTAATGGTTCAGCTTAACTAGAAGAAATATAAAAATGCCGCCTTAGCAAAAGTTGTTTAGCCTGCTCAGCATTTTTTATTGAATTATAAAAAACGAAGAACTGGATCACCCGATGCAGAACCATAATGGTCTAGCTAAACTATAAGAAACATAAAATGACGCCTTAGCCAAAGTCGTTCAGCCTGATAAGCATTTTTTGTTGAGGTATAAAAATCGAAGTCTGGAACACTTGATCCAGAAACATAATGGTCTCTACGTATAGTAAAACAGTAAAAAAAGATATCTGTACATTGAATATATTTAAATAAAATTAGGACGATGGAGACTGTAATATAGTAAAAAATAAAATAAAAAATCTGTCTGTTTGTACACGGTAATCTCCGAAAATATTGGACGGATTTGAATGAAACTTTTTATCAACATATAGGCTATAATTGATTTTGGAAAATGGAACACATGATACAGAACCATAATGGTCCAGCTAAACTATAATAAGAAATATAAAAATGACGTCTTAGCAAAAGTTATTCAGCCTGATGAACTTTTATTGTTGAGGTATAAAACTCAAAGATCTGGAACACCTGATGCAAAAATATAATGGTCCAGCTAAACTGTTAGAAATATACATTAACTAGCCGAAGCCCGCGACTTCGTTCGCGTGGACTTTATGTCTCTGGAAAATGCTCATCAGGCTGAACAACTTTTACTAAGGCGGCATTTTTATATCTCTTATAGTTTAGCTGGACCATTATGGTTCTGCATCAGGCGTTCCATTTCCCAAAATCATTTATACCCTATATATTGCCCAGGCTTAATAGCTATATAACAAAAAAAGTTTCGTTAGAATCCGTCCAGTATTTCCGGAGATTAGCGTGTACAAACAGACAAACAGACAAACAGACAGACATTTTTTTAAAAATTCTTACTCTATTACAACGTCTCCATCGCCCCCAACATTTTTTTTGAAAATATATTTAATGTGCAGACACACTTTTTTTACTGTTTTATTATATGTATAGATGACGCATTAGCAAAAGTTTTTTAGCCTGATGACCATATTTATATGCCGGAGTCCTGAAGTCCACGCGAACGAAGTCGCGGGCATCAGCTAGTAATAAATATATGTATGAACAAAACACACAGATTGAGTTTCCCCAAATTAAGCTCGAGACCTGTGTTGTTAGATCCTAACTCAACGATATTATTATTATAATATTTTATAACAAATACACATCTAAATGAACATAGAAGACCCTTATCAAAATATTTCCCTTGTGAATTCACTCAAAGAACAAGACATTATGATGTCTTACTACATAGTCATGACCTATAGTCATAAATAAATATACATAAGTACCTAGTCATAAGTGTAACAAGTATGTGATCTAAGGCTGTTTTAATAATTAAAACATTTTTAATTGTTCCCCTAGTCAGAAAGTGGCTAGATGTAAAAAATAATTTAAAAAATAATGTCTAGTTAGATGGTGAATCCTTGTAAGATAAACGTAGTGAGTTTACAACTGTGGTAAGTTTACCCGAGATATTTACTTATTTCAGCCTTTTAGGAATAAAGTCAACC
Source organism: Acrobasis consociella (assembly GCA_963555685.1). NCBI lineage: Eukaryota > Metazoa > Arthropoda > Insecta > Lepidoptera > Pyralidae > Acrobasis > Acrobasis consociella. The sequence goes on from OY743120.1 coordinate 11,095,299, forward strand.
TAAAACACTTTCATTTACAGCAAAATATATCCGTGAATTTAATACAATACGAGTCGGATTTCTACCATATCATTAGGCGAAGATATTTCATAGAAATGGGTATGTTACCTGGTAATGTCGGCCGTCAGACACATTTATTCGTATTTCCACTAGATAAACGTATCTGAAGGTAATAATGTGGTTAGTTTGATTTAGGTACGGCCTTTTACGGAATATTTCACATCACGTTCTCATTTTGTCTACCTACGTAAGCTGTAAGGTGAGTTACTAACACTAAAAATAGATAGATAGAAAGATAGATAATACGTTTATTCATGAAAATTGCATCACATACATACACACATACACATGAAGGAACAAGAACAGAACCATACATAAACTATAAGAACTTAACGATAAACATGCAACAATTAAAATAAACAACAGTGAAGCTGTACAATACATGTATGTCCTGTAGTAGCTAAAAATAAATATTTTAAACCTGCTGGTAGAAAAGAAAGAAATATATTATAATAGGTGGAACAGCCTAAACCGCCTACTTCCGATTCCGGTTTCTATTTCCATGACATTTAGCTGAATGATCGAAACATTTCAAGTTTATTGATGATGTCATTGCGTGCAATAATTGATAGGTACTATTTAAAACTTCTTCCATACTGGTCAACTGTTCTTTTCCCGTGCAGATCGTAGAAGTCGATCATGATCAATGTCAAGAATGCAAATCATGTTAATAGGTGATGTGGCTAGCATTACTATTTCGATTCTTTTCACTTTCTCGCCCATCATCGTGCTTAAAGTGGTCTTTGTAGTGTTGGGCTCCGTCTGCTTAGATCCACAACACCTAAAATACTCTCTCTGTCCGCTTCATAATTCAAATTCATAATAAAGACGTGATTTTTATGTATAATAAAACTTTTTATTGCAGGCATATTTTGAAAAAAGGCGATATAGGCATACTTTTTATGAAATACATATATTTAAACGTATTAACAAAAGTACCTATTCCTAGAGCGCGAGGAACCGATGACCAATGAGGCGAAAAGGTTGTCAAACGGTGACCAAGCAAGACTTCACGCCTTGCAGGTAGAGAGACATACTGAGCAAGGTTGCAGGAAAACGACGAATGTCGGTCTTTTAAAATTTTTTGAAAAGATCCTATACCTATCTGCAATCGAAATGATGATAATGAAAAACAAACCTTTCATTTCATTTTGATTACACATTTTTAAAAACAGCGATGTGTAGGTGGATACACACAGAAGCCACATAAGTGTAAGAAGACCAGCGTTGAGATGGGCCGACAACATATCCCACGTAATGAGAAAACCCAGGATAAGAAAAGCCCAAGACCGAAGAAAATGGCATGCATATGAGGAGACCTATACTCAACAATGGGTGTAAGGAGGTTGAAAGAAAGGAAGGAGGAAACAAGATAAATGCTGATCTCATAACAACGTTTTATTCCTAGATCACAAGGGATGGTCAAGGAGAGCGAGAAACGACTGTCGAGCGAGACGCGGTAAGTGCATGCATAACGTCGCTACAACAATTAATAATATAACATAGAAGTGCTGGCTTGACGTCGTCAAGGAAGATATGTGTGTTAATCGTCTTACAAACAAGGGTGCTCAAGACTGTGCGAAGTGGAGAGGAAAAAGCGGAAAGCGGACCCCGGGCTTCTCAGCATTGCAGCTGAGGATGCAACTGAGATAAGATGGGATGAGAGAGAGAGAGAGAGAGAGAGAGAGAGAGAGAGGAGAGAGAGAGAAAGAGAGAACAGTAATAATATGACAAACAAATATATTTTATAAAAGATAATATACTGAGGAGGGCGAGAATACTCACACTTAACTCATACTTAAATATTTCATTTCAGTTTTTTTACATCACCGTGCGAGGTGTGTCTTTTACAGCTATAAAGTTACGCTATTACTGAAAAAACTAGAACTATGAGTAGTGGTCTGTAAATAGACTACTGTGAAGTCTGAGTGTGCAGTGATGTAAGTTGGAATATACCAGTGGAGCCAGTCTCACACGAAACTTATTTCCGTTGACGTCCAATTTTTATTGAACGGCAGCGGGTGGCGTGAAAATATAAAAATTTTAAATGCTTTTCTAGCGTCACATTTTACCTTTTTTTTCTATACCTACTCGTAAGTATCAAACTTCAATTAATAAGTTACTGCTCCTTAAGGACCCCTGAAATCTTAGATAGGTATACATTATTAATAATGCGTTTTAAAACCAAATAAAATTGTCACCTTAGCGCAGGTAGACTTTCTCGCCACGGCTCTTTAAATGACATCATCAAAAGGGCTCTTGCTACCATAAACGTTCCCTGCACCCTGGAACCCCGGGGTGTATCACGAAATGATGGCAAGAGGCCAGATGGGATGTCGCTGATTCCCTGGGAACGCGGAAGAGCTCTAGTGTGGGACGCAACATGTGTGGACACACTGGCGCCTTCCCATCTTAGGGAGTCAGCCCTGAGGGCCGGGGCAGCTGCTGAAGGTGCTGAGGCTGCCAAGCGGCGCAAATATTCATCTCTCAGTGGAGATTATATATTTGTGCCGTTTGGTGTTGAAACATTTGGACCATGGGGCCCTGGCGCGAGGAGACTTTTTAAGGAAATCTCCCCGCGACTGATAGCCGCTGCAGGTGACAAGAGGGCTGGCTGTTTTTTCGCTCAACGGATCAGCATTGCTATCCAGCGAGGAAACGCAGCCAGCGTTCTTGCAACCATGCCGCATGGACAAGATGAGTTTTTTTTTAATTTAGCATAATTTAGTATAAGTTTATTTTATAGCTTAGTTTAATATAGTTTAGTTTAATTAAGTTTCTTTTTTGTTGTTATTACTTTTTTCTCAATAAACAATAAAACTATTTATTATTAAATCACAATAGGTTACTATTATCAAGCTTAATCTTAAAGAAGCGTACAGTGTAGGCAAAATCCTCTGGCTGCTCTGGCCCAATATGGCAATATAGTAGTACACAGAGGTTCGCGCTCCTACAGTGGAGATTAAAAAGACCTAATGATGACGATGATAATGATCTGGAAGAAGAAAATCGGTAATAGGTAATAGGTATAATTATAAAAATATAACACAGAACAAATAAATATAATTAAATAAATATTTCTGTTACAAAAAAATAATTTTTTGTTTTACATTTTATTTTGTAGCTTTCTGTTTCACCATAGTAGAATTCTTTTAATATCGCCTAGTGAGGTAATTCCGGTACCTCTTAGTTACTGTACCGGAATAACCCGAAAGATATATTTGAGTTCTGTGAAAGCCTTTTGCTATAAAACCAAGTGTTATTTTACGTCTCACTGTAACAAGTTTTTGCGAATGTATTCAGCACAGAAAACCATTTCGTCTTGATTACTTAGACGCTCCCGACTGTTAGGCTTACTCTGTTTTATGACATACGGTATATAATACAATGCTAAATGTTGCTTTTCAGTTTATAGTCTCCTAGCAATATGCCCGGTTTAAATACTAGAACGGGTGAAACTTGGCGTCTTTATTTAAATTTAGTTAAGTAATTACAGTTTTCAAAATTTCAAAATATGTACCGATATGCAAGCAGACTACTTGAAAAGGGAACTCAGCTCTTTAGTATCCGGGTATAATAGTTTTTTAATAGTATCATGGACTAAATTTACCCTTATAATAGTTTCAGTATAGTTTGATGAACGTTATATACCTATATTATACAAATACATTTTATATTGAATAGAGCTACACTGTTTCCTGTAAACTTGCTTTTATTAGAATAAAAATTACTTACCTTAAAGTATTTATCAGTTCATTTGGTCGTCTATAAATACATATACACGCTGACTTAGCTGACGCTAATTATATATTTAATTCGCTGAAAAAAAATGTCGTATAGTAAATAAATTCCTCTATCCATATATGTAATTCATAAGTATGTCATAAGACAAAAAAGTTGCATACGCCGGCCGCCAGCTGCGTAATGTCGATAACCCCGGCCGGCCGGCGGTCGGTGTATGGCGGCGGTACTACTAATTGATCTCACAATTTTACTTTCGAGTTTTAGACAACATTTTTTGTTTCTGAATTTTTATTTTGACTAGCTAATGAGTTCTTACTAACGATGCCTATGAAGTAGCCTTCGGCTTTAAAACCAATGAAAAATCACCGTGTATTTAAAGTGATTCATTGGGTCTTAATTTATCTGCCTCTACAACCTTATTATGTTTAACTCAAGATCCTAAATGAGCCTAAAAAGTTAATTACTGGCAATAAGCAGAACTCGTGAAGAGAACAAGAAGAAAAAATATATGTAAGTGAGGTATTTGTACTTACAACCGCATACCCTTATGTGCCTATGAGACAGAGCTTGGAAACAAATGAAGACTTTACAACCTTTATAACAAAAAAAAACCTTTATAATTTTTAACACCATCCCAAAATTTTTTTTGTCGTGTTCACGCAGTGGAGACTAAATAAACCCAATGACGATGACTAATTTTTATATATATATATATATATATATATATATATATATATATAAAAACATCATATTTGACGTGGTCACGCCCTAACTTAAAACGATTTTATTGATATCATTCACCTTATTTTTTCAAAAGTTTTCTTACTCTTTGTAGAAAGTTCTTAAAAATCAATACATATAATGAAACAGTAGGAACCGCGTGTCTGTACATTTGATAAAATTACAAAAAATGGTTTTTTTTGTTGGTCTGTCTGTCTGTATGTACTCGCTAATCTTTAAAACTTCTGAACAGATTTTTACGCGGTTTTCACTGAAAGATTAAGCTCATCCCTGAGCAACATATACGCTTTGTTTCATCGAAATCTGTTGTCAGAAAAAAAAGTTATCATCTTTTAAAGTTTAAAGATAATTTTTCTATGGGCGATTGTTTGTCTGTTAGTACACGCCAATCTCAGGAAATACTGGACGGATTCGAATGAAACTTTTTTTGTTATGTAGCTGTTAAGCCTGAGCAACATATAGGATATAATTGATTTTGAAAAATGGAACACCTGATGCAGAGCCTTAATGGTCCAGTAAAACTATAAGAAATATATAAATGACGCCTTAGCAAAAGCAGTTCAGCCTAATGAACATTCTTTGTTGAGATATAAAAATCGAAGATCTAGAACACCTGCTGCAAAAACTTAATAGTCCAGCTTAACGACAAGAAATATAAAAATGACGCCTTAGCAAAAGTTGTTTAGCCCGCTGAGCACTTTTTGTTGAGTTATAAAAATCAAAGATCTGGAACACCTAATGCAAAACCATAATGGTCCAGCTAAACTATAAGAAATATAAAATGACGCCTTAGCCAAAGTAGTTCAGCCTGATGAGCATTTTTTGTTGAGATATAAAAGTCGAAGATCTGGTACACATTATGTAGGACCATAATGGTCCAGCTAAATTGTAAGAAATATAAAAAGGACGCCTTAGCAAAAGTAGTTCAGCCTGATGATTGTTTCTGGTTGAGGTATAAAAATCGAAGATCTGGAACTCCTAATGCAAAAATTTAATGGTTCAGCTTAACTTCAAGAAATATAAAAATGACGCCTTAGCAAAAGTAGTTCAGCCTGATGAACATTTTTTGTTGAGATATAAAAATCGAAGATCTGGAACACCTGATGCAAAAACTTAATGGTTCAGCTTAACTACAAGAAATATAAAAATGACGACTTAGCAAAAGTGGTTTAGCCTGCTGAGTATTTTTTGTTGAATTATAAAATTCAAAGACCTGGATCGCCTGATGCAGAACCATAATGGTCCAGCTAAACTATAAGAAATATAAAATGACGCCTTAGGCAAAGTAGTTCAGCCTGATGAGCATTTTTTGTTGAGGTATAAAAATCGAAGTCTGGAACACTTGATTCAGAAACGTAATGGTCTCTACGTATAATAAAACAGTAAAAAATGAATCTGTACATTAAATATTTTTTTTAAATGGGGCGATGGAGACTGTAATATAGTAAAAATAAAATAAAAAATCTGTCTTTTTGTACACGCTAATCTCCGGAAATATTGGACGGATTTAAATGAAACTTTTTTATCAACATATAGGCTATAATTAATTTTGGAAAATGGAACACATGATACAGAACCATAATGGTCCAGCTAAACTATAATAAAAAATATAAAAATGACGTCTTAGCAAAAGTTATTCAGCCTGATGAATTTTTATTGTTGAGGTATAAAACTCGAAGATCTGGAAAACCTGATGCAAAAATATAATGGTCCAGCTTAACTGTTAGAAATATACATTAATGACGCATTATCAAAAGTTTTTCAGCCATATTTATATGCCGGAGTCCTAAAGTCCACGCAAACGAAGTCGCGGGCATCAGCTAGTAAAAAATATATGCATAAAAAACTTGCAGACAGGACAAAGTCTGCCGGGTCAGCTAGTATAACTATAATAATTAACAATTTGATAGTTTTTTTCTTTGACCATAATTGTTTGCAAAATGAATAAAATCTAAAAGCATATAAATTCTTTTCTCTTACGATGATATACAAATAAAATAAAAGATTTATTTCGATAAAAAAAAATTGTGTTTACAAACATGATTGTGAGGAGTGCCTATTTAAGCAATAAGCTCATTTGATTTTTATTAAGCACAGCCCTTAGGAGCTCTGGTAAAAGTATTTTCTTGTGTCTAATTGGTTTCAAGGTTCTTGTCGTACGTAAGTTAAATAAAGGTCTCATGCGGCGTACTTCCCGACTGTTCCATTTATTTTGTCGGAAATAAACTCGCTAACGTGTCGGACGTCCGCATCTTTGTTTGTTTTTTTAAATGAAAATTGGCTAAACATTTTCACGTAAAATTTATCAAAACAAGGTGAATATTATATTTAATTATGGCATTTCACATTAGTTTTAATAATATTAAAACAAGGTGACTTACGTGCTTATTGCTCTACAGATAAATGATTAAATAAATAGAGACAAATCACAGTTTTTAAGCTAGACCCAAAGTAAGTTAAATTCCTTGTATTATGGGATACTCAACGATACTTTATTTTGTAATTAAAACATACCTATACTTATAATTACCTATAAACACCGAAGACCCAGGACAATTTAAAAAGGACATTTTCCAACTTTCCCTTGCTGGGGATTGAACCCAGGACCTCCGGACTGGCATTCTAGCGTGTTGACCTTTACGCCACGGAAGTAGTCGATGACCGGTGTAATGAGAAATTATACTTTAATTTAATTAAGAAAGAACTTACGTCTTGAAGATAAAGGTTCATATAAATATCTCTCTGTAAAACCTTTATAGGTACTTAGGTACGTAAATAAAAAAATAAAGGTAATTGTGTCCCCAGTGTGGCCAAGTGCACACAAGAAGAGGGAAAGCGACTTCCCATTGTTTGCGCTAGAGCAACTGAGAATAGAGATTAATTTATTACGTCTAAGAAAACATGGAGAGCGGAGAGCTCTCTATTAAGGCGAAGGGCGGGGTACAACGATTAATTATGATTTCTTTACGCGGACGGACGACTGGGGTTCCTATTACGTGTGTCTACATTCAAATATAGTCTCTACTTTTGTTGTTTTCAAACGTTCGCGTTTTGAACACGTGAATTAAGTATATAAACGCCAATTAGTTAGCTTGCGACCATGAAGGACGTAACTCCTATTTGAAACATATAGACTCAACAAAAATAACCCGTTTAGGTATACAAAATTTTAGTCTACAGTGTTAGTGGAAAACTCGTAACTGATTTAAAGTGAATTTAACAAACTTTTCTTAAAATAATGTAATAATACTACTTATTTTTGACAATGTTAATTCAGAGTGTATGAAATAAATAAAGGTTTACTCTCTGCTTTCTACAAAAAAATCCTGCAGCAGTGGACGTTATGCGGCTGAAATGATGATGATGTGTCATAATTTGAGCATATGTAGAGTTGATTACATAATATTCCAGAATTAAATGACTCCTAGATTTTTTTTTTCATTTGACTGCGTAAACATTTTAAGCAATAAACTTGAAACTTTAAAAACATTAAATTTTGTAAATTCAACATTTAGCACCCTGTAGTACTTTAACAACTAGGACGAAAGCTGAAGGTTTCTTCTTTCGGGATGTCTTAGAAATCAATCATAAAAAAACAAACATCGAAAATAACACTTGTAGTTTATATGAAAGAAAAACGTGCGTAGCGTGAAAATATTCGTCTTTGTAAGACCTTGGGGACTGAATTTTTCCGAATAGATACTTTTCATGGTGATGCCATGACAGCACTAGGTTGCTCTTGAAATTCTAGACCATCTATCTCAATTTGCTTTTGGTTAGAAAGTAATAAATCGAGTGTCTGTCTTTCCATTGTGTGATTATTTTAAAACTCTACTTTTAGCTGTTTAAGTTGTTAGTTTGAATTAGTTGATCTGTGACCAATGTAAAGGGGAGATCAAGGTTTATCTTTGATCCCATTACACATACCTTTTTACATTAATATTAAGTCTGCAAGAGGTAAACTAAATACGAAAACCATTACTCATAAGCTTTAGGTTGTCAGGCATCTTAGTGTTGCAAAATAAATATTATTTTATACACTCATAACAATGTACTTTATTGGCCATTGATTCTACGTTATAAGCTTTACATAATAATGCTTTTACTAATTATTTTTCAACCTAATATAATATTACTAGCGACAGTATTTACATGCCAATACTCTCTTCTTCATTTTTTATATACCTGTCTCTTTTAGTACACGTAATAGCAACAGGGCGGTATTTCTCGCGCTGTCCGCAGGCCGTCATCGTCATTTCTTTTAATTACTTTTTTCTCAGGCGAGCCTCAAGATTAATGCCGCCTAATTGTCTATCCATTCAATGTACTGGTTACTCTAAAAGCGCAATTAATTTAAATGAGGACTGACTTGAAGAAGACTTTTCAGGTATTTTTTCTCTTTTTCGCGCTTTATTTTAGGAATGGTGTCAAGACAGGTGCGGGTTTTTACGCATTCTTTGAGTCTCTTTTTTTAAGGACTTTTGATGTTGGCCAGGGTGGATGGGCTACTAGTTTAAAAAGTTTTTATTTAAAATCTTTGTCGTCACTATCAGTAAACTTATGCTAAAAGGAATGATTTTTTTTGAAGGAACGATTACCAAGCCTACAGAGCAATACCACTGCTGCATAGAGTACATCACTATCCACCACTATTTTTTTTTAAAGGAAGTTTTAATAAATAAAAGCAAAAGATGAAAGAAAATTGCGTTGAATAAAAAGTTAAAGCGTAAATGACCCAGGCTTGATGAGGGGTGGTGTCGTAGCGATTTATCTAATGAACTATCTACCAAGAATGCTGGTGACACAGAACGGGGTCAGCTGCGTGCCTTGAGAAGCTCCTTTAGTATTAAAATGAGACGCGTGAGAAAAACAGCCTTCATTTCGAATAAGACATCTTGACACATTTTTGTATAATTTTTGTGAATTTTAGAATTTTTGACTGTTTCAATTTTGTACAAATATTCTATAATAGTAAGGTTATTATAGAATATTTGTAAAAAATTGAAACAGTCAAACAATTTATGGCAAAACAGACAAAAAGTTTTATATTATTAAACGATTTACTTTCACATTGACTCTTTCGCAGAAAACATGATAAGCGAAATGTAAAACTACGTATTTTGATAAGAACTCCATATTCTTGTGTCACGTCGTGTAAATAGCTGGACGCACGCGATCCTGCCCTTACGTGAAACAATTTGTTCTACTTAAAAATTGTGTTACGTGATATGAGGGCTTTAAATAAATTATTTTAGGTGTGTTTGTGTTAACGTGTTTGCTATGTTGATCGATTGAGCGTACATTTCACCTTGAGTTAAAAGTTATACTGACATACTTGAAAATATTTTGTGGCCGCCCTAAAGGTTATTCATCGGAACAGGGCAGTTTATTTTCCTTTGCAACAATAATGTTAAACATTTAATTTTGGTTTATTTTTTACATAACCTAGGAATCGGAGCAATCACCATCATACCTGGAAGTTGGCACAAGTTTATAAACTAATAATAACAGACAGTCATCATCATCAGGTCTTTCAGTTTCCACTGCAGGAGCACGATCCTCTCTGTACTACCAGATTATTACCTAATTGGCCAAAGCAGCCAGAGGACTTGGCCTACACTCACCACGCTGGCCAGACGGTTTGGAGAAGTCTCATTGATGTTTATAAGCTTTGTTTAGCTTATATCTCCTTAATCGCCTTCTACGACACCCACGGGAGGACTTGGAGTGGTGTTATGCTACTCTGCTGGAAACCACACGGCATAACAGCAGATAGTGACATAAAATATTTTTTAATTTTATTTTTGTTCGTACGACATTGATCAGCTTGAAATAGGGGAACACACGTAAAATATATCTGTTAAAGTACATATAATATGTATGTCATTGTTTTCGAAAGCGAATTCGTCATCAATAAAAATATGAGTCGCACAATTCACCTAATTACTGAGGCGTAACGGTCCAATTATCCCAGACAGGCGGTTTCACAGATCTACAATCAAAATGGGCAATAGAAGTGCATGTCCATCAACAATTTGTCAAAAATATTAAGGTATTAGTGGATATGAACAGTCAGTCATTTGCGTAGAAGCAATCGGTTTCAGCTATAAGGCCAGGTAAAATAAAAGGCCCGTAGTGCATTTTATTTTACCTGTTTTTTTGAATATTTGTAAAAGGTGTGAAATAAATTTTCATTGTTTACCTTTGGAATTTCGAATAGTATTTTATTGTCTCTCTATCTTAAATTGTAGGTAGATAGACAAATATGTAAACTTAAGTGTAGCTGTAATGCAAATGCCGTAGTAAGTGAGCAGTTTGCAGTTTGAAACCAAATTTAGAAATAACATTATAATAAAAATTGCGCGATAGGAGATACAATGTACTAAGTTACTAACATCAAAATTTTTTAGAGTAAGTTTAGTCAACGAAACTAAACTTTCCATAAAAGTGACTTTTGACTAATTTGGCGCATGTTCAAAAGTAATCTACAAACATACTTATATTAAAAGGCGAAAGTTTGTGAGAGTATGTGTATGTGAATGTTTTTTACTTCTTCACACGCAACCACCAATGGACCAATTTTGATAAAATTTAGTATGCAGGAAGCTGATACCCTGGATTAACACGTAGGCTATTTTAATCGCGGGTAACATTAGTATTTATTCTGTGATATCACCGCGGGACGCAGTTAGTACATTACATAATTGGGTACTTTCCTAAGTCAAAAATAAATTATTTTTTACTAATAAAAAAATAAAGCGTCGCAAAATAATGTCACTTGTATTTAAACATATCCATTTTAACGTTATTTTAAATTTATTATTGTAGAAAAACTGTTAATAAGAGCGCTATTTGACTCCAAAAATCTATGACGTCTTCTGCCTGTATTTCATACAAAATCCCATAGACACTGTTTGTTTTGACGTGGTTTTGACGTTTAGAAAAAAGTTGCTGATTTGACTTGTTGGAAAATAGCGTATTAAATTATCTATTTCTATTTGTATCTACGGTCGCTCTCAAGACGGGAAAGAGATGGCACCAAATATTGATTCAGGGCCCGATACAGAAATGGAATAAATTCGAATATTAATTTCGCATAACAATGCCACCAAACAAATTAAAGTGCCAGATGTCTTCCACAGATTCCTCTCATTTCCATTTATTTATTATAGTTGATTTATTTAATTTGTTTTGTCGTGATGAATTTATATATTTGAATATTGTTGAATGGTAATTGGAAATTAGGGGACGTGGAATTCAATAAATAGTCCTTATTAGGAACGTTAAGGATAAAATTAATTGTACATAATGATGACTTTATTTTAAAACTAAAGTGCATATTATACATTTTCGGTTTTGAGCCATATACTTATGTTAAAACAACACTAAGTGGTACTTTTAATAATTATGCGTCGTCGTTTCTATCATAATTTCCGGTAAACCTTAAAATTATATTATTTATTCAGCACTAAGTATTCTTGTCTAGAAATTTCTATTAAGGGCGTATCATATACAGCTGTAAATACCCTTAGAAATATTATGGACCAAGATCCATTAAATACTTGCATGCCACAATTTGTCATTTATTCAGATAAATATCATAATTTAGCCGCATAAAGTCCACTGCTGGACATAGGCCTCAAATTATTATTAGATAAATATTTAACTATTAAAAACTCATTAATAACCATTTAACCTCACCCACGGTGTGAAATCCAATCCACATCATCATCCGAGGGTATTCCCGGTTGCTTCCTCAGCGGTAACTTAAATTCAACTGTATAGCTATCACGGTTCAGGAGATACAGCCTGGTGACAGACAGACAGTGGAGTCTTAGTAATAGGGTCACGTTTATACCCTTTGGGTACAGAACCTTAAAAGCGTGGAAAATCTTCCACAAAATGGCGATAATTCACAACAAACGAAACCAGAGTTGTTAATTAGTATGATAAAAAGGGGTAATAACAACGCGGGCGGACGTGAAAATAATTACATTATCTCATACCCGACCGTAGTAAGTAAAATGTATTTACACATGCAAGCCTCGCTCACAAGTAGGAATTCAGACGCCGTGCCGTAAAGCGTAGATATTCGTTTCATTTTCATTTACTATTATTGCAACTTTATAGTTACATGAATGCTTTTATATTTTTAACTTCATAATATTTTGATTGTTACTTTCTACTTTTATAACTGTCTACTTCATAATTTGAAAACAATTTGTTAGGGCTGTCACAGACGAGCAACGTCTGCGACCCAACGACATATAATAAAATAAAAAATTGCTGTTTTCCTACAGATTGACTGGTAGAGAATGCATTAGCATTAAGTTTACCTTTTATACCATTGTGGTCAATAAAGATTTTAATATATAAATAAAAATAATAAATAACTAAACATTATTTTAATGTACTCTATCTGTATAAATTACAAAGTCAAATGCACAAAAACAGTATGCCTAGAAAACAATAATAAGAAAATGTAAAAAATCTGTTCGTTTCAAATTGATAGATAGATATATGATACACCAAGTTAATGCTACGTTAAATTATAATAGTACAAATTTTACAATAGTATTTAATACTTTATTATACACATAGATTTATATTATCATGCCTGAGTTTGCGGCACTCAGTCCTAATTTTTTATTTGGAATAGCGAAAGCTTGCGTGCGGTCTCTCAATGGTGTAAAAGAGATTGTAAAAATAAATTAATTAAATGCTAAAATTAAGATAAATATATTTAGCTCATAAATATCTGTTGAAGCTCTATAAGTACTTGAGTTTCTTTTTATTTTGTGACAAATCAAATATAAGAGAGAAAAACTGGGGGCTAGATTGGACAGAGGTGGTACAGATTGTATCGAAAGACACAAGGCTATCTTTTAATATTTATCAGCGGTTAGATTTATACTTCAAAGAATTTTGAATTAATTTCAATTTGATTTGAGAAACCATCTTTTGCCAATAAGTTATTTTTAATAAGTATGTATTTCACAATTAAATTAAAGGGTAATTCAATGTCAATTAAATCTTTGATCCATGTGTTTCGCTAAGCTACGAGTATGCTCATTTTACTTAGAATACGAAAATTATACAATTAATTGTTCACACAAAATAATAATTAATTATATGAATGTATAACATTTATGCCTATGAAAATAGTTAACAAAATTCCCGTTTAACCTACTAGTAGGACAAACTTGGTAGGTCCGTTGGGCTTGGGAGTAGCTCGCTTTAATATAAATTTGGTAAATCCCCTCATAATGAATAGTTCGCAGTCTTACAGTGGGTGTGCCAGTTGGCCAGTTGCCTGAACGCGGCTCGAGATAATCTACTGCCACATACACCACCATTCTTCAGAAGTGCAGTGCATTGAATTATCTGTTGTACGACAGAGTATCCGTGTGGGCTAGAGAGTTAGTATTTGTGATGCGAAATCACAAGGTCTGTAATTTTAAATATTGTCAAGGCTCGAGATAATCTACTGCCACTTATACACCACCATACTTCAGAAGTGCAGTGCTTTGAAATATCTGTTGTATGACAGAGTATTCGTGTGGGCTAGAGAGTTAGTAAAATTTGTAATGTTGTACCACTAGGCTTGTATTGTATTGTATTGTAACTCGTCATAGATCAGCACGCCTCTCCTGCAGATCTATGAGAAGCAACTTTACAGTCATTTTACATATTATCAAGGCTCGAGATAATCTACTGCCACATACATCACCATTTATCAAAAGTGCAGTGCTTTGAATTATCTATTGTGTACTACAGAGTATCCCTGTAGGCTAGAGAGTTAGTGACATACGTGATGCGGAATCTCAAGGTAGCTCCTCATAGATCAGCACTACCCTTCTCGTGCAGATGTATGAGAAGTTCCCTTGTAATTCTAGAACTTTACAGTCATTTTAAAAATTGACAAGGCTCTAGTTAATCTACTGCCACACACACCACTCTTTTCAGAAGCAGCTTAGTGCATTAAACTATCAGTTGTTAAGTTTTAACAAATCATCGCTTGTAAAACAGTTTACCTACGCTTTTGACGAGATTGGTAACCCGGTAAGACAAGGCGTGGTTGCAGCTAGTTAAATAAAATTAATTTTCTTTGAAACTTTTCTTGTTCATAATCTATTGCTAATTATCTTAAAGTTACACATAATTTTCATTTCGCATAAATTTTAAGACGCATGAATAAACTAATGGCTTTATAAATAATCTGGCAGTCAGATTAATATATACGCCAGAATAATTAAGTCTTTAATTATATATTGCTCAAATTTAGTTTAATTAATTTCATGTTCGCATTGAGAGAAATGTTTTTTAAAATTTTTATATTTGTCTTTATGTCTGTAATAAACTCTGAAACAAATGAGCCGATAGTGATGCGGTTTTTATTAACATGTGGAGCGATACACCGGAAAGGAGGTAGTGTACAAACCTTTGCAATACCGAGACATGCTGATAGATTGAAAAAATAAAGATTCTCTGACCCTAGGCTTGGAGTTTTTGGCGGGAAGTCAAGGAGTTTGCTTTAAATTGTTTTGCAAATTGATTCTAGTGGACTTTATAATATGAAATTGGTGTACTTTGGTGTTATAAATGCTCATTCTCATGAACAATATGTGAAATGTTTAAAGTGGACAGTCCTAGTGCGGTTGTAGTGATATTTATTTGCGGACTGCGGTAGGCGTCTTTGGGCGCCGTCCGCCACTCAATCGGCTATGAAAACCAGTGGACTCGTATAGATTTGTCGCCAGAAGCTCCCGTGAAGCAATCAAAGGACCTATACCAACCTTTGATTGTATAGTTAAGGGTTTAGGATTAGGAATAAAGAAGAGATATTACTAGACACTGGCAAAATAAGCTTCAACGAAGTTTGACCGCCATAATCAAGAAAAGAAAAAAAAAAATACCCTAGGCTTGATATTCGATTATAGGTAACAGTTATGTACTTACTTAAGCACTTTATGAACTTTAGAAAGTAAGTGGTGTGCTTTCAGATATTAATTCGTAATCATAATTTAATTTCATATTGACTAATTATAGTACCTACGTGAAAAATTGTACACTTAATATGTTCGGTGATACGAAAATGATATTACCTACTGTATTTTATTAATTAATAAATGGTGATCTCATTTGCACTTTATGTCGGGAAATTTTCACCCACGATAATGTTTTTGCAAGGTTTTTGTTGCAGTAAATTTTTATGGGTATCGAAAATATTTTTAAGTTAATTTTTTTTGCAGCTGTAAGGCCTCCATTTCTTTTCCCTCAATCATATTTTCACGTGTAGGCTCCTTTATAGTCTCTGCTTTTGCCCAGAAGTGGGACATAGAGAGCTAGTAAAAATGACCGACCAAGTGGGTGCTGTTAAAGCACGCGCATTTTAGGTTTCAGTACTTGCAAATGCCAACTTTAGGTTCACGGCACCTAATAATCGATATAATCCGATCGTTAGTCGAAAAAAAAAATACTGTCATTTTAACACGTATTCCCATACATGTTAAGTTTACCTTAAAAAAATATTTTTTGCATGATTTTTATACCACTTTGTCGGCATGATTATTGTACATACCATGCAAAATTACTTATAGTCTCTGAGAAGAACCGTGGACAGACAGACAGAGAAACTATAAGGGTTCCTTGTCTACTACGGAACCCTAAAAAGCTAAAATCCTCCGTGGTAATATGGGGTCTTTTTGACATAATTTCTTAGATTTTTACCTATTTCTTTTTTTGGTTTACATGCAGGTTTACAATCTTGTCAAATTTCAACAAACAAAAATGTAAATCCCAAAACGTTTTAAAAATTGAGTCAAAATAACTATTTCCCTTCATTCACACAACAATTGATATGAAGTATTGAGAGCGAGACGTGGCGTACGAGTACGATCGTATGAAATTCTATGAAAATAATAAAAAATATCCGATAGACTCTCCCCCGTGCATCCGACGTTCGCATTTTACTTGCAAATTGCTTATCCATGGATATTGGGATGCCGTTGGACATTTTGCACCTATGAGGTAAATCTACTTTTGGTATTGTGTTTCACTGCGCACATAGTCTCTTTTAGGAATATCTTAGTAAGATAAGACCTGCAAAAAAATGGCACCATTTTTTAACGCCGAGTAAAAACTAAACGAACGGTTTTTTGTATCGAAAAAAAAAACAAATTTACCTCTACGTTTCAAAAATGGCACTTTGATAGATTTTTATATGCACGCAGGCAGGACATTGGAGCGTTTAGTAAGATAAGGGTGAGGTTTTTGCCAAGTAACTGGGACACTACACCCGCAGAGTAGAAAAAATCGCTTTGTCCATATTAGCTTAATTGTGTTCTTTTTAGAGTTCCTTACCCTAAAGATAAAAACGGGACCCTATTACTAAGAGACCATTTTCAGACTGTCTGAACCATCTCATGTACCGTGACCGTGATAGCTAGATAGTTGAATTCTTTACAGATTATATACCTAATTCTGTTGCCGCTATAACAATAAATATTAAAAATAGAATAAAATTAATATTTAAGCAGGGCTTCCATACAAAAAATGTGATTTTATAGATAATGGTACGGAACTCTCAATGCACGAGTCTGACTTGCACATGACCGGTTATTGTAAACATACTTCTCTGATTTCACTTTTACTCAATTTTACTTAAAATAATGAAACAGTTTTAATTTTTCTACGGGAATCTATTTCGTTTTGTTGATAAAAACTATGAATTGTAAATATTCTATTCTACTAATGAAATATCATCTGTTTGTCATCTTAATACGTTTATACATTTCTTATTTAGTAAAAATGGCACACCATTTCGATTATTTCATTGATAGACCCCCAAAAATCCTATAACTCAACTAAAAGAATTTAATTTAAATTTTGGATTTTCATTTAATTTTATTAAAGCTAAATTTTGTTTTAAAATTGGCAGAGAAAATCCATTGTTCCGTAATAAATATGTCATGAACCAGAAAACTATTCACTTGAGCGCCACTCACAAAAGTAATTACGCATATAAATCAGGGTGTGTTCCCATAAATCTTTGCTTGAAATCTAAGGTGTTCGGGTTTTATTTATTCTATTAGAAAGGTATAAGTTGAAATTTCCCGCTGTCAAGTTGGAGATTGGAGTCGTGTCGTACGTACATACAATCGAGAATTTCTTATTCAGTTATTTCTTGAGAAGTGTTTGGGATTTCCTTTTGGAGGGAAAGTTTTAAGCCGGCAGTAAATTATTCCATCGACAGGTAAGGCCGTAAAGGCAAGATTTACGCCACCGGGCACAGCGGGCGGCTTCCCCTCTGATAAGATGTATATTACCTAGCGAATAACGTTTGCTGTAAGTACGGGCTTGACCTCCCGGAAAAGTTGGAAACTAGAATTCGCGGCGATAAATTAGAAACTTCACACTTCGTTTATCGCGGTGGCAACTGGAACAGTGAGATACAAAAGGCCACTCCGTTGTTTTCAGTTCAAAAGCTAATGGATTACTTCCGTAAATTCGTGGACTATCACAAATTCAGCGCGGACGTAACAAACAGAAAATGTTGGCACAATAAAATACGAGGTATTATCGAATATTGTGATGTCACAAGATGTAGTACCCAACGTTTTGGGGCAATGATCGCTGGATGTTTTTATTTCGCTTAATGAAATTCGTTTAAAACTTGGAATGGGTTCAAAGTTTTGGCGAACGTTCGGCCAAAACGGGCTGAATAATTCTTGGCATTAGTGTTAGTGGACCGGGAATAACTACGTTACGATGTTTAAAACTTTGGCGAATTGTTTTTTTATTTTTATTTTGCAGCTTTAGTGTTTTCTTTTATGGACGACTTCGTGACATGAAACATTGTAATGTAGTTTAAAATATTTCGACCTTTATGTTGACTACATCTAAGTAAAATAAATGTAATACGTATTTAAATTAATGCTTGCCCTTGATGTCACTATGTTAGTAAAGTGATAAGTGATGGGCTTATTGAAAAAATAAAAATCGAAGATATCTAAGTGATAGGGCCCAGCTAGACAGATTAAGGTATTTAAAACATAAAAGGAAACTTTTTTTATCTTGGTGATTTCTGTTGGGAGCTCCACCCTTGAGCATGTCTACCTGGGTCAATTAATCCAGGCAGGAAGTTTAAGCTTCGAGAAAGAGGTTTTTCGACGAATTCGACTAGGCTGGGCAGCGTTGGGAAAATTACGCAGTGTTTCATCATCTAAAATACTTCAGTGGATCAGTGATCACTTATGGCTCTGAAACATGGTCTCTTACTATGGGTCTCATAAGAAGGCTTAAGGTCGCAACGGGGTGATTTTTCGGAAATCTATGAAGGATAACTAATTTGGCAGTAGTTCCTTGTTTCCCCCCCAAAGGTCAAACATATTAAAGTTTTGCTGTGTTTTATTAAAAATATTATCACTGTTCCACTGTCTCAAACAACTAACAACGCTTTTCATAATTTACAGGTCATACGTAAGTTATTGTATATTACAATCTACTCAAACATAAGTGTATTCTAACAGTTCTCGAAGGGAAGGATTTACATAAGTAGATAGGAGTCGCTAATCCACTATTGTTTCAATTGCTCGTCCATTCATTACGGGCTGCTCGTGGGTTATCGTAAACTTGCCACAAAGTTAATTCGTCACGAAAAAAAGTATGCGTAAACTTGCCACACTTTTATTTTTTTATAGTTAATTCGTCACAGTCTAATATTTAGTATAGTAAATTCGTCACACTGATTATTTTTGTACAGACAGCAAGAAAATTAAACAAAAATTTAAATAACAACATTTATTTCTTTCATCACAGTTTTGGGATATTAACCTTACCTACATCTATTACAAAAATCATAGTTCTATCTGAATGATTTACTTAAATATTACGTACAAATATAACCAAAGAAGAAGCAAACAAAAATAAATTTGCTGTTAATTTCTAGGAAGGTCCTCAAAATTTACAGCTGTTTTATTTAAAATATTATGTAACAATTTGTAAAAATCACAGTTCTCTTTATAAATAGAAAGCGGCTGATTTGCCTAGGTAACATGCACAACCTACCTACTACCTACCTACCTAATTGATATACCTTACGTGTATAACATAAAAAAAAACAAAATATATCTACTTAATGAATCACAGATAAAATCACAGTATTTTTTGTCATAATTCATCACTTGCCTTCCCCTAAAATCAAAAATTAAAGTCGTAATTTAAAACTTAAGTATAGGATTAACTACATCTATGTAACAAATTAGAACAACCTACAATAAAACAATAGTAAAAAGAACTTTTATTATATAAAGTAAAGATATTGCTTTTTGTTTATAACATTAGTTTTCCTTTGAAATCATACATTAAAATTATTAATTTAAATCTTAAATGTAGAATTAACTACATCCATGTTACATTTCTTTAAAATGCTGCATATAAGAAATTTTCAATATAAATTCAGACAGGGGCATGTTATTATAATTTTCTAAAAGAGTTTTTAACTCCCTGTCATATGCAATTGACCTGCGCGTTCTTAAGTTTGATGGTATGGCTAGATTCAATTTTTTTATTTTAGTATCTACATAATCAGCTTCCTTTTTGAGTGTTTCCAGAAACTGAAGCATTCTAGGTTTTTTTTGAGGCATCATATTGTTCAAACGCTTATGCCATGCTTCTGCGAGATTTATTGTCCTATGACGAGAACCATGTATATTCCAAATAAATTGTATATTTTTATTTTCTAACCACTGGGATACGAAATAATCATTAAATGTTGTTACTGTTTCACTCTGTGGCGCATCTTCCATAATCCACAACCAACCGTCTTCAATGTCTTCTAGCTTTACATGCGCCAATGCAGCACACAAAGCCAAGTGTCTCTTTTCGTTGATGCTGTTCATATTTAAGGCGTGAGCTTTTTTAGCCAATGCTTGTTTGAAGTGGAAGTTACATCCTTGTAGTTTAATATGTGGAAACATTTTTTTTATGACGTTGATAACTGCAATTTCAAAATCGACAATCATTGTCACCGGGTTCCAATATGGCAAATTTTTCTTGAGAGCAATAAAAAGTCGCTCATAAGACCGTTCTTGCTTATTAGGCATTAGAACGTATATGAGAGGAACTACGTTTGTAAAGTTTTCGTCACTTCTCACATCACCATGTATGCAGTAAAGCTGATAAAATGGTTTACAGCAGCTTGAAAAAGTTCCATCCGAAAAATATGTTCGAATATTTCTTACAGCTTCACGAGCTGTCTCAGTACAGAAAGCTATTATTCTGTTCTCAGGATCACTGTCGTCGTCAAATAATAAAAAACAATCTGTATATTTGAACGGGATTATTACATCTTCACATTTAGCAAAATGTGTTTTGGGTACGTTTAATTCACGATTCCTTACGATATAAAGTGATCTTGAAAAGTGTTTAAATTTCGGTAAGGCACTTAATAAATCGTAACCCGCGTCTTTTTTTGGTTGAAAAACTTCTTCAAATAGTTGAGGCATAGGTGTGCTGGTGTTTGCTGCTGCTTCTTTACAAAGATTCTTTGTCTTGATAATCTCTGTTTTCACTACATTTGGTTTACACTTATGAGCCGCTTCATGCAAAACTCGAACGCTATGATTCTCCGAAATTTTTATACTTGCACTGCATGCACGATTCGTACATCTCCAAACAGTTCCAAGCTTAGTTTCCCGATGAAAGGTGTACATATAACCACCTCTCACAAGCATTCTCCGTCCCCTTTCAGTTTTCGTAAATGTGACCTGAAAAGGTGTTGAAATAGTATCATAAATTTATCTATACTTAATACTATAAAGAGGAAAAAAAAGCTACTGGACGGAATTTGATAACTCTTTCAATATAAGAATACTCTTTACTCTTAACAACAACGGAAATAAATTATGCAATTGAAGTCACGGGAAATAGTCAGCATTTTATAAAATCACCATAAAAATTACTACATGCTTTAAAACTAAACGGGTATAGTATAGAAATTTGTAACTGTGTTTGTCTACAGAAAACAATAAGCATAATACATGTCAAATTTCACAATGTATGATTAACCACACCACCGCTGGCGTCTGAGCCGTCGGCCATTTTGTTTAAAGTTTGTCATGCGTCATGTCTAGTTAAGACAAGCAGCATAAAACGGTATGATTTAAAATTATATCTAAAGTTTTAAACTGTACCTTTGCTAATAAATAAAATAAGAAATGTGACTCTTTTATTCAAATATTTATTTAATTATAATTAATAGTTCGTATTAGATATTTTCTAGTGCAGTTTAACTTGCAGATTATAATTACTAGAATCAATTAAATAAACACTTGATTAAATTGACATTGCTGTGAAAATAATGAGGGGTCAGTTAAGTATTAATTTTGTTTTAAAACCATAGGCTATCTAAAGTTAAATTAAATAAAATCATTGTTTAATAACTGTTATTAAAATCGAACTCCTTTTATATAAGAGCATTTGAGAGATAAAATAATAAACAAATAGCACATATTTTTTTTTGTATAGAATTAAATTTAAAAATACTTACACCATGTCCTCCCGTACTTGTTCCCGGCTGATTATCCATTTTTTCAAAGATGCACAAATTACAACATTTAAAATTGCACAGTAATTTTGCAAAACACGTCACCACCCTCTCGCACAAGGTCATGTGAGTCACTGGACTGATAACAAGAATGCATTGACCGAAAGGGTTAGTTGTTACATTTAGAAAGAGATAGTTGCAGCGAGCGAGAGAGATAAAAGCATGTGCAGGAGTGCTACCTAGCTGTCTGATTGTAAATTTTCTCATCCTCATATAAAGGATTATTTAAAAAGCACCAACAACCTCCTAGGGTATGAATGAACTCAAGATAACTATCAACATTTTGCAGCTAAAAAAAAAATGATGTCCTATTTGAATTGATCAACTGATCATTAATTTATTCAATAATAATTCATACATTGCATTCCAATACATAGATCACATGACAATAGAAAAATAAAATTGAGTAATATAGAAAATTAAATTATATAATTTGGCCATCATTAAATTCAAATAAATAAACCCCTGTATGTAGTTGAATACTTTAGACATTTGTAGTAAATAAATGTATTTAACTTGTTGTCCGCTTCAGTTCCGCCCATGGTACATACCTTCATCTTTACAAGAGTGGTTTATTTTGTAAATCTAACCTGTCGTCATGTCATAAAACCAAATAAACAAACTCTTCGGCATTTTTCATATTAGCGTAGATTTAAACCACTAAATAAATAAATCACTTTGCTTGCTGTCGGTACTTTGCTAATTGTGGCAAATTAACTATAACGCATACCTACCTGTGACGAGTTAACTAATACTTTTTTATGCATGTGACGAATTAACTTTGAATGTATGGAGTTTTAAAAACGTGACGAATTAACTATGTGGCAAGTTTACGATAACCCCTGCTCGTTATGGTAATGTTCCGCCAATTGTCTGTCTCGCTTAGAGGTGAACATACATTTGCATGTCATGATGACTTAGTATTTGACCACAACTTTCCCGATAGTAAAAGGGTTAAATTATTGAGTAGACTCCGATCGGTCGTTTTGGGCATCCTTGGGGGAGGCCTAATGTCCAGAAGTGGACTTTTAGTGCCTTATATGATGATTATGATGATGATGAAGTAGATTCTGTGTTAAAGGGTAGTGAAAGAAGTTTTATCCGCAACCATTGATATAAATATATTTCCTAAACTTGGACCACGTTGCATGTCATCGGGTTGTTTTTGCGTAAATACTTGTGTAGAATTGTTTTCAATAAGTATTTCATTAATTTGATGTGATGACAGACAATGCGTAACGACAGCAGTGTAAAATACAAATGTCACCACCCCTTTTAGTCGGGTTTCGTGTCGACTAGAGGTATCAGGTAACAGAGAACTGGCATCAGAGTACTCTGTACAACAATATCATACCAACTTCTGCGAACATTTGCCTATTAATTGTGTCGATAAGAGCTCTCCACTTATTGAAACAGGCCTTTGAGTCTAGCAGTAGACCAATATCAGCTTAAAGTATTTCATTAACTGCACAAAATAATGCTTCGGCTCTTTATTATACAATAAGTAAACAAAAGGTGACGTTAATAAATGCAATACTATGTAAAACAAAGTCACGGCCTGATTAAAACGAACTTTGTCGTGTTAAGTACTGGCAGTTGCTGTTGAATTTTGTGAAAGGTCCCAGAACAAACCCCTGCGAAACGCCGGACGAAATCAAAGTGCAACTTGTCTGCTCGATTTCCATAAGCAAACAAGGATGGACCTCATGTTTAATGGTACTATTTTAAGGATGCTGCAGGGACAGTGAATTAACGATGGCAGGGAACCAGCTAACAAGGTAAAGTTTCGTGACACTTCTGTTAACCTGGTAATAACAATGTATCAAGCAAATTAATTTCACTGAAAGTTATTGCATGTTACAAAGTAGGACCTTACTTTGATTTAAATGAACTTACTTCGCGTTTGGTTTATGTGTATAAATATGGCCATGTTTTTATCCTTTACGGACTAGACAGAGCTCAACGTCATCAGATCTTAGGGACACTTTTAGTGTTGGTTTTTAAACTTTTAGTCTGTTGATGGACGTGTAGTTCGAACAGATAATTAAAATAGAGAAGAGTATAGGCAAGTCGCATCTCATATTCACACAATATAATTTATTGGATTCACGATAAGACCAGCTTGGGGTATTTAATAGCATATTTTATAACTATTTGATTAAATTACTGCATAAAAAAGGAACAGTATTAACCAAAAATGATTTCAGTTTTCGCAGATATTGTAGGTGATTCTCAGAATTTAGTCTCATCTTTCAAAACGTGATCTAATCTATCTCTATAAGGAAAAGGTTTCAGGGAAAAGGACAATATAAATATTATTTATTCTTGATTTTAAGATAACCATATTTTTCTAGGAATTATTTACACACCGTCTGCCGTTGGCTTACAGAACCTTTATTCCCTTGTTTTATATACATGGTGAACTATTTACAAGAAATGAGATATAGCTACTTACGACGAGCTATTTCAAGACCTAGGTGAAGTTGAATTTGGCTGATCTGGCTCAAACTGGTCTTAAAAAAATCCCAACTCGGGACCACCTAGGCCCCTTTGATCTCTAGTTTGATGACAACGATGGGTTTCCTAGCATAACCTGCCTTACATACAATTTGTTTCATATTTTACAGAAAGAGCTTTCTTGGCAAGTCTCATTGAAACAAATGCTTCCTTTACGGCGGTTGTTTGTACGAATAGCCTCTAAGCCAGCGTCAAACGATTATTGTTACTATTTGTTTAATACAATTTTGTACTTTCAATTCAATTGTAAACATTTTTGTTCATTTCATTTTGTATTCTTTTTATATTTACATAACCTGAATTGTTTTGCCATTGTACCGCTAACTTTAACGCAATTTAAGTTTTCAAGACACAGTTACCCTATTATGGAAAATTACTTATATAAATAATAAATAAATATATAGGGACAAATTACACTGATTGACCTAGCCCCAAAGTAAGTTCGAGTCTTGTGTTATGGGATATTAACTCAACGATACTATAGTTTATAACAAATACATATATAGATAAACATCCAAGACCCAGGACAATTTGAAAAAGGCCATTTTCCAACTTGCCCTGACCGGGAATCGAACCCGGGACCTCTGGGTGGCGGACTAGCATGGTGACCACTACGCCACGGAGGTCGTCATATATATGAAGTCTTATATATATAGTAGTCTTATATATATGAAGAGATTCAATATTAGTTCCACGAATTTTCGTTTGCTTTCCGTGTTTGTAAAAATGTGTAAAAGTAAATCTGATGTCAGTAAAAAAAACGTAGTTTCTTCTTTTAAGGGCTCCGTACCGCAAAAGGATTAAGACGAATTCTTATAGTTAGAATCATTTCTGTGTCTGTAAATTGAATCAATAACGACAATTTATTCATGTAGTCAAGTTTTACTAGATAAGTCAACTTGATGAAAGTTTGTAAATTTAAGTTTATAACATTTAATAAAAACATATTAAAAACCCATTTATTATATAAATATTTTAGTTACTCCTGCGTATAATTTCCTCCATAAAACGGAGTATCATTCCTACCAAGTCCAGTTCAGGGTGCGTGAGGAAATGTAGGAAATTTAATCGCGCAGGAAGCCGGCGGCCGCATTGCTGGCGGCGTCATATTGAGATGACGCGGACCGATTGGGTCACAACACCCGCGTCTTGTATACCAATTTTTTGGAACGAAGACCCCTTAAGAGGAAAGAATGGTGTTATTGTTATCTGATTCCAACAATGTTTTATTATATTATTTGCACAATTAAATAAGGAGATTTATAGTGTTTTATTTTTTTAAAATTTGCTACAATAAAATAAAACATATTTGTAAAATTTAAAAAAAAACGAAAACCTATATACCTAGTCTTTTATTGTGCTAATAACACACTAAAAACATATTGAAATCAAATAACATTTAGAAGTGGAAAAACATTTTCTTTATCTGCTTTTTAGGGTTCCGTAGCCAAATGACAAAAAACGGAACCCTTATAGATTCGTCATGTCTGTCTGTCTGTCCGTCCGTCCGTATGTCACAGCCACTTTTTTCCGAAACTATAAGAACTATACTGTTGAAACTTGGTAAGTAGATGTATTCTGAAAAAATGAAAAATAGAAAAAAAACCATAATTTTTGGGGTTCCCCATACTTAGAACTGAAACTCAAAAATGTATTTTTGATCAAATCCATACGTGTGGGGTATTTATGGATAGGTCTTCAAAAATGATATTGAGGTTTCTAATATCATTTTTTTCTAAACTGAATAGTTTGCGCGAGAGACACTTCCAAAGTGGAAAAATGTGTCCCCCCCCCCTCTAACTTCTAAAATAAGAGAATGATAAAAATATAAAAAAGATATGATGTTCATTACCATGCAAACTAACAGCGAAAATTGGTTTGAACAAGATCTAGGAAGTAGTTTTTTTTATACGTCATAAATCGTAAACCGCAAATTACCTTTCATTCAATCAACTCAAATATAAAAATAAAAAAACATACTACAAGACTTATAATATGTTACTTGCTGCTACGGAACCCTTCATGGGTGAGTCCGACTCGCACTGGGCCGCTTTTTTTCTATGGAAGGAGTGCGTACTATACTTGCACTTTGCGCTGGTAGATTGATAAGACAAAGTAATAATTAATATTTATATTTTCAAAAGCGTAACACAACGCTTAGTTGCGTTTAATATATTCCGGATAAATAAATCATTATAATAAAAAAAAGATTGTTAAAAAAATATAGTGAAATGCTTTAGATTATGCTACAGCGCTTTTTATTCTGAAACAGAAAAAAAAAACCAATCTGAAAACAAAAATGTCCTGTAATTTTCTGTTTTAGAATTTCTCCTGCAGTTTATATAATCAATTCACTGTCGTCATTTCCAGGAACAGGCAAAGCACTAAAAGGCAAGATAACAGGAAACAGAAATGGCACTGGCGTCGCACTAGGAATTAAGTTTTTGTCTCTGAAATTCTTTGTTAAAACGGACATTTTCCAGGGAGCAACAGCATTTTACTGGAATTATACATATGTATGGCTCTCATGGGTGTACGGAAGAAACAATGTTTTGTACGAGATTACACGACAGGTTTTAAGGAAATACTTTTGTTGATTTTTAGGTAGGTCTGTAATTATAACGTCTAACAAAATTAGAAAATTATTTTTTGTACAAATTGGCCTTTCAGCTGATTAGAGATTGTATGGAAACAAAAAAAACGATATAATATGTTCCTTGGAAAAAATTGATATGTAATAGTTTAGTTACTGAATTAACTCTTAAAATAGTTTCAGTATATTTTGTTAGACCTTGTATTATAGCTATTTAGACAACAAATCGCATTCTTGATAATTTTTTTTCCTTTGTTACATGATTAACTGTAATAGTTGATATTCCTCTTGGCTGTGTTTTGCGAGGTTGGTATTTTACAGAAGTGGTGAAATAAGGATTTGGCATTTTACGTACAGTTGCTATTTTTCTATTGTGTTATTGTCCGTCCAAAGGTTTTAAAAACTATCAGAGTGGGTGATAATCTTAATTTCGCTTATTTTTATGACCTGTGTGGTTTCCGGCAGAGTAAAATAGGACCACTCCGAGGATCTTCCCGTGGATGTCGTAGAACGCGATTTAGGAAATATAAGCTAAACAAAGCTTATAAACATCAATGAAGACTTTTCAACCCGTCTGGCCAGCCAAGAGAGTGTAGGCCAAATCCTCTGGCTGCTCTGGCCAAGTTTGGCTCTGGTAGTACATAGGGGGTCGTACTCTTGCAGTGGAGACCGAAAGACCTGATGATGATGATGATGATTTGTTATGATTAGCAATATCAGCTATTGACGAAAGTATATTTCTGTAACGCTATCACTTTTTAACATCACTCTTTTATATTTCTATTATTTTTACAGTAAAGTAAAGCAATCCAGAGCTATTTACCCCAAACGCCACAAAAATGTAACGTCAACTAAAATGCTTATTAAAAATCCAATCGGCCGGGAGCATCTGGCAACAGTTGCGACCGCATTATATCGTGCGGTCATATCGGACGGACGACCCGGACCGCGTTTGATGAAACGCCCAACTCATTTTCAATACCGATGTACGTACGCCCACTGGTAAGTACCATTTTAGACTGAGAATGTAATTGGCAGAATTTTGTAGAAAAAACTGTTATTCAGCCATCATCTTAGATGTTTACATATATATGTTTTATCATAAAATATAGTACCTCTCTTTTATTTTATTTATTCGAGCTCATTAGAACTTATGAATATAATGTTGCTTTGAATCTTACAGCAATCCAGAGCTAATTCCCCAAAGGCCACAAAAAATGTGACGTCAACTAAAATGCTTATTAAAAATCCAATCGGCCGCGAGCATCTTGCAACAGCTGCGACCGCATTATATCGTGCGGTCATATCGGACGGACGACCCGGACCGCGTTTGATGAAACGCCCAACTCATTTTCAATACAGAGTACGCCCACTGGTAAAGTACCATTTTAGACTGAGCATATAATTCGCAGAATTTAGTGGAAAAACTGCAATCCAGCCCTCATCTTTTATTTTTAGATATATAGATATATGTGTTTATTATAAAATAAACCGTTATATATATGTATCGTTGAGTTAGTATCCCATATCTTTCCATCCGACGAAAGTAAACAGCTGCCGAGGCAATTTTATGGGAATGTCGTATTTTTTTTTCGTTCTGACTCTTATTTGAATTTTATTATACTAATAGCAAAATAGCATAACCCGTGGTTCGATTTATTACGGGTATGTCCCTTACACGTTGTTTATGTTAAAAGCAAGACTTCATACAACTGAAGTAATACGACTTTCTTTCGACATCGTCAGCATCATCAGGTTTTTTGTCTCCACTGCAAAAGCACGACCCTCTTTGTACTACCAGAGCCATACTTGGCTAGAGTAGCCAAAAGACCTTGGCCTACACTCTCCTCGCTGGCCAAACGGGTTGGAGAGGTCTTATTGATGTTTGTAAGCTTTGTTGAGGTTGTATTTCCTTAGTCGCCTTCTACGACATCCACGGGAGGACTTGGAGTGGCCCTATTCTACTCTGCCGGAAACCACACGACAGCGATTTTTTCGACACTTCTTACTTCTTCCACAAATTTTAGGATAACAAGTATACCTTAATAAAAAATTATGTGACTACATCTCTGGAGTGTTATCTAAGTTATAACTGAACTCTGTTCTGTGTCAGTGTCCTTTTCATGTTGTATTTGTTCAACAAAACTTCATGTAGCTAAAGTCATACGAGTTTCTTTCGACACTTGTTCCACTAATTTTAGGATAACATGAATGTATACCTTAATGAAAAATTATATGACTACACCTCTAGAGTGTCATCTAAGTTTCCTAAGTTATCACTGAACTCTGTTCTGTGTCAGTGTAATAGACTCGGTCATTAGGGTCAATTCACATTGCGATGCGATACAGCGCGCAGAGCGTGACACACGCAGTTGTATTCCGTGGTGTTGCCTGTACTTTAAACGAAATGGCTGATTTTGAAATGCGATTTCATTAATTTAGAACGCAATCTTTTGTTTCACTCTACTTGGTGTGTAATAATTAATTCCCGACGCAAAAAGAGGGGTGCCATAAAATGTTATAAGACGTGTCGGTGTGTCTGTTCATAGTAACTCCTAAATGAATAAACCGATTATAATGCACTTTTTTAAATCGAATGCCTTGTCTGTCTCTTTAGCTGTTTAAAAATTATTCCAGAACCATTACGGTCAAGACAAACTACAAGAAATATAAAAATGATGCCTTAGCAAAAGTTGTTCAGCCTGCGAAAGTTCACGCGAACGAAGTCTTCGGCTAGTTGTACGTAACTAGCTATCTTAATGTAAACCTAGCCTAATAAGAATACTGTTGTGGTTCAAACTTTCATTATTGCTCATTCGAAAAGTTGCAGAGCCCGAATGTAACAAAATCATGTCGACGAAATCTCATAAGCTTTCAATTCGTACATTGACGTGCTTGAAAGGCAAAGCCCTAGGTCAAAGCGCACGCTGGTGAATTTTTTTTATTCTTATATGGCCATGCATGGCTTTACTTGCGAGGCCAAATATAACGCATTTTGAACTGACTTTAAAAAAGAAGGAATATCTTAATAGGGTTGCTTCATGTAGCTGTGCCCGCGAGCTTCGCTCCCCGTGGGAATTTCGAGATAAAAACTATCCTATGTCCTTTTCTGGGTATGAAACTATAGCCATATCAAATTTCATCTAAATAGGTTAAGTGGTTAAAGCTTAAAGTGGCAACAAACAAACAAATATACAAACTTACTTTCGCATTTATAATATTAGTAGGATAGGATAGTGTTTTATACGTATGCTCCACAATTAGTCGAATGCGCCAGAACCAGTTTGGAAAATTCTTTCTTGTTTGGAAGGACATTCTCGTCAGGTGGTCCAATAGAAATTTTATCAGAATCGGTTGTGCAGTTGACGTCGGTCTGTCGTTTTAAAAGATTATTTAAGGACACTTGTTTTATAAGTAAGTGAGCACTAGAAATGTAGGATCTTACGTCACAACCAAGTAGATTTACTACTTAAACCTACTCTGATAGTTACCTATTTGATCAATATTGATTTTTCTTTTTATCAAAGAGAAAATTCGTCTGGGTCTGTTGTCAGTGATATGATATCTTATAAAACCAAATATTGGATGCCTAACAAGTTAATATGAAATGTTTTATATCTGACCCCTTAGTAAATCGTAATTGGTTTAATCATTATCTTAATTGGTTTAATCCAGCGACGCACGAATCGCGACTAATTTACTTGTTTACCAAAAATGGCCGAAGCACAAAACGCGTCCTGACCACATATTCAAATAAAATATAACTAGTAGTTCGCCACGAACTTAGACCTCGCGATTATTATTTCAGAATAATGTACCTGATTTGGATGAATTTTATTATCGGTGCAGGTTTACCGATATGCGAATTCATGGTTGTGACCAAATTTCCAAAATAGTTGCCAATCAAAGCCCTTTCTTCAAATGACTTTCGATCTAGCTCTGAAATGTCAGGAGCACCTTCCAACCATGCAATCCCATGGATATGAGGTCTACCGTGATGCTGAAATTTAGTTTTGTACCAGTAGTCTTTCACTGAAAAATGACCCATCATTTTTCAAATGACAAAGTCAGCTCGTTGTTGGAAAAACTAGGTTTAAATGTTTATTTGTATTGCCATGGCTCTATGCCGCTGCTCATTGGTTTCTTACTTTCTTCGTAAAGCTACTTCGCGGGCTTTGATTGCTGTTGATCTCTTGTTAGTTCGTAGCATAATTACTAATACTACTACAGAAACACAGACAAGCAGCGATTGAACGAAAGTTCGCTCAACAAAATTGCTAAATTTAATAAACAAGCCAACAATCAATCAAAATAAGCAAAAACTGAAAAAAAAGTAATCGTAAAATAAGCAAAACCCTTTTATTTTAAGTCGGTTAAATATGATAAAATTTATAGAACTACTTATGAAACTCAAAATAATAACCATAATAGTTATTCAGAGAAATTACTTCGTGGACCCCAGGGAAGATATGTATTTTTAAGAAAGTTGTTCAGTAGCCTGGACTGAATTCACCGTTAAATAGTTTGAGTATATTTTGTAAGAGGATTTGTATTGTATATTCGTCACGGCTTAGTCAGCTAGACTTCGCGAGTCACCCTAAACCCGTTTAAGTATAACGTATAAAAAAGTTGTTCAGACAAAAAAGTTGTTCAAATAAAAAAATATCGTTTTCATAATGCCAACAAAAAAGTCTAATGAAAGTTTTGAAAATATTTTGAAATGGCGGATATATGACAGTTTTAAAATTTTAAACCCCCATATTTCCGCCATTTTGAAAAATTTCGAAAAACTGGCTCGACAAAAAAAATCTATTTAGTTGCTGAACCTGCTTACAAAATTTCATAAGAATCGGTTAAGAAATGCGACCTGTAGGCGAGAACAGACAGACAGACAGACAGACAGACAGACAGACGGACAGACAGACGGACAAAAGAATGTTTGGCTAGTCTCGAAACTGAGACGCTTCGCTCGCTTCGCTCGCTTCGCTCGCTCGGTCAATAAATATGTAATGTACCTTCGTATTTAAGGGGACGCACCGTGAAAATGGGCATTATTGACCGAGCGAGCGAAGCGAGCGAAGCGTCTAAGTTTCGAGACTAGCCAAAAATTCTTTTGTCCGTCTGTCTGTCCGTCTGTCTGTCTGTCTGTCCGTCTGTCTGTCTGTCTGTCTGTCTGTCTGTCTGTTCTCGCCTACAGGTCGCATTTCTTAACCGATTCTCATGAAATTTTGTAAGCAGGTTCAGCAACTAAATAGAATTTTTTTGTCGTGCCAGTTTTCCGAAATTTTTCAAAATGGCGGAAATATGGGGGTTTAAAATTTTAAAACTGTCATATATCCGCCATTTCAAAATATTTTCAAAAATGTCATTAGACTTTTTTGTTGGCATTATGAAAACGATATTTTTTTATCTCCCCTGGGGTCCACGAAGTAATTTCTCTGAATAGTTATTATGGTTATTATTTTGAGTTTCATAAGTGGTTCTATAAATTTTATCATATTTAACCGACTTAAAATAAAAAGGGTTTTGCTTATTTTACGATTTTTTTTTTCTTCAGTTTTTGCTTATTTTGATTGATTGTTGGCTTGTTTATTAAATTTAGCAATTTTGTTGAGCGAACTTTCGTTCAATCGCTATCGCTACTTGTCTGTGCTTCTGTAGTAGTTTAAGTAATTATGCTACGAACTAACAAGAGATCAACAGCAATCAAAGCCCGCGAAGTAGCTTTACTAAGAAAGTAAGAAACCAATGAGCAGCGGCATAGAGCCATGGCAATAAAAATAAACATTTAAACCTGGTTTTTCAAAAACGAGCTGACTTTGTCATTTGAAAAATGACGGGTCATTTTTCGGTGAAAGACTACTGGTACAGAACTGAATTTCTGCATCACGGTAGACCTCATATCCATCGAATTGTATGGTTGGAAGGTGCTCCTTACATTTCAGAGCTAGATCGAAAGTCATTTGAAGAAAGGGCTGTGATTGGCAACTATTTTGGAAATTTGGTCACAACCATGAATTCGCATATCGGTAAACCTGCACCGATAGTAAAATTCATCCAAATCATGTACATTATTCTGAAATAATAATCGCGAGGTCTAAGTTCGTGGCGAACTACTAGTCTATTTCTTATTTCTCAGCAAATATCAGAAATTTAGAACTGATACTTGCTAATAGCATACTAGAACGCTTTTCTAGCATAATTGTGGTTGTGGATACACGATTTGTTAATTTTTGTAACACAAACTTGCTCATCAAAAACACCTCTACCAAAACATATATGGTCTAATTTCTCACAAACGAGAGGGACTTCAGCTTTGAAACTTTTTATGCAGATTAGTAATTATGTAATCTTTAAAATTGTGGTACAAAATTTTTTTTGTTGCTTTAGTTTTAATTTTAGAGCCATTTTTCTATAATTGATCAGTTTTGCGTGGCTTAAGATTTCAGTCATTTAAGCCCTTTTGCCTTCCTGAAAAATATTGTACATGACGTCTCGCTTTTTCGCGAGTGTATTTAAATAAACTGTTCTTGTTGCACAGATTTTTGACAGTTATACATCAAATTGTCAGATGGCCGATGGGCCTCATGAAGCAAGGACGCGTCGCTCTTCACAAAAAAAATGACATTTGATTTCGTAAAATTATTGTCACAGTGTAGAATAATATCATGAGTATATATGGGTCGAACAGTCTGTAAACAAACGTGCGAGTAACTTTCTTACACTGTGTCACTTGTCATAATGTCAAAGCAAGTGTCAAAGCATAACGTGGCATAGATTAATTACGTGACAGACATGGTCGGAATAGATTTTTTTTTATACAAGTAATGTACATACAGTATCGATTAATAATATTTTATTTTTATTTAATTACCAGTTTTGTAGCAATAAATTAATTTTATAATAGCCAAATAAACTTATTTATAGATAATACTCTTCGAATTTATTTACTTCTAGATTTCGAGAAATATACACTATAGTAGATATTTTACCACTGACTGACTGGCTGACTGATTGATATGGTTTTTAGGGTTCCGTAGTAAACAAGGAACCCTTATAGTTTCGCCATGTCTGTCTGTCTGTCTATCTGTCTGTCTGTCCGTCCGCGGTCCTACTCAGAAACTATAAGTACTAGAAAGCTGTAATTTGGCATGGATATGTATATTAATCATGGCAAAAAAGTCGGAAAATAAAATATGGAATTTTTTTTTTATGGTAGCTGCCATACTAGTAAAGAGGAAGTCAATATTTTTATTTACTACAAACACATTGTGTGGGGTATCGTTGAATAGGTCTTTCAAAAATATTATGAGCTTGGAAACACCATTTTTCGATTTAGGGATCCGTGTCTGAAATATATAGCTTTAAAGTGATTTTTTTTGTTAAAGTCACATGTCCCCCCCCGTCTATCTGCTAAACGGTTATGTATGGACACGTGAAAAAAATCACAGCTATGGCATATATAATGTAGTTTAAAGAAAAACTATCAGAGCCAAGTAGGGTAAACAAATTAAAAAGTTAAAGGCATTCAACTTATAAAATGTAGTCGAAAAGGAAAATTTCATACAAATTCAATAGATACTTAGACGTTTAAGACGTTTTTAGAGGCATGAACTTAAAGTTGGCATTTACAACTAGTAGTTCGCCACGAACTTAGACCTCGCGATTATTATTTCAGAATAATGTACATGATTTGGATGAATTTTACTATCGGTGCAGGTTTACCGATATGCGAATTCATGGTTGTGACCAAATTTCCAAAATAGTTGCCAATCACAGCCCTTTCTTCAAATGACTTTCGATCTAGCTCTGAAATGTCAGGAGCACCTTCCAACCATACAATTCGATGGATATGAGGTCTACCGTGATGCAGAAATTCAGTTCTGTACCAGTAGTCTTTCACCGAAAAATGACCCGTCATTTTTCAAATGACAAAGTCAGCTCGTTTTTGAAAAACCAGGTTTAAATGTTTATTTTTATTGCCATGGCTCTATGCCGCTGCTCATTGGTTTCTTACTTTCTTAGTAAAGCTACTTCGCGGGCTTTGATTGCTGTTGATCTCTTGTTAGTTCGTAGCATAATTACTTAAACTACTACAGAAGCACAGACAAGTAGCGATAGCGATTGAACGAAAGTTCGCTCAACAAAATTGCTAAATTTAATAAACAAGCCAACAATCAATCAAAATAAGCAAAAACTGAAGAAAAAAAAAATCGTAAAATAAGCAAAACCCTTTTTATTTTAAGTCGGTTAAATATGATAAAATTTATAGAACCACTTATGAAACTCAAAATAATAACCATAATAACTATTCAGAGAAATTACTTCGTGGACCCCAGGGGAGATATGTATTTTAAGAAAAATGTTCAGTAGCCCGGACTGAATTCACCGTTAAATAGTTTGAGTATATTTTGTAAGAGGATTTGTATTGTATATTCGTCACGGCTTAGTCAGCTAGACTTCGCGAGTCACCCTAAACCCTTTTAAGTATAACGTATAAAAAAGTTGTTCAGACAAAAAAGTTGTTCAAATAAAAAAATATCGTTTTCATAATGGCAACAAAAAAGTTTAATGACATTTTTGATAATATTTTGAAATGGCGGATATATGACAGTTTTAAAATTTTAAACCCCCATATTTCCGCCATTTTGAAAAATTTCGGAAAACTGGCACGACAAAAAAATTCTATTTAGTTGCTGAACCTGCTTACAAAATTTCATGAGAATCGGTTAAGAAATGCGACCTGTAGGCGAGAACAGACAGACAGACAGACAGACAGACAGACAGACAGACAGACAGACGGACAAAAGAATTTTTGGCTAGTCTCGAAACTTAGACGCTTCGCTCGCTTCGCTCGCTCGGTCAACTACGGAACCCAACATTGCGCGTGGCCCGACATACACTTTGCTAATTATTTGATCTGCACTGTAGTGATAGGTGTATGGAAGGACTTGCTTGGTGGGGGAGCTTTCTGCTTAACCCTCCAAACAAGCAACCAAGTGAAGGCAGAGGTTACCTACGAGGCCGTAGGCCGTTTTTTGAATGGTATTTTAATATCATTATAATATAGTGATCTAGTACAGCCTGTGGTTCGATTTATTACGGGTATGTCCCTTCCATGTTGTATATTAATTATTTTTTCAACATATTGCTCGTAAAGTGGATCTTATTGATTTTCATCGGCTTTAGACATATATGAAGTAGCACATAAAACACGCTTGCGTTATAAACGCAAATAGTAAAGTTATATTATGCAACAGCAATATTTTACTTTTTTTTTCAAATTTCGAACTCTCTCACTACCTTGTGGCACCAGCTAGTAATGGTTGGCCAGCCGCGCTAATTTTGATAAGTATTACGGTGGGAAAGCAGCCGTGTCACAGTATACATACTAGTACGCCGTGTGCATCACAGTTTTATGCTTGAGTTTATTTAACCGCTCCTTTACCGCCAATACCAGACACAATAGTAAGACAATGAACGTGGACATTTATTAATACCGTGCGGGTCTTTACCGGTGAAAATAAAAATCAGTTTAGATATACGTGTGTTGAAAAACTTCGTGCGATATACGTGCGTATATTGGTTAAACACTCGGCACTATCACGCCCTCGCTTTCGGCTCGCGCAAGAAAATTCCGCCTCGTGTGTTATAACCACTATAGCGCACAAATATGGTAATATACACAACTATTTTTCAATTTAAAAAATATTACTTATTTCAATATAAAGAATTGAATAATGCAGCTCCTTTTATATAGTTACGTATTTACCCCTTACTTATTTTGTACAACATGCTGACTTTTCATTGGTTTTGGAAAAAAAATCGTATTGTAAATAAATTCCTCTATCTATATCCGTAATCCAAATTTGTGTATGACATAAGATAAACAAATCGAGACTACGTAGTTATGTCCGACCAAAACTACCGCATGACCTCGATGAGTTCCGGCCGGCCGGACGGAGGCGGTGCCTGGCGGTAATACTAATTGATCTCACGATTTTACTTTGTTTTAGAATTTTCATTTTGAATAGCTAATGAAATTTTACTAACGATCTTTGTAAAGTAGCCCTTGGTCCAAAAAACAATGAGAAATTACCGTGTATATTTTAAAATTTAAATAAATTATTTCTGTTTTATCTAAAGGCTGACCAGTAGACAATGCGTTAGCATTAAGTCCACCTTTTGTACCATTATGGTCATTTAAGATTTAATAAATAAATAAATTTACATGTCAGTTGCTGTAGTAAGCCATATTATAAATATCATAGCTGCTGACTTAGCTTTTATATTTAACGAATGTATTGATGAAGGCATATTTCCTAACCTAATGAAATGTAGTAAACTAATACCCTTATTTAAAAAGGAGAAAAAACAGACCCTGGCAACTACAGACCGATATCTATCCTGCCAATTTTGAGTAAGGTGTTCGAAAAGATAATGCTCAATCAAATGCTGCTTCACTTTAAAACCTACAACCTGTTCCATAGCCAACAATTCGGTTTTACTGGCGGGAAATCGACCACCGATGCGGGAGCGGCACTCTTTACACATATATACGATGCATGGGAGAACAAAAATGATGGAATTGGATCATTTTGTGATCTCTCCAAAGCATTTGATTACGTATATCATCCGACACTTTTGCTTAACACGTTGAACGCCATGTCGGACACCATGTGGTCGACAGCATACTTTCCCCTGGGGCCGTACCAAAAAATAAAGAATGTCCAAAAATTGATAGGGATTTTTTTTGAAAATATTGTTCAGAAATAACCTAAAAATAATGGGCAACTTATAGAACAGAGACGTTATGCATTATTTTCTGAGATGTTAAATGGCAGACACCAGTGTCCGTCACGGCCTGCTAGAACGTCCAACCGTATTTCCTTGCGCGGGCGCCGCGCGGGTCCTACTGTCGGCTCCCCCTGCACTATGCCGCGTCGCCCTCACCAGCGAGCCCCAGCGAGCGAGACGCCCTTCACTCGTTCATTTGCCTTTGCGTTTGCATAGGAGAAGGTCGTGGTGTTATTGAAAATTAGGGTTCCTTTGGAGTTACTCCGCCATGACAACAATATCGTCGGCAAATCGAAGGTGAGTGATATACTCGCCATTGATGTTGATGCCAAATCCTTCCCGTTCCAAAAGCTTGAAGGCATCTTCCAGTGCAGCGGTGAACAGCTTCGGAGATATAACGTCTCCCTGTCTTACACCTCTATGCAATGGAATTGCCCTCGTGCACTGCTCCTGTACTCGGACTGACATAGTGGCATTACTGTATAAGCATTCAACACTTCGATATACCGATAGTCAATACGACTTCGCTGAAGGGACTGAAGCACGGCCCATATTTCGATCTAATCAAATGCTTTTTCATAGTCCATGAACCCCAAGCATAACGGCCGGTTATACT
Organism: Acrobasis consociella; assembly: GCA_963555685.1. Taxonomy (NCBI): domain Eukaryota; kingdom Metazoa; phylum Arthropoda; class Insecta; order Lepidoptera; family Pyralidae; genus Acrobasis; species Acrobasis consociella. The sequence goes on from OY743120.1 coordinate 11,133,975, forward strand.
CCCTCGTCTTCTCTATAACCTGCCGCAGCGTATGAATGTAGTCCAAGGTACTAAAACCTTTACGGAAACCGGCTTGTTCGGTAGGCTGGAAGGCATCGAACCTGTTTGCGAGACGATTCGTGATGACCTTCGAAAACAAATTATATACATGACTCAGGAGCGTGATAGGCCTATAGTTCTTCAATAGAGTGTTATCTCCCTTTTTGAAGAACAGGACCACCACGCCCCTGCTCCAAGCTTCCGGCGTTACGCCCTCGAGCAGAACGAAATTAAAGAGCCTCAGAAGGACTTTCAGTACCGGCGTTCCGCCCGCTTTTAGAAGCTCTGCTGTAATTCCATCCTCGCCCGGCGCCTTGTTGTTTTTAAGCTGTTTGAGGGCCAACCTATGCATATATATGTCCGGGATATCTTCGGTATAGTGTCGGGTTAGCTTGGCTCTTGGGTCTTTAGCCATTTGTTTACTGGGTTGTGAAACTGAGGTATACAGCTGTCCATAAAACCTCTCAATCTACGCCAGACGGAGGACGTCGCGCCGCCGTTCTCCGTCTTCAGCTTCATCAATCGACTTTGCCCAATCGACCTAGCTCTTACAAACATTTTGGAGCCTTTGTTGTGCTTTATAGTCTCCTTAATACATTTAGTATTAAAAGGAGCGGATGTCGTGTCGCAAGGACTTTTGCTCTTGCTTCCTTTGTAAGTACTTACATACATACATACGCATTCATTCGAAAAACATAACCCTCCGTCTGTCGCAGTAGGATAAAAAAGTTGTGTTTCATATTTACTTTTACAAAATAAGTCGAAATATTGGTAAACCGTAGAATTATTCACGAAAAGGTAACTTCTTACGTTAATTATTACCTACGGAACCCGGATTACTTATTGGATACGTGCTTGACTGATCACTATTATAATTTTTATGACTTTCTAGTGCAATATAAAGGCAAAAAATATGTTTACCTAACTGTAACCTCACTAAATTAAAAATCAAAACACTTATTGTAATGTGCTCAAAACAGTTTTTGGACACATCTTGTTGAAAAGCCCATAAATTCTAAGTCCTTTCAATTTTTTTTGTGCCAAGTGACCAGATTGTACTGTGGGGCCGCGCGGATCACTTCCCCTTGTAAAAATAATCGAAACGCTGTCTGCCGGCCGTGTAGAGGCATTTAAAGTCACCGAGGGTACGCGGACACACGGTGTTCGCCGCGGCGCCCTGGACCCGATATGATGCGGTCACATGGTGTCTGCCGCGGCCCACTGGGCTAAACATGGTTTTGAGTCTGGCGTTCTACGTGTTAAATTTTGTCCATACGGTTTTGATGATAATTCAATTAAACTAATTGAATCTAATGATTCGATTGATAAGATCTAATGTTGAAATAGGCGTACCGCAAGGTTCAATTCTTGGACCTTTCCCTTTCTTGGTTTATGTCAATGACTTGCCTTATATGATTGATAAACAGGCTGGCATAGTGCTATTTGCTGATGACACCTCACTTATATTTAAAATAGATCGACATAGCACAAACGCTTGCGCAGTGAACAACACCTTGTCTTCCATTTCTGATTGGTTTTCTGCCAATGCTTAATGCGAAAAAGACCCAATGCATTCAATTTTCTCTTCCCAATGTGAGACAGGCCTGCGTTGACATAATGCTAGATGGTGAAAAACTCGATCTTGTTGAAAGTACTACCTTCTTAGGAATTACAATAGATTCAAAACTTCAATGGAGTGCTCATATAACTAAACTTTCGAATAGGCTTAGCTCTGCGGCTTTATGCTGTTAGGAGAATAAGACAATTGACAGATGTAGCAACTGCTAGACTAGTGTACTTTAGTTATTTTCATAGTGTTATGTCTTACGGCATACTATTGTGGGGGAGTGCAGCCGGTATTCAGACTATTTTTATTTTACAAAAACGGGCAATTCGTGCTAAATATGGGTTAGGACCAAGAGACTCACTTAGAGAATTATTCAAGAAAATTGATATACTTACATTGGCATCGCAGTATATATTTGAAAACATAATGTTTGTAAGGAAAAATATTTCCTTATACAATAAAGTAAGCGATATGACCGATAAAAACTTACGTAATAAGAATGAATTATTTGCCCTGTTTTATAGGCTCAAAACAGTTAGTAAGACGTTCATGGGGAACTGTATACTTTTGTATAATAAATTCCCACAATCGGTCCTTGATGTTCCAGACAAAAAATTTAAAACTTATGTAAAGAAAGTACTTTGTGAGAAGGCTTATTATAGGACCGATGACTACCTTAAAGACAAAAAAGTCTGGCTTGAGCTTGGCGCGGGTCCCTCTTAAAGGTTTATTATATAGGTACTCGCAAATGTTCATAATTTGGCACATTTTGTACAAACTAAATCTACAACTAGACATTATTTTAAAATTTTGACATTCTAAAAATTTAATTTTAATTATGATATGACATAACAAACAATGTATTCTCTGTCCATATTAACTTTAAGTATTAATTTATTTGTGAGTTGACGTCCTTGAAGAAAATGCTGCAGTGCAGTTTGTTACCGCTTCTTCTGCACTAGCACTTTGGAAGCGGTAGTAAACTTAGCTGTAAGTAACCATTTGACGTCAACAATTGTGCAGCAAAACAATGACGATTATTAAGAGATATTATAAATATCCTATGATAATAAAGATATATTTGAAAAAACCTATTGCGATCTTTTTCTGCACGTGTAGTTGGCTCAAACTAATAAATATTGATCTTTCATTATGAACTTCGAACATTTTAGACTTCCCTCCAGAATGTTAGTCATTGCTCAGATTTCTTATTGAAAGCTAATACCTCTGGTTCATTGAACTAGTAGGCTTGATAAGTCTCAGTTTCAAAAACACAACGTAACTAATAGATTACGTGACATGACCTTTTTCAATTCTTTACAAAAACATAACATGTTACACAAAAAGTTAACATACTAGAGATACTTTTCATTACGTCATGGTTTTCATACTGTAACCTCTATATATTTTTAACTCTATCTGCATTGCATTTAGACATTATTACAAACCTAGCGGAAAAGAACGGACAACTTTTGAATCAATTTTGACAGATTTTGAAAAATAAAAACGTAGAGCCAAGCCTTAAACTAAGTACGCCAATCATGTATGAAGTAAAGGAAAATAGCAGAAGTCGTATCGTATACGGAAGTCAGGCAACCCAATATAATCCCGCCCTACACTAGAACATTGTTCATATATAAATTGATGATGATGTACGCACCTACTCAATTTTCCTATCTTTCAAAAAAAAACAATTAAAAAATCATTTATACTAGGGAAAAACACAAAAAGTTGTTTTGTGTTTTTCCCTAGTATAAATGATTTTTTAATTGTTTTTTTTTTCGTGTATATAAATGGTCAAAAATCAAAAGATAGTTATTTATGGCATAAAAATAATATAAATACGACTACACTCTTTATAAAATTATGTAATCTACGCAAAGGAAATGCCTACAGCGCTAAAAATGTAACTCCATTTTCCGTACCAGAGTTGCAGTGCATAAAGTTGGTACCAAAACAGCGGTATGTACTAGGTATGTACATATTTAAATGAATGTACGAGTTATCTGACGTAACTTTTCCGTATCTGGGTTTTGTCCTATGTTTAGTAGTTTCACTGAATATAGAGAGGCTCCAGCGCCAAGCAGCGCACGCGATTTGTCACAAAGTTATCCAAAACCCTCTGAACGTTGAGTTTTGATATAAAATATTTTATTTCAATGCTAGTTAGCTATACATAGCATTTTAACATTTTTAGCTGAAAAATCCACTTCGATATTTACCTCATACTTCATTTTACATTAAATACACTAAAATACGTCACGTAAAATATACCACTGAATTATTTTATAACATTGTAGTTCAAAGACTGCCTCTGTGGCCTGTGGTAGTTACAGGTTAAGGCGTTCCTGTAACTACCGGAGGTCGTGGGTTTAAATCCCACTGGGATATTTTGTGAAAAGTTGTCTTCCGTCTGGTTTAGGATATTGCAGGCTTGAATCACATGATTATCCGAAAATAATGATTCCGTGTTTCAGAAGGTTTGTATAAGCTGTGGGTCCTGCACGCCATCTAGCGTGTGCTCAAATCTATCCAAGGATTGGTTCAAGGAAGGGTGTACCCTTTAGGTTCCGGAGGTGTAAAAACCAGTAACTTCACTACAAAGGTTATGTAGCGCAGGGCTTTGAAGCGTTACCGCTGAGGACGCTACCAGGATTACGCTCGATGATGATTGTAGTTTAAAACAGTAACAGAAAGATGAATAACCCATAGAAATAGAAAAGCAGAGAAACCACCAAATCTTATTGCGCCGTGTTTTATGGTACTTCAATGGGTTGAAATCATCATCCGATGATGATGATAAGGTGGTCCAAAAACGTAAGCTTATTTCCCGGAAATTCATTAATATTGTAGGTAAGCGTTGTGTTTGCCGTCTGTATAAACTTCGAGTCTAGGCTTTTGTCACAATATTTACTTTGACGACGTTCGTTACACAACACCGTGCCCTCGTGTTACGTGTAATCAGCTTTTCTGCTTACAAGTCAAACGTTAGTCTCATTTTGAATGCGTGTTAATGTAGCTAAGCTTATATTTTGAATTAGGTATTTTTTGTTTTCGTTTATTTAGTTATCTAACCCGCAGTAAACACCCAAGCATTGGATAACTTTTTTCGAAGTGTGAAGACCATAGATAATAGAATCCCATCAAAAACAATACTTGTCAAAAAAACCAAGTCTCGCAACTCAGTTGTTCTGCGGTAAAAAGTTGTGAGATCCATGTAATACCAAGTCGGTTATTAATTTATTCAGTCTCTACTTAAGCGACTTTCTGTCTTAATACGTCCAGTCTCTAAGACCACGATCGTGGTCCATAACAATTGAAAATCAATTGTGTCTGGAATCTCCGTACTCGAAGCATTAAGTTGTTACGTAATAATTAACAGCATCTTATAGTGACGCATATCAATATTAAAATTCTTTAATGTTTTATATAAATATATCGAGACTTGGCCATCGCACTAAATAATTGAATTTACATGTGTTTTTAGGCGATTGAATTTACACGTGTTTTCAGGCGATGGCCAAGTCTCAATATATTTATCTGCTCGATTTGGCAGGGGCACTACCATGCGCCTATATTTATATGGGACTAGCTTAAACCCGCGGCTTCGCACGCAATAATAATAACTGCCGTAAAACATCGTTACGAATAAAGCCAATATTGAAAAATTTAACTGAAGACTTGGCTGTATGGGCTTAATTTTCTTTGCGGTCTTTTCTAGATTTTTTAGTTTTTCCTTGATTCATACACCAAACACTACTTATATTCCAAATTTGAAGCTTCTAGGTCTGCTAGAAGTGCCTTAGAATTTTGATGATCGGTGAGTCAGTGAGTGACAAAATTAAGAAATTTGACCCGTTATAATTCTTAAAATACTGGTTTAAATTGAATGAAATTTGAAATATACCGTGTCTTTACAATGCCTGCATGGTTACTGAAAATTTCAGTCGTCTAGTTTTATCCACAACGAAGTTACAGGGGGTCGAAAATGGTCTGAATTGCTTCGAGAAAAGGATGGTACGGCCGTGACGCTTTTTTGCTCGACTTGGTGGGGGCACTGCTGTGCCCCCAGATCTTTTTATTTAAAAAGCTAAGAATAGCATTTTCCGGTTATTATTTATATAGTAAAAATCTATTGTTTTACCTTTGCGTTTCTTGAAACCGCAAACAATTTTATGGTTAAATACTGAAACCAAAGCTTTGATTTACTATGGAGAACATATGTGATATTTATAAACATAATCTGATAAAACACTACAAAGGTTTATATGATTTACTATGGAGAACATATGTGATATTTATAAACATAATCTGATAAAACACTACAAAGGTTTATTATCATATTTTATTTTAGGTCTACCTAAAATAAAATATCAGATTTCAATCTGGCCTCTGCCGGGCCCTGACAGAGGAAATAGACCCAAGAAATGTCTGCCAAATGTCATGGATGATAAATACAAACCGTGAAAAGTGAAAAAGGAAAAGTTGTAAAGCATACTCCAAATTACAACCTCCACGTCAGCCATAAATCTGGAAAAAGCTTAGATAGAGAAAAAAGTAAGATAATAAAAAATATATATTAAAAAATATCTCAATACGTAACTATTCACCAATTACGTTGTATTCTGCAAAACAGAATTATTCTGTCTAATTAAAACATCCAATTCCTTGTTCAACGACTGATAAGGGCTCGTGTGTGCTTGTTTTTGTAAAAAATTAAAATAGGAAATGTGTACAGCGGGCCAGACTCATTAGCATGCTACTGGAATAGCAACAATGTGAGGTGAAATTAAAACGAGGACGCGGGCACAAAAAGCGAAACACCATGTTTAGTAATCATATTCAATATTACTATACTTAAATGATTGAAAATGGCCTTTATAAAATTGTCCTAGGTCTTGGATGTTTATGTTGTATTTTCTGTATTTTCTATTCTGTGTATGTATTTGTTATAAAATATAGTATCGTTGAGTTAGTAAACCATAGCACAAGTCTCGAACTTACTTTGGGCCTAGCTCAATAGTGTAATTTGTCCCTATAAAAAAAAGAATTGTCCTGTGAACCCATTCCTGTCGGGGATCACTAAACGAACGTCTTTTCGTATGGTATTAGATAAGATAAAATAAGTCTAAAGATTAATAATAGCAGTATTCATAAAAATCTGCCATATAGTAAGTAATCTTAATCTTCATGTTTAATAAATTTGACAGATAAATCAGCGCTCTATAAATCGGTAGCATTGTCCTAGGTATAAAATTGCCCCTTAGCAATCTTGAATATAGCTGGGCTGACATTGCAACCATATAATTTTCGTTAAAAAGTGTCCCAGTTTCAAAAAATTAAGATGTACTTTGTTTGTTTGTCATGAAGTAAACAGAACTTAAAGTACAATACATAATTAATAACAAAAGTTTAATGCTAAAAAACTTTCTTTAAATAACGGAAAAAAGCTTTATATTAGTACAAACTGTGTCGAAGGAAAAACAGCTGATGCAGAAAAATCTGATCGTGTGTATTAGGATTACTTCGATAATTCAACAAATGAAACTATGATTTTATTAACTACAACAATATATGATGTGTTGATTAGCGAACCCTTTATCGCTAACAAGATCCGTCAAACTTTCCCAATTCGAGGTTCGACAAATCGAAATCGCTTTTAGCAAAACAAGTATTAATTTTGTATCGGCGTTGTTGGGCGGGCGGCGCGCAGTCTACCAACCACCCCCGCCCTTACCAGTCGCTGCCGCGCTTCCGAGGAGGCGCCACGTCTGCCGCGGAAAACGCCAATCAAATCATTAAAACACGTCACATAATAAATAACATAATTTCAAACGCACTGGTGCGTTTTCGTCCGCATCGATGCAGCCGCGAGTTAAGAGTATAATGTGACAGGCTGAGACAATGTGGTTGTGTTGCTAAATCTTGTAGTAAAAGTGGATTTTTGCGGATTCTTTTGTAAATATCTTCAAGATTATGAACACTTCAGGACAGAAAGGTGAGATTGGCTTATGTGCTTCCTTGTTTATGTTTTTGTTACGTTCGCTCGCGTTCGTACGTTCGAAGGATCGACGGTACATTTTTGATGAAATGTCAATTATAGCAGGAAGTACTAACAAAAGGTTTTCTGGGACCTTTTTATCATATAACGTCTTCTTTTGATAGAAAATAAAAGAAAGCAATCGTAATTGTTTTACCCCTGTTTCCTAATTTTACTAGCTATAGTAGTTTAGGCACTTGCATTAAGGAATTACTTATCAAAGTCAAAGTCAATATTTATTTTTTGCTTATTATGACATACATTTTCATATACTTTATATTAAAGGTTTTCTTACGTGTTTACTTATCTTTTTAACTATCTAGATGTATTTGATACTCTAGGAAATTTACTCTGGCTCTGTCTTCCTGTGAAGATAAAAGACATGAGGCAACTTAGGAAATACGCTAAACAATGCTTATAAATATCATGAGACCTCTCCAATCCACCTGGCCAGCGAGGAGAGATGATGATGACATAATAATACGCATATGAATATAGGTAAGTATCTCTCAGACTTCAGCTTTTTCTTTTAAAGCTTTTATTAAGTTTGTTATCTGCTTCTTAATAGCATATATTAACTTAATTGGATTTAGTTTAGCCGTCACTGCACAAATTGTTACTTTAAATACATAACACGTCACTATCCCAAATGGGGCAGACAGAGCATTTTGGGTCTTGAGTCAGGCAGAAAGAGCCCAGGGCCGCAAGACTCTGAGGCCACTCTTAGCGTGTTGGTGGGTGAGAAAGTGGAAAGAGCAATTTAAATAGTGATGGATTGCTAGCCGCAACGTCTAATAATATGATTCGCATTTTCGCTCTTTCCTTCAATCGGCTTCTACTACTTGCGTGGGAAGAGAAGCAGCTGGTATATTCATAAGTTTTTATCTCCCAGACCAGCATGGAAGGAAGTATAGGCACAGTTAAATTTGCATAAAACACTTAGTTCTTCTTCCTGTGGCTAGGTTGGATTTTGCATAATGTAATAAAATGAGACCACGCGACTGATAACGAAAACTTACAACGTTAGGACAGAATACATTTAATATTTAGGGTAGTATGAAATCCCACCAAAAATATAAGTGTGAAAATGGGAGCCAAGTAAAAATTCCGACAAAAGAAATGAGATCCCAAATTTATTTGAGAGAATCTTATCATTTGATTGGGCTAGTTTTTTACCAGCTATTCTGAAATTTAGAAAAATAGGACCTTACCATGTAAAAACAATAACGTAAAGATGATAAGTTAATAAGCCAAAGGCCCAACGCAGACGGCAGACTATCCATAACGCACTTTTTAGTCTGTGATAGTCTGTGAAAATAGAACCTATGGAATCATACGCAGTAACGCACACGATGCTTGCCGGATTTTTCGCGCGTCATGTGATTCCATGGGTTCTATTTTCATAGACTAAAAAGTGCGGCACGGATTAGTCTGTCGTTTGCGTTGGGCCAAATATAAGTGGGCATGTTAAAACTAGTTAAATGTTTAGATTCTTATAAATAAATCTCAGGATTCTCCACAGAACTTGGCGGCCATATAGATCTCAATCCTTTTTCCAGATTTTGAACTTGGCTCCCATTTTTACATTTATGTCCTTTGTGGGACATCATTACTTTTTGCACACCACAGCAGAATCTGAAAAAAACTCAAAGAAGAAATTTTTGCTCGTATAATTGTGATAGGCGCTTTATATATAGATTAATTAGGTTTATTGAGAAAAAATGAAGAAAGAAAAAAAATAAAAAATAAAGACGTGATAGTATGTATGTATGTATGTATTGAGAAAAAATAAATAACAACAAAAAAAAAATTAAACTAAGCAATAAAATAAACTTATAATAAATTATGCCAAATTAAAAAAATCTCACCTTGTCCAGCAACCATGCCGTTGCAAGAACGCTGCCTGCGTTTCCTCGCTGGATAGCAATGCTGATCCGTTGAGCGAAAAAGCAGCCAGCCCTCTTGTCACCTGCAGCGGCTATCAGTCGCGGGGAGATCTCCTTAAAAAGACTTCTCGCGCCAGGGCCCCATGGTCCAAATGTTTCAACACCAAACGGCACAAATATATAATCTCCACTGAGAGATGAATATTTGCGCCGCTTGGCAGCCTCAACGCCCTCAGCAGCCGCCCCGGCCCTCAAGGCTGACTTCCTGAGATGGGAAAGCGCCAGCGTGACCACACATGTTGCGTCCCACACTAGAGCTCTTCCGCGTTCCCAGGGAATCAGCGACATCCCATCTTGCCTCTTGCCATCATTTCGTGTTACACCCCGAGGTTCCAGGGTGCAGGGAACGTTTACGGTAGCAAGAGCCCTTTTGATATGTCATTTAAAGAGCCGTGGCGAGAAAGTCTACCTGCGCTAAGGTGACAATATAGGCCATGGAGCCCAGACCGATCGACGTCACTGCCGCATGGACAACGATGTGGCGAACATACCGGCGTTCCTAGGCGAAGACCAACTGCCGTACGAAAACTATTATTGTCCACCAGTGTACCAATGTTGAGGGATGGAATGGCATGCAGCCAGTGGCTAGACTCATTGGATGAGACTGCTAGAAGCCGAGCGCGATTGATGTCACTGTGAAAATTTGAGCCAAATCTTTGAAAGTTCTCTCCACTAAAGGGGTATCCCAGCGTGTTTGTTGGTTTAATTCCACTGGAATATCCTCTTCAGGGCAGAGAACTGACCATGACCAGGTTTCCTTTGTTTCAGCTACCAGGTCAATTCTGACATCGTCTTTTTTAAAGATTCTTTTGCATTGTCCTAAGACACTGTGAGCAGAGGAAAGGAAAGCTGGAAGGGCAACACTAGAAATTTTCCTGATGCCTCTGCCACCGTTTTTGATTGGTAGAGTTAATTGGTTCCAAGTGTTATCGTTAAAATGTAAATTTAGAATTGGATAAATAAAAAAAAATAATCTTAGAATTTGACTGTTTTTTTTTTTTGCATTTTTCCTTTAGTATATACTCATAATAGTCTACGTATATGCCGAATATCACCTTTTCAGATCATATGGAAGTAGGTTATCATTTTGATCTTGGATAAGTGAATCCATGATATTTTTCGGTTTTTTTACGTTAATATATCAATTACTGTTTGAGCTACATTATTGAAATTGGGGTTTCAGATAAACTAAAGTATTAAAATGTATGTGCTGCATTTCATGTTTTTAGGGTTAAAAGATTTCGAGTTGTAAAGAGGTCAAAAGTAGCTTGAAATGGTTGGATGGTTGCCGCATCGTCAGTTCCTTTCCCATGCTGCCGCGTGTCTAGATTATTTGCCATTTACATTGAATACTCGATATTGTTTTCAAGATTTTATCACCGGCCACTCTGCAGACATACATCTGAAAATATGTCACTGAACACACGACTTTTACTCAACTGTTATGTTTTTTACTTTATAATAAAGGAGGTGACGCATTGTCTAATTTTTTTTATTTAATCAAACTAAAAATAAACTACTATAAATAACGGAAGTTGTACTGAGTAAGTTTAAATTTTTATATATTTTTTTTTAAGAACTCTTTGGTCCGGCTGGAGTTCGTATCACTTGCGCTTCCGCAAGTTAAGTAACACCGGGCGTAGTCCTCGCTTAGATGAGTGGCCATAATTTATGTGCTTCGGAAGACACGTATAATCCGTCTTTAATCATTGCATGGCAGTCGTTAAGCTATGTGAGACGCTTTTGGGCAGCTTAAAAAATCTAACACCAGTGTTGACCACTAACACACATGAAAAACAATACCTTATGATTTGAAATAACCGCAAAGAGCTATTGCGCCCTAATACAATCGGAAAATTGCAAAGATAAGGTGGATTAGAGCTAGAATTAACGTGCTATCGTGCGTAGCACAGAAGAACTCAAGCTTAGCTGATGCCGACTGAAACCTCGAAATTAATAAAAGTATTACATACCGAAACCTCGTTTTTTCCTCGTGTTTGAGGTTCATATCTACAGATAATACCTAAGTACAAACCAGTAGAACGAAACTCAAGAACCTTCATTATAAGTTTCAAGGCTGTGCGAGTTTGTTTGAAAGCTCAAAGCTATCTAGATAAATAAATCTAACTTTTAGGGTACTTTTTATTTTACTTGAAACTTTTATATTAATCTACGTAATTTTATTTAAAAAATTAGGCAAGTTGTTAGTCACAATCATAAATTCTCCGTCATGGTCACAATGAACGAACTGTCTGTACCATTAAGAAATGGATAATTTTACTTTTATTATTTTTTAAATTTTTATATATGGTAGGTGCAATGTAGGATTTCTTTGTTTCTCTTTACATTTTCTTAGATTCTTACATCGTTATATAAGCTTTTTTTTATTGTGTATTACTTCTGCTTCTTATCGTGTGTGTTAGTGACTAACACTAGAGTCAGAGTTTTTAAACCGCCTTAAATGCCTCTGACATGGTTTTAGGTAAAGACCAATGTCCAAGACAGTGACCGGGACCGACGTCGGGTTAAGGTGCCCTCCGAAGCACGGATCATCTTACTTATCAGACAATCAGGTAATCAGCCTACAATGTCCTAACCAAACTAGGACAACAGCACAAAGTCGTTGCCCCCGCTGGGAATCGAACCAGCGACCTCCGGGTATGAGCCGAACGTTTTAACCACTACACCACGGAGGCAGTTCACCGTGTATTACTCACTAGTCATTTTTTTTTGATGAGGTAGTCTGTTCATGACTGCCTCCGTGGCCCAGTGGTTAAGGCGTCCGCCTTGTAATCAGGAGGTCATGGGTTCGAATCCCACTCGGAAGCACTTTGTGAAAAGTTGTTTCCAGTCTGGTTAGGATATTTCAGGCTTGAATCACCTGATTATCCGAAAATAAAGAGAACTGTGGGTCCCGAGCGCCACTACTACGTTTCATCGTCAAACTACCCAAGGATTGGTACTGATTTACCCTTTGGGTTGCGAAGGTCAGACGGCAGAGTTGCTCTGTGTAAAAAACCAGTAACTTCGTCAAATCTCCTTGGTAAGGTTGCAAACGGCTCTGAAACATTACTGTTGAGGATGCAAAATACGCTCGGATGATAATGATGATGACGAGGTAGATTGTTCAGGGTTGTTGCCCTCTTTAGTGGTTGTCGCCGATGTCCACTACTATGGGCAGGTTGATGGGGTGGCCGGCCGTTTTCTTTCTTGGTAATATTTTACCTCTATATTGAAAACGATAGACATCCATGTCGGTCTAGGAGAAAACAAAAACCTTTAAAAATGTACCAGCTGGTTTTCTTCCCGCGCAGATCGTAAAAGCTAATCGGCGAAAATGCGAATCATGTTAATTGGCGCTGTGGCTAGCAACCCATCACTGTATTGATTACCGACTTTTTCATCTTCTCGCCTACTATCACACTAAAAGTGGCTTTTGAATCTTACGGCCCTGGGCTCTGTCTACTTAGAGCTGCAAGGTAAAAAATGCTCAGTCTGCCCCATTAGGGATAAAGACGTGATAGTATGTTTGATGTATGTAACGATAGATGTAGTTAGATAATTCGAATGTGCAGTGTGGTGACAGCAGAGTAGAATATTATTTGGAAGGACCAGTGGGATAGGTGAGGGGTGGCAAATTCACTTCTCCTCTTCCACGGGTGTCGTCAAAAGTGAATAAAAGAGGTAACACCTTACCATGAGCAACCAGCTCAACTACATCACGGAACTGGTACCGGTAGTAGACAGCGGAGGACAAGTACACACAGCCTGCTTCGACTGTCGAAGAGTATTTGATGTGGTCGATAATTACATCTTGCTGGGGAAGCTAGCCGCCGTAGGTTGCGCTCCCCACTTGCTTAATTTCTTTGCGGATAGGCAAAAAATTAGATTATGCCGGTGGGGTAAACCAGGATAATTTAGATCCTCTCTTGTTCATGGTAATAGTTAATGATCTTGTTAATGTGGTGGTAGATGCATAATGCTTGCTATTTGCGGATGATTTGAAACTGTCACTCTTACAGTCAGAATAGCCGCAGACATTCTCCAGTGCTGGCAACATTCATATATAATGTACTTGTTTTTTGTATTCACGAGAAATGAATAATTTTACCTTAACCTTTGCCTCCTTGGTATTATGGTGGGATATTATAAGCTACGGGTAAGAAAGGAGCTTAGCATAGTGACCTACATTTTTAAATTGATTCATGGTTTAATAAAAAATAAGGAAATGCTGAAGTTCTGCAGTACTGCCTTTTGGAGGTACCTCAAGGGAGGTCCACTTTGGTGAACGAACAAGTCACCGCTGACTTGTTTTCCAGTGTACCTGTGTGAATTTGCAAATGTTGCCATTATAAGTTATGGTGTAAATTGATATAAATGAAACTGATTTTCTATTGGGTACCTGTAAAAATAGAATAAGTAGAGAATTCATAAATAAAATGAAAAATAACAATGCTAAGATGTTATGCCATGTACTGCAGTCACCGATTCTGCGATCATCATTATAAAGGGAGAATTTGCTAATTATTAGAGATGTGCCGATTATGAGTTTGGCCGACTAGCCGATTAGTCGGCTGTGAAGAGGCCGACTACTCGGCCGACTATTCGGCCGAGCCGATCACTGTTTCGGTGATTTCGGTAACGCTTCGTTTACAGCTTATCAGCGCGCAAGTCGCTGTGGCCGCGCCTCTTGCGATCGTGTCGGAACCGGTTTTGTTAACTCTATTATTTCTGTAGCATTGTTTCTTGATTTTTGCTTTCGTAAGTATAGAGCATTGTTTTTGTGTATTTTTAATAACCAATGTTTTTATTTAATGTACCCTATTTACTCTTACATGTTATTATGTACATATTATTGAGAAATACATACATAATAAGAAGCCGGATAGTCGGCGCTCTTTGCCGAATATTCGCTGACTAGTCGCCGACTACAAAAGTGCCCGGCTAGTCGGCTTTACCGACTAGTCGCCTTCTACTCGGCACATCTCTACTAATTATCAACATTTAGATGCCACATAAAGTGGCGATAGTGATAAAATTCTCCTTTTAGTCTTGCAGCGGACTGATACAGGCTTTAAAGAGAAATAAATAAGGGATGACGAGTGCTTAATTTTACAACATTAAAACAAGAATTTGTTTTATTTCCAGATAAACCATATAGTAATTTTTAGTAAAACTATAACTTAACTTTACAAAGCATATCTTTACCTGAAGAATCTATCAGATTTTTCCGCAGAAAATAACATTTCACCGGATTATTGACAATCGCGATACGGCGATGTATTCATTCGTTTATAGGGACGAGCCGTATATGTAACGGTAAGCGGTTTTGCCCCTGCAAATCTTTTTAAATCACCTAAGCCAGTCGTCAAGATCGCATGTCGAAGGAAAAGAAAATACGTTGGAGTATGTGGAAGCTCGCAGCTGTTGGGGTTTAGAGCAACTTCCGAGAAAATCCCAAATGAAAACATGGCGCGTTCGATGTAGGCCACTGTGTCTGGAAGGATATTCAGAGATTCTCCGCACATTATCAATTCAATAAGGATTAAAACTTCGTTTTAAGTTTTAGACATATTCATCTGTGACGTAAAGTGACCTTTGCAATGGAGAAGGGAAGAATATTTTAAAAGAGCCCCAAACTTTTTCTAGTGTTACAGCATTTCAATAAATTCTTATCAGATAATTCCGTCCAGTAAATTAATTATAAAAAATAAAATTATTATTAATTGCAATTTCGTTCACCACTCATATTATAATTAATTGCCTTGACTGAAGAGTTTATAATAAATAAGAGTGTTATTCCTAACAATAAAAAAGATGAAAGTCTTTTTTTCATCCCTTCCCCATTGCTTGCAGGATTTTTTGTTATTGTTTTTGTTATAATTATAGTACATTATGATGTCTGTAAATTATACTTAATTATTTTCGTAAGTGTAAGTGGCCAAGAATAGTGGCCAGATTTTTCTAGCTGTCTATACATTCATATGACCTAGTTTGAGGACCAAGTACATTGATGACAGCCGGAAAAAGTGGCATGGAGGTGGATGTAAATAGTCCAACGCTTATATTTATTTACGCTTTTTTATACGGTTACGCTTATTTTATGATTTTACTCAATAGTATAAATAATAAAAAAATAAAACGGATAGAGAGACAAATTTCACAGATTGAGCTAGCCCCAAAGTAAGATTGAACTTGTGTTTTGGGATGCTAATGCTAACTGATTGATGACTAATAATAATTTTGTTATAAATTCATACCTATAAATTTTGTACGATTTTGTGATAAACAAGCAAAACTCAAAAAAAAAAAATTGAGAGGTGTCAAGGGACACCCGGATGGAACGAAGTTCCCTGGCTTGCTTTCTATGAGAGAGAGAGAGAGAGCGTACAGAGAAACACGCGCACGCCGCACGGCTTACAACTATAGCAAAAAGTGTCGTTACAATTTTTGGTCTTAATTTTTTCCGTCTAGCCCCCTTTCGCAACGCGCGATAAGGAACTTCGTTCCAAAATTAAGATGGCTTTTTCTTACTTACCCTGGCTGTGGATCGAACCCAGAACCTTCAAGTGACGGACTTGCGTAACGGTACGGAGGTCGTCGAATAATATGCCTAATGGACCTATTATACGTACATAGTACATACCCTACTGAACCAAATATCTCTAAATTCCAAATTATAACACTTTACCAACTCAATGAGGATTAAAACTTCATTGGAAGGTTCGAAACTTTCCAGTAAACAAGGTTTATCCCTTTTAATTACGCATATTTACATGACAAAGACATCCGTTCCGTTCAGACGTATCAGATTAAAAAGAGACGTAGGGTTGGCTTTGCTAATACTTAGTACGTTTAATACGTCAGCTTTTCAAATATGTCTATTCTGATTAGCATAATAAAAATATATAGGTACTCTACTTGGGTAAGTCATTCTCATTTATTATGCAAAGTACATTTCTGACATGTACAGTATAGGGTTCCGTAGTTGTGAATGTCGACTTTGAGTTCACGCCACTAAAACGTATAAAAATCAATTTTCTATAATATTTGTAATAAATTTTCTTTTTCCGAGAAGGTATATTTCATAAGTTGGTTGACTATAACTTATTAATTTATAACTCTAACAAAAAATTGCATTAAAAACCAAGTATTTTTGAAACGGATCCTTAAATCGAAAACAAGTGTACGTATGCTCACAAAATTTTTGAGAGTAAAAATACAAGTATTGGATTGGCAAAACAGATTTTTCATGATGTTATTTTACCAGTTTGTCGGCATAATTATTATCTTACCTACATCTGTGTAGAAACGCGGATGGACAGAGAGACAGGCAGATATGGCGAAACTATAAGGGTGTCTCGTTTACTATCGAAAGACGAGAAATAGAACCACATGAAAGACTTTTACGATCTATGCTAATATAAAAAGTAGCGAATACATTCTATGATTTTTAGGATTTCGTATATTTAAATAATTGGCAAAGTGCGTGTCGGGCCACGCGCAGTGTAGGGTTCCGTAGTTCCGAATGCCAACTTTGAGTTTATGTCACTAAAAACGTTTAAAAACTAATTATCTATTGAATTTGTATGAAATTTCTTTTTCCGAGTACATTTTATAAGTTGATCGCCTATAACGTTTTAATTAGTATACCCTACTTAGCTCTGATAGTTTTCCTTTAAATAACATTATATATACTATAGCTGTGAATTTTTTCACGTGGCCATATATAACCGTTTAGCAGATAGAGGGGGGGACACTTGCCTCCAACAAAAATTTTCACTTTAAACCCAAATATTTCAGAAACGGATCCCTAAATCCAAAAATGGTGTTAACAAGCTCACAATGTTTTTGACCTATTCAACGACAACCCACACAATGTGTTTGTCAAGAAAAAAAATATTGACTACCTCTTTACTTGTATGGCAGCTAACCTAAAAAAATATTTTTCCAGATTTTATTTTACGACTTTTTTGCCATGATTAATATACATATCCATGCCAAATTACAGCTTTCTAGCACTTGTAGTTTCTGAGTAGGACCGCGGACGGACAGACAGACAGACAGACATGGCGAAACTATAAGGGTTCCTAGTTTACTACGGAACCCTAAAAATGAACACTTACCCTGTATTTCCCAATCGTTAAGGAGTTTGAAAAGGCTTTTAATATACGAGTAACTAACTAACATAGGTTACTCTGATGATGACTTGTTGTTTAACACCCTCGCACACTTGATCCCTTCCAGCAAATACAAAGTTTCTAACACGAGTAGTTACGTTGTAAGTTTTGAAAGGATTTTCTAGGAACAGAAGTATAATGAGCTCTTATTTTAGTATTTTTAGTGGGTACGAATAGAATGACAGCTAAACATGAATAAAAAATCCGGTCAAAGTTCCGTACCAATAACTATAAAAATATCACGTTTGTTTTATGGGAGCCGCACTTAAATATTTATTTTATTCAAGTTTTAGTATTTGTTGTTATAGCGGCAACAGAAATACATCATCTGTGAAAATGTCAACAGAGAATCGAACCGGAAACCTCTGGGTGGCGGACAAGCATGTTGACCACTACACCACGGAGGAGATCGAGAAGGAGGTATTATAATAGTTTATAGATTTTGTATTTACCAACAGTTATTATTTTTTTAATTTATGGCACCTGTAGATATCTTAATGTTTTAATCCCTTTATACCTAAATGTAAGGTATACTAGTCGACTAATTTACTTTCTGCTACGGAGCGCAATACTATTTCCAACGAAGAAACCGAGTAAGTAAAAGCTGTAATGAAAATAGAAAAAAGACCGTTTAACACATACGCCTTTAAATTAAAACGCTTTTAATTTAAAACTCTGTATCGAGGTCTATTCTTTAAAATGTTGGAATGGATGTCGCGAGTGCCTCTTGTAACAAACGGTGTTATCAAATCAGTGCACCCAAGTTAAAGTGCCGGTGAAATAGAAGGGGGCACTTATTGCCCCGGTCGACCCACTGACCCCCTCTCCCCTCCCCCAAACCCCCTCTGACACCCACAGGGGTGACAACTTAAAAAAAGATTTGAATAGAGGAAACAATTTAGAATTTAAACTTTGCGAAACGTTGTATGTTTTATTCATCTTGTTTTAGGGACGAAAATTAGAACAGTTTGTTAATTAAACTTTTGTTTTAGCAACCAATTAGATGCTGTTCTTTATGTGTTTATAGAACCGGGACTTAATAAGGTTCTGTTATACAAACTTTGTATGAAGGATTAAGTAAGTGCCTAAAGTAAGTTTAGAAAGTAATCAATGTTACCATATTGGATATGAAGAATTATATCAATCTAGTTTCGTCCCGCGGTATTACCCGCGTTTGAAGTCAATGTATTAATCCAGGGTGTCAGCTTCCTGCATACCAAATTTTATCAAAATTGGCCCAGCCGTATGCGCGTGAAGATGTAACAAACATTCACACACACATACTCAAAAACTTTCGCCTATAGAATATTGGTGTGATTGGTTTAAAATTGTTACCGTTACTTCCTAATCAAATTTATTAATCTACTGGCCGCGGGCTTTGCTCTCTGTAGGAATTTATAGATAAAGAGAACTAACTATATCCATACCAAATTTTATCCAAATCGGTTCAGTAGTTGAAGCATGAAGAGATAACAAACAAATAAACTAACTCACTTTCGCATTTATCATAATTAGTTAAGATTAAGATAAGATAGATTTGATAAAATCCCACTACCCAAAGGTTGACTTGAAGAGATTGCTATGCGATAAGTCCGCCTTTGCATCATAATTCTGTCTTATTATTTTTTTGTGTTTTGTATTTCCTTTTGTTTATGGTGCAATAAAGAGTATTTGTATTGTATTGTATCTATTGTATTGTAAAATATTTATAACCGTAGCTGTAGACCTTTCGATCCCCATGTCTCCACAAATTAGATGAAAAAAAAAACTGAATTGCCAAAAACCTTTGCACCATAACTTGCCTAACATTTAAAATTATCCTCAACGTATACCCTAAGACAATATCGCCATGCATCCACCATTACGCCATGACAGTTGCTATTTATTACGTCACTTTACCCTACAAGGTGTCGTGTAAATAAACTTAACTGCTCTCGCGCGTGCTAAGGAGTCATTGTCATCTGTCACCTGCGTCCCTACACTGTTTGATGTTTATGAAGTACATTTTACGACGCGTTATTTCGATGTAAGTTGTAAGTACAACTTTTGACGGAAATGGTATTTATTATTTTTGGTACATATCTAAAAACTTTTGGTACATATCTAAAAAGTTAATTAATCTTGAGAAAGCTATCATTGGTGCTAATAGGATTTAAGTTTAAAAATAGATCGTGGATGAAGTCATTTGTCATCTGTCACCTGCGTCCCTACACTGTTTGATGTTTATGAAGTACATTTTACGACGCGTTATTTGATGTAAGTACAACTTTAGTCGGAAATGGTATTTATACTTTTGGTACATACACATCTAAAAAGTGAATTCATCTTTAGAAAGCTATCATTGGTGCTAACAGGATTTAAGTTTAAAATAGATCGTGGATGAAGTCATTTGTTATCTGTCACCTATGTCCCTACATTGTTTGATGTTCTACGTTATTTTGATGTATGGACAGCTTTAGTCGGAAATGGTATTTACACTTTTGGTACATATCAAAAAGTTATTAGTCAAAAAATATTTAAAGCTAACAGTTGTGCTAACAAAATATACGTTTAGAAATAGATCATGGATGAAGTCATTTGTCATCTGTCACCTATGTCCCTACATTGTTTGATGTATATAAAGTAATTAAAGTTACTT
The DNA here is from genome assembly GCA_963555685.1 of Acrobasis consociella. Lineage (NCBI taxonomy): Eukaryota > Metazoa > Arthropoda > Insecta > Lepidoptera > Pyralidae > Acrobasis > Acrobasis consociella. The sequence goes on from OY743120.1 coordinate 11,154,385, forward strand.
GTCAAAAAAGTCTTTAGAAAGCTAACATTGGTGCTAACAAGATATACGTTTAGAAATAGATCGTGGATGAATTCATTTGTCATCTGTCACCTATGTCCCTACATTGTTTGATATATATGAAGTAATTATACCTACAACGCGTTATTTTGATGTATAACGTTGGTAGGAAATTGTATTTGTATTTTCTTTTAGGCCTATATGGAACCTTGTCAAAAAAAGAACATTAAGGATTGTTATCTGATAATTAAATAAATAAATGTGTAGGGACAAATTACACTGATTGAGCTAGACCCGAAGTAAGTTCCGAGACTTGTGTTATGGGATAATAACTCAACGATATTATATTTTATAATAAATACATATATAGATAAACATCTAAGACACAGGACAATTTGAAAAAGACCATTTTCCAACTTGCCTTCACCGGGAATTGAACCCGGACCCTCTGGGTGACCACTACGCCACTGAGGTCGTCAAGTGTAGAAGCTGAATTGAATAGTAGCAAACCTGAGAATTATAAAATACTCGATGGGCTAGTAACCGGTGGCTATTTCAGATTCCTGTTTAACTTAATCTAGCACAGTTTTGTTAAGCGTGGGCTTTTGAGTCTTGCAACTCTTGCATCTCTTAGCACGGGAGAAGTTGATTGAGGAATTACTAAAATAAAATAAAATAGCTACTCTCTAACTCAAAAACCTCATAATTTGACAAAACTGGGACTATTAAAAGGTAGTAGTGCGTTCTATAAAAAATATATGTAAATATGTATCATTTTCCAGCAGTCGTGAAAAAGTAAAGTGTTCCACCTTGAATATATTCGGCTTTCGCATCACGTGAAAATTCGCAAGATCCACTGAACTGGTGACACAAAATGGAGTACGCACTATGTCAAAGTAAAGTACACTATTTCTGTATGTAAATTCTATAAAAGGGTGTTCCCATAAAATTCGGGGCGCGATAGCCTCGCTCCAGCGCAATCATAAAGTAGGGCCTCACTAAATCATGCAATAAATTATCAGGCATGAAATATTCAAAGCGGCAAGACATACGGAGCTCAGAGAAGAAATTGCGATTTTTGAAGAAATTCCAGTGTGTAGGTAGTGTTGTTTGTTTTTTTCAAGCTTTTTATTTTGTGTGTAAAACAACTGTGGAAAAAATTTCACTCTGTGTATTATTTCAGATTGGTTTAAAAAATTAAATTAGACAACAATGCAATACTAACCGACATAACCTGATGAGACCGACCGATTCGTTTCCGTCTTCCGCCTCTTTCGGCCAACAATTATATTTTTGTTTTCTGCCAAATACCAGCTAAAGCTTCGGCTATATCTAAAATCAGAAATTCGTGAATTATCAAGCGTCAGGCAGCCTCATTCGCATCGTTTTCAACTAAATTTACAAAAGTTCGTGAAATATACAGGTTGATAAATTTATGAAAAACGAAGATATGGCGTATTTAAATTTCGCGTCACGTCAAGATTGGCTACGATTTTTAACCAACGGTAACGTAAATCATCCCCATTCCGAATCTTCGAAGCGCATTATCTTCGATAATTTTGACTAATCTGGTTGACGGACTACATAAAATAAATTTTTATTTATTTATTTAATAATTTTGTCCCAGTTTAATTTTTGACCCAGTACACATTCCTATTCTATAACAAATACAAAATTAAACGCGATAAGGGTTGTATTTTAATTAAGCCTTAGTTTGATCATCCAGAACGCTCGCCCGCGAACGTAAGTGGATAAGCCCATTTCCGCTGCCTTATCTCCGATAACACCATTTCGTGAAGAATACCTCCATAATAGCGGCCTTTACGGAGAATGGACTAACGAATAAAGTCAATCTCCCGGGCGTAAATCTTTCCAGCACTCATAACTCAAGTTTATAGAGTTGCGAGACTTTCAACGTTAAGAACTTTGGGTATTAATGCCTCTATATAATTCACCGAAGCTTCTTCGCGACCAGCTGTTTATTTATTTACGTATTTTGTGACATGCCACCGACTTCGTTTTTATTCTCAGAGTCTTAATGGTAAAAATATTCTAGGTATTCTCTTTCTTATTAGTTGTTAATCTCTTTTTGTCTTAACATAATCATCACCATAACATTATAAATTTTTCATTAGCTTTTCTAGCACTATCTTCCCTTTTACATAATATATACTTTTTTACATAATATATATATTTTTTTAATTTTTTAAGGAATACTGAATACTTATATATATATTTTTTTGTTTTGAATTTGTTAATGTTTAATTCTATTTTTATAACGAAAACTAACTAGGCGTCAAGCTATGTCACTACCTTTTATTGAATTACTTTTAAATCTGACTACACACTAACACACAAGACAAAAAACAAAAAACTGCATAACTCCTGCAATTTTGTCCTGAAAACCAATAAAAACAAAAGCATATCGCGATGTATTGATAAATGAACGCAAAGCAAATAAACCCATTCATCTCGAGCGTCATAATGGAAATCCGTTCAGAGCATATTTTATATAGTTATTTATATATTTTCGACAGAATGGGGTCAGGGTGTCAACCGTTCCATTAGCTGCCATATCAAATACACCCATATTAGTAGATAAAACATTACTGAGTAAACTTCGTCAAAAGGGCAGCTAAATCTTTTGTGTGGGCTTGTTCATAATGACAGTTTACGTGCCTGTTTTTGTTTTGTTTTTTGTTTGTGGTAATGAGTTTATTTTGTATATTCATATTATGATACCGTATCTTAATTGATTTATTTAAATTTGAACGGAGGTTCAATCTATAATAGTAGTTCTGAATCTGACATTGCATAATATTTTAAGTAACTTTAAACGCTATTAGGTGCGTCCCAAACTTTTTAATGCAAATTTTTTTTTTGGACACACTAGCTAGTAGGTTTATTACAGATTAACACATTGTTGGGCAGACTACGACGAACATCATTTGTTATTTCTATTATTTCTTAGTACCCAGCAAGGTGTTAAGTATATAGGTTAGGTACAAACCGAAGGCAGTAACAGAAAATTCTCAAATCACAGAAATTGCCATCGGGTCCGAAGACGATGACAGATGCTAAATATGTAGACATCTAATATTTATCAGCGCCAGAAGTATAAACAACGTGTAAGTGACATACCCGTAATAAATCAAACCACGGGCTAAACTAGATCACTATAGTACTAAATACTATAGTAGTAAATACAAAAAATTCGACATTTCTATACATATTGTCCGAGCGACTGGTCGCTTTTATATAGAAATGCTAACTTTGTTTTGTTTTTGACTATTATTTGTATTTATTGTACTATTTATTACGGGTATGTCCTTTCCACATGGTATATCTACGACTTACGTCTTCTCCTGAACGTGAAATCATTTTAAATTTCAAATACATATCTAGTGATATGAAGTTGCCCTAATACTTACGTTTCCTTTCTCAAAGCCGAGTCGCCATTAGCTGTACAAACAGGGCCCGAATTTCGGTGACACCTGCGACTCCACATTAAAATGAAGCGTTTTTCCCTTCCTTCAGTTTACGTGTATCCAGTTTCGGAAGTTGTGTTTTATGACGTAATGGATATACATACATCCAGTTTTTTTGGTAAACTACCTGTAACTAAGGGTGATTTTCACGTTTTCGGTATGTATCCTACCCTATACTTCCCTATCCTAACGACCTCCGTGGCGTAGTGGTCAACATGCTAGTCCGCCACCCAGAGGTTCCGGGTTCGATCCCCGGCCAGGGCAAGTTGGAAAATTGCCTTTTTCAAATTGTCCTGGGTCTTTGATGTGTATCTATATATGTATTTGTTATAAAATATATTATCGTTCAGTTAGTATCCCATAACACAAGTCTAGAAAATTACTTTGGGGCTAGCTCAATCAGTGTAATTTGTCCCTATATATTTATTTATTTATTTATCCTATCCTACTAATCCTAGGTACTAATATTATAAATGCAAAAGTGAATTTGTATATTTCATATTCTACGAGAGGCCTATGTCCAGCAGTGGACGTTATACGGCTGAAATGATGATACTCTACGAGTATTTTTTCGTGTGTGTAATAGGCGAACACTGTTATTAGATTTTTCTAGCTGCCAAAGGCATTCTGATACCTGACGACTGTGATACAATGATGACAGCCAGAACAACGGCATTACGTACATTCCGAAACACGAGCAGAATAGAAGCACGGATAGCCTCTATAAATTATTATGCCATTTGTGGTCACCCATCCAAGTGCGGACCACGCCCGGGGTCACCTAACTTGCGAGAGCGATAGTGTAATGCATCCTCCCAACGGACCACCGAGCTCCTCAAACTACAAGTACCAACATGATAAAAATCGAACCCAAGACCGAGATCGATAATGTTTCTCAGGCACGTACGCTCCATTAAGCCCCAGAAGTCATCAAAACTACTAATTTTCTGTAGAACTATAATTTACATGGTAGAAATTCCGACTAAGCCGAAGTTATGTCGGTTCCCCAGATTCACCAAATCAATTGATTCCAATGTCGACATCTCCTCCCTTTCTATTCAAACATCTTCCGTTTCACTCACACTCTTAAGCAATTTGCTCGCCATTGTTATTCAAATCGTAAATTAATAATTCATTCACGTCATTTTCAGACTTTTGAATTATCTCGCGTTATATGGCTGGAAATTAAATATGTAAACAGATTTTTGAGTAATAATTGAATTATTCAATGAATGAGAATTATTTTCGAAGAGGAATAATTTCTAAAGACAAATTATCCGGAAATATATCTCATAATTCTTCGAACTTAGAATGCTTACTGTCAACACATTTATTTCAGCCACATAACGTCCACTGCTGTACATAGGCCTCTCCCTTACCTATGTTAACATTCTAAACTATGATAAACAAATAGGTACGCCCTGCTCCGATACTTGAATAGGTGCTATTCCAAATATCCAAATTGCTAGCGAGAATATTGGAGTATTTGGCAAATCGGAGTGTTGAGTCTCTACGAGTAAATACGATTATGTATCTACCCATTAGAAAACAAGCAAATGCTACTTAACTTACACATTTTTACAGCTAGATGCCACATTCTTCTTTATCTTTTAAGTCTAATCTGTCCACTGCAGGATATATGTTTCGATGCATGCACTTTTTGTCGATGTTGCCGCTATGCCGCCTTTCTCTTCAATAGTAAACCGGCTGCTTTGACGTTGTCATCTCTCCATGGTGTCACTGGCTTAGCATGCCCCCTCCGGCCCATTCACTGTCACCAGTTTATTTTTTGTTGGCTCCATTTTCCGTTCTCTACGACTAATAAAACCTACCTTTACATACATACATACATATTATCATGTTTCCCACAGGAGTAGGCAAAGACTATGGACCTCCACATGCTATGATCCTAACAGATCTCTTTCGCTTCATCTTTACTCATCACTCTATTCATGCTTGCCCGCCGGTTACGGGTACTTCTGATATTTCGCTTTATCTTCACTAATCACTCTCTTCATGCATGCCCGCCGATTAAGGGTACTTTGGATCTTTCGCTTCATCTACACTCACCACTCTCTTCGTGCATACCTGCCGGTTACGGGTACTTATGTCCTCTCCTTTTAGTCATTTTTACTTCGATAATAAATATAAATAAATAAATATATAGGGACAAATTACACTGATTGAGCTAGCCCCAAAGTAAGTTTGAGACTTGTGTTATGGGATACTAGCTCAACGATACTATATTTTATAATAAATACATATGTAGATTAACATCCAAGACTCAGGAAAAATTGTAAAAGGCCATTTTCCAACTTGCCCTGACCGGGGATCGAACCCGGGACCTCTGGGTGGCGGACTAGCATGGTGACCACTACGCCACGGAGGTCGTCGAATGTGATTCGACCACCTTTTTTCGATTCGATTGATGTGGCTATTGTTTTAGCTATGTTGGCAACTTTTGTCTGCTTTGGTATGTCCGTGTTCCGGATACCATACCCAGTGGTATATTTAATGGGCCCAGCTTAGTTTGTTGTCTATTTGTCCATTATGGTCTATTCAAAATTAACAAAAATCCAATCAAACGATACGATAAACGAGGTAAAGGTTTTGAAAATTACTTTCTTTTAGCAAATGGTAGTTTATAATGAATTTTATCTAATTACATAATATTTGAATTCCACATTTCTTTATTATGTTACCTACAAAATTTAATATAGCTACTGGAAAGACAAAAATATACAATTCTTTATAAAAAATATTTATCATACGTATTTTTAGTACCATATTGTATAGGCCAGTCGGAAGACGAGTGACGGTGTTCTAAACTTATATTATTTAGAATCAAAAAGAAATCATCAAGAAAAGCTTTGAAAATATTTGAATACTATTTCCCTGCACCATTCCTACCCTAATGCCTTATACTCGTCTTCCCTTCTACGTTGAGGTGCATTTTATTCAAAGACACGTAGTATAAAGTACTTATGCTCTCCGAATTTTCTTGCCGAATTTTGTTGAGAACTCCCAACTGTATAAAGAGATGGCCACCAACCGGATCTTGTCAAAGAAATTAATGAAGAAACTTTGGACAGAGTTTCGTTGGTATTCTAATTGGAGACTATTACATGACTGTTGCAATTATAATATGAGTAGGGACTTAGTTTATGGTAAACAGTATGAAGTAGTGATTCCAAAATATTATTTACAATTCTCAAGCAGAGATGAAACATTACTTTTTAATTTTAAATAGTACATAAATAAATCATGAGTTTACCGAAGTATGATTACCTACTTTTCTGAAAAGTTTCATTTCGGAATAATACCTAGGCATAATAAAACGAGGTAAGTATAAAACTTATCAAAGATGTTTTTTGGTATCTTAATTCCGTATAGAAAAGTTTGTACTACACAACGTGAAGCCCTAAAAAATTGAACTTTTTTATAAGCAGCGTAATACTTTACAATTTTTAAAGAGATTTTTTTTGTTTTTATCATGAAAATAAATATTGGACTCAGTTATGCATAATAGATACATATTTATTTTTGCTGGATAAACCTAATAATTTATGAAATATCTTATTATAACTTTAATTAATTATTATAATCTACCATCTATCTTTAACGTTTAAATTCAGTAATAGTAATAAATTACAATAACAATAAAGGCGACAGATTATGAGCGAGTGTATGTGTATTAATTACGCGTCAACGGCTTTACCAATTGTGATAAAATTTGGTATGCAGGAAGCTGACACAATGGATTAACAAATAGGCTTTTTCGCGGGAAACACCGCGGGGCGCAGCTAGTAAATAAATAAATATAAGGGTATTTAATATAAATTACACTGATTGAGCAAGCCCCAAAGTAAGTTCGAGACTAATGTTATAGGGTACTAACTCAACGATACTATATTTTATAACAAATACATATGATAGTGTTGCCAGCTGCGTCTTGATGTTGCTATCCGTGTCACGGTGTTGCAAGTGTAAGCGGCCTTACAGAAACTTTTTCATTTAAAAGAAAATCGAGGTAAAACCTGATCGATCACCATTCGCAATATCAAGTTACACGCGTAACGTAATATCTTTTAAAGAGCTCCAAGATACCCGAAAACGGTCAGCTGATAATGTTCGGGGGAAACATTTTTCATCCATTTCCCGCCCTTACTACCTCCAGTTGGAAGTTCATGAATATTTCAACCCAGATCAATTATTAAAATGATTTACTGCTCCCCGACCCGTCGTATACGCACATGAAAATGTGTACGAAGGTTTTATTTCGTAGAATAAAGAAATGCGAGATTTTTTCGCACCTTCGATCCTCAAGTCGTTATTCACCAAGAAACACATATTTGAGACATTTATTAAATCATGTGAAAAATAAGATGAATCTATTTTGGAGGACTTGAGCGCCAAAGAATTTTAAGGTCTCGGGACATATATCCATACAAACATACAATACTAATTGCTACTTGTAAACATACAAGATTTTCTTTAAATGGTTTGAAAGGTACAAATTAGCAAAAACAATAAAAAAATGGAAAGAGAACGAACATCGGTATCTTCCGTACTAAAGACTTTATACCATTTTCGTGATCACAATTCCACCTGCCCATTATTATGGTTATAAGCAAATCTTTTTTATATTGAGCGGCCTTTATCCAGCAATTAACTGTGTTACTGGTAACAAAGAAGTTTATTTAAAAGACTCATTAATTATGCACATTACACTCGTATTAATTTAACGATTCAAGAATAAAATAAAATTAGCTAGAGAAATTAAAAATATTTTCCTCTTACACCTACACACGCCCTAACAATTTCCCGGGAGGCGCCAAGAAACTACATGATTAAAATTCCAACCTCGAATATCATGAGAAGTGGGTTTCCCTGTTTTTTACGACATCGCCTTTTGAACACTGCTGTTTTTGACGTATTCCTTTATTTCATGTGAATTGTAAGGATTTGTTTGGTTTCAGGTACTTATTGTGGGGAATTAACTGCGGCATTTTGGTTTGTATGGCGGAATGTTTTAATTTTATTTCTTCTGTAGCATTTATTCCTTTTGTGTTAAAGTTGCCAACACTCGTGTCACATTTTTGAAGCTGCCTTAAATTAAGGGATTGCAGTCCATAGAAAAATTACTCTTAAAGACAATGACAGCCAAGACTTACCTACTAAAGCACGAATATAGAAGGATAGCGCCGAAAATACTAAGTTGTCGGATTTTTGAATCTTAAAACTGTATTAATGAGATAAACAAAAATATAAATACAAAAAAATCCTGTACAAAATTGTCATAAAAAAAAACTTGTTCTATAATATTTCAAATGTGAAAGTGATTTTGTATATTTGTCTGTTTGTTTTCGCTTCAACCACTGAACCTATTTAGATGAAATTTAATATGGATATAGTATGATACCCAGAGAAGGACAAAGGATTTTTATCCCGAAATTCCCACGGGGAACGAATCCCACGGGCACAGATAGAAATCATATGAATATCAAAACAAAACCTCACAATTTTCTATCATTTCAATTTTCCATTGAAAAGAAAACAAAATAGATGGAAGTTTTTAATGTACCTGTTTTCATTGTCGTTTCATGAGCCCGTTCTGTTCTGCATGGTATGGTATTGAGTTGAAACTTGTAATTATTTAGTCGTTAACGTGTAGAAACACCTGTTTTTATCGGAAAGTGAACTAAACTTGACGGCCGGTGAAAAATTAAACTTTTGATCATTAGCGAGCAAGTTTAGTAAAAAATACACAAGTTGAACAAACTTGCCTAATTACTTATTCGTAATTAGTTATTATATTAAAGTTCTGCGGTATAAAACATCACAAAGCGATAAGCAAGCGCTTTGTGATGTTAAGAAACTCTAGGCGAAGTTCGCTTTTGGATGAGTAACCGAAATAAAATAATGCTGAGTTCCTCTGTGCTTTTTTTGTCCGTTTGACACTTTATATGGTCTTAGGTTAGACCTGGCCGTCATAATTAGATGACAGTCGCGGAGCTGTTTTAGCGGTTTCAGAGGCAACTTGAAAAATTTTACACTAGTGTTAGCCAACACAACAATAAGAATGTTACTACTATTTCATACTGAAAACGACTTTTTTATATCGAAATCTTCAAAGTCATAGAGTACCAAGATGCCCACTTAAAAATCACGTCGTAAGTACCTCCAAAGCTATTATCTTCCACATCTTCGGAAGGATTTTTTATTGCATTCTTGCTCGATCCATTGGCATGCTAATATCGCTCTGACGTCACGCCATTCGTTTACCTGCGGCGAGCCGAAAGCAATTTGCAAGCGAAATGTTATCGAACACGCTGATACACGTAAACAACTACTTTTCCACGGTTTTATCATATTTAAAGTTGTAGTGAGCTGTTAGGTTTTAAAATACTTACTAATATTATAAATGCGAAAATGAGTTTGTTTGTTTGTTTGGTACCTCTTCACATTTCAACTACTGAACCGATATGGATAAAATTTGGTATGGATATAGTTTAAGACTCGGCAAAGGACATAGGCTACTCTATATCCCGAAATTCTCACAAGAAGCGAAATCCGCGGGCACAGCTAATATTGTATTAAAAAGCTACTATTGTAGCAGTTAATTTAAAACATCTTACAACTATCTATTTTAACCGTACTTTGAAAGAAGACTGTTAAATAAGTGCTAACGATATGATTAGTAGGTCTACACTATACCTTTACTACCTACATGCACATCATCACCCTTAACCTTTTTTCCTAAGGGGGTCTAGATACCGCGCTGTTACCTCTCAATACAGGGCCTTTTTACACACATAAAGTAACTAATGTAGATTCTTGACATAAATTATAATGGATTAATTATTAAATACACCCGAAAAAAATAAAATGCTTACGAAAGAGAAAACTTACTTTTATTTGCACAAACTACTATTTTTTATAAAAAAAATATATTATTTATCTGATTTTATCATAAAAATAATATTTTGATGGTGTAAAATCACAAAAATTTAATCATCGAAAATCCCGTAATGCAACGTTACATTTAAGGGTTAAGCCTTTGTCGATTTTTATCGAGAAATGAAACGATGTCGATAAAATTTAATTCGATAAATTAATATATAAATAATAAATATATAGGGACAAATTACACTGATTGAGCTAGCCCCAAAGTAAGTTTGAGACTGTGTTATGGGATATTAACTCAACGAGACTATATTTTATAACAAATACATATATAGATAAACATCCAAGACCCAGGATAATTTGAAGAAGGCCATTTTCCAACTTGCCCTGACCGGGAATCGAACCTGGGACCTCTGGGTGGCGGACTTGCATGGTGACCACTACGCCACGGAGGTCGTCAATAAGTTTCAATAAAATTTTCTATAAGTTTGTGCTTTTTTCATATGTATTTTGTATGTTAAATTTTGTTGATCTCAGTTACACTTTTCTGAATTCTTTCAAAAGGTGACAAACAAAATATTGCTAACTGAATACGCAGAGTTATTTTGTACGTAATTTTTTATCACTCTGACAGATAGAGCAACTCTTCTAGTTTTCTATTCAGGCATTAAAACATTTGTACATAGAAATAGAGAAAAAGAAATAAAATTTGTCTTTGTGACATAAACTATAAATGCCACCAGAATGGAATAGGAGTTTTGAATAATAAATCATTTAAATATAATAGTTAACGGTCAGAGTACTGCTAATGTACCTGTAAAATATATTGACTACTTGAATAAATGTACGATAAAAGTGAAGTATGAAGATGAATGGAAAAGTACAGTTACAAAATATGAAACAAAAATCATATAAGTAAGTAAACATCAACAATCTCAAAACACTGAGATCTACTGCAAATTGACACTGAATACAGAAAATGCTCACTCAAATATTCAAAATTTGGTTACCACAAAGTAATGACACAGGTCAAAGACAGCAAAATAAGACCTGGGACAACCCAGGTCCCTAGATTCAAAATACAAAAATTATTGACATTTATTAAGAAAGAATGTCGCACGGATACCAGTCACCAACATATATAAAATAATCATATGCCTGACCAAGTAAACTGTCTAGCATAATTTAGCTCGCACGATTACAAACCCTCGCATTTACCTGTGTATTCAGGCAGCGATTGTGCCTACTCCCTCGTCCGTGCACGATAAGCTGAATAGACTGGACACTATTCATGTATATCATTGAGTGGCCCTAACTGAGCAGAAAACGACCGAAGTCGCTTTCAATGTGTCTCGTACTTACCGTGTGTTATTTTCATAGATTCGATTGATAAAATCTCTTTTTTCTCCGTCGTCGATCTTTTGTGTTGGTCCATAGTCCATTTTTGTTTTGAATTCCATAATTATTATTATGGGAACGGACATCTATGCATTTGTTTGAAGGACTCTTTTGAAAGTTTATTACTTTTACAACGTGGAAGAATATACCCGTAACAATTTGACATATCTGTAATAATTTGAATCACGGGCTATACTAGATCAATATAGTATAATAAAAAGAAAATAAATGGCAAAGATTACAAAAAAGAATTGAACTTACCTTGTACGAAAGTGTCACTGCTTACCCGTGGTACTACCAGTAGTCCTATGTGCAGACGCCCGGGCAATTTGTATGGGAATATCAAATTTTTGGTTTGTTTTATGATTGTTATTTTATTATAATGATCTAGTATAGCCTGTGGTTCAAATTATTACAGGAATGTCCCTTCCACGTTCTATGAAAAATTAAAAAATTTCAGGCCAAATTGTCCTCCAAACGATACAATCTTTATACATTTATTTCTTTTTGTGTATTTATAAGAGTTATCCGACTGTCCATGTTACTTGGAGCGTGTAGAGAGATAACATTTTTGAAAAGATGAAATATTCGCGGACGGCGCGGCGGTCAATGTAGCCAGACGCGAGGAAGAAAGGGGACCTTTATAAAATATCAGCCATGCTGACGTTTGTGTATCCCTTTTCATGCGTGAGAGATGCGTCGAGGATGGCCGTTTATATCACGGAAAACGGATGAAAAACAACGTCCAGTTTTATAAGGTTTCACGAGGAAAAAACAGGGTCTATTAAAGCTTTAGTCCCGGATATGTATGATTTAATGTTAATTTTAAACGTATGAATATCATTATACGTAATATTCCAGTTGGTACCTATGCTCTTTATACGTACACTAAAAATAAGATATATCTTCGATTAAATAGTAAAGGTCAAACAGGCATTGTGTTAATTTTTCCTAGAGAAATTATTTTAGGAAAAATCAAAATCTATCATACAAATAACTTCGATCAATTTTACAGGGGTTCAAAACAAATTTTTAACCCAAAAATTTATAACCATTTAGCAGATAGAGGGGGAAGAACTCTCGACTGTAACAAAAATTTACTATAAAACGAAAGATTTCAGAAATAGATCCATAAATTAAAAAATCGTGTTCACAAGCTCAAAATAATTTTAAAAGACCTATTTAACGATACCCCGAACGATGGGTTAATAGAGATTAAATAAATACTCCCACTTGTATGGGAGCTAGCTAAAGTAAAAAAGATTTTTGTGAAAATTTTATTTTACCATTTCTTCCGCATGATTAATATACACATGCCAGTTTACTGCTTTCTAGTAATTATAGTCTCTGAGTAAAACCGCGGACGGACAGACAGACAGACATGGTGAAACTATAAGCTTCCTTGTTTACTCCGGGACCCTAAAAAGGCAAGGAAAAAATAACGATTTAGAAGTCTCTCATACTGATGGTCAAAAATGATATAACACACTATATTCTATTTCAAGTTCATATTTTTATGTCGCAAACCAGTTATTACCCTAGATACTCGTAATTGCAAGATCTTTGAAATTACAAAATTGTGCCGAAATCGGGAATGTCGTTTCAAAATAAAACGTAGACTACGTTTGTATGGAAAATTGTATTTTGCTCTAGGGTAAGGGGACTCTTAAGGAGTTATTATTACATGCTAATAAGCGCCTATCGTAAATCCTTCCAGGACATAGCTGTTTAAATGACGGAACGTCTAAATAGTTTGATTGTGTTAATGCCAAAATGTACAAATTTAGATGGATAAATAGTTGTAATGACAAAATGACAAAATTTCACTTTGGATTTATATTAAATAGTGTTTGTGTCAGAATATACAAATTCGTAAATCACTAGCAGACGCTTGGCGTAGGTGGAGTTAGTCATCTACGGGAGGTAAAACAGTTGGGAAGCTAGGTAATACTATACACAACCTGGAAGGGACATACCCGTAGTTAATCAAACCACGGGCTACACTAAGTCTAGATCACTTTAGTACAATAAAATAAAAATAACAGTATATATTTCGATATTAAATAAAGCTTATAAGCATCAAAAAAGCTTGTCCAATCCGTCTGGCCAGCGAGGAGAGAGTAGGCCGTCCTCTGGCTGCTCTGGTGAAGTATGGCTCCGGTAGTACAAAAAGGGTCGAGCTCCTGCATTGGAGATAAAAAGACCTGATGATGATAGGTGAATCCAGATTTGTTCCACATACGTTTTAGTACATGAGTCCAAACGTGCTTAAACGCGAGACTGGCAATATTTCAGAGGTCAGATAACATTAGGGCATTAGGTCGTACCCACGTCGCATCGTGATCAGAGGCTAAATATTTTTGTTATGAGCGTTCCACGCGCCGTATCGTATCGAATACCGCAGTAATGAAAATAATATGGCGATGTTTACCCGTACTCGAGGATATTTATGGGTATTGACGATCTTTTGGTGACTTTTGTGTTTAAATGATTTTGTTATATTGAATAACATCAAAAAAAAAAATGTATTTAAAACTAATACTAATACATTATCACATCCTATTCCTAACGAAGTAGACAAACCCTTGGCAGGCCTGTGTCACTCCCCGTTTAGGTATCGAAAATATACCTACATTATTACTATGTGCTCGGCGATCACTCCAGAGTGGTAAATTCAGTAACATGAATCGTATGTCTAGAGTAATAAGAATGAAATTGGCTTGCAATGCACTTCTAGGTATCTAAACGAAAAGGGGCAGAGTTCTTACGCGAGCTAAATTAAACCATATCGCTGACGACATTGAGTAGATAAGAGCTCCTCATGCGTGAATTTAGTCGTATTTTAATCAGAAAGTGTGAAAGTACACAAAAAATATAAATAAATACGAAATAAATAAAATAAATACACTGATTAAGCTAGTCCCAAAGTATGCATAAACGGTTTTCATGGGATACTCACTCAACGATACTATATATATGATAACAATGTAAAGAGACCAACATCCAACATCCAGGATGTAATGCTCTAATGATATCTTATATATGTACAATATGTTTAATGGTAAGTCTTTAACATTTTCCCTCACAGAGCAAACCGTTATCAACAGAATCGCTGAAAGCAAATGATAATTCCATCGATTACAGTAACAAAAGCTTCCATATGAACACAGTCGGTGTCAGCTAAAGGAAACCGTAACTTCTAACATCATTATGGTGGCGTTTGTTTGATTGCTGAGATAAACGGGAAGGGGATGCCTTTGGGTATGATTTAAGGAGGACACAGATGTGTCGCATTATAAGTCCATTTTTTATATAACTTATACCTATCGTTCTAATGCTGAGCAAAGGTCTGTTTTATTTCCTTAAATTTTTTGTTTTTTTTTTCGTTTGTATAACCAACACTTACCCTGGGGACAGATTTTTCAAACCTTAAGGCATCTGACATAGCTTGACGACAGCCATACAATGATAACAGCCGAGACCAACGGCATATTAGTGCCTTCCGAAACACGGAGATCCATGTCCATTATTTACATTACGGGACTTACCGCGATTGATTTTAATTTGTGCCAGGTATTTTAACGACCCTCTTGGTCAATGGTAGACTGAAGAAGTAAGTTCCGTAATGTGAATAAGAGTCGTTGTAACGGCAAGGTCATCAAGCCATCTCTTTCTCGGCCTTCCCCTGCGACGTCGACCATCCTTGGGTATCCATGGTGTTATTTATACTCCTTTGATTACACCAAAAACACATAAAATTAACAACTAGTTCACTTTTTCAGTTTCGTGAAATTAGCTTTACACGGTTTTCTAACTATTGAGATCATATTTATGTGTGATGTGGGGAAAAACACACGATAGATTATAGTTGGATAATATTTGGTTTGGTAATATAAAAATGTTACATACCTGTCTAATAACATCAGTTCTTCTTCTGTGGCTTCTCTTTTTTTCCTCCGGGCGTGTTGACTGGATTTCCCAAAGGAATTACATCGCATATATGTATGTATGTTAATCTGTGTAGGCCTAGTATCTCTGATTTTCGTTGAGTAAATACGAATAAAGCTTCCGTTTGTTTTAGTTTTTGTCAAGGTTTACGTCATTTCTATAATTAATCGTAGTAGATTAACAAAATTCATACATTGACTATCACGTTTTTATTCCAAATAGAGCAGACAGAGCAACATTTTAGTATGATGGAAGTTGTTTGGTATCACGGACCAAAATTGCCTAGGTCGCAGGAAGACAACCAGGTTATCGTAACTTCTAGTTTTCTAAAAAAACTAGATAGCTATTCAGCTATACAATTAAATCAAAAGCCTTTAGGTACTTAAACTTCGAGTAGTTGAATATACTGTAGCCAATACATTACTCCACTTTTTAGCGAAATCCATTAAATTCCAATTTTTCAATGCACAAAGTTGGGTAACTCCCTCAACTTTTAATCTTAATCCAATAAGTATTTTCGTTCGACAAAACGCAGCTGTCACTGGGAGTCGTAAATTCACGTAAAATCCAGCTGGAAAGCATAATTTATTGGTTCCCGTATCTTTAACATATTCAGAGTGCACCCCTGCACCTTGATTGTACGGGGACGGACTCAGTGGTTTTATCCTGCAGTTAATTTATCGCCGGTAGAGGGCTCTGTACAAGAGCATCTCATTGGCTGTATTGTCAATTTGCATGAGATAAAATCTATTCTCCTTTCAGATAATGTCCTTACTTTCTACTTACCTGTTTTATGGAGTTCTTTATCGAGAAATCTGCTTGAATAGATTTGAATTTAGTGTTCGAAATGGTTTATTGATTGAAGTTATTTTCGAGATAAATACAGTTATGTGACTGTAATAAACTGTTTATATCATTACTTTTATTCCCTATATAATACTACAATCCTTTGGACTCACGAATCTCTTTACCTCGGGCCTTTGGGAGGTTTGTGTGGGGATACAGATCCAGAAGTTGATTAAATCTTTATTGACCACAATGGTACAAAAGGTGGACTACTAATGAAATGAATGCAAATATTAATGAGACGGTCAATTGAGAAAATCTACATTGAAATCTGGATAACATACATTAGCATTATTAATGATGGATAGTATCAATGTTTGAAACAACAAAATCTTCGTTTAAACTGGCAAGAAATTCCTTAGACAGTAACAGAACGACTGACTTTGGCTACTTTAGTATGAAATCAATCGAGAACCCAAGATCTTTTACGAATTCACTTTTAGGGAATTCTGCAATTGTTAAATGTCAAAGATACGACCGGTATCAAAATCAATATAATATTATTATTTTTTTAAACC
The DNA here is from genome assembly GCA_963555685.1 of Acrobasis consociella. NCBI lineage: Eukaryota > Metazoa > Arthropoda > Insecta > Lepidoptera > Pyralidae > Acrobasis > Acrobasis consociella. The sequence continues at coordinate 11,171,486 of OY743120.1, forward strand.
GTAGATGTTATTATACTATGTCATAAAGGATACCCGTATATAGATAAATAAGATCATGCCTTGAAAAAATAGGAACTGAAAATTGACCATATGTAACCACAAGATTAGGAGATGAAGTAACAATTAAATCAAGCCATAAGAATCTGGATTAAAATAAGTAAGCTCTAAAGGGAAAACAGAGAAGTTGACTGACGTGACTATATTTTGAAGCTTCTGAGAATGCGATTCATCGCTACAAACAAGGTCAGAAAGGAAATCACCCATGATTACGTGATGCGTATAATCCAGTCAAAGAAAATCAAAAACTGGCTTTGAAAACTGACTAAAATAATAATTTGAATACATATTCAATTAACAGTTTAATTGGTAAGGTAATAGAGTTTATCGCACTATTTAATTATGAAATAAGCTAATCAAATCTCAAATGTCCAAACACGGTGTGAGTTTCGCAGCTTGTGAAGCAACAATGAGTTCGAACGGTTTTCATGTCGGAAGCGGCATTACACTGAACATTAACTCGGCGATAAGCTGCCGACTCAAATTGGTGGCAGCACGCGACGTTAAGATGGTGTTGGCTTGTAACATTTAGGCATGCTCAGTCAATTTAGGTCAGTCAAGAATTCACAACTTGCCCAATTAAAGAACAAGGTGTTTTCCTTTGGAAGTTTCAAACTTCGTCAGTAATAAAAAAACTTACTTTTGAGGTTTACTTACCTGTATTTATCATAAAATTGGTGGCATTGCATGGTTTGAGCATACACAACTTGCCCAATTAAACTACAAGGGTTATAACAGCAATGCAGGTGTTTTCCTTTGGAAGTTTCAAACTTAGTCGGTAATAAAAAAAACTTACTTTTGTGGTCTTGATTTGTGTTTATCTTGAAATTGGTGGCATCACATGGTTTGAGGTGGTGTTAGCTTGTAATTATTAGGCGTGCTCAGGCGATTGAGGTATACACAACTTACCCAATTAAGTTACAAGGGTTATAAGAGCAATGCAGGTGTTTTCCTTTGGAAGTTTCAAACTTAGTCAGTAATAAAAAACTTACTTTTGGGGTCCTGATCTGTGTTTATCATAAAATTGGTGGCATCACAAGGTTTGAGGTGGTGCCAGCTTGTAATTATTAGGCGTGCTCAGGCTTTAGGAATTCACAACTTAACTCCCAATTAAACTGCGAGTGTTTCAAAAGAAGTGCAGGTGATTTTTTTCCTTTATTATTTCCATATATTTTTTTATATGCGTCTGTTATTTAGACGTGCTCAGACAAGTTAGATTAATGAAGAATTCACTAATTGCGTAATTAAAATGCATTGCTATAACAACAGCAGCTATCTTAATTTTGAAAATGTGTTTGTCTTCATTTTTAAATTAAAATTTGTCAAAAATCTGTTGTTTATCATAAACATCAAATGTTCTAGAACGATTTATTATTAAATGAATCGATTGTAGTACAACATGCAATAAAATACATTTCCCGTGCCGTCACAAGCAGGTGTGTTCAGCATTTGAGACGTCAGCAAACATAACAGCGCCATTATTACACTTGCGTTGACTTCCCTGCTTATACACTGGGAGCTTACGACATTTTTTTTATCAAACTAATTTTGACATTATTTCAGTCTTTGACATTGATTCCTGGTTCAAATGGAAAATTTAAGATTTGCTTAGAAAAATCTAAAGATAGCTAGCCAACTTATTTATTATATAATTTTTTATTCATATACTTTGATAGTTCTTTCTAGTTAATAGTGGATAAAAATGTTTTTTTTCCCGTTAGGAATAAAAATACGTAATTTACAGATACAGATACATTTTCACGTCTATATACCTGACGAGGTAGACAGAGCCCAGGGCCGTTAGGCCCAAAGGCCACGCTTAGCGTGGTGGTGGGCGTAAAGATGGAAAAGGAATCAAAATAGTGATGGGTTGCTAGCCTCATTATCAGCATCGCCTATTACCATGATTCACATCTTGTCCATTCCCTCGATCGGCTCTTACGATCTGCGCGGGTAGAGAAGCAGCTGGTACATTATAAGTTTTTTCTTTTCTCCCAGACCAGCATGGAAGAATACGTAACGTACGAAACGAAGAAATAATTTTATACTTAAAAAAATTAGTTATATTAGGAGAATGTAAAAAAAATTGATTTCGTGTTTGTAAATTTTGCCAACTCTTTATAGAGGTACATATCGTTGGCTGCAGCAATAAAATATAAAATTAGTGGCCAAGACAGACACTAGCTCCCGGTGTAATATTTTGGAGGCCAAGTCCCGTGTCGCATCCTGATATATAGCCAATGTGAGGCACGAAAGAAAACAGTTTTTCATTGATTCAGTGCCACATCTGGCGACATAACGCCTCGGGCTTTCCATTCTGATGACCTGACTTGACATTTTTATTGCACACCATATTTCCTAAGGCCTCCGAGGCATTCCGTTATGGAAGCCGTGAAATATCGTGAAACTTGGAACAGGACAGACAGATATTATGATATTACTAACGCGATATATTGAAGAACTTTTTGGCAATGTGTGATAACTTGATGTCGCTTTGCTTTTGTTCTGTGTCACTATTTTTTGTGATATCTTTATTGTAATACATGCCGTAGTGCATAGAGTCTTGGAGGAGTGGGAAAGAGGTATTTGCCCTATCCTGGAACATTACGAGTATCAACAATATCTTGTAAAGTACATCATGAAATGAAATGTATTATTTAGTTTTAGTTAAAAATAAGGCATTGTAATTGTGGTAAAATGACGTGATGGGAATACACATGAAATAAATTTTCAAATGGAGTTTTTCTGACTTAAGGATTTGTTCTTGTGAATATTGCAGCATTTTAGGGTTTCACATGTAAAGCATGCTAATGAGACCCGGTTACTGAGACTCCTCTGTCCGTCCATCTTTTACAGGACTCTATCTTTTGAATCGTAAAAGTGAGAGACTTGAAGTATTTACAGATAGTAATGTTATAACAACAAATACTAAAAATATGATAAAGTTAAGAATTTGGGGGTATACAAAAACTCCTTTTTCAGCATTTTTAACTTGATCTATGTAGATCAGTGGTTCCCAAACTTATTTTGTCTACTGCCCACTTTGAGAATAAATATTTTTTTAGCGCCCCCATTTTTTCACCTATTTAAAAACCACTATAACTTCAAATTAAATTCATTAATTATTGTGACCTATATATTTATATTATGTAAATATTTATTCCCAAAGTGGAGGATGATATTTATGTGGTTGTTGTTGAGAGTCGAGAGCTCTTGCAGTCGTTGTTTAAGAGGCCTCCTAGCTAAATAAAGCTCCTAGCAAAAAAAAAACATTTTCTTTCTGGGTCTCTTACCGCCCTTGAGACCTGCAGCGCCCACAAGGGGGCGTTATCGCCCACTTTGGGAAAGACTGATGTAGATGCGGCAAAAAAAAAACGACGGGTTGCACTCTGGGAGTGCCGGCAGAAGTGAAAACTTGAATATTAACGTTGTGCATTTTTGATATTTTGGAATGGTTAGGGAATAATTTTGCACGAATTGCTTTAATTATCAGTATAAAATATTTCAAATCTTTTCTGAACCACAGTCTGTCACAAATGTCATAAGCATGACCAAATTCATTTTCAACAAAATCATTTTCAAATACACAGCAGTATGGCCACTACACAGACGGTCGAGTCATCAGCTGTCACCATCCATGGATGCGCGTAGCACGCTGTAACATAAACACACACGAACATTCGCGCAAGCGCCCTGCGCCGTCTTACGAATTTTCAATCAGGTCACGTGTCCTGACGCGAGTTTAAGATTTTTAACCCATTCCAAAAAAAGTGCACAATGCCGCTAAAGAAGTTTTCACTTCAATAAAAAAATTAAAATACTGTACGGAGGTACGGAATTTATGTACGTGTCCAACTCGCACTTGACTATGAATGTGAAGTTGAAACATTACTATCAATTTTCAAATATAACTTACGCTTGTCAGCTTCACGCTAACTCCAACCTACGAGGATAGCATTACGTTTATATTTGTGAATAACTTTGTGAGCTAATAAGTTTTATCTCCTATCAAACCATGTAGAATTATGAGGCGATTTCCACAAAGACTCTCTACTTTGTTGCTTACTGCAGTTTTGAGTATTTTAAGTACTTTAAAAGCACTTCTTTATGAAACAGTATCAACAGTTATAAGTCAAAACAGTTAGCATCAATTTTTTTCAAAACTCTCCATCTCAAAGCAAAATGCAACAAAATAAGCCATTTTTTGTCCAAAGGCATTACGGAAACTTGACTTTTAACTCCATCAAACAAGAAACAACTTAATTAAGACGCTTCTTTTTACCATCAAATGATGGAATTACCATCGGGAACTAATTTAAACTTGCTCATTTGTTCTACAAAAGAAAACTTCAACTGTCAAACTCCGTCACGGGTACTCTTAAACAAAACACAATTTGTCATGATTGATCAAAGAAAGTGGAAAACAAAGCATTTCTAAAACCCCTTTTTTGTTTTGAACAGTTCGAAGTTACTTGACTTTGGTTAATTCCATCGTGAATGTTTTGTTTTATTTGTTTTAAGATTTTGATCATAGCTGTGAAATCTTTTACTTTGGGTACAATGATTAATTAATTTTTACTAGCAACAAAATAAAACACAATTTGTTATGATTGATCAAAGTGGAAAAGAAATCATTTCTAAAACCCTTTTTTTGGTTTTGAATAGCTCAAAGTTACTTGATTATGCTCAATTCTAACTTGAATATTATGTTTTATTTGTTGTAAGAATTGAATTTTTAACACTGCCGTAAAAATTTGTTACTTTTTAGTATTATCGAATATATAATAAATTATATAACAGTTCTTTACTTTTACTATCAATTTAATTGAATGAAAAATAAACAGTTAAACAATTGAATTATAAGTTACTACCTATTTATTTATTTATAAAAATCTTTATTGACCACAATGGTACAAAAGGTGAACTTAATGCTATATAATGCATTCTCTACCAGTCAACTTGTAGGATTTTTTTTATCTATTTGCGATAGGCACTTATGGATGATTGATAATGATGCCTTACTCATGAAAATAATAATACGGACACGGACAGATAATTTGATTTAAACAAGATTGAAACAAAATGCGCACGCAACTATTACATTTAATATATTCAATCCTATAAGTACACATACTGCACAATTGCACATCCATCACACAGTTATTGTAATCATGACGTATTCATGATTTACACGCCAAATAATGCAGCGTGATTGTATAACCACGAATTGGCCACTCCAATAATAAATGTATGACATTGTATACATAATTAGTTTGCACTTCTGTCTATACATGTATTGGAGCAAATATCCATTGTTGAAATTGGCCTTTGGGGATATAATAAGTTCAGGCAATAACTATGTTAGGAAATATTATACTTCTACTAGTTGGTGCCCGTGACTTCGTCTGCGCCGGCTATCACACAATATCCTTACAAATTGTAGCCTATGTGTAATTCTGATGTATGAGCTATATTATTGTAAAGTTTCATTAAAATCCATTCAGTAGTTTTCACGTGGAAACAAACATCCATACATACGTACAAACTTTCGATTTTATAATATTAGAAGGATTAGTAAGATGATATATATGGCAGTGTGATTTCGGCAGAGTAGAATAGGACCACTGCAAGTCTTTCCGGCGATGTCGTAGAAGGCGACTTAGGAAATACAAACTAAACAAAGCTTACAAACATCTATGAGACCTCCCGAAAGTGTAGGCCAAATCCTCTGGCTGCTCTGGTCAAGTATGGCTCTAGAAGTACTCATAGGGTCGTGCTCCTGCGGTGAAGACTGAAACGATCTAAAGATGAAGATGATACTTAATTCAAATTGTTTGTAGAAAGTTGATATAGGATTATAATATGCATAGAACGTTGCTTTCATTGTTTAAGGATGTCTCCTTTTGGCACCGAAATTTCAGCAGGCTTTTGCTTTTCGTATTTCCAGCGGCCTGAATATTTCATTTACATCAAATTCTCACACAAATGCTTTTCAGTTTGCTTTTTTTTAAGGCTAATGTCATCTGAATTTATTGCCTGTTTTTGTTTATCATTCCAAAACCGGCTAAGCATTTATAAAACCTACATATTCCGTCCTATGAGTGCCAGTCAGAGTTGTCCGAAAATGTCTTGTTCCTTTTTCATGATTTTTCTAAAAATATTCCTAAACATTTATCATACTTGCTACAGAAACCCCTAAATTATAACCGAATTACAAAAATAACCCATAAAAATTCAGGTGAAGCTACCGAATCGTACAACCATAATATTTTTTCTCAGCAGCTTGGGTATAAACAGGGCGATAAATATTCATAAGGCTGTAAGCCTTCTTGTCATAGGCCTTGAGAGCTGATGGATGGCCCACTGTGGTTTCTGGGCATCTCGCAAAAACTATGCTTGAATAATTTAGACTGCGTCTTTCGGATATAACGGGCCTTGCCCTACATATGACTATACCCTAATGTACAGTAATTTTGTGGGTTAACCATAGTTCTTGATGGTAAGAGATTACTTCTGTATCTCTGCCAGATTTTTGTAACGTTTTGGAGTAATGTCATATATTAACCGACTTTAGAAAAGGATAAGGTTATCAATTCGCCTCGTATGTTTTTTTTTGTAATTATTTAAGGCGATATCTTTGCCACTTGTTAACCAATTTTGATAATTCTTTTTAAATTTGACAGCCTGAGAGTACCATGTTATGTACCAGAGATATGATGAATAACTTTTGAAGACAAAATAGGCATAGAAATTTTACAAAGAATAAATATTTATTGATTTAAATACGGTCAAATATGTGTACAATATTTTGATTACTAAAATATGTTATTGTGTTAAATAGCTCATTCGAAAATCAATATCATTCAAACAACTGTACTCAGTCAGTTTCTTATTTCAGTCGGTATTTTAAAATTATAGGAAAAATAAATAATTTAAGTATGTACTTACTCATTTATTCAGCCTTGACAATTCCTAATTCAAACTCACCCAACCAAATCAATCAAGATAATCCGAACAAAACGCGAAAATAACCGCGCATTTACCACACGTTCCGTTACGCAAAACAGATAAACGCGAAGCTCTTATCCGAGAGATTTCCGAGGAGATTCCCGCATTCCGCTTATAACGGAACGGAAACGCCTATATCTAGGAATGTTCTCTGGGGAAGGTTTTCCGCGCCAAGAGCCGAGTTATTTTTGGCACATTTATCTTGGTTCGCTCCCCGAAGTAATGAGAGTTAAACGCAACGACCACCGCATCCGGCCGCTGCAGCCAATAGCTTGTTGATTGATTTCCCCGATCTACCCTACAGCGATGTAATGAGGTTTTGGGTAAATAAAATTTAAATGCGTTTGCTTACTTATACTTACGTAATGTGATTCACTTAAAGCTGGTTTCACAGCTATGCGGGTGATTCGTACGGGTCACCCTTATGGGATCCCGGAGCTTTACGTGAGGCGTTAGGACATCGTTTTACAGCGAAGCGGATCGTTCTGTACGGAACACGTTTCGGGTAGAGCCCATACAACGCCACATGCTCCATAGTACCGTACTCTTGTTTCGCAGCATTGCGGGCGCTTACGTACGGTTTGACTGAAACAGGCATCCCGTAGAGCACAGCTGTAAAACAAGCCTTAAAATAATATGACTATGTAGGTACCTACAACCAAAAACCAAAACAATCAAAAAAGCCAAATAACAAACTTCCTCAATCGTCACATAAAAACACTCCCTTGACGTCAAAAAGACATTTCAACCCTGCGTTTGCGAAAAGAAAACATAATACAGCGGTGGCTATTAGAAAGGGGTGTGCAAGTACATAAGCCGCCAATAATAAAGTATAAATGATGAGGGCGCAGAAGGGGGTTCAAGACGAGTGATCCATCGTGGCCCACAAAGATTTATGATAAGATCCCAACTTTTGGATGTCTCCAGTCGCCACCCACCGACTGTCCTGCGCGTGACGGCTATTTACTACAATTCGCAGGTAACTTACCGTTTTATCTGTTAACAAACATACTATCTAGATAACGACCGTAGGGATGTAGACTAATTTTTTTTTAGGCTTGTATACGTATTTTTTCTTTTCTCTCATTAGCAAATAATGACGAAGATACAGCGCATTACGATGGCACGATAAGCTACGATTTTTAACTAAGGGTGACGTTAATCACCCCCACTCCAAAACTTCGAAGCGTTGTATCTCGTGAGTTTTGACTACTTTGCTAAAAAAACTGGGTCTTTATTTTTGGATAATCTAGTTGACAGACTAAATAAAATAATATATTTTTGACTCAGTCCACTTCCCTGTTATAAGGATGCATTAAGTTTTTTAACGCGGTAATAAACTTAGCTGTAAGTAAATGGTCTGATGTCAACAACAACCTATCATGAAATCGAAAGAAAAATTGGCAACAAGTGATACAAATATCTAAAGATAAATAATTTTTTTTTTCAGATCACAAAACTTAAGGTTTGTCTTTAAAAAACCTTTGTACCTATCAATGTTATAAACACACTAAACGTTTCAGGCTATTGGAGCTTATGATAAGTAACGAATTTTTGAAGTGAAAACTTCTTTAGCGGCGTTGTGCACTTTTTTTGGAATGGGTAAAAAATGTTAAACTCGCGTCAGGACACGTGACCTGATCGAAAATTCGTAAGACGGCGCAGGGCGCTTGCGCGAATGTTCGTGTGTGTTTATGTTACAGCGTGCTACGCGCATCCATGGATGGTGACAGCTGATGGCTCGACCGTCTGTGTAGTGGCCATACTGCTGTGTATTTGAAAATAATTTTGTTGAAAATGAATTTGGTCATGCTTGTGACATTTGTGACAGACTGTGGTTCAGAAAAGATTTGAAATATTTTATACTGATAATTAAAGCAATTCGTGTAAAATTATTCCCTAACCATTCCAAAATATCAAAAATGCACAACGTTAATATTCAAGTTTTCACTTCTGCCGGCACTCCCAGAGTGCAACCCGTCGTTTTTTTTCTCTATAAATTTGTTTTATTTATACTTTATATAAACTGCTTTGTGATATTTCTGTGTATAATTAAGTATATCTATCAAAAAAATACTACACGTTTATTTCGCTTAAAAAAAGAAGCTATCGAAATTAAATTGACGTTAAAAATTCCAACTTTCCCATACAGTGTCTGTTAATAAGCACGTAAAGTAGGAATCAAGTACACGTAACTTTAGAACCCTTTACACTTGCTGTGATGGTGGCGGGATGCCCTACATCCATAAAATTTGCTTACAAAGTAAAGAATTTCCAATGAGGTTTTACAAACTGCATTCAGCTTTTTTTACTTTCTGTCTTAAATTGTGAGCTTGTTATTTTCGTGTTAGTCTTAATCATTTCATGAGAATTTTTTCACAGAACTATTTTTTGTATGCAGGACGTAGGAATCATTAAGAGTCTATATTTAGTTTTTTTGATGAGCTTGTTAGTTTCGCGTTAGTCATTATTGTTTACGCAGGATATTGGAGTCATTTAGGTCTATATTTAGTTATTCCTAACCTAACATGTCTAAATCAAAGACTAGTTAAGTTTTTGATTGATTCAAGCAATCCCGTGAGTGGTCGTTATTTGGATGGGTAAACACAAGTGACATCAGAAGAGAGATGATAGACAATGATAATATAATAGTACCACCGACACGAAAAGAAGAAGCACGATGGTGGGCGAAAATGTGAAAAAAAGAAATCAAAATAGTGCTGAGTTGCTTGCTGGATGGCCTAATGATTCGTATTTTTGTCCTTTTGCGGGAAAAGAAGCAGTTTTTTCTATTTTCCCAGACCAGCCTAAAAGAATCATAAATTATATAAATGTAATTTTCTAGATTATTCGTACGCGTATGGCCATACAATGATGCATAACGACGCATGAAAAATCAACAACCACCAGTTGGTCACATATATACACGAAAAATCCTATCCTATCCTACTATCCTACTAATATTATAAATGCGAAAGTGAGTTTGTATATTTGTTTGTTTGTTTGTTACCTCTTCACGCTTAAACTACTAAACCGATTTGGATGAAATTTGGTATGGATAAAGTTTGAAACTCGGGGAAGGACATAGGGTACTCTTCCCACGGGGAGCGAAGCCCGCGGGTACAGCTAGTAAACAATATTTTAAAATAACTTGAGTACCACTCATGTCAGAATAATCCTCTGCCTTCGCACCTCTCCCCCGTTCTCGCCGTGTGGAGGGTGTTGAAAGGACCTTAGGAGATTCCGTTCTGTATTTAATTAATACTTACATTAATTCTGTGACCATGTTCAACAACTGAAAGGACTACTCAAATTCATGATTAGTTATACACCCACCTGGGTGTACCAATTAGTTGGGTGACCAGAACACGCGGCAGAGCAATTTTGCATTAATTTACAGGTGTTCAGTACACACCTCCCAGTTTGGTCATCCACGTAAATTGTCGATTTCAAATATCAAGTCTAATTTGAAATGCTGAATTTAGGTTGACGGTGACATCGGTAATATTAACAAGCTCCAATATTGACTTTAATTTATTGAAGTGTCAGCGTATTTGCAGTGTGTACCGTTAATCAACTCCACAAAATGAGGACGGCTCCGATTTTTGAATTTTTGTGATTTTTTTGGTTGCAGTTGCATAAATACTAGGTGTACCTGTTTATCATTATTGGAAATGTCTTTCGATCGCTTTGGTAGGCACCTGATTTTTAACCAAAGAACGACATGTGTATATTTCTTTTAAGTCTTAAGTCAATATAGTTAGTTGAGGTGTCAAAATCTTTAGATTGATTAGGTATAGAATGACTCTGAAATGGTCATTTTTTGGGGTACCTTGGTATCCTACATATAGTTTAAAGAAATATTTTTTGAAAAAAATTTCACGTTTATAATTAGAAGGTATATCTCGAGATGTTTTCCTAAATTGAAAAAAAAGTCCGCTATTACTTAAAAGTAAATTTTTACTTTTGAACAAAAAAGTGTAAAAAATATATATTAGGTAGGTACTTCTCCACTTAAAGGGCAACTTTTTCTTTTTCCCATATAAAATGACTCTAGCGTATCTTAGTTACGGTTACCGAGGTACTTTCCTAAGACTTGCAATCCCCGGTTACTTATAGAGCGAAATGAAAATTAATGGTTGACTGGAGTATTTTTTCGTGTTGGTTTGAGTACACACCATTACTTCCGTTTTTGGCGTCCTACCCTCATTTATTATGAAACCTAGACGGCGAAAAGTCACGAAAAATGCAGATTCTAAGCAAATTTTGAGCCAAGACCACAGAATACATACTAGTACTTACGTACAGAAGTCTTACTCTAAAAAGAAATTCAAAGAAATATCTACTCAGTATTGTTAGCGATATGGTCTAATTTAACTCTCGTCAGAATTCGACGCCTACTAGTTTAGATACCTAGAATTTCAGTTGCAAGCCAATTTCATTCTTATTACGCTAGACAAACGGTTCATCATAGGTAGGTACCTACACAAAACCGATTGAGTGAGCAGTTCGCCTAGGGTTGTCAAGCAAGATACTAACATTGCCATCTAGCGCAGGCAATTACGAACAGGCGTTTTTGGCTGCGCATATATTCACCTAACTTGTTAGCTGTACGTACATACATAGGTAATATATTATATCGTATATAAATCTTTTTTCGTAATAATAACCATATATAGAACAGGACAGGACACTAGAACAGGCTAAAAAAAAAAAACCATATATATTATTATTCTACCAATATATCTTAATATACCTATCATATGATAATTCATGATATACTAAATAGGTACGGTACCTATTTAGTATAAATAATTTAATATAAATACGCTTCCTAAAGACGTTTCAGCGTATTTATTAAGCGTAAAAAAGTTAAATCTGGATCACTGTCTGTATTTAAGCAATTAAACACTGCACAGTATTTTTTTGCCTTTTTAGGGTTCCGTACCCAAAGGGTAAAAACGGGACCCTATTACTAAGACTTCACTGTCTGTCCGTCTGTCTGTCACCAGGCTGTATCTCAAGTACCGCGATAGCTAAACAGTTAATTTTTTCAAAAATTATGTATTTCTGTTGCCATTATAACAACAAATACTAAAAACCAAATAAAATGAATATTTAAGGGGGGCTCCCATACAACAAACGCGATATTTTTGCCCTTTTTTGCTCGATATCAATAATGGCAACAGGTAGGCACTTGAAATATTCACAAAATACTCAGTTGTATTTTTATTTTAATAATAAATAAATAAAAAATATTTAAGGGAGACACCCATACAAAAAACTTGATTTTCATAGATAATGGTACGGAACCCATAATGCGCGAGTCCGACTCGCACTTGGTCGGTTATTTCTTTTTCTTTCCAATCTGGTGAACAAACCGCGCGTGCGTCACTGCTCACTGCTCGCTAGCGACTCTAGCGAGTCGTCCTTGCTGGATTAGCCTCCATATAGAGGCCGCAATGCGTAGGTATATTTTCGATACCTAAACGGGGAGTGACACAGGCCTGCCAAGACTCAACTTATTTCTGGGATAAGTAAAAGGTTCCTTTCCGATTTAATATCGCGTAGGTAAATCTCATGATGATAAATCGCCACAAAGGTTGTTTATGTCTTTTCATACTTGTATCCAGGGTCAAAAATAAATTGATTTGTACTGTTAAGAGTGTTGATCATATCCATTTTTTTCGTGACTTTAAATTTTAAATGCCGCTTTTGACGCCAAGAAACTTTGACATCCCCACGTGTTATTTCTAACAAATTAATATATAGGTATCCAGGCATTCCACTTTGCGCAATTATGCAGTTTAGAGGCATGAAAAATGAAACAATATTCTTGGCCCATCGTTAGATGATTAAAAAAAAAAAGACGGGTTGCACTCTGGGAGTGCCGGCAGAAGTGAAAACTTGAATATTAACGTTGTGCATTTTTGATATACGAAACAGCAGGCGCAGGCATACATTTTCGCCGCGCCGTAGAAGAGAGGGGGATACTCCCTCTCCTACGCCGCGCCAGCTGTCTACTCTCCATCCGTCTTACGAATTTTCGATCAGGTCACGTGTCCTGACGCGAGTTTAACATTTTTTACCCATTCCAAAAAAAGTGCACAACGCCGCTAAAGAAGTTTTCACTTCAAAAATGTTGTACATGCCTTTCTCTGAGAAACAAAGAATTACAAAAATACAGCGCATTAAAATTTTGCATGACGTTACGGCTCGGCATGATTTTTACTTAGCGGTAACTTTGCAAGCCACTACTCAAGAACTTTGATGCTTCGTATCTTTGTAAATTTTTACTTTTCTGGTAAAATGAAATACATGGGTCCATAATTCATGGATTATCTAAGAAACGGACTAATTACTATCGTACTTTTATAACCCTTTCGTCGCCCCTTGAGGATCAAATGATGCTTTCTTGTTGTCTATGTGTTTATTTTATAATATAAATTGGCAGGCGAACTCCTGCTTAAAACAGGCTCTATAAATTAAAAAACTTTCAACATTTTTCTACATTGACGTGCGTCAGAGATGACTATACAACTTAGATTTTTTGCTAATATTTCTTGATTCCATCTAATTGGATTGATGGAGGGGCTCTCACAACCTGTCAGGCAGAGATAATGAATGAGCGGCCAAAACTTTGTCTACTTTAGGGGAACTATGAAATTGCCCAGCCTACGTTATGCCGCGGTTACACGAGTTCAAGTTCTAGGTTGTTAGTTTTTACTAGGTACGTTACAAATAGTTGATAGTAATAATTTTTCAAAACTAAAAATCCACTTCACCCCTACACTACACAACTGATTTTGATAAAAATCTGAGAAATGAAATCATAAAAAAAGATAGCGGCGAACTTGTTTTATTTTTAATATCATTATTTTAGTTTATAATTTTATTATTTTTATTTATGTAGGTTTTTTAGTTTATTGTTAAATTAATTATATTATGTATTTATTTGCAGTAAATAAACAATTTTATTATAATAAAAGAAATATATTTTTAAAACAAAAACACTAGTTATGTGTTTTTCATTAAATTCCTAAGTAGGTAGTTATTTAGTACTAGCCGAAACCCGTAACTTCGTTATGTCTCCGGAAAATGTTCATAAGGCCGAACAACTTTTACTAAGGCGTCATTTTTATATTTCTTACAGTTTAGCTAGACCATTCTAGGTCTGCATCAGGTGTTCCATTTTCATTCGAACCCGTCCAGTATTTCCGGAGATTGGCGTGTACAAACAGACAAACAGAAAAAAAGACGACAGACAGACTTTTTTTTAATTCTTACTCTATTACTTTGTCTAAATCGCCCCCAATATTTTTTTGGAAATATATTTAATGTACAGACACACCTTTTTAACTGTTTTTTTATATGTATAGATATAGATATATGTATAGATGAGCTACATGGTATAAAATATACCGAAAGGAAAAAAACATTTTTAATTATTCTCTACCGTTCTTATTATGCTAGCTAATCATAAAAAGAAAATCATATAATCGTAATTATACTTTCCTTATATCACAGCTTACATCGTAGTTTTTCACTTTTGTATAAACAAAGATAATATAATTACTAACGTAACAGATATCCAATGCCATAGAAACGATTGGAGAGGCCGTAAGCACGCAAAACGGGAGTTGCGGAGCGGCCTCTCAGAGATGGCAGCACATACGACTAGCCAAAAAGGTGACAAAGAAAGTGTTGAATATACTTTAAAAAAATATATTGCATTTCATATAAGTCTTATTTAACTAATTAGAGTACTACTTTATTTAAATAATAGTTTTAAAAGATTTTTATGTTTCAATTTTTATCCAAGTAGAACTAAGTCAAGTCGCTAAGTTCGTGTACACTGGGCATAACACTCTCACACAAATGTAAGTTGGAAATGAAATTGTAGGTCTGGGCCCCGTTTACCCTTGCACATACCAAAGTGGGATTGTGTACGGAAAATATCCGGGTTTTACTATAAGTTGGCCTATTTCGTCTGGCCGTTTAATTAGATGGGTCATGGGTCCCATTTAATTACGGGTTTTCGCCGAGTAATGTAATAAAGCATGGAATATTTGACATTTCTAACTGTTGCCTAAATAACGTAGGTTTATTGTAGCTATTTGTTTTATGAAGGGCATAATTTTAAGAATATTTAAGCAGAGCCATACAATATTATACTAGATTGTAAATGTATAAATTATGTAGAAGGATAGTAGAAGTGCAGGGCATGGCATTGCTATTTGGCCATGTTTTGAGCCATTTTAATGTAAGCACACATTTTTACTAAACTGTCGCAAGACTAATAAACATTTAATAAGTAAAGTTTGAGATTCGATAGATTTTGTGGTCTATACTCAATTTATAGCATAGACATAGATTTTTTTTTATTTATAGCATAATTGATGACTTTTTTTTCATTTTCACATTGAATTAGCCTTTATATTTTGCCAGACTCCGTTTTGTACAAAGACGAAATAGTGTAGTAGTATAAGATTGTAGAATAGATTAATCAACATGATTTGTAAACGAAGTAAATAACGATCCGAACACCTTCATTTCTTAAGTACCGAATAAAACACCTCAATAGTTCCTATCTTGACGCTGATTGGATGAAATTAGGGAAAAGCAAACACACGTGATCTGAAGCGTTGTTTGCTCATCCCCTCTTGAATAGAGGTGGAACCCTTTCAGGGCTTGATGAAACACAAACTGTGTCACTGGTACTGCCGAAATTTTGGCCGTGTTTGTGCTCACAAACGAACTGCCTTGTACTCCGTTAATAGAGTTTCATACGGAGCTCCTAGAATTGTTCCGGGAAAATCGAAGCATTTTTTAATCTGACATAATTTGATTGGCCGACGTTTTGAAGAGCTGTGTATGAAATGGCTTTTATAAAGCCTATAATTTGTAAAGGCACGAAAGGAGAATAAATGCAGATGAAATGAGAACGATGAGGAGTATGTGTGATGTAACTCTGAAAGATAGGATTAGAAATAATGTCATAAGGGAGCAGTGTAGACTGAAATAAGATGTAGTAACCAAAATTGAGAAATGAATGTTGAGATGGTTTGGCCTAGTAGAAAGGATGGATAAAAGGACAAAGCGAATGTAAATAGAAGAGTGGGTCAGGGTCGTCCCCGACGAACGTACTGCGACGTCCGCGACCAGATTGCAGACGTTCTTATAAAAGGAGAGGTCAGAAATACCCGTAACCGTGTAGATGTAGAGAAAGAGGTCTGACGGGATCCTAACATATGGAGGTCCATAGTCTCTGCCTACCCCTGTACAAAACAGGCGTGATAATATGTATCTATGTATTATTTTACATGCGCTTGAATTACATATCTTTGAGAAATCAGAAATATCTATAATGTAATGAAACAAGAAAGGTCATCGTCAACTCATGCATGACAGAAAATCAAATGTATTTATTAATTTATTTGAAATTGTTATTACTTTCAGACACTTTATTTGGTTAGTGTCTAAAAATTATAAAATATTCAACTAACCAATAAGCTCAGTTTCTTTTTTAATACGCAGATGAAGAATCAAAAAATATTAATTTAATTTCTTTACAAAATATGGCATTACAAATGATTATAGTCTAGATAAAAGATACCGCAAATGTAACCACCTTCTAAACGGAGGAGGTCGATCATTAATCTGTTCTTCCTACTAATTCAAGGCTGGAAAGACAATACCTATTATTCAATTTCACGCAAATTCCGACAAATTGTTCACAGCCCACGTTGTCATTTGAATACCTATTGCTGAATTTCATTTATCATAATTTACCTTCCTGGTTGTGGCGTATTTCTACTATGGTCAAGACAGCCTCAGCTCTATTCGGGGCGCTGTAAAGCGCAATTAATTTGAGGAATCAAATGCTCCTTATCAGATGCAGTGCAGAAAGAAAGTAGTGGTGAATAATTCTTTAAAACCCAAAGCTGTCAAATATTATTAACCTACCTTTTTAATATGGGTTTCTTGGCATATTACAATTTTATAGTGAATAAAATAATTTGTGAACCTAGAAAGCATACGCATACCAACGGTGGTATGACTAATATTCTTTCCCATCCTTTTTTTATACAAAATTTGCGAAAATCCTGTAGAGCTGCCAAAAAAAGCAACCTGAACACATTGACATCCTTTTCTGTCATCATTATTTTCAAAATATTGGGCGGCAAAACTTATTAATCTTGGGCGCTGCGTATCAAAATACGCTACGTAGTAAGGAAACTAGGTAACGTCGGAGCACTTCCGTAGCACATGATTTGCATAATAACTGAACTAAGTGTTCTATAAACTACTACAAGTCAAATTTAGACTGTATGCTCTATATAACAGGGTGCATTTTGAATTGAGGTTGTGATCTAATTTGAACCACGTCCGATCAATTTTCTGATGCAGATTCAGAGACATTTGAATATATTAGCCAATTTAGAGAAATGTTTATTGGAGGTAGTTAGAGTTAGATTGTGCTTATAATAATTACCCACAAGGTTTTGGCTCATCTCATTTTCGTTGTATTGTAGCTCCTTTAAATAAATACATATTATTAATGTTTTGTTCCTTAAGTGCGTGAAAGTGCTATATGGATTGGTGATGGGTAATACTTTTATAGTTTTTGTTAGTTGTCAATAAAATGTCAATAGATATTTTTTGAAAAAAGCTATCAAAAGTTTCCTTTATCTAGGAGTTTCAAATCTTATTTATTTGTGGAAAGCCATCATTTAGTAAATATAATAACTAATCAGATACCAAAAGGCATTTTTGTAAATTTATACGAGCTTTTAATTAAGGCATTAATTATGAGCTGTGATGATAAGTTTAAAACAGGCAGGCCTAAACTAATAATTTGTCAACTAACTAAACTTACCTAATAAATAAGTAGTTGAGTTAAACACACACAATAACTTCTCACTTAAAGCCATAAAAGAAAAATCCTCAACTTAAAGGTAATTTGTCAAAAACCATTATAAAAATCTCATTCCATATTCAGTTTACATTCGGGAGGGCCGTTAGCAAAAAACGTTTCAGATAGTGACGCGATAGGCAAATACCGGTGGAATCATGACCTAATATCAGGCAATTCATCACAGCCAAACCTTTGTGCGAGGGCTATCAATCTTCGCTTCCTCCGTACTCAACACTCCAACTAATTATTGTCGATCGCGATTTGACACTGTACTCGTGGGTTAGCGATTTTTGAGACAGATCCCGTGGGATTTTGGGCGAGTAAGCTTTCACAGATTTTCGTGGATATATTTTGGGTTAGATTTAGCTGTTACGGAGTTTTTATACGAGCTATTACGTAGTGACTTTTTAAAAGAATTTAAACTAGGTATTGGTTTTGACTTTCGTGCTCTGACACATCCTATCCTACTTCCTACTAATATTATAAATGCGAAAGTGAGTTTGTATATTTGTTTGTTTGTTACCTCTTCACGCTTAAACTACTGAACCGATTATAATGAAATTTGGTATGGATACAGTTTGACTTGAGGAAGGACATAGGGTGCAATTGGGAGCGAAGCCCGTGGATACAGCTAGTACTTCATATATTTTGAAGGGACGTAGCACGAACCTTTTCTTGGTAGGGTTCCGTTGTAAATAAGGAACCCTTATAGTTTTGCCGTCAGTCCGCGGTTCTACTCAGAGACTATAAGCAATAAAAAGCTCTAATTTGACATGAGTATGTATATCAATCATGCCGACAAAGTGGTAAAATAAAAATCATGTCAATTTTTTTATGGTTGCTCCCGTACCTGTAAAGTGGGAGTCAATTTTTTTTTCTTGACTGACATATCGTGTAAGGTTTCGTTAAAAATATTGTGAGCTTGTCAACACCAGTTTTCGATTTCGGGATCCGTTTTTGAAATATTTTATATTATTAGTGCAAATTCTTGTTAAAGTCAAGTTTCCTTCCCCCCTCTATTTACTAAACGGTTGTAAAAGGACATTATAAAAATTTACAGCTGTAGTAAATATATAAAGAAATTGAAAGAAAAACTACCAGCGCTAAGTAGGGTTTACAAATTAAAGAGTTCAAAGCGACAAACTTAAAGCTTATAAACTAAGGTTTTTTAAGTGTCTCGCTTCGAACACATGCTTATTAATTTATTGTCAGCCAGTCTGTATCTGACGAAACAAAATAAAACGTTAAAACTTAGAAACTTTTTTTTTTAAACTTTTTAATCCCGTGAACACAAAGTTATAAGTCGCAGATCAATTAACTAATAACACATATCTCTGTTTACATAAAACCCCGACTTTGTTCGTGTAAATGAATAAAGTTAGGAATTAACGCAAATGGACTCACGGAAAAAAGGTACAACTTACGAGCAAAAGGAAAAGTCAAGTAAAATAAAAATGTGATAAATGCCACACAATTTCAAAAAACACAGAACAAAAAGCTACTCAGCGAATATTATCATTAAGAAAAGTAACCTTTTATGTTCATTCAATAAGAAAAGGTAATACAATTTTCTTTAACGTAACAGGAAAAAACATCGCATCTATACGTTAAATTACATACGGGCGTTAATGTAATAAAGCATAAAAATATTTTTCACTGAAGTATGAAGAGCTATCCAGCGCAAAGGACCCATTTATTTTATTACATTTACATCACATGCCCGTTAGAGCAGCCAACTGAATAAAATGTTGCGTGAATTTTCTAATAAGTAGGAGTCATAGCATGATTTGTTCTTGTGTTGAGATTTTTCCTCTAAGAGTTTCATTTCTAGAATATTATTTTCGAATTTATTTTGGGGAGACTCGAATTATATTATTTATTACAGATAGACTGATATTTTGAGTGATTTGATGCAATTACGAGTCGAAAGTATGGGATGGAAAGCGGTCTTGATAGCTTTCTACGTATTAATCACGTGTTTTTCCCTACAGGGTAGACAGAGTTTGGAGATATTGTTTATTAAGTAAAAGAATTTGTTAACGGAAACATAATGGATCTCTGCGATACAAGCTACGCTTAGTGCAGGGTCCAAAAGAAATTATACCTGTTTTTAAGTTTAATTAGCTATAAGTTATAACGAATTGTAATACTATAATTCTAATTTTGGCAAATAAATTTTATTATTATGTTGGTACGCTTTTCAGCCACGGGTCCATAGGGACCCGGTCCTTTGAGGCGTTCATGGGGCCAAAGCCAACATGAAGAGGCCTTTTAGTACCTTTTTATCTAAAATGTGAGATGGCTGCATCTACGGAGGTCTATCCCTTAATGTACCATTGAGATACACTAACGGATAGTCCTCCTTAGCTGCCGAACTATTGCCAGGGAGGGATTGACTTGGTTTGGGCTATGTGGATGGGATGTTAGTGGGCCGGATAACTGGGTTATGGAGTGAGATACGGACATCTACCTAAAAATCTCTCACAATAATTTTAACCAGGTAGATGGTGACTTGCTGCTCGTTGGCTACACTGCCTGTGGGCACCCTAACTAGCCACGAAAATGCGGCCAGGGCGCAACACAATGTGAGCAGCTAAGGG
Source organism: Acrobasis consociella (assembly GCA_963555685.1). Taxonomy (NCBI): domain Eukaryota; kingdom Metazoa; phylum Arthropoda; class Insecta; order Lepidoptera; family Pyralidae; genus Acrobasis; species Acrobasis consociella. Next base: position 11,192,069 of record OY743120.1, read on the forward strand.
TGTCGAGAGGTGCAGCTCCGGTTTCACCATCACGGGGCTTACCCCCGAGAGCGGGTTTCCCCGTTATTACGCCATTACGTGCAATACACTTCCACCCTGGAGCGTATGTCCTGCTCTTGCGACTCCACTCTGGCCGGCCGGTCAAGGCAAGACAGAGGCGGGGGGTGTGTAACTGTGTGTATGTGTGTGTGTGTAAGCGCATGTGTGTATGGTCCCCCTGGAGGTAGGGTACGTGTTGTCGCCACTCACCATCAGCTCGCCACAAGCTGCCCTGCGTTGACTGACTGCACTGGGAATCCAGTGGGCGATGGGGTCGTCACGTCCCGACGCCGTTATTATTATTATATTATTGGAACCAAAAGCCACTTTTGCTGCTGCTAGCTGCATCACTTAATGACATTTGACAATGATTTCGTTTATTGTCTCGATCGGGTTTTTTACGACATCGGTATTGCTGTCATTAAAAAAATTGCGCTCGCATTGATGGGTTGAGTCACCCCTTTAAATATACTGACCGTGCACACATATTTTGTACCCGGTACTTCGGTATATTTCACGCACCAAAAAAGCCCACAACGCGTACAAATAGATAATAAGTAAAGATACGTCTATACCCGGGTCTATAACATAAAATGCACTATGCAGCAATAAGGTTGCACTTTAATACGGTATATAATTAAATGGATAAATAAAATACAGTCCCTTTGTGTACGGAGACACGGGCGTGAAGAACGTGCGAGCCCCCGGCCTGCGGGGATTTGTGCGCTCAGATTTTCAATTTTTATTTGCGCTTGTAAGTGCTGACACAGACGTGTTTTACGTAAAGCTTAGTACAAGTGACGTTGTTGGAACATTTTTGATGCAAAATATCGAAATGTAATCAACAGCGTCAAGACAACTCCAAAATAGCAAAATCTCGTATCTTGGGTCAGGGAGAAAAAATCTTGGAGTATACCAACTGCTTTTCTTCAATAACAAATGATTAAGTAAACATTAGGATGTCTACGTATTTCTGAAGAAACTGGCTTGATTTAAGCCCAACGCAGACAGGCTATCCGTGACGCACTTTTTAGTCTGTGATAGTGCGTCACGGATTAGTCTGTCGTCTGTGTTGGGCCTTATTTGCTTGTTATTCCATACTATTACGTATCACTTGCCTAATAAGAAAACACAGATAATGTTACAACACAGTCAAATTAAATTTACCGTGTGCGCGTACCTTTAAAGTAGACGACACAAATGAAAATTGGACTCGTGTTCTCATTCACAATTTTCGGCGGATGTAACCGACACTTGCATGTTTGCTTGCCTCGAGTGGGGAACCGCAATCGTTCTCTAAAAATTGGATTGACGCCCACTGTGAATCTGAAAAACGGTCAGTCTGCTCTATTACTTTTGTAATTCTATAGAATGAATATATGGGATTTTTTTGGAGGGCACAATTTTATGCAACTTCAGTGAGAGCTATATTATAGTTTCTTTTAAGTAGTAATAGTATTTAAGTTACACGAATTTGGCCCGTTTCATGTGCAGTTGACTCATTCTATATTTAAAAACTTGTTTGTTCCTATATGTCAAGGTTAATCTTCAATGTGAGATTTTATAATACATACTTGTTTATTACGACAGTAAAAAACAACTAAATCCTTATGTAATAAAAATATTTTATGATATAAATAAAATGCAGACATGATAATAATATTGTTCATGTAATGTAAAAGCATGTTTTTTATACTTACTGCAAAATAATATGCCTAATACCTTGGTATCATAATTCAACACTAACTTACTTATAACTGAGTGTAAAATTAATATTGCGGAAATGAATAATAAAATTTTTGATTCAACGGGGAAATATATTTTTTTAAAGTAAATAAAAGTAAAATAATATAAATCATCAGCAGTACTTAGCAAGTAGTATGAACTTATTAAATAAGTCTTGTTTAACATCCCAACTACACTGTAATATTCCTCATTGAGTCCGCCATAACTTTTCCTTTGCACCGCTCTGTATTCACTACAAGCGAAATGAAGACTAATGGCTCAAAGAACACGAGCTATATTAGCAAAGCTAACGGACCTATTTATGTGGCTGGTAAATCCTTTACACTCGTATGTTCTTATTCTTGTAGTATATAAGTCTATTAGACACGGCAACTTTATTTATGCAGAGCCAGAAGTTGAACTAATGTTGGATAGTTCTTTACGGGATTGGAAGTTATGTGGGCTGAATTTTGGTGTTGGCAGAAAAATAAATGTGTACGTACTCGCTTTTATTTTTACACAAAACTGTATTATTTCTTTTAGCTATTATCTTCTGAAAATTTAAGTTAAACGTATCTAAGGTATAAGTACTGAAATAATGAAAACAGAAATTATTTGCAAAGCTACATTTTTGTTTTGAAATAACTATTTTATAATACTTTATTTGAACCTCAAATGTGTACACAATCAAACTTGGCGATTTAATAAAATTAACTTTAATTAATCATATCAAGAGATATGAGCTCTAAGATTTTAGCCAAAATTAAGGTATTTTTTTGTTGTTTGTGTTATTTATACAATTACACATACAACCAAAAAGTTAATTTTAATTTAACGTTATTTGCACATAAATACAGTTTATTGTCAGACAAAATATAATAACTAACACAAAAGTTAAAACACGCTAAAATCCGAGATAATCTCTAAGTAATCCTACCGTTTGTTTCACAACACAATAAAGCACCATTTCACTTGAAACAAAAGACGTCTAAGACAACATTTCACCGTTATCTATCACATAAATAGATCCCGTGATACTGCGGGCTCGGTCGCTTGCCAAATAAACAATTAAATCCGCCACATCCTCACTCTCAGCCATTTTCCCAAGCGGCAGAGTTTTATCTCGTGCCTTGTACAATTCCTCCATCTGTTCTTTAGTAAAACCGGCCGATTGAACGAACGGTGTCCTAGTACCACCGGGATTAACTGAATTAACCCTCACACCATCCTTAGCTAACTCGCTAGCTACACACTTAGTAATCTGATCAAGGGCAGCCTTAGACGTGCAGTATGGCAAGAAATCCACGTCCCTAATAGGCTTGAATGCAGCAACACTGGAAACGTTTACGATGTTACCTTTAGACTTTACAAGGTGCGGTGTGGCAAGGCTGATTAGTAAGTAAACTGCTCGGACATTCGTGGCCATGGCTCGGTCGTAAGGCTCGATTCCATCTCGGATACTACCTCGTACTCCGACACCGGCATTATTGACGAGAATATCTATTCGTCCGAAATGTTCGATAGCTTTGTGAACAATATTCTTAACTTCGTCATCGAGACTCAATTCAGCTTTGACGATTATTGGTTTGTTCCCTTTTGCGAGTTCGCATTTGGAGGCGACGTCTTTCAAGGAAGTTTCGTTTCGGCCAACGAGCACGAGTTTGGCGGATTGGTTCGCAAACATCAGTGCCGCAGCTGCTCCAATCCCGGAACTGGCGCCCGTGATCACGACCACTTTATTGGCGAAGTCCATCGTGCACGGCCTCTTAAATTGTACTGGCCTATCGACCAGCCGGTTTCCCTTTATCGGTACAAAATAAATGTGACCTTCGATGGTAATTGCCAACGTCATTACGCATTATCAGTTTTTTGTATAGATTTTTTATGCGATTGTTTGTTGTAGATTTATTTGACTTTTTGTGTCATTGTTTGTGGACAATTTATTAAATTATTTTAACTTACGAATACATCTAAAACATGCATTCTCATAAAACCAGTGTTGCAAAACCGTAAATCTTTTTTTACTTTTTATTTTATTTTAGCCTATCCCATAGTATCTTATCTTTCACCTACTCATACGTACGTACTTCTGAAAATATTGGCAGCAGCACGAATATTTCCAACAAAATATTCCATCGGCTACATTGCACATTTCAGCATAACATCCGTCCGCTCGTCATTTCATTATTTTGCACCCTCGGGAAAATACGAAATAGATTTTATACGTTGCCAGTATCATAGTTTTAATATTATTAATAAAATTTCAATGCAATACTCTTATTTTACATTTTCATTAATTTGGTTTATTTTTATTTTTATCCTAGATATTTTAAACTTATTTTGTTTTATATTTTGAAAGCCATTAGCAATGCAGGATTAGGCTAATCCATTCATTTTGACTTGCCTCCATATCGAAGCAAACTACGTAATGTCGGTACGGTGGCATACCATTTACATGAATGATTATTCGGGCGTAGGGTTAAAATTTGTGGGATTTTGAACCTTGGCTCTTTCATGATTGAGTTTAAAATGTGCGGGCTAGTATAGTAAACCATTTCAAAGTTTATCCTGCAGTAGCCGCATGGAAAGCATTGTTCGGGCCCGTTAGGCTATGTTAACACGGTATTCCATTGGCGAGACACGGTCAACATAAATCGAATTTCTTCAAATCCAGTTCCTAGTGGAAAGCCGCATTCTGTTCCTGCAATTCTAAACTTCAGCTTTAGTTAGTAGATTAATAGAGTAGCCCTAGTAACTACTAGAACGTACTTGGACTACTATTTCTTGGTAGATATACTGTAGCAATGCAGAAAGTATTCACAAGATGTTTTCATGGTATACGCAGGATGACTTTTTACCTATCAGCCTAATATTTGGAGCAAGTTTAGTCCTTAAAAAGTACTTTGGCCGAAACCGCAGTAAAATTATGTTAAACAAAAGGATAATTGTTCAGTAACTCTTTAAAATAGATTAATAAAAATATAAAAGATGAATAACCAAAACTTAAATCTAAATTAATGAATGGAAAAATCCAAATAATTAACAAAAACTATTACGAAATAAAATGACTGTCATTTAACAACATAGGAAATTGCTGTGAAAACTAATTATACTGCTAATTATTTCAATAATTGGTTTCTAAACCTCACTGAGCACTTACTATCACATAAACAAACGAATTGTCCTAGTAGTTTGAACTGTGATCTCACACCAGTCTTGCAATCCTATATAGTCCTGGACCACTAATAGCTTTTATACAAATTCAAAGATATATTTTAGTCTCATCTACTCGCTATCTGTCATGACGTTAGATAAAAATCTACGCCTTTATCAAATTTAATCTAAACAATTTATCAATAGGTAATAGAATATTAAAGTTGCGAGTACAATGTTTTATTGAACAACTATAATATCTCAACATTATGATAAAATAAGATCAACTTTTCCATTAACAAAATGGAACAATTCACTGCTCGCACACAAGCCAAGCGTTCTGAAAAGAAGCCGAATTTCCCCAAATCAACAAAGAGGCGTGTTGAGAAAACCGCCTTGAACTCTGAAAAGGCTAATTTATCAAAGAGTAGCCTCTCAGGAGAAAATCCTGGCAATCACTCTTGGCAATTATCCTCGATTTTTTGGAGACGACTAATTACTTGAATGCTCTGAGATGTTAGATGTAATTAAGTTGACGATAAATGATAGTCCTTTTCACGGCTGCTTTGCCTTATTAACTCAGGTTTATTGGCTTGGTGGGAGTCTGATGTATGGACATCGATTATTTTATAACGACAGGTCGCAGACGTAAAATTTACTTAGGATTTTCAAGCGTATAGGTAACTACCTACTATAAATATTGGAAGAACTTTGATTATATGTTAGAATTAGGTAGGTAGTTTACATAGAATAATAATAGTTTATCTATATATATATATATATATATAAAAATTAACCTCTATTTCCCTTCGTCACGCCATCACGCGTGAACGGCTGGACCGATTTGAATGGAATTTGGTATGGATGTCGTTAAGACCCGGGGAAGGACATAGCATAGTTTTTATCTGGAAATTCCCACGGGGAGCGAAGTCCGCGGGCACAGCTAGTTTCAGTATAAATTACATATATTACTACACACAGATTGAGTTAACTCCAACGTAAGTTTTAAACTTGTGTTATAGAATACTTATGCTCATGGAAACTATATTTTATGACAAACACATATTATTATATAGAAAAAACCAGCTAAGTACGAGACGGACTCGCGCACGAAGGGTTCCGTACCATTGACTAGGTAAACAACAGTAGATAGGTACACAAAATAAAAAAGGCGTATTTTGTATGGGAGCTCTCCTTAAATATTTATTTTATTTTAATTTTATTATTTATTAATAAAGTAAAAATACAACTGAATATTTTATGAATATTTCAAGTGTCTGCCTGTCGCCATTATTGATATCGAACAAAAAGGGGCATAAAAATAGCGTTTGTTGTATGGGAGCCGCCCTTAAATACTTATTTTATTTTGTTTTTAGTGTTTGTTGTTATAACGGCAACAGAAATACATAATTTGTGAAAATTTAAACCGTCTAGCTATCGCGGTTTTTGATATACAGCCTGGTGACAGACAGACGGCCAGACGGACAGACAGCGAAGTCTTAGTAAAAGGGTCCCGTTTTAACCCTTTGCGTACGGAACCCTAAAAAAAGATCTAAGACACGACAATTGAAAACAGACCCATTTCTGTTTTGCCCTGATGGCTGGATCTAACCTGGAAAGAATTAATACATACTGAACTTTTAATATCATCAGACATCATCATCATCATCGTCAGGTCTTTCTGTCTCCACATCTGACATCAAATCAAGATAATTAATTTACCATTAAACCCTACAATTATCCGCTATGACACCCCTATACGTCTCCGTCCAGTAATCTTGATATAACGTAACGTAGAACCGGATGCATGTAAATATGTCAGAATAACATATACGGCCATATCTCCAGGCTAAGTCAATACCATGTAGTTTGCACGACAAACATTACCTGATTGAATAATGTTATGAATACAATTAACAGAATAATAAATAATTCATGACTTTCGAGTAGGTATGTTGGTAGTGTACACATGTGAGAAATTTTAAATACTAAAAATCTATTTTCTGTATTCATTTATCTAGAATTCTTGTCATACGAATGTGAACAATTTTGTTTGGCTCATTTATTTATATCTAATAATAAAATTATTTATTAAAAAAATTACTATTATTTATATCATTAATTAAAAAGTATTTATATTATTTCATTTTTTTTTATTAGCAAATAAAGACGAAGATACAACGCAATTAAATTTCTTATGACGTCACTATCACCTACGATTTTTAACGAAAAAATAAGGGGCCCATCTTTTTGTATAATGAAACTAAATCGTTAATTTCAGGCGACAAGGCCCATAGAATAAATACCTGACAGACTGGCATAAATGTAATTTTATAATTTTGGAAATCCTTGGGGGTGACCTCTATTCACCTGTAATGACACAAAGTAATTATTTTTTGTCGGAGGAGAAGGTAGTAGTGTCGAGGAATTGCCGTAAATAATTATATTTTATTACAATACAAAGTTGTTATTTTTTCCTGACTTTTTTATTTGTCAGGCAATAAATTTTTAGTAGGTAGGTTACTTAATATTATCATAAAACTTTTTTCATGTCTATTTTATGATTGTTTCGTATACAGAGATAAACTTATTGTTTTATTGAGTATATGAGTATTCAATTTATTTTACCATTATGTCAGAAAAGGTCTTAATAATTCAAATGATACGTCGGTCTATCTCTCCCTGTCTGTTTGTAACACGTGAGAAGGGTAGGGACTTGCGGGATAAGAACTAGCAGCTACAGCTGAAGTGGAGCCTATTGTGTGTCGGATTAAAGTAGCGAACAAGGCATTGCCGCTAAACTATATAGGAAACGGAAGTCAGCTTAAAACTTGCGTGTCCAAATGTAACACTTCTGAGGTAGAGTTTTGTTATTCTGTATCATGTAAACCTGGTCGGCCTTTCTGACTATATAACGGGAGTGAACCATATTTACTAGTATATATGTTTTATTAACGCTCTTACAGACAAGCAACATACTCGTAGGTGTGTGTGTGATGGAAATTCCGTCGCTCATCTGTAAGAGCTCTTATTGCTATAAAGATTGTTGCTATCAACATCATCATCATCCTCACGTATTTTAGAATCGAAAGAGGTCTAGGTTTTCTTAAGATATTGAAGAGTGAGACTAAATAAATATACTTGATGAAGCTTTTTATTTTCATTATCTCATTTTTCAATAACCAGTTTTTAATATATTTAATAACAAATGCTTTTTATTTTTTAATTAGCTGACAATATTTGATAAGTAAGTAAGTAGGAAAGAATAGATAATATTTAAAAAAAATCATGCAAGAATAGTAATAACTGAATATCCATAGTCTCTTCCTAGAGAGAAACAGGCGTGATAATATATAAAGAGTGGTTAATAAGTAAATATATTACATACAATGTTTAGAGTCAAGAGTTTTGTGTCAGGAATCGTAAAAAGTTTTGATAAAGCTTGAGGAAAAATGACTGACGAAAGGAATGATAAGATTAGATGAATCAAATGTATGACATTTTATATAAATTCTATTTTTCTGCATGAGTTAAAAGCCTCCTTACTTATTTACACACATTAATAAATTACACATACATAAATGCAGTATAGTAATATCCCCTGTGCTGTCACTTATGCGGTTATCTGATATGATGCGATTTGTATGACATGATATACCGCTTATAGTCCATGAGACCGCAAACTAATATTGTTTCATATAACTTAATATTTTATAGGTTTCTTAGTAATGTCCATTGTCATTCTATATTATAAGTCTTGAAAACTTGTAAATGCTATAGTAGCCATGGAGTAACTATTGTCTATGACGTAGATATTGATATCCTATCCAGTAGGAAGTATCCTACTAATATTATAAATGCGAAAGTTAGTTTGTATTTTTGTTTGTTATCTCTTCACTCTTAAACTACTGAACCGATTTGGATGAATTTTTTTCTGGATATAGTTTGAGACTCAGGGAAGGACATAGGCCACTCTTTATCCCGAAATTCCCACGGGGAGCGAGCTCGCAGGTACAGCTAGTATTAAATAAATTAAAATAAAATTTTGATCGAAAAACAGCATCACGTGAAAATCAAATTCCAAAAATGCGGGCCGATCATTGATACAAATATATATTTAAAGAATATCTATATTGAAAAAAAGACTAGAGTTACTAGTCTTTATATTCAGAGAACAAGATGATATAAAAGTTTAACAGAACAGCAACAAACAAAACGCAAAAACATTATTTATTTGTCGTCCCGCATAATTTAGTAGGCGTCACGTTCCTGAGTTCCTTTTTTTAAAAGAAGGCGACTTAGGGCATCCAAGCTAAACAACGCTTATAAACATCAATGAGACCTCTCCTGGCAGCTCTGGCCAAGTTTGGCTCGGGTAGTACAGAGAGGGTCGTGCTCCTGCAGTGGAGACAAAAAGACCTGATGATGATATACATCTTCACCAAATCAATAAGAGACCAATTTGGTACTAAAGGCTTTCAAATAAAAAGAATCATCGAAATCGGTTAGCAAGTGGCGAAGATTTTGCGAAACATACATTCAAAATAAATAAATAACAAAAAAAAAACGGGCCGAATTGATTAAGGTCTGTAACGTGCCAACAATATTTTTACTACATTTGATGGAGTGTCATAATCTCTCTCGAAGGACGTCTTAAAAAAAAATAAAAGTAATTTCATTACAATTTTCGCTCTTGAGGTGCTTAAAGGATAAATTTCTTGTTGAATGCAGTTTTACAACATAAAAATTGTCGTGATAGAGACAAGATATTGCTATAGACAACCTGCTAACATTTCACATACATTTGCATCATCATCTCCGCCGCATAACGTCCACTGCTGGACATATTTCACATACAAATAACATCAATTCCCCTAAGTATTTTTCTAACTACTGCCAGTGTGTATTCCCAAAGTAACCACAAACAATTTATCACGTGCCTTCGTACAGGAAAATGTCACGGTTTCGTATTTGACGCGAAAACGTGGGGAGAGTGACAGGCGTAGCGTGGCGTGGCGTATCTACTGTAATAAGTATGTAGGTAGAAAATCATTGTTTTTTATTACCTACATTCATATTTTTTCACGTTCTTATCCCTTATAGGGTAAGTCAGCCGTGTGTTTTCCGGCAGAGTAGAATAGAGCCACTCCAAGTCCTTCCGTGGATGTCGTAGAAGGTGACTTAGGAAATACAAGCTAAACAAGGCTTATAAACATCAATGAAACCTCTCCAACCCATCTGGCCAGCGAGCAGAGTGTAGGCCAAGTCCTCTGGCTGCTCTGGCCAAGTATGGCTTTGATAGTACAGAGAGGTTCGTGCTCCTGCAGTAGAGACAAAAAGACCTGATGATGACGATGATAATATTTTTTTAACGTTTTTATCCCTTACAGGGTAAGTCGTGTACGAAAATGCCACATAATTTACGCGCATTTACTATAGTGCCATAATACTGAAAATTGGAAGGATTGCAAAGATGCTAAAGACAACGATTCCAGGAGCAAAGTATTTTTTATTTTATTTTATCAATCTTTATTGTTCCAAAGTACAAATATACTTTTAACAAATGGCGGACTTAATGCTAAAAGCATTTTCTCCCAGTCAACCATATGGATAAACAGAGAAAAATATGCGGCATAAAAAAGTAATACAATATACATACGTACATTCTAAAATATTACTAAATAATATAAAATTATATTATATACCTACTATATATAAATATCAGAATGAATACTCTATTTATACAATGACCATAATAAAAACCGTGGACATTTGAGTTTTAAATTTCCACAGAATTATTTTATTTGAGGAGCTGGAGTGCGCATTTCTAGCACTTTCGCAAGTACAGCGACACGGGGCATGGTCTGCACTTGGATGGGTGACCACAAGTGGTATAAAAACTTGAGCTCCTGCTTCCGAAGGCACGTATAAGCCGTTGGTCCCGGCTGTCATTATTGTTTGGCAGTCGTCAAGCTATGTTAGATGCCTTTAGGCAGCCTAAAAATCTGACACAAGTTTTGGCGACTTACACACTCTAAAACAACATTTCAATTTAAAATGTTGTTTCACAGGGAACATACACACATTATGTGGGTTTTCTATAAGATCTTGCTTTACCAATGTATTTTGTATGCGTAATTACTACATAAGTTTTTATTTTGCGGTCCTGTTCTCATCTAAAAAATACATAACTAAATAGTTTACCATAAAGAGTACGCGGAAAACCTGAACGAAATCGCAATCCATACAAAACAATGGCTCGGAAAAGTGTATAAAATGGCGCAGCAAAAGGGAAAAACTAGCTGCATTTCATGCAAGCCGCGTCGTTGCATTGCTTATTTCAAAATAAATACAAAAAACTTACTACCTATTAATTAATAATACACTTATTCAATCGCGAACAAATAGACAAGTTAAAAAGACTGAAAAGTCATAATAGTCATAGAAAAGTCATAGAAAAACAACAAAACAATTTAAAATGTTGTTTCACAGGACACAAACACACACATATGTAGGTTTTTTATAACAAAAAATCTTTTGAAAGGTAAGTCTTGCTTTACCAATGTATTTGTATGCGTAATTAAATAACTTTTAATTCTCTGTGGTCCTATTCTCAAAAAAACACTTAAGTGAATTGTTTCACCTAATAGAGTACGCGGAAAATCTGAACGAAATCGCAATCCATTCAAAACAATGGCTCAGAAAAGTGTATAAAATGGCGCAGCAAAGGGCAAATCAGCTGCATTTCGTGCATGCCGCGTCGCTGCAATCAATAATAATGGCGGTTAATAAAAATCCTGATTGGATCCGCCGCCCGACAATCCGATTAATACACTTTATACACGTGAATTCATTTATGTACAGGTATTTTTATAAACGCAGCATTTTAAGCTGAAGAGGGCTTATTTCGCTTTGTGTTTGGTGTTTAATGGTTAATTGGTTACAAAAATTAATTTAGCGTTAAAACCTTTTTTAACCTTTCCTTTACCGCCAACACCAGACATAATAGTAAAACAATGAACGTAGCATTTATTAATGCCATCCGGTAAATGAGGGGTTAATACTCAATTTTGATTTCTACTAGCGGTATTCCCTGGTTACGATAATTCGTGTAAATCTTTCGAGAAAAATATACTAGGTACATGCAAGTCCATTAAACTTGATCCAGTATTTATCCAACAATCATCATCATCATCCCACCCCATTTCTGCCCACTGCTGAGCATAGGCCTCTCTTCGTCGACGCCACCAATCTTGGTCTAATAACAATCACTGATAAAACATGTCACCTTCAAACTATGTAAGTACCTAATTTTAAAATAAAAAACTTCTTCATGATCATCATCATCGGCAGGCTTCCATATCCCACTGCTGGGAATAGGCCTCTCTCAACTTAATGTATACCAACCACATCGGTCCTGCGCCTTACGAAAACAGTTTCGACCGGAGACTTTTCTTACGACATAAACCCATCTAGCTCTCGGACGGCCCACACTAAGTTTACCATCTATGGGCCACCACTCCAATTTCAAAATAAAAGACTTACTACCTATTAATTAATGATACACTCATTCAATCGCGAACGAATGGACAAGTTAAAAAGATGGAAAAGTCATAGCTATTAGAACCGCAGCTTGTTCATCAGAGCAATTTCTCCGGTTCAGCGGAGAAGTTGTTCTTTTATTTCAGCTACTGGGAACAATACGTTCGTTACCAGTGAAACGTGCCTATTTTAAGTAGCATATACGGTTTTATTTTTGTCTTCATTATGGTATGTTATTAGCGTATTTTATTAGATACCTATATCATATTACTTTTCGTAGACAGAACTTTTTAGTGTTTGTAGAGTCATCTATCATGTCACCTGTTAATGTTTATAGATACCAATTAACCTTTATTGATCTATAAAATATGGAGTTAAACATGATAGTTTGAGGGAAAAAGTCATAGTTATTAGAACCACAGCTCGTTCATCAGAGCAATTTCTCCGGTTCAGCGAAAAAAATTGTTTTCATAATTCAGCTACTGGGAACAATACTTTTGTTACCAGTAAAACATAGCTATTCTAAATAATACTCAGACGTTTAATGGTTTTTTTTATCTTAATTATGGTTTATTAGCGTTATACTACCCTTTATCACATTATATTAATTTAAGAAAAAAAAAAACGTTAATAAGTATTAACAGTTGACGTAGTAGATACGGCTCTGTAAACACAAAATAGTTTTTTTTCTTTTTCTAAAATAATCAAATTTCTTTTGTTAAACACAAAATTATATTGTAAAATAATGTACGTAACTTTTTTTCGATTTGCCAAATATGGAGCAAAACATTGCTCATAAGAGCAATTTCTCTGGTTCACCGTAAAAGTTCTTTTATTTCAGCTACGGGGAACAATACCCTCGTTCTAGTGAATCGTATTTATTCTAACTGGTGTGCCAACGATAGATTGATAGTATAGGAGAATATTTCAAATACATGGTTTAGTGTTTGAATAAACCAATCGAAGGCGTAAATTTCTACTATATTAATATCAATAATTACCATCACTTTAATTTGCCTAGCATTGGATATTGTCTCATCATTATCCGAGCGTATTTTCCCGGTTGCATCCTCAGCAGTAACACTTCAGAGCCCGGGGTCCGCTACCTAGCCAAAGTGATTTGTCGAGGTTTCTGGTTTTTACACAGAGCGACTACCGTCTGACCTCCGCAATCCAAAGGGTAAACCTGAACCAGTCCTTGGCTAGTTTGATGATCTAACGCTAGATGGTGTTCGGGACCAACAGTTTATACGAGTCATCCGAAACACGGAATCATCTTTCTGTTTCGGATAATCAGGGGATTCAAGCCTTTTTTTTTTTTGACGCGGATAAAATGCCTTCGGATACCTTACCGGTTACAGGACACCGGTAAGGTTATGTGGTGTTACCACTAAAAACTCCGCGGTGTCACCTCTCAGCCGCTATGGGTCGAGGCTGTCTGCTATTCTCGCTCCACAGCCCGAGCGCGGCCGGCCGCTACTTCAGCGGCCCCGGCTCGCCAATGGCCTCACGGCACCCTCTGCTAAATCAGAGGGGCCAGAGCAACCGTCGCGTTGGCCTCTCAGGCCCAAGGATAGGCGCGCTGACACGCACACGCACCTGAGGGCTGTCCGTTGGACGATGGAATCCCGTTTCCACCGGCCAACCAGCCCTCATAATTTGAGGCCTGTGAAAGCAGGCCCTGCCCCAGTCAACCTGACGGCGACCGGGGCCCACACAGCCGGCCGCAGGGGATAGGGAGAGCGGCAACGTAACACCGACACTCCTCTTCCCCCGCGACCCCTACCACGGCTGTGATGGTAGTACGGGGAGGCCTAAGCCTCAACCCGGGCAATGGGTTCCTCTTAGCTTCCCTGCGGCCAGGTGATTCAGGCCTGCCATATCCTAACTTGACGGGAAACAACTTTTCACAAAGTATGCTTCCCAGTGGTATTCGAACCCATGACCTCCGAATCACAAGGCGAACGCCTTGACCACTGGTCCACGGAGGCAGTCTGAATGTATAGTCAGGATATTGTTTGCCCCTCCAGAATTAAATAATAATCATGATAAAAATAATCGCCTTTTGAGAACCCTAATTGTATTACATTTATTTCTCACTCAATAGCAATTAACATGTTTTAATAATTTATAAAAACCAATTGCAAACATGGCAAATGAAGGAATTTAAAATTGAAACGTTCAATTTAGATATTAATCACAGTAAACTAACAGTTTGCGAGGAAAAATCATTTTCCTTCGTTACAATGTGCGGCAGATTAAAGTTTCCAATAGTTCAATCGAGTTGATTGAGTGCCTTGGACTGAGTAGCAGGGATTGAGTTACGTTTTGTTATTAGAACCGTTTAGTTGGCTCTCTGGGGACTAAGCTTGAATGATGATTTTCATTTTGAGTACCTAACCTTTTATTGTCCCCGTACCCTTTTTTTTAAAGATGCAAACTAATAAATTACTAAGGTATAGGATAGGTTAATGTCAAGAAAGGCATTATAGAGAACGTAATGGTGTAATTCATAAGAATGTGAGTGAAAAGTTGCATGTCTCTGCAAGATAAAAAAGTATAGTTATATCCTTTTTTTTTTAGGAAAATCAAGTATTGTGAGTTATTGAAATACCTACTACAATTTACTTTATTTTTAATTATAAAAAATAAATAAAGGGACAAACACTAAACAAAACACGATTGAAAATCTTTGTTTCGATAGAAAAATTCACAAATAGAACTCAACATCAGTACATTATTGTAAGTAGTATACAAGCATTTGTTGCAAGGCCTTTCCTAGATATCTTATTCTTCTTTATCCACGTGTTTCTTGCTTTATTTTTAAACAAAGAGGTTCTACTATATGTCAATGCACTTTCGCGTCTGTAACCTTACTGATTTTAGGTCTTGTAGCTCTAAGCAGATGGCGGCCAAAGCCGCAAGACTCGAAGGACAAAGTCTACTATTACCATTCTACTGTAAGTCAAAAGAAGTATTTCATAGTCTTAGGGCAAATAAATCACTACGGTAAAGTCAGATCGAAGAAGTCGATCCTGGGCAATAACTTGGAGATTCTTTCAGATGGGCAAAGAATATATAATGTTTTTAATATAACCATGCGTTCATAATATAACAATATAATATTAACTAAATAAATACAACCTAAAATTAAAACTAACTAAAACTAATTAAAAATAATTTATATTAAATTAAATAAAAAATTGAGGCCAAATCGCTGCCGTCACAGGGCAAAGTACCCAAGAGGCTGGCGGCATTTCCGCGTTGGATAGCAATACTTAAACGCTGTCCGAAATGCGCGCCCGCCCTTGGGTCCCCGGAGACATCGATCAGGCGTGCGGAAATTTCCTTAAAAATTTGACGAGCTTCCGCACCCCAAGGCCCTAAGGTCTCCACAGCAAAAGGCACAAATATATACGGCTCTCCCAGAGCCGCATATTTGCGCCTCTTGATGGCTTCTGCTGTCGTCGCTGCCGCGCCCGCCTTTCGGGCTGTCGCCCGTACATGGGATGCAGCTACAGTGTCTACGCATGTAGCATCCCACACAAGCGACCGCCCGTTCTTCCAAGGGATGAGCGTCATGCCGTCGGGCCTCTTGCCATCGTCTCGCGCGATACCATTCGGTTCGAGTATTGCTGGCACACCGGCACTGGCAAGAGCACGACGGATGACGTCATTCAAGGCGGCGTGACGTGAAACTCGCCCTGCGCTGCGACGACAAGCCAAACCGTGGTGGCCCAGGGGATCGACATCTCCACCGCAGCGACAGCGATGTGGCTCATTCGTTCTAGCTCCCAATCGAAGACTGACCGCTAAACTAAAAGTGGTTCTCTCCAAGAGGGGTGCCTACACTCGCTGACGGTATGGCATTTAACCAATACCCCGACTCCGGCTCGCAGCTTGCTAAGAGACGAGACCTCTCCACCTCACTATTCGTGTTTTCTAATAATTGTTTCCGAATAATCAAGCAGAGAGGCTCATCCCATTGCCGCTGCGAAGCCGGATTTGAGGGTAGAGCATGGCCCGGGCCGGTTGCACCGATCCAAGCATCCCTGGCCACGGCTAAGCCGGCTACCCCTACGTCGCTCAGCGACGGGCCTAGAATTTTTCCAACGAGGTTAGCCGTGCTATAGACCGAGGACAGGAAGGCTGGAAGTGCTACACTTGAAATTTTTCTGATCCCAAGACCACCGTGACGAATTGGTAAAGATGCTTGTATCCAACTTGTGTCGTCAAGATGGCAATTCAAAATATTTGTTAAGGTTTCTCTAACTTTTTCGTCGAGTACAAACAACAGATGGTTATGGGTCCAAAGCGGGGTACAACGGAGCGTGTAGGTGGTCTTGGGTATAAAAAGACAGAATTTTATGATCAAATATGCCATGTGGGGATTGATGTCAGCTAGACGGCTGGAGGACTCTTCAAAAGATAATATTTTTTCTTCTACAAATTTTGTAAAAGCATCCTCCAGCACCGGTGACCCCAGGAGGCGAAGTGACTGCTCATTGATAATTTTTATATCTGGGGCCAAGATATTGAATTTAGAATTTAGATCGTGCCGCGATTCAAGAGAGACGTCCTCATTCATGTATAATTCACACTTTGAAAAATTTAGTTCTAATCCGATTTTGCCAAAGGATTTTATAATTTTGTCTAAATCCGATAAAATTGATGCAGCATCTCCACCTAGGGTCCCATCATCCAGGTACCAAACGTTGAATTTGGAAGCCAAATCTTTAATATGTGGATGTATGGCCAAACTGAAAATAGCCGGTCCGAGTGGGTCACCCTGCTGACAGCCGACTGCCGATTTAATGAGCTGGCCTTTATATACCAAGCTAGTCGGCTTCCCGTAGCACTGCCACAAATAAGAGTAGGTGCTCGGGATAAATTTTTTGACCTCAGTCAGCAGAGCGCCCCTATCTAAGGAGTTAAAAGCGTTTTTCACGTCAACCTTTAGGAACACAAAGAATTGACACATTTTCACTTATGACTCTGAATTCCATTTTCTAACTTTTACTAAATAACAAACGAGACCAATCGTTATAATAAGGTTATAATAAAGGCAATTATACAATTATTTTTTTATTCATACAAATCAGCAATAATACAAATAGTAAAAAAAAACTCAAAACGAATAGAAACTCCACTCACAACTGTTAATGGAGTTGGTCTGGTCGAGTCTGAAATGGAAACTTTTTTGAAACAAAGAAAACTGGTTATAACGACGCTGGGTTTGTGGGCACTTTGTTTCGTATTCCATGATTAGTTGACATTGCAATTAATTGCGAAAATTATCGTTTTGTTTTGAAAATGATTCTTAAGATTTAGATGGTGGCCATCTTCTTCATTGGATTGTGGAACGTGCCTTTCTCCGGGTTATCATTAAACGACATAGCATTTGTCCTTCCGATGATTCGCCGATTGAACTCTTCATCTCCGTACGATTGTCCGTCAATACATTTCCCGTTTAATAGCGAACATTTTTAATGAGGTACCTACATACGACTTTTCCATCAAATTATTTTAAATATTTGGTTTTAAGACTTGAATTTTTAAATAGGAAGGTACCAGCTAACGAGTACTGCTCCAAAGTATACAATGTAGATATCTAGTTCAAGATTGATGCAGCTATCTAAACTAGATCTGGGACTGGACATTGCAATGTAGCAACCTGTTTCTAGCTAAATAGGCCACAACCAAGCCGCGACATTGTTCGATTGTCACTGATGCACTTTTTTTTTTTTTAAAAGGGGAGTTATAAGTTTGACGTGTCTATGTGTCTGCCTGTGTCACCGTAGCTCCTAAGCAAATAGACCGATTATGATGCAGTTTCTTTCTTTGAAAGCTGACGTGATCGAGGCGGTTCTTAAATGCTGTTATTTTGGGGGTAACTTCAAATGTTTGACTTTGGTTTTTGTTATCCAATATTTTAAATTTTTACAACTGCTTTAATGGTATCTACCACAAGTTATGAAATTCCGGGACATGGCTGTAACTGGGTGTCTGTCTGGCTGCTTGTCCTGGAATGTGTTAATCGCCTATCAATCAATAACTGAATATGCCTTCCTAAGTAATAAGGAACTAAAATCAAATGCTGGTAACTAATGCAGCCAGCAAACTTATCCACTGGCAGAGAATCACGAAATCTTTTCAGGATTTCAAAGAGCATCTAAGTACATATATTTTTAATTAACTTTTATAAACTGACACTTGTCAATCGTGGATGTAAGAAGGAGAGGCCTTTGCCCAACAATAAAATACTTCATAGGCTATATAAATATACTTACCTACACATCTAAAGTGTATAAGAACAATACGACAAAATTACTACATTTTGTATTGAAAAATGATCGTCCTTCTAAAATAGTACATTTATTATACAATATACTCGTACAATACCCCGAAGTCGATGCAATGTGCCGGAAGATTGATGCAGCTATCTGAAACGAGATCGGGGACTGGACTTTGCAATGTTGCAACCTGTTTCTAACTCAATAGGGTGCGACATTAGGTACTGAACTAACCCTCTATTTCATTTCAGTGCGTTCGCCATTGCATCCTCAGCTTTGCCGCTTTGGAGCCCGGAGTGCATTTTTTTGCTTTTCTTCTCCAAATGTAATATGCATGCCGATGGTTAGCCAAGGATGTTAAAGACCTAAATGGAGAAGAAATAGGTAGCCGAAAAAGTTTTAATGATTTTTAACTATTGTTTCTAACTCAATATGGGGCGACATTATAGGCACTGAACTACCCTTTTCTTTCATTTCAGCGCGTTCGCCGTGCATTTTCTCGCTTTTTCTTCTCCAAATATAATAAAAATGTCAATAGTCACCCAAGGATGATAAAGACCTTGCGAAGTAGAGAAGAAACAGTTAGCCGAAAAGGTTGAATGATTTAGCTATAGTTTCTAACTCAATAGGGGGCGATAATCGATATTATAGGCACGGAACTACCCTTTTATTTCATTTCAGCGCGTTCGCCGTGCACTAAGTGCATAAAGTCACCCAAGGATGTTAAAGACCTTGCAAATTAGAAAAGAAACAGTTAGCCGAAATGTTTGAATGATTTAGCTATAGTTTCTAACTCAATAGGAGGCGATAATCGATATTACAGGCACTGAACTACCCTTTCTTTCATTTCAGTGCGTTTGATCTTGCATTGCACTTTCCTGCTTTTCCTTTTCCAAATATTATATGCATGTCAATAGTCACCCAAGGATGTTAAATACCTTGCGAAATGAAGAAGAAATAGCGGAAAAAGTTTGAATAATTTATCTATAGTTTTACGTCAGGCTACCTACTTGACGTAAACATATATGTATTACCACCCTTATTAGACTAAATATGTTTTCTTTACAGCCTATATAAGTACGTTGCTGGATTAAAGACCTCTTCTTATAAAGGGAGGATATGCCCTTAATTAAGTTAGGCAGGCAGGTAGGCGATTACATTACGGTATGAAATTATTGTCTAAAGTAACATTAATCTGTGTTACCTGTACCAACCTATTTTCAAAAAAGAGGGGTGAGGGGTGTCACAAATTTGGCGCTAATGTCTGTCTGTGTGTATGTCTGTGTCATTGTAGCTCTCGTACAGATGGAACGATTTCCATGCGATTTTTACGTGAAAGCAATTTTGCGGTGGTTCTTAGGTTTCATGAAAATCGGTTTAAAATTTTAAAAGTTATTTGGGGTTAACTCTTGAAATTCGGTTTTAATTTGCCTGGTAAATAATAGATGGCGCTGTGGGTATTAATTACACTGAACATCGGTAGGAATATGTAGTTCCGCCACTGATCACTAGATGGTATCGTCGAGGGTTTTTTTTATTTTGCCTAGGAAATAAACTGGTGTTAGCTTCTTATGACACCCGTGATAAAATGAGTGCTGACAAATCGAATCCCACTTCGCCGTCACCACACGATGGAAAATGCTCATATTGTAAACCTTTGTGTTTATTTTAAATGGCCGAACAATTTAAATAGGGCAATACATATCATCTATTAATAATGGTCGTTGTTATCCATACGAGTAATATAAATTACAATCCCCTGGCGCTTATATCCGATTATCTGCCTGTAAAGGATAAACTCAAAAACAACACGTAAAATATGAGGCACTCAAATGTGGACAGTTTCTTTGGGAATGTGTTCATTTATTTATTTAAACTTCGTTGCACATAAAAAGACTATAAATAAATTAGTTTAATACCTTTTTATATACTTCTCGATTCTTTTTAAACCGGCATATTTTTTAGGGTGATATCCATCTTAAAAATCTTTGTTTTTCTAACAACAACCTTTTTCTGCCGCTACACCGGAGTGGGTTTTTTTTCTTCATTTTAGTTATTCTTTTATCGTCCAAGCTATAAAACTATGGAACGACTTACCAGTTTGTTATCCGGAAGGGTAAAACCCGCATTTTATTTAAAAAACAGGTGAAAGAACATTTTCTTCAAAAACAGTCAGATAAACCATAGTATAGGTATACTCAAACGGTTCATTGGCAAGTGTCACATAATACATGTATCTATTTGTATACAAATGTCGGTAGTTCAGTGCTTTTATTGTAAAAATAATCAAATAGGTAAATGGAAATGCCCTAAAACCCTACAGGTATTAGGGTTGCTGAGCGCGGCCTTTGGATTTAAACCCTTGGATAAATTTTGTAATTTAAGACCAACTTGCTCTTTTCGGTGTAGTTAAGTAGAGATCTAAGAGTGGAGAAGTCTCCATTCCTCTCTTTCCTCTGCCATATTTTCAAAATTCTGGTAGGACTTTATAGTTAGTTAGTTTAGTTTCTTTTGGACTAAAACATAAAGTGTGTATAAATATAAATACTGTAATTTTATTCGGGAGTACCAATATTCCCGGAAAATGAATGTACGTACAATTTTAATTGCAAATTGCACACTTATTTGAATTTTGTTTTTACACAATAATATTGGTGTTATCGTTTATCATTCCGAAAGCAATTATTGTCACAATATGTTAATAAATGCCCGTTTATCAAATTTATGTTGTTGAATAAATGGGCAAATGTTGGCAATTCACTAAACTTATTATAAAAATTAGCATAATATTTCCATGATACTTAAATCAGGCATTTCATAACAATTTCACAATATCTCTCATCCGTCACAGTACATATTTGTTACCTCTGATTGTGCATATTTATATTAATACAAACATTAGGATTATGTCACATCATATTAGCCGTATAAAATGCTACATATCTGTTTTACATATCCACAAATTTAACTTTAAAAAATTAAGTTTTATAGTGCTAACAAATAAATTATTTTCGTCATTAAAAACCATACAATATAGTAATAAGATAACTATAAATTAGTATGTATGATTATTATCTATAATTCATAGTAGTTTTTTTAAATATTGTTTAAGTGCAAAAGTTAAACACTAGCTACTAGCGTTTTGGAACGACCATTGCGGAAGATTACGTCGAAAGAAACCCAGTTTAATATTTCAACTAAACCACACGGCGGTATAAAAGTGTATTCGAATCAATCGACATAAACACTAATTGTGAACTCCAGCAAAATACTTATCCAAAATATGGTTCAATAACTTCGCCTTACACGAACGGAGCCAATTAAACCTAGAAATACATATCCTTCTAAATAACCGGGTTAATTGGATGGGCCAATTGGGGCACATCCGGATCAAACGCTCACCTGTTTCAAGCTATTTGTCTTACATCCTAATTTCTAACAGACCTTGAATTTTCACGCTTCGAGCTGACTCGGCGAGTCATTTGTATTGAGACATACGGTTTGGGTAAAGCTCGTATGTATTACAATAATACCTAATTTTCTGTACTTTCATTATTTGTCATTAAAAGAATAGTCCATAAGTTGTTATGGACTATTCTTTTAATGACTATTGAACATAAACCTCCTTTTATTTATAATATCCTGTTCTGTTCTTGGCCATTGCGATTTCGCTTTTTTATTTATATATCAATAAATAGAAAGCCATTTAAAAGTAGATATGGTTTAATTTAGCTCGCGTCAGAAATCGGCACCTTTTCGTTTAGATACCTAGAAGTGCATTGCAAGCCAATTTCATTCTTATAACTCTTGACATACAGGACTTACAATTCATGTCACAGATTTTTTTAGGTATATTTTCGATACCTACCTAAACAGGGAGTGACATAGGCCTGGCCTAACGTAGCTAGGTCCTTAGTACAATCACGGTTAGTAATCTAGACTGCAGCCCTGTGATTGAAAACTTACCGACCTTGTGACCCTTTGGGTTTACAAATACACAGGTGCGATAAGTAGAAATACTCACGTCATATAATCGTAAAAATATCAATATCCCTAATCGACAAGTGTAACATAATTATTATGTAAGTGAAATATTCGACTGTGTGTATCACGCGATACGGGTAGCTCAATTAATTAAGTCTCAGTGACAGGTTGTCCAATTATACTTGAAATCTCCGAGAATCTAAAGCAATTAAAATGCCCGTGGCCTAAGCTTCAGGTAAAGGAATGATTTAGGTAAATACCATTAAGTAATATATTTCTGCCTACTGAACAATGAACCAATTTAATTTTAGTTGTTTTTTGTGTGTGTGAGGCCGACACTGGTGTGAGGTTTTTAAGCAGCCTGACATAGCTCGAGAAATTTTTATGCCACTTGTGGTCATCCTTCCAAGTGCTTAACTTGTGAAAGCGCTAGCAATGCTGTTAATAATGGTTGTCACTTACCACTAACTACCTCCGTGGTGTAATAGTTAGAGCGCTCGGCTCATACACGGAGGTCGCGGGTTAGATTCCCGGCGTGGGCAACAACTTTGTGTTGTTGTCCTAGTTTGGTAAGGACATTGCAGTAAGATGATACTTGCTTCGGAGGGCACGTTAAGCCGTCGGTCCCGGTCACTGTCTTTGACATTGGTCGTTACCTTAAACCATGTCAGAGGCCTTTAGGGCGGTTTAAAAACTCTGACACTAGTGTTAGTCACTAACACACACGATAAGAAGAAGTCACTTACCATAAGTGAAACTGAACAACTTGCTAGGCAATACAGCTTAGTACTGATTGGAGACTTTTAGTGTAATAAAAGGAAAAATATCATGCTGACATAGTGACATAATAAAATAATTAACATAACTTGCTGTAATGTTTTGTTTTTACTATGGCGGAAGAATTTAGTACGAAAATTGTTTGTTTTCATTTAAATAATATGTCTTTTTTTCTTTTCAGGTACATCTACTTCTCTATGTACAGAGGCACTATAACGACATCCGATCAAAAATAAGTATCTAAAGTACTTTACAGACTCTCTAAAATTTTAACATATTTATGCTTTGCAGTGTAATGTCACTTTACATATAAGTATTGTGTTAATAAAATACTGTTAATAAATATTGTGTTAATAAGTTTTTATGTTAGTACCAAATGTTGTTGAAGAAGAAAAAGTATTTTCATTTTCAATAAAAAAGGCACCAGTTAAAGTATTGCTAATATAGAGATGCGATTAAAATTATTCAATATTATTACTATTGGATATGTACCAAACCTAATTTTTATCAAAAATATAACGAAAGGTAAGGATAACGATTCTCCATAACTCCACCAAAGAGTTTCGCTTATGCAACTTGATCTCAGCATGGCAGGACTATTAGGAATTCCTGAAACTAAGGGAATCAAATCTTGGGATAGCATACAACAGTTCACAGTTCGAAGCAAACCTACAGACGACTTCGGTAATGTGAAAACTTAGTGTGATCTCGTCTTTTGTTTGTGTAGGTCAAATCTTGCATCTAAATTTTCTACCAGTTATCCTCAACCTATTTGGTTGAAATTTTGTAAAATTGTGTAATTCAGATGACAATAATATTATGTCAATGAGCTGTTCTGATGATGGAGCCGGAAGATATTTGACGGAACTCAGTCAGTTATAAAACAACATAATAACCTAGCCTAGCGATGCCTAGTGTCCGATCACGAAGACGGAAGGTGGTCGATGGAACTCAGTAATAAAACAACGCAACTCCATCGAATTAAGGCTTATTTCATATGTCTTAGTAACTTGGCCTTACAATTTTTATTTTACAAATAACGTATTTTGTTTTTCAAAAATCTTATATATACTTACCTAATTTGTTGAATCAAACTTTACCGGACGGTGACTGACTTTTTTCCTATAAATAAAATATTAATTTTCATCATAATTTTAGCACCATAACGTGTACTGCGCATATTATTACCTACTTGTCAAATATCGTAAATTCTAATACGTATATTTAGCTGATAAAGAGAAAAACATTATCGTTTCGATATTATATGTTGGAACTATGATTCTAATAAAAGGATACATAAGTAATTATATTCTTCTGGCTACAGTTCTTGTCTTACCAATGTTCTTTAATTTATATTTTATTTTAATAAATAATCACAGCTTTTTCAATTTGCACTCCATCTTGATATCATTCAGGGGTTTTATACGAATTCAGTTTCCATGTCACGCTACACGGGTTCCGTATAGCGTGACACGCTCGCAATGTGTCACGTCATAATAGCTCCTTGAGACAGCGTAACTGCCAATTCACACCGTGATAATTGCAGTGCTAAATGTTTGCATCAGTGTCTGACACGCAACGCTCATTTACGGGACCTTTTGGGAACACTCCTTTAAAAAAAGTTGCATTTCTCAGCACTTCTTTATTGCGATTTTTTTATTAAATTAATCCTTTTTAGATAACTTACGTTGGTAGCTTTAATAAACAGTTTCTTTTTATTGTTGACTTTAATTGAGTAGTACCTTGCGAGATTTTATGTGTAAATAATCACAGCGTTTTCTATTTGCACTCCTTTACTCCTCTTGATATCATTCAGTGGTTTTATACGAATTAAGTTTCCATGTCACGCTAAACGGGTTCCGTATAGCGTGACTCGCTCACAATGTGTCACGTCATAATAGCTCCTTGAGACAGAGTAACTGCCAATTCACACCGTGATAATTGCAGTGCTGAATGTTTGCATCAGTGTCTGACACGCAACGCTCATTTACGGTACATTTTGGGAACCCTGCTTTTAAAAAAATAGCATTTATCAAGACTTCTTTAATTCGATATTTTTAAATTAAATTAAACTTTTTTAGGTAACTTACGTTGGTGACTTTAATAAACAATGGCTTTTTATTATCTGGTTTAATTGAGTATCTCGCGACATTTTATTTGTTGGCAGATTTTTTTTGTGTACTAAAGATTAAATATTTGCTGTGTAGTTTTCGGCAGAGTAAAATACCACTCAGAGTCCTTCCATGGATGTCTTAGAAGGCAACTTAGGAAATACAAGCTAAACAAAGCTTATAAACATCAATGAGACCTCTCCAACCCATCTGGCAAGCGAGGAGAGTGTAGGCCAAATCCTCTAGCTGCTTCAGCCAAGTATGGCTCTAGTAGTACAGAGAGGGTCGTGCTCCTGCAGTGGAGACAAAGGCCTAATGATGAGATTAAATATTTAATAAAATAATTATACAAACCAAACTGTCTACATTTCCCGGGCTGATTGAGGATTACAAAAAGTTTATAATGTCTGCGAGACACGAGTCAGCTTTCTTTAACACTGTTGCCCTTAAGTGTCATCATCATCATCAGTTTTTTTTGTCTCCACTGTAGGAGCACGTCCCTCTCTGTACTGCTAGAGCCATATTTGGTCAGAGCAGCCAGAAAATTTGGATTATTTGTAAGTGTAAATCAAATCTCCCATGCTCGTCGGGAGAAAAAAAACTCAGAATGTACCAGCTGCTTCTCTTCCCGCGCAGATCGTAAAAGCCGATTGAGGGAATGGACACAAATGCGAATCATGTTAACAGGCGATCCGGTTAGCAACCCATCACTGTATTAATTGCATTTCCATCTTCTCCCCACCATGACGCTAAAAGTGGCTTTTGGGTCTTACGACCCTGGGCTCTGCATAGAGCCGCAAGACCAAAAATGCTCTGTCTGCCCCATTAGGGATAAAGGCGGGATAGTATGCGTGTATGTGTAAATAAAATAAATCATATATCACCAATGAGACGCCATGTTCCTTTACACCCGACCAATAATCCCAATAGATTTTATGCCTTCGGGTAGCGTATAGTTTGGGAGTAACGATATTTGCCCTTTTCTTATTACAAGTAATATCTGTAACATGTCCATAACTAACGGCTGGCCGGGCCCTAAACATTCATATAGCTAACCCGAGCCAAATAAAAAGACACGGCCAGACTGTCCTTCACGTCTTTGCCCATAGGGCTACGCTAAAACAAGGTTGCCAACTATAATTTCGTTGAGAAAATTTACAAATGAGGAATTTATACACATACTTTATTTAATAAAATCTATAGAAGGGTAGAGTTAAATTTACCTTATTTGATAAAATCTATAGGTAGGTTCCTGTGGGTTGTATTAGATTAAGCCTGTAAAAAAGAGCTGTATTGGGAAATAAATAAAATTGTAGCTAAAGGATTCAGTGATAGGACAATATTGAAGTTGGATATAGGATCGTGTCATCAAATAGCGCATAGATCAATATATAAAAACCTGTTATACTAGTAGTTCGCCGCGAACTTAGACCTCGCGATTATTTTTCGCAATTCAGTTTCCTAAATAACCCCTAGATGGCGGTATCCAAAGTTAGAAGGCGCTATGGTTGCGTTTGCTACATAATCGCGGACATTTTTATTAATATTTCAAATACTACTGGACCGATTTTGATGCCCAACGAACTTGAAAATTCTATTGATGTTTCCTACATGCCTACCAAGTTTCATCAAAATCAAAACATCGGTTCGGCTGCTATCGTGGTACAAACATACATACATACATACATACATACATACATACATACATACATACATACATACATACATACATACATACATACATACATACATACAATGTGTTTTCGCCCCCAACTCGATTTAGAGACCTCACTCGCTTCGCTCGCTCGGTCAATTATCGCTTATAATTCATACTATTTATTCATTACTGAGATTTGACTCTTTGGTATTTATGCAATATACGACCGTTGTCGAATAACGACTGCCAGATCGTAAAACCAAGTGAAGTATAAATGATTTTTTCGTAGTCACTGACGGGTAAAATTGCAGTGACGGTTTGATCAAATCAATTACAATCACTATGAGAATAATGAATACACAATCTAATAATTATAAATATACTCAGTCAAATTAGTTTATAATAATTAAGGAAATAATTGTAACTAAAATACTTTGTGTGCATGCTTTCGCCACCAGGCAGTTCCTGGAAATTGCAGGTATTTTTTAAATTTCTAATTTCATTTTATTGTTGTCTGTAATACTGTGATACACATCAAGTTGATTAGCATTGATCTAGTAAGTAGACTTACAAAGTGAGTCCTACCAGTAGAACTACTAGATTTTTTGGTCCCAAAAATGGAAAAGTACCACTGAACCAAAGTTTTGGCTGAAATGCGTATTTTCCACAGTGTGTTTTCTTCAGTAAGTCAAGATAAGATAACCTCGGACTTTTTAGTTAAAACCTTTTGGTTACGGTTAAATACTTCGATGCTATTTTAACTGTGGCTACATCATCGAATTCTAATAAAATTTTACCGATATAATGATCGTTTTAAACATTGCGAGAGGTCCTCTGAGAATTTCAAGTCAAATAGCTTGCTTGTTAAATCCTGCATAGGTCATTTAAAGTAAACATATGTATGATACCACAAAAAGGTACTTGAAGATATAGTATGTTTAATAAATTACTTTTCCGATTGTGTGCTAAAATCACTAAAAATATCCGAAGAATTTGCTAGGGAAAGTCAAACACTTTTCATTATTCCAATATTATCCAATATTGGGATCATGAATATTTTTTGATGTTTCCTTAGGGAAAGTTGTTTATATCGATGTACTGATTATCCTTTACTAGTGTCTCGTATGTCGACCGTACATTTGCAATCTGTAACAAGATATATGTTAAAAAAACAAATACCTAACTACCGGAACCCATTTACGGGTAACAACATACATATCATAACATTTTTTAAATGTACTAATTCCTTTCATTTGATAGCAAACTTGAAATCTAAACAAAAAAAAAATTACACGCACTTTTTTGTATATAACAATCGTTATAATCATAGTCTTAGAACTTTGTTAGGTACTTCTTAAATCTATACATTAATTGCATACTAATAGTAGCCTATGTCACCCGGACAATACCGACGAATCGATTGACATCTCATTTGTCAATATTGAATAAGCGATTCGGAATTTCGGATAGTAACGGTGGAACACACATAGATATCCACATACATACATACACAGACTGCTAAAATCATATTACCCTTCCTGTATGGTGTACGGGCCTGTAGTCACATTCACCCTGATGAAGATGAAGACCTCCGGATGAGGTCGAAACATGTCGGCAGTAGCTGACTCTATACGTGAGTAATCCGTTAACTCATTTTAATAACTACCCTTTCTCTTTGCTTTGCCGTATTCAGGTAAAACGTATATTTGATGAAGTAGAACCCTTGCCAACCCTAGATTGCAGTTATACACATAGGGTGTTTCAGCGTGCCCTAGACGTCGGGGCGCCGTAAAACAACAGGAGAGAATCTCCTTTTAATTACGGATCCGCTTCGGACGCAGCACAGCCTGTATACAGACTGTATAAAAAGGTTTTATTACGCACTCGCTATAATATTGTAAGCTTATTAAAAGATGCTGTTCTGTCTGTAGAAACAATAATTATTGCTATGTTTTGTATACCGGATCGAGCTGTAAGCTCAAGTATACAATACAATATGTAAAAAAAGCCTATCCGATCTGTTGACGTAATGTTGGGTAGCTTGTGTAGGTTCTATTTATCAGTTTCTATAATATAATAGGTACATGAAAACCTTTTCGAAAAATTGCTCCACTTGTTTATGAATATAGCATCAAAATCCGGTTCCTAAATCTTAAGATAACCCATAACAACAATTATAGTTTTATAAGTACACAAAACTTACAGTAATTTCCAATTAGATTTTCTCATTTGCTTTATACTGTTTGAGGTTAATTTTTTGATACAAATGTATATATTAAAGCGAATGATAAGGCAATATAATCATGACAGATTTGAACCATATAAACTTAGTAAATAAACTATCCAACCTCATTGAGTTTGGGATTTTTCAAGTGCTCTGGTCTCAAAAGGAATATAGGTACGTAATCATTTTGTTGCTATTCTAACATTAAAATAAAATATTGCCGAGTCGAATATATCGAATAATAATATAATCAAAATACTTGGAAGCAAGCCGAGAAAATCTGTACTACAAACAAGCAGGGGACCAATTTATAGCAAAGCAAATCTTACAAAATTCTGACGATGCCAATTCCACGAAGAAACAGACTTATTCTATTAAAACCGAGTTTTGTATGCAGTGTTCGCTTGGCTGGGTTTGTGCACTCGTCGTTTATGGTCGATGGTTCTGCAAACCATGGCTGTGGCATACTCGGCGTATGATATGTCACACTGTAAAGATTACTTGAGAGTCTTGAGACACGGGAACTAACCTATTCAGAACGTGATAATTACGGTGCAGAGTATTTTCATTAATTTTCGAACACTTTTAGTCTATTTGACAACTTCCTTTGCGTAGTGGTTACCATGCTAGTTCGCCACCCAGAGGTTCCGGGTTAAATACCCGGTCAGGGCAAGTCGAAAAATTGCCTTTTTTTTCCCAGAAGAGATTAATCTATATCTATACAAATAATAAAACAGTAAAAAACGTGTCTATACATTTAATATGTTTCCAAAAAATATATTTGGGGCGATGGAGACATAGTAATAGAGTAAAAATGTTAAAAGAAAAGCCTGTCTGTACACGCTAATCTCCATAAATACTGGACGGATTTGAATGAAACTTTTTTTGTTATATAGCTGTTAAGCCTGGGCAACATATAGGGTTTAAATAATTTAGAAAATGAACACCTGATGCAGAACCATAATGGTCCAGCCTAACTATAAGAAAAATAAAAATGACGCCTTAGCAAAAGTAGTTCAACCTGATGTGATGAGCATTTTCCGGTGTCATAAAGTCCACGCGAACGAAGTTGCGGGCTTCGGCTAGTTTGAAATAAATTCCACATAGGCATACCACCTAGCTTTAGTAAATGGCTCTCAGTTTCTGTGCCTCTAAAGACCGTTTGCGTGTTTTAACGAACGGGTTAAATGATGAAAGGGTTTCGACGTACATCTGTGAATGGCAAGCACCTTGTTAAGCCGCTCTAGATGTCATAAATACCCAGTTATGATGAATATGATTAGAGAATTTTAATTAATATACGCGTGACTTACTGCCTTAATTCGTTTAAGAAAGTCGTTAAGAAGTAACGTAGGTATACTTTGCAAAATTAAAGCTTAAAAGCCGATGCATATGTATGCATCGGCCTTATCCTTACTAATATTATAAATGCGAAAGTAAGTTTGTATATTTGTTTTTTGTTTGTTACCACTTAACGCTTCAACCGCTGAATCTCTTTAGATGAAATTTGGTATGGATATAGTTTGATATGTAGGGAAGGATAAAAACTATCCTACGGAATTTTCGGACGGACTATCCCGAAAAAAAATCCTACGGGGAGTAAAGCCTAAGGGCACAGCTAGTATATAACAAAGAGGAAATATTGTAATGAAGAGCGAAAATCGTAAAAAATTTCTAGGTCTATGAATAATGCAATAAAATTAACATTAGATGTGGAAGTATTTTCTATAGTGTTCTTGCAGCACCATGAAAAGTACCATCAAAAGATAAGATCTATAATGAAATGGACAGCTTTATAGTCAAACATTCAAACACATTTATGTATAATAAAAACAAGAGTGTTCTGTACGTGCGGCACTGCTAATGTTGGAGGCGTTCCTAGGCTAAACTCAAAATCAGAAATGCGGAGCTCTGTTTCCTGTAGAAGTACGCTTTACACTACTAGCGCTTTTTTCCTATTTACTAGCGCTTTCGTAAGTTAAGCAACCATGCATATGATCCGCAATGGGATGGGCACAAAAGGCCTATAAATTTCTCGAGCTAACTTTATGTGGCAGTCGTCAAGCTTTGTCAGATTCCTTTAGGTAAATTTAAAGTCTAACACCAGTTTTACTCTCTTACATACACGATAAAAAACCAGCTAACATACTGCATATTTTCCTTTACATAGACGAAAA